>CM055116.1:109763313-110437480 GCA_029206835.1 Rana muscosa
TTATTTTCTATGACTAGCAACTGTTACTTGTTGCACCTTCCATGGCTATGGGCACAGCCCTCTTCAGTTCACACCTAAATAAATCTTAACAGAATTCTTCTGTAAATGTCTGACATGGAAACTCTAGTCAACTTAAAGGCGGGTTCCACCCGCAATTTATTTTATTTTTTAAGTCAGCAGCTACAAACACTGTAGCTGCTGACTTTTAATAAGGACACTTACCTGTCCTAAGCGCCCGCAATGCCGCCCCCCCCCCCCCCCGAGGCCGATCCCTCGATCCTAGCAGGTTCCGGCGCCGCCATCCTCACTAAGGGAAACAGGCACTGGAGCCTTGCGGCTTCACTGCCCGTTTCCTACTGCGCATGCGCGAGTCTCGCGGCGCTTTGTGAATGGGCGGCTGCTTTCTGGGATACACACAGTTCCCAGAAGGCAGCGTGCCCCATTCCCCAGAAGACAACACGAGGAGGACAAGGAAGAAGACCTGCCGCAGACTAGGAAGAGGCAGATTAGGAACATCCGCATAGCAACCGCAATTTCTGGTAAGTAAAAAAAAATATTTTTTTTTTTTTGCAGGATTTTGGTGTATTTTTTTTTTTTTTTTTTTTTAGGGTGGACCTCCACTTTAAGCAAGTAGGTGTAATTATAATGATGTCTTTGTAAGCCACTTACACCAAATGTCCTCCACCCCAACACAAAGATGTACGCAATCTCCAAGCAGCTGTTATGGAGCACAGATGCTTATGCAGAATTTGGGATATGCCTCACTACAAAATTTTCCTGACAATGTTAAGAAAGCCTTCTCCTGAACATAATCTATCTTTTCTTTATACAGAACAAACATAGAGGCTTGTATATAGAAATCCCTGGGGACAGTACAGACCCTTTTTTACCCTCCAGCATTAGGCCTAGTGTTTCTCTAACATGCTGCACACGTGGGGTCCATGTAGGATGCCTCACATTTAGGGCCAGTTCACACCAGATGCAGTTCCGTACAGTTTTGTGCGCATTTTTTCTGCACTAAAAATGCATGCACAGTGATTTCCATGTATTCCAATGGCTCTTGTTGGCTCTAGTTCACACCATGCAGCCAGTTTCCGGTGCAGAAACTGACTGCATGGTGTGAACTAGAGCCAACTAGAGCCATTGGAATACATAGAAAACACTTTGCATGCATTTTGTGCAGAAAAAAAGCACACGGAACTGAACGGAACTGCGTCTGGTGTGAATTGGCCCTTAGCCCAGGTTCACACTGGGGCTGCGGGAGTGAAGCCGTGCGAGTTCAGCTGAACTCGCACGATTTCACTCCTGCCTGTCAGTCCCGATTTCAGCTCGATTACAGAGACATCCGACACAGATGTCAATGTAAATCGCGTCTGAAATCGCAAAAAGTAGTACAGAAACTACTTTTTGAAATCCGTGCAGCGCCGCAGATGCGGCGTCGCACCGATTAGGACTGTGCCATTGCCCGCAATTTGCGGCAAATTTCGGCGATTTGACATGTCAAATCGCACCAGTGTGTGAACCAGGTATTAGGGTTACTACCTGTCTGATATTTTACCAGCCTGATCAGTAAATGGCACCGATTGCCAATATTAGGATTTTTTTTCTTTTTGCCATAAAATCGAATGTTAATCACTTTGCAAATAACAGAGCAACTCAGTGGCCATACATGGATGGAAATTTCAATCCATATTTGGGCACCCTGGTTGTACAGAAGTCAGTCTATCGATCAACTACCATACAACAAGCCTGTCGGGTTTCTCCTGATCAATCCGTGCTGCCGGCAACCCGCTGGATGAACAAAAAAAAAACAAAATGAAGAATGAATGAGCTGCCTACGGGTTCTTTCACACGGGCTGTCCGATCAGGTCTGCTTGTCAGTTTTTCAGGCTGATCTGATCGGACACTGCATTATCCTCTATGAAGCGATGCCCATCCGATCCAGACCTGCCCGCTAAAAAAACAGACAGATGTAGGTCCTATTTTACATCCGTCCTGCGGATTGGATGGAAACGGACATGTGGTTTGTTTCCCTTCAGATTTCCCCATAGAGGAGAGCGGGAATGTGCCCGTGTCCGCTCCGCTGTCCTGTCATCCGCCTGCTCAGCGAAGCGATCAAGCAGATCGCTGAGCAAGCAGAATCCGCTACATGGAGGCACCCGTGTGAAAGGGGCCTTATGCCGCATACACACGATCGGAAATTCCGACAAGAAAAGTCCGATGTGAGCTTTTGGTCGGAAATTCTGACCATGTGTAGGCTATATCGGAATTTTTCTGTCGGAATTTCCGCCAAGAAAAATTTGAGAGCTGGCTCTCAAATTTTCCGACAAGAAAAGTTCTTGGAGGAAATTCCAATCGTCTGTATGCAATTCTAACGTGCAAAAAAACATGCATGCTTTGAACCAATTCAACGCATGCTCGGAATCATTGAACTTAATTTTTCTCGGCTCGTTGTAGAGTTGTACATCACCGCGTTCTTGGCAGTCGGAATCTGGTGTGACCGTGTATGTGCAAGACAAGTTTGAGCCAAGATTCCTGTTGGAAAAAAATCCACGGTTTTCTTGTCGGATTTTCCAATCATGTGTACGCGGCATTAGTGTTTAGCACTTCTGCTCTTGCAGCAGAATTTTTACCCGAGTATTTTGTAACCTGACAGGATCGCTTTACTATGTTTTGTTACCTAAAAAAAAAAAATACCATGGATGTTAAAATATAACAATGCACTAAATTCAAATGAACATTGATAAGTGCAGTGATACCTCGGTTCACAAACTTAATTTGTGAAAAGACTCTGGTTGCGAACCGAGGCAAATTTTTCCATAGCGTTAAAATTTATGTAAAAAAAAAAAAGGATTTTAAACATATAATACATACGGCCTTTTACATTAAAGTGGATGTAAACCCATTAATTATTTATTTTTTTGCTGTCACAATGTAGAGTATAAGATTTCCTATCATTTGTGCCAGGTCTTGCCACAAAGAGTTAATCCAGCTCTGAGCAATCCTCTTTTATTGTTCAGTGAGATAAAACGGACAAACAGAGTTGCTTTTGTCCGTTCCGCCCCCTTGCTTTGAGTGACAGGTTATTTACATATCTCGTGAACTAGCTTTAGACAGGTATTATTTTTTAATTTCCACCCCCACTCCTTTTCTGAAGTCATGTGGTGACTTTTCTGGATTTTGACTGGATGTTAGTGATCATAGCAGAAGTTCAGTGTAAGGAATACACAGGAGAAAATGCATGTTGACAAGGGGAGTGTAGAGGCGGGCGGGGAGTCTACTGACATCCCGGCTCCACCCACCGAGCTCCAGACAACAGATCCACCCACAGAATCTGCAGTTTTTCAGTTCTTATAACAGACAGAGGGGAGACATTTGACAGGTAAGGATACATGCAGGAGGCATCTATATCCTTATAGATCAGCACTATGGCAGTAATATGGCACTATGGCAGTACTATGGCACTATGGCACTAGTTTAGAAAGGATGAGAGTGGGTTTACATCCACTTTAAGTTGACCTCTTTCATGTGTACATCTAAAAAGAAAGAAAAAAAAAAAAACTATAGCTCCTCTTTAATCCTTGTTTGAAACAATCCCAAACCCCAATTTAAATACGTAACTATTCTAGGGGCCAGAAAACAGCTCTGTGCATCCAGAAAAAGACCATCTGAGGGCATGATAAAGTTGTAGAATTCATATGAATGTTTTTCCCATGATTCCCAATCAAGTGAGCCCACCCTCATGGTTGTCAGGGGGCAGAAACCCCTATCTGAGTGGACTGGTTCTTCTAATGCCTTGTACACACGATCCGATTATCGGATGATAAAATCCCTTTGGATTGATCGTTTGATAATCTGATCATTAGTACACAGCTTTCGACAGCCGATCACGACAGTCCGTCCAACAAAATCCAAAAGGGACAAACTTGAAAACTTTGCTCGGACGACAGCCCATCGTATGACAATCGTTTAATCAGTACAGTATGCGTCCGCTAAAAAAAAAAATCGATAGACGAACACTACGCATGATCGGAAACACGAAAATAAACCAGAAGGAGATGGGAGAATCAAAACAATGTTCGTACCGCGTATATACATTCCTTCTGTAACGTTTCCTGTTCGTTAAGAGAACAAGCGAACAAGAGAGTGTGAAAAGAAATGTCTGGAGAGCAATATACGAATATGCCTGTACACTACGAACGGATAGTCAAAAGGCATGGCAGACACAGGGGTCGCACGTAAATTCCGATACGTAGCTACGCACACCGGAAGGTTTTTTTTTCCAGAATCATACAACAAAAATCGTACTTTTCGTAGAGCACATTTTGCACTGTTGTATTCGATATTAGTCTTATGCAACAAAATGCAAACGATACGTCGTACGATAATCGGATCGTGTGTACGAGGCATAAGACATCTTGCACTGCTATTCTCAGAGCAGGGAAGATGGCCGCGGTTCGTGTTCGTGAACCGAAGCGGAGTTTGCGTACTGAAGCAAACTTTTGTGAACTCTTCTGTTCTCAAACCGGGTTGTTCATGAACAGAAGCATTCGTGAACCGAGGTATCACTGTATATGTTTTGAAATCAGATGTCTTTCAGACCTCTCCATCGAGTCCGGCCTAGAAGCCTAATGCCACGTACACACGATCGGACATTCCAAAAACAAAACCGTGTATTTTTTTCCCGAGGGATTTTCGCTCAAACTTGTCTTGTATACACACGGTCACACAAATGTTGTCGGAAATTCCGATCGCCAAGAACGCGGTGACGTACAACACTACAACGAGCTGAGAAAAATTAAGTTCAATGATTCCGAGCATGCGTAGGATTTTTGTGCGTTGGAATTGGATACACACGATCGGAATTTCCAACAAGAACTTTTGTTGTCGGAAAAATTGAGAACCAGCTCTCAAACATTTCTTGTCAGAAATTCCGACAGCAAATGTCCGATGGAGCCTACACACGGTCGGAATATCCGACCAAAAGCTCACATCGAACATTTGTTGTCGGAAATTCCGATCGTGTGTACGCGGCATAAGAACCAACATAAAGAATGCCTTGGTTGTAGAGTCCTGGTTATACTAAAACTGGCTGTACACTAGTAGATGTCGGAATGAACATTCATACACAAATTCTCAGTACATTCAAAAACTTGATAAATGTTGTTTGAAAGCGCTTCAAAATATTGTTTGCTTTTAACATTCGATTTTAGAATGAATGGTCTTTCCTAAACCAAAAACATGTTTCGTTTGTTCCAAGAAAAAATTTCCATCCTACTCCTTCGAATTTTCTCATCATTGTGGTAAAAAAAATGACCATCCATTTGAACCCACTAACGATTAGAAAATCAAATGAATGTTCTTAAAAAATTTCTAAATATTTTGGTTTTTTTACTAGAGTATAGCCAGGATAAGGATCAGCTAAGCAGAGAGCAGTCACAAGTGTACAGACTCCACAATATTCCTCATTGTACAAACAAACTGCACCAGGAAGGATCCTGTGTTGTTTCAGCAATGCACATTTCTGGATTAAGATGCTTATCATGCCTTGCAGACAGCCGTAATAACATTCCCCATTGTTCCTCATTCCCCGTCTTGCCTTTAGGCAGGTGATTTCTCCTCTGGGTTGAAGGTTAAACTCTTTTCACTGCCATTCCTTCCCAAACCGCCCTCCCATCATCGAATTACAGAAACTGGAGCCTTCAACATCTAGGAAGGCATTGGCAGGACCAGGGGGGACACAGAATGATTTCAAGCATAGCCCTGAGCCATGCTGAAAAAGGGTGCAGATGCTGTGCTAGCCAGGCCAAAAGGACTAGGGCCCAGTGACGTTGCCTTACCGCACCCCCCGCTGTCTCCTGAGAAATCCCCAGGAGAGAGCGGGGACCAGTGACGGCGCGCTACTCGCGCATGCGCAGTAGGGAACCGGGTAGTGAAGCCGCACTGCTTCACTTCCTGATTCCCTCACAAGGATGGCGGCGGGTGCAGCCGAGGGACGAGTGATTGCTCGACCTCGGCTGCCGACATCGCAGGCACGCTGGACAGGTAAGTGTCCATATTTTATCCACTTCCCTACCCGCCCATAGTAATATGACGTCCACAGATGGGATCTCCCATTCTGGGTGGATGTCATATGACGTCCTGGGTTTGTGGGGGGATATCTGAATGATGCTTGCAGCTAGAGGCATCATTCAGATATCCTTGTCTTCTGCCGGCGATTCTGCGCACCATAAGAATGATCATAGCAGTGGTTCCCCCGCTTGATCGTTTGTATAGGCAGCGGGAGGGGACATCCCCTCCCCCTCCCGCCGCCATAAGGTGCATCTCCGGGCTCTCCCGTGCCATCGGGGGCCCGGAGAATGAATCGTCCGGCGCCGGAGGTGAACCATAGAGATGACTGGTGACCAGATGGTCACCAGTCATCTCTATGACCGTCAGAGGCCCGGGCGCGATGTGATGACGTCACGCCCGGGTCCTCAGAAGTAAACAAAGCCGCCATTGCGGCTAGTAAGCATGAGATCTGTGAAAAAAAATTCACAATCTCATGCTTTCCAGCCTGGAGGAGAGATGTGGGGTCTTATTGACCCCACATCTCTCCATAAAAAGGATCTGACACACACATTCCTATTACAAGGGATGTTTATATTCCCTGTAATAGGAATAAAAGTGATCAAAAAAATAAATAAATAAAAAAATGTAAAAAAGTGTAAAAATAAAAAAAATTAAGTAAAAAATAAATAAATAAAAAATATTTTTTAAAACACCCCTGTCCCCGGTAGTTTGCGATCAGAAGCAAACGCACATGTAAGTCCCGCCCACATATGTAAACACCGTTCAAACCACATATGTGAGGTATCGCCGCGTGCGTTAGAGCGCGTGCAACAATTCTAGCACTAGACCTCTGTAACTCTAACCTGGTAACCTGTAAAAAATTTCAAAGCGTCGCCTATGGAGATTTTTAAGTACCGAAGTTTTGCGCCATTACATGAGTGTGCGCAATTTTAAAGCGTGACATGTTAGGTATCTATTTACTCTGCATAACATCAGCTTTCATATTTTACAAAAAATTGGGCTAACTTTACTGTTTTGTTATTTTTTAATTCATGAAACCATTTTTTTTTTCCCCCAAAAAAAATTATTGCGCAAATACCGTGCAAGAAAAAAAGTTGCATGGTGGTGAGTTATTGCGGGCGCGCTCCTGTGATTTAGCCGGTGGCTATAGCCGCTCACTGTATCCCTCAGCCCCGCCCCCCGTCATTGGATGTGATTGACAGCAGCGCAAGCCAATGGCTGCGCTGCTTTCAATCAACCAATGAATGAGCCGAGAAGCCGGCCCAGAAGCCTGCGCGTTCACGTAAGTAATCGGGGGCTCGGGGGGGGGGCTAATGCACAGATGTTTTTTCACCTTAATGCATAGAATGCATTAAAGGTGAAAAATGTTTTACCTTTACAACCCCTTTAAGTCGGAGTGATTAGGAGGGAGTAAAATCTAGAGCTGCACCGAATGGAAATTTTGGTGCCGAAACCGAAAACGCAGGATGCACTTAGCCAAACCTGAAGTTTAAAAAAAAATAAAAAAATAAAAATTATATATTTTTTTATTTATTAAATAATTGTATTATATTTCGACTTTTTCATTAATATCATGAATTTAAATAAATATAAATTTATTGTTGTCGGACATTATTGGCACCTTTAGCGCAAGAAAAGCTCAAGAAAAATGCATCCCTTTAAATTCTATGCATGTCTTCACACTGGTCCATTGCGCTTCCGTTTTGGTGATCAGAATTCTGCTTGCTGCATTTTTGGTCAGTTAAAAACAAAAATAAAAAATAAAACAAAAACGCACCCCCCCGTTGAAATGCATTGAAAACGCATCAAGTACACATCAATAGCACACCCTTGTTAAGTTTTTGATGCGGTTTTTGAGTCACATGACCTATGAAAAACAAACCATAAGCACAGTAAAATCGCAGCAAAATCACACGTGTTTGAGCACCATTATCAGCACCTTTTTCGCTGCAAAATACCGATTATAACATTTTCGGCCGATAAAACATGATTCAACTGCGTGTTTATGGTATGGGTACACCACCATCCTCAAGTGTAAACGAAGCCTAAAACTGTTGCAAGGCTTTTATGCGTTTAGAGCTAGACATTTTAAAGGGACCATACTGACAAAAAAAAAAGTGTCGCAAATGCTTCACTGAATTCTCCCCACTATGTCCTGACCAGGTTCCAGCATCAATAAGATAACATAGAAAACACCAAGGGGGTGCAAAAAACAACAACTTTGGTGTCATTTACATTCATCTTCAGCCATGATAAAAAAAATATTCATCCAATTAAAGGATCTTTTATTTCATCCTACAGAAAAGTGAATAATGCATTCCCTGTGAGATCAGCAAAATAATCCATCTCTGGAGGGCTCAGATGTGTAGCGAGTATAAATGTATGAGAAATCAAACCATATATAGCCAAATGAATGCTTTGTGGGGTAGGCTGGCACTGTATGACTAACAGGTACTAAATAAATAATAGAATAAAAGAATAGAAGACATAATAATGCCATAAAACCACAATGTGCATATAAACAAACACTCAATGACATATTCAGCACACACTATTACACCCCAGGCAGCAGTAGGGATGTTGTGATTTCGCTCAGTCAATCCTCCCAGTTGGCAGTCATGGACTTTTATTGTCCTGAAGACAATGACAACCTGAGCAGACCCCAAGGGATGACATATGTTAGTGTGGGAATAATGGCCTATCCTATATTACCATATGGATCAGCCCATGAATTAGTTATTCAACTCTAATGGCCACAGAAACCTAATAAGCCATATATACTGTATGCATACATAAATATACATATGATTTTTGGTGCATTTGCATTATTTTTAATGCCATCTTCAAATTTGGATTTTTCTTGTCACTGTACCTTTAGGCCTCCTCCAGACCTACAAGTGCATCTCATAAAATTAGAATATCATCAAAAAGTTTATTTATTTTAGTAATTCAATTAAAAAAGTGAAACTCATATTTTATATAGATTCATTATACGCAGAGTGATATATTTCAAGCATTTCTTTCTTTAAAATTTTGACAATTATGTGAAAACCCCAAATTCAGTATCTCAAAAATATTGAATATTACATAAGACCAATAAAAAAAAAAAAAAGTACAGAAATGTTGGCTTACAGAAAAGTATGTCCATATACGGTACCGTATAGTATGCACTCAATACTTGGTTGGGGATCCTTTTGCATGAATTACTGCGTCAATGCGGCGTGGCATGGAGGCACTGCTGAGGTGTTATGGAAGCCCAGGTTGCTTTGATAGCGACTTTCAGCTCATCTGCATTGTTGGGTCTGGTGTCTCTCATCTTCCACTTGACAACAGTCTACAGGTTATCTATGGGGTTTAGTTCAGACGAGTTTGCAGGCGAATCAAGCACAGTGATACCAGGATCATTAAACCAGGTAGGCCAATCAGGGGTAGGTGCCAAGTCTTACTGGAAAATTAAATCAGCATCTCCATAAAGTTGGTCAGCAGAGGGAAGCATGAAGTGCTCTAGAATTTCCTGGTAGATGGCTGCCCTGACTTTGGACTTAATAAAACACAGTGGACACCAGCAGATGACATGGCTCCCCAAATCACAGACTGTTGAAAATTTTGCATTTCATTTGGAAATCAAGGTCCCATTGTCTGGAGGAAGAGTGGAGAGGCACAGGATCCAAGTTGCATGAGGTCCAGTGTGAAGTTTCCACAGTCAGTGATGATTTGGGGAGCCATGTCATCTGCTGATGTTGGTCCACGGTGTTTTATCAAGTCCAAAGTCAGTGCAGCCCTCTACCAAGAAATTCTAGAGCACTTCATGCCTCCCTCTGCTGACCAGCTTCATGGAGATGCTGATTTCATCTTCCAGCAGGACTTGGCACATGCCCACACTGCCAAAAGTACCAATTCCTGGTTTAAAGAGGAAGTAAACCCTGATGGGTTTACTTCCTCTATGTCTCCCTGCAAAGGTAAAGCATAATGGGCTACTATGCATCGCATAGTAGCCCATTATGTGACACTTACCTGCAGTAGGAGCCCACAATGTCGCCGTCTTCCTCTGAGGCAGCGAGCGTCCATCTTCACCCCTCTTCTTCCGGGGGCCGTGAACTCCGGCTCTGACTGACTGCACGCGGGAGCCGCCTTTAACGGCATGACACCGGCTTGAAACGGCACGGGGTGCCCTTTCAAGACGGCGCATTCGCAGAAGAAGGCGTCGTTCGGGGGAATTGCAAATAACTCCGGGACCGTGTAGGTCTCGGAGATATTGCAAGCACCTACAGGTAAGCCTTAATCTAGGCTTACCTGTAGGTGTAACTTCCCCCAGAGGGTTTACAGTAGGGCCGAAACAACTAATCGATTAATCGACAACTAATCGATTATGAAATTAATCGATTACAATTTTCATAATCGATCGGCCAGTAACATAATGGGGTTAAAACAAAACTAAAATTAGCCCTTTATAGTACAAAAAGAGCAAATCGCTACTGTAAATATTACTTACACTGTCCCCCAGTAAAAAATTAATCCCTTACAGTAGCGATTATTTGCTCTTTTTGTACTAATGTTAGTTTTTTTAACCCCATTATGTTACTAAACATCTCAGGCCTGGGTCACTCCTCTGTTTTTTGGTGCTTTTTGCAGAAACACACTACAGGTCATTTACATGGTTTCCTATGGGACACGTTCACATCCATGATTTTTTCAAAACGGTACTATTTTGTTTTTTGGGTTTAATATACTTCAATGGAGAAGCTGCAGAAAAGCATGTAATGTGTTTTTGCGGCAATTTGTGTTTTGTAATCTGCCCAACAACAAATTGGCCAAAAATAAAATAAAAATGCAAATCACAGCAAAATTACCTTTTTTTTTTTTTTTTTTTTACGTTTATTAACCGATTAGTCGATTAATCGAACAACTAATCGATTATGAAAATAATCGTTAGTTGCAGCCCTAGTTTACAGCCACTTTAATGTTCATGGTATCACGGTTCTTGATTGGCTGACAAACCCGTCTGACCTAAACCCCATAGAGAATCTGTGGGTATTGTCTAGAGGAAGATGAGAGACACCAGACTCAACAATGCAGATGCGCTGAAAGTCGCTATCAAAGAAACCTGGGCTTCCATAACACCTCAGCAGTGCCACAGGCTGATCGCCTCCATGTCACACCGCATTGAGGCAGTAATTCATGCAAAAGGAGCCCCAACCAAGTATGGAGTACATACTATACTGTACATGGACATACTTTTCAATAAGCCAACATTTCTGTATTAAAAATCCTTTTTTTATTTTTTTTATTGGTCTTATGTAATATTCCAATTTTCTTGAGATACTGAATGTTGGGTTGTCAATAGCTGTACACCATAAATCATCAAAATTAAAAGAAAGTAATTTCACTTTTTGAATTGAATTACTGAAATAAATTAACTTTATGATGATATTCAAATTTTATGAAATGCACCTGTATGTGCTGCATTAACACATACCAGCTGGCACAGTGCATTGACATTCATTCACAATGCCACCTCAAAACACAACAGAAACCACTTCCGCTGCCATGCACAACAAGGCACGTGACAGGTACACTTTAAAACAAAAGACGGTCATGTCCGGTTCTAAATGAATGATCATCATTAATGCATACTGCCACGTGAAATACAGCGCGTTAATGAGCATCCATTCAATGGACCAGACCAATCAACAGGGACCATTAAAGAGAACCTGTCACCAGACCAATTTATTTCAACAACATAAGATTATGGTATTTACTTGTAAAAGCATCCCTTGTGCAGACATCCAAAGGCCTTGAGCCTGCTGCTGGGCACTGCCATCTTGGATGTGATGTCAGCAGCCCCAGCAGTCACTCTATAGTATTCCCCTTTGCAGCACCCTCGACTGTTACATAAAAGGGAGGAGCAGAGGTGCTGGGCCAGCACAGACAGTAATTAGACATTTCCAGAAGAGAGGAAGACTATGATAAGCAATATATGGGTAGCCTGCAAAGGCATGCTCATGTAGACCTTATTCACACAGGCACACAGGTTCGCACACTGTCAGGAATCAGTGTATTTGTGCGCTGACAGATGCCGCGGTTGCACGCATGTAAAACGCACATCCGAGCAGTTACATGTAGCTAGTAACAGATGAGTGGTCCTGGTGGTTGGGGACAGAGGAGTGACCATGGATGTAGACTGTCTGCTTTGAGGACTGTTCATCTGTCCCCATTTGCATGAAACCCCTCATTTTTGCAGTTACAGTCATACAGGTGTGATGTCTTCCAGCCTGTCATTGAGGCTGCTGGCAGCGGCTGAACGCAAATACCTGTGACTCCTGGCCACACAAATACACAGCCTCCTGGCCATATACAGCCCTATGCGATGAGGCCTTATGGTCCAGTGAGCAACTCCAGACTCTGAATAGTGTTGTCACCCTGTGCTTGGTAATCACAATAGTGAATGAAGCGATGTGAGTGTACCATATATGTGTAAAGTGTTGTGTAAATTGTTGGCACTATACAAGCACCTGTAATAAATAAAATAAATACACTTGTAAATGTTCTGGAAGTGAACCCTTCACATGAATTAATTTTTACTGTGGACTGAGCTTTTGGCCAATTTCCACTTGAAATCGTACCACAAAGGAACCCTGATATGTCCTTTCCTGTGACTCCACAGAAAACAAAGATGGCTGCCCAGAATAAATAACTGTTGTGAGGCGCAGTGTTAAGAGGAGAATACTAATGACCAGAAATATCATTCAGCAGAAAGTTCCGGCAGGATAAAGCACTTTATTAAATGGCAATAAGATTCTCGGCGCACGGCGACCAGCGTCCATGTAATGGAAGAAATGAAATGTGAGGTAAAACGCAGAGGCTGCTAATGACATTAGACACCACATTTTGGGTTAATCGCTTGGCTGCCAGAACTCTGCAGGACATGGCTTGGCGGAAGAGCGCCGTCACACAATTCATTCAGTTGCTGTTTTCTGGTTTGAAAACGAGGAGAAAATTCCCACAGGAAGAAATTGAATTACGTCTTAGTGAGCTAAGCCAATCAGAGGAGACGGCCGCGTTCACAGGAAATAAGAACGTTACAGTGTAAGAGCAACTGATACTTCTCAAAGAGCTGACTGTGCCAGGGAGCTGGGGCGGCACACCGGGCATGATGGATGGGGGAGATAATTAGCTGCAGGCTCGTGTACAGAATCTTATGTTTATTTAAAGGAACAGTCCTTGTTCTTGGAGATAAGACATCACAGCATTACCATTGTACACTACATCCACACACACGGGAGACATTATAAAGCATTAGGGCTCGTTCACATGCAACTAAATGCTGCACCTGAATGCAGAAGATAAGGCCGCATACAAACTGAATAATTAGCTGCGTCCAGTTTGCGTGCGGGCAGAACCGCCAACCCTGGATGCAAAGTGTCTGCATCCAGTGCCAGCCATAGCCCCTCAACAGCGGTGGCGCCACCAGTTGTTTTTATTTTTACACGTTACGAATCTGGCTGCGGCTGTACAAATGGAGGTAGTTTCTGTCAGCAAGAATTGCAGATTCCCCCCAGCAGATCAAGTTTTTCCTGCTTTTAAAATGTATGTTTACATGCGCTTAACTGCGATCATGTGCAATGGCGTGCATTTAGATGTGCTCAGGATATCCAATCTGGACGCACAGATTTCTCTTTTTGTCTAAAAACAGCCAAGCTGAATGCAACTAAACGCAGGTAAACGCACAGCGTGAATTAGGGTGTGTTTACACCACAATCCTCAAACTCAATGTGCAGCTCCGTGTGCGAGTTTACATGCATTTGAAAAAACGCACCTGAAGCATCTAGTGTGAAGGATGATCCCTTATACCAGGGCTTGACAAATCCCAGGTGCCAGTTTGCCAGGGCGACTACAAATTGCATCCTGGTGCCTGGGCTTTTGTCAGCCTATACGCTGTTGCAGGGATGCAGAACTTGTATCGCCTGACGCCTGGGACATGCAGTTCCGGGAGTCGAGAAGGTAGGGTTTTTTCTGCTATGTATCCCAGGCTCTGCTTGCCCATCTGCAAGACGAGTATAGCAGGCACCGAAGAGTAGAGGGGGGAGCATGTGTCTGCTCTCCTCTTCATTTTGTTTCTGACCCGGAAGTGACGTGTATTATGTCACTTCCGGGTCCTCGTTGCCAGTTTCCACGGGCATGGCCGGTGTTCTGCCAAAAAAACTCCAACTTGCCAAAATCTCCAACCACGTCCCTTCCGGTGATTCCCCAGCAGCAGTAATTGGAGATTTGGACGAGCTAGCTGTTTTCACAGAACACCAGCAGCATACACTACGGTAGACGATATAATGAGTGGACATAGTTAGTCCGCCCTCTAATAACCAACAACATTGGCTGTTGGTGGCGACAACTTTTTTCCTCCTCATCCAGTGTTCTGTCAAAACAGCCAATTCGTCGTGTATCATAGTGTATATGCTGATGGTGTTTTGGAAAAACTGCATATCTCATTAAAGAGAAACTGTCACCAAAAAATCATTACATAGAGGACTTGTCCACCATGTGCTGAAATTTTTTTTTTTTTTTTAATTGTAAAAAATTAAAGTTACACCCAAGCACTTAAAATAAGCAACCCCCCCCCCCCCCCCCAAAAAAAAAAATCAAGGCACCCCCACATACATGCACGGACAAACGTAAACACATGCATTGGGGCATCTACGCATTAAAACGCCAATTGCGAAACACGTTACATATCGCCACGCACGTGCACATGCTGGCTCCTAGATTCAAAGAACATTTGTCATGTCCTGCCTTATACCATTGACAAATAATTTCATATATACATTTAGAAATGTGAACGCATGTGAATGAGACCTAATAGAAGACATCAGCAAAATCGTCCAAACGATGGTTTTCTATACATAGCATTCTCCGCCTTTCTAGAACATCCGTGATTGTAGATTGCAGAGCATACACCAATCCCATGAAGCCGCCCATACAATGACAGATGGTAAAGAAAGCAATACGAGGGACGGTGACAACGTATGACACCGCCTGCTGAGAATCACATCTGAGAAAGTCTTGAAGAACAAAGGTGGGAGATTTCCTCGTACTGAGCATTGTCGATCATACAACTAAATATCATCCATACACTTCTAGATCCAAAATCTGCATAACATAGGAGGGTTGTTGTCACCCTATGAACACTCACAATGTATCAATGTGGAATGTACAATGTATGAATGAAGAGCGGACATGTACCCGCAGGATCTATTCTCTCATCTTTGTCCAATCATCAATATTTGTGTGTTTGAGTGGCCCATACATGGAAGGATTTTCTATAGGATTGTATAGACGATTGATTTACTGTTTGGGGGCAACATAGAATCTGAAGATTGTTCGATACACTAAATGGTCATAGGGATGTATCTAGCTTCCTAAGATCGGATTTTCCATCCAGACAGATCAGAATCATTTTGATGAAATCAATCGTCTTTGCTTAGAATCGATCGATGACACAGTGAAGAATCGTCTGATCCGATCATTAGGTGTGTGGCCACCATTGGGCTAAATCCACACTTTGCTTCTGGGGGTGTTGTGATAACGTACATGTGTGTCAGTGTGTCGTCTTCACATTGCATTAGGCGGTCCATTCAAAATGAACAGGTTGGCAGCGCACCTCAACGTCCCTGAAAAGTGACCGCCATCTTTTCTGGCAGCACGACGCGTTTCAGTGTACTGCGCTCCAATCCACGTCTGCTGGGAAGGTGTATATAGTGTGCTGGGATGCCATTCAATGGAACACAACCCTACCTGTGACAACGCAGGGTACTGACATCAGTGCAAAACAGACCACAGACACAGGCAGTGTGACCCCAGCCCTACAGTCCCTACAGTCCCTGACATGTCATTCAATGATATCCTGAGGATCAGCCCCTTCCAGGAACATTAACCTGGGACTATCCTGGGAATAATACTGGGACTATACTGGGACTACCCTGGGACTATTATACTGGGACTATCCTGGGACTATTATACTGGGACTATCCTGGGAATAATACTGGGACTATTATACTGGGACTACTATACTGGGACGATTTTAAGACTAATACTGGGACTATAGTAGGACTATACTGGGAATAATATACTGGGACTACTATACTGGGAATAATACTGGACCATCCTGGGACGATCTTAAGACTAATACTGGGACAATAGTAGGACTATGCTAGGACTATACTGGGTCTACTGTACTGGGACAATACTGGACCACCCTGGGGCTATGTTGAGAATAATGCCAGGACTATACAAGGACTATGCTGTAATGAGGACAGTCCTGTCGGTGATGGTGGATGATCCGGGGATCTCCTCTCTTACCTCTGCAGTACTTCTGCATGATCGCTCCGCTTCATCCAGCCGTCCGCCCGGGGAGGAGAGAAGAGAAGGTCCCTGGGAGAAGAAGGGTCGCGGAGAATAGAGGGGTCACTGGGAGGAGGGGAGTCCCGGAGATGAGAGGGGTCCCTGGGAGAAGAAGGGTCCCGGAGCCGCTAACAAAGCCCGCAGATCCGGAGAGCGGAGCGACAGCTGTGATCCCAGCCCAACAATCCTACATAGAGCCCGCATGTCCCACTCCGGTCCGACTGACACCCCGAGCGGCCAATCACAGCCCGGCACAGCCAGGGGGCGGGCCCTCAGGAACAAAGAGGAGACAGAGGCTGACAGTCAGAGTGCTGTGTATACAAACAAAGGGGCTCTGATCTCTGACACCCATCACCCCTACACCCTGACACCCATCACCCCTACACCCTGACACCCATCACCCCCACACCCTGACACCATCATCCCTACACCCTGACACCCATCACCCTGACACCATCACCCCTACACCCTGACACCCATCACCCCTACACCCTGACACCCATCACCCCCACACCCTGACACCATCATCCCTACACCCTGACACCCATCACCCTGACACCATCACCCCTACACCCTGACACCCATCACCCCTACACCCTGACACCCATCACCCCCACACCCTGACACCATCATCCCTACACCCTGACACCCATCACCCTGACACCATCACCCCTACACCCTGACACCCATCACCCCTACACCCTGACACCCATCACCCCCACACCCTGACACCATCATCCCTACACCCTGACACCCATCACCCTGACACCATCACCCCTACACCCTGACACCCATCACCCCTACACCCTGACACCCATCACCCCCACACCCTGACACCATCATCCCTACACCCTGACACCCATCACCCTGACACCATCACCCCTACACCCTGACACCCATCACCCCTACACCCTGACACCCATCACCCCCACACCCTGACACCATCATCCCTACACCCTGACACCCATCACCCTGACACCATCACCCCTACACCCTGACACCCATCACCCCTACACCCTGACACCCATCACCCCCACACCCTGACACCATCATCCCTACACCCTGACACCCATCACCCTGACACCATCACCCCTACACCCTGACACCCATCACCCCTACACCCTGACACCCATCACCCCTACACCCTGACACCCATCACCCCCACACCCTGACACCATCATCCCTACACCCTGACACCCATCACCCTGACACCATCACCCTGACACCCATCACCCCTACACCCTGACACCCATCACCCCTACACCCTGACACCCATCACCCCTACACCCTGACACCATCATCCCTACACCCTGACACCATCATCCCTACACCCTGACACCCATCACCCTGACACCATCACCCTGACACCCATCACCCCTACACCCTGACACCCATCACCCCTACACCCTGACACCCATCACCCCCACACCCTGACACCATCATCCCTACACCCTGACACCCATCACCCTGACACCATCACCCCTACACCCTGACACCCATCACCCCTACACCCTGACACCCATCACCCCCACACCCTGACACCATCATCCCTACACCCTGACACCCATCACCCTGACACCATCACCCCTACACCCTGACACCCATCACCCCTACACCCTGACACCCATCACCCCTACACCCTGACACCCATCACCCCTACACCCTGACACCATCATCCCTACACCCTGACACCCATCACCCCTACACCCTGACACCATCACCCCTACACCCTGACACCCATCACCCCTACACCCTGACACCCATCACCCCTACACCCTGACACCATCATCCCTACACCCTGACACCCATCACCCCTACACCCTGACACCCATCACCCCCACACCCTGACACCATCATCCCTACACCCTGACACCCATCACCCTGACACCATCACCCCTACACCCTGACACCCATCACCCCTACACCCTGACACCCATCACCCCTACACCCTGACACCCATCACCCCTACACCCTGACACCATCATCCCTACACCCTGACACCCATCACCCCTACACCCTGACACCCATCATCCCTACACCCTGACACCCATCACCCCTACACCCTGACACCATCACCCCTACACCCTGACACCCATCACCCCTACACCCTGACACCCATCACCCCTACACCCTGACACCCATCACCCCTACACCCTGACACCATCATCCCTACACCCTGACACCCATCACCCCTACACCCTGACACCCATCATCCCTACACCCTGACACCCATCACCCCCACACCCTGACACCCATCACCCCCACACCCTGACACCCCTACACCCTGACACCCATCACCCCTACACCCTGACACCCATCACCCCTACACCCTGACACCCATCACCCCTACACCCTGACACCATCATCCCTACACCCTGACACCCATCACCCCTACACCCTGACACCCATCATCCCTACACCCTGACACCCATCACCCCTACACCCTGACACCATCACCCCTACACCCTGACACCCATCACCCCTACACCCTGACACCCATCACCCCTACACCCTGACACCCATCACCCCTACACCCTGACACCATCATCCCTACACCCTGACACCCATCACCCCTACACCCTGACACCCATCATCCCTACACCCTGACACCCATCACCCCCACACCCTGACACCCATCACCCCCACACCCTGACACCCCTACACCCTGACACCCATCACCCCTACACCCTGACACCCATCACCCCTACACCCTGACACCCATCACCCCCACACCCTGACACCATCATCCCTACACCCTGACACCCATCACCCTGACACCATCACCCCTACACCCTGACACCCATCACCCCTACACCCTGACACCCATCACCCCTACACCCTGACACCCATCACCCCCACACCCTGACACCATCATCCCTACACCCTGACACCATCATCCCTACACCCTGACACCCATCACCCCTACACCCTGACACCCATCACCCCTACACCCTGACACCATCATCCCTACACCCTGACACCCATCACCCCTACACCCTGACACCCATCACCCCCACACCCTGACACCCATCACCCCCACACCCTGACACCCTGACACCCATCACCCCTACACCCTGACACCCATCACCCCTACACCCTGACACCCATCACCCCTACACCCTGACACCCATCACCCCTACACCCTGACACCCATCACCCCCACACCCTGACACCATCATCCCTACACCCTGACACCCATCACCCCTACACCCTGACACCATCATCCCTACACCCTGACACCCATCACCCCTACACCCTGACACCCATCACCCCCACACCCTGACACCCATCACCCCTACACCCTGACACCATCATCCCTACACCCTGACACCCATCACCCTGACACCATCACCCCTACACCCTGACACCCATCACCCCTACACCCTGACACCCATCACCCCTACACCCTGACACCCATCACCCCTACACCCTGACACCCATCACCCCTACACCCTGACACCATCATCCCTACACCCTGACACCCATCACCCCTACACCCTGACACCCATCACCCCCACACCCTGACACCCATCACCCCCACACCCTGACACCCCTACACCCTGACACCCATCACCCCTACACCCTGACACCCATCACCCCTACACCCTGACACCCATCACCCCTACACCCTGACACCCATCACCCCCACACCCTGACACCATCATCCCTACACCCTGACACCCATCACCCCTACACCCTGACACCATCATCCCCACACCCTGACACCATCATCCCTACACCCTGACACCATCATCCCTACACCCTGACACCCATCACCCCTACACCCTGACACCATCATCCCTACACCCTGACACCCATCACCCCTACACCCTGACACCCATCACCCCCACACCCTGACACCCATCACCCCCACACCCTGACACCCCTACACCCTGACACCCATCACCCCTACACCCTGACACCCATCACCCCATCACCCTGACACCATCACCCCTACACCCTGACACCCATCACCCCTACACCCTGACACCCATCACCCCTACACCCTGACACCCATCACCCCTACACCCTGACACCCATCATCCCTACACCCTGACACCCATCACCCCTACACCCTGACACCCATCACCCCTACACCCTGACACCATCATCCCTACACCCTGACACCCATCACCCCCACACCCTGACACCCCTACACCCTGACACCCATCACCCCTACACCCTGACACCATCATCCCTACACCCTGACACCCATCACCCCTACACCCTGACACCCATCACCCCTACACCCTGACACCCATCACCCCTACACCCTGACACCCATCACCCCTACACCCTGACACCCATCACCCCTACACCCTGACACCCATCACCCCCACACCCTGACACCATCATCCCTACACCCTGACACCCATCACCCCTACACCCTGACACCATCATCCCCACACCCTGACACCATCATCCCTACACCCTGACACCCATCACCCCTACACCCTGACACCATCATCCCTACACCCTGACACCCATCACCCCTACACCTTGACACCCATCACCCCCACACCCTGACACCCATCACCCCCACACCCTGACACCCCTACACCCTGACACCCATCACCCCTACACCCTGACACCCATCACCCCATCACCCTGACACCATCACCCCTACACCCTGACACCCATCACCCCTACACCCTGACACCCATCACCCCTACACCCTGACACCCATCACCCCTACACCCTGACACCCATCATCCCTACACCCTGACACCCATCACCCCTACACCCTGACACCCATCACCCCTACACCCTGACACCATCATCCCTACACCCTGACACCCATCACCCCCACACCCTGACACCCCTACACCCTGACACCCATCACCCCTACACCCTGACACCCATCACCCCTACACCCTGACACCCATCACCCCTACACCCTGACACCCATCATCCCTACACCCTGACACCCATCACCCCTACACCCTGACACCCATCACCCCTACACCCTGACACCCATCACCCCTACACCCTGACACCCATCATCCCTACACCCTGACACCCATCACCCCTACACCCTGACACCCATCACCCCTACACCCTGACACCTTTATCCCTACACCCTGACACCCATCACCCCTACACCCTGACACCCATCACCCCCACACCCTGACACCCCTACACCCTGACACCCATCACCCCTACACCCTGACACCCATCACCCCTACACCCTGACACCCATCACCCCTACACCCTGACACCCATCACCCCTACACCCTCACACCCATCACCCCTACACCCTGACACCTATCACCCCTACACCCTGACACCCATCACCCCTACACCCTGACACCCCTACACCCTGACACCCATCACCCCCACACCCTGACACCCATCACCCCCACACCCTGACACCCATCACCCCTACACCCTGACACCTATCACCCCTACACCCTGACACCCATCACCCCTACACCCTGACACCCCTACACCCTGACACCCATCACCCCTACACCCTGACACCCATCACCCCTACACCCTGACACCCATCACCCCTACACCCTGACACCCATCACCCCTACATCCTGACACCCATCACCCCTACACCCTGACACCATCATCCTGACACCCATCACCCCTACACCCTGACACCCATCACGCCCACACCCTGACACCCATCACCCTGACACCATCACCCCTACACCCTGACACCCATCACCCCTACACCCTGACACCCATCACCCCTACACCCTGACACCCATCACCCCTACACCCTGACACCCATCACCCCTACACCCTGACACCCATCACCCCTACACCCTGACACCTATCACCCCTACACCCTGACACCCATCACCCCTACACCCTGACACCCCTACACCCTGACACCCATCACCCCCACACCCTGACACCCATCACCCCTACACCCTGACACCCATCACCCCTACACCCTGACACCTATCACCCCTACACCCTGACACCCATCACCCCTACACCCTGACACCCCTACACCCTGACACCCATCACCCCTACACCCTGACACCCATCACCCCTACACCCTGACACCCATCACCCCTACACCCTGACACCCATCACCCCTACACCCTGACACCATCATCCCTACACCCTGACACCCATCACCCCTACACCCTGACACCCATCACCCCCACACCCTGACACCCCTACACCCTGACACCCATCACCCCTACACCCTGACACCCATCACCCCTACACCCTGACACCCATCACCCCTACACCCTGACACCCATCACCCCTACACCCTGACACCTATCACCCCTGCACCCTGACACCCATCACCCCTACACCCTGACACCCATCACCCTGACACCATCACCCCTACACCCTGACACCCATCACCCCTACACCCTGACGCCCATCACCCCTACACCCTGACACCCATCACCCCTTTACCCTGACACCCATCACCCCTACACCCTGACACCCATCACCCCTACACCCTGACACCCATCATCCCTACACCCTGACACCCATCACCCCTACACCCTGACACCATCATCCCTACACCCTGACACCCATCACCCCTACACCCTGACACCCATCACCCCCACACCCTGACACCCATCACCCCCACACCCTGACACCCCTACACCCTGACACCCATCACCCCTACACCCTGACACCCATCACCCCTACACCCTGACACCCATCACCCCTACACCCTGACACCCATCACCCCCACACCCTGACACCATCATCCCTACACCCTGACACCCATCACCCCTACACCCTGACACCATCATCCCCACACCCTGACACCATCATCCCTACACCCTGACACCATCATCCCTACACCCTGACACCCATCACCCCTACACCCTGACACCATCATCCCTACACCCTGACACCCATCACCCCTACACCCTGACACCCATCACCCCCACACCCTGACACCCATCACCCCCACACCCTGACACCCCTACACCCTGACACCCATCACCCCTACACCCTGACACCCATCACCCCATCACCCTGACACCATCACCCCTACACCCTGACACCCATCACCCCTACACCCTGACACCCATCACCCCTACACCCTGACACCCATCATCCCTACACCCTGACACCCATCACCCCTACACCCTGACACCCATCACCCCTACACCCTGACACCATCATCCCTACACCCTGACACCCATCACCCCCACACCCTGACACCCCTAAACCCTGACACCCATCACCCCTACACCCTGACACCATCATCCCTACACCCTGACACCCATCACCCCTACACCCTGACACCCATCACCCCTACACCCTGACACCCATCACCCCTACACCCTGACACCCATCACCCCTACACCCTGACACCCATCACCCCTACACCCTGACACCCATCACCCCCACACCCTGACACCATCATCCCTACACCCTGACACCCATCACCCCTACACCCTGACACCATCATCCCCACACCCTGACACCATCATCCCTACACCCTGACACCCATCACCCCTACACCCTGACACCATCATCCCTACACCCTGACACCCATCACCCCCACACCCTGACACCCATCACCCCCACACCCTGACACCCATCACCCCCACACCCTGACACCCCTACACCCTGACACCCATCACCCCTACACCCTGACACCCATCACCCCATCACCCTGACACCATCACCCCTACACCCTGACACCCATCACCCCTACACCCTGACACCCATCACCCCTACACCCTGACACCCATCACCCCTACACCCTGACACCCATCATCCCTACACCCTGACACCCATCACCCCTACACCCTGACACCCATCACCCCTACACCCTGACACCATCATCCCTACACCCTGACACCCATCACCCCCACACCCTGACACCCCTACACCCTGACACCCATCACCCCTACACCCTGACACCCATCACCCCTACACCCTGACACCCATCACCCCTACACCCTGACACCCATCATACCTACACCCTGACACCCATCACCCCTACACCCTGACACCCATCACCCCTACACCCTGACACCCATCATCCCTACACCCTGACACCCATCACCCCTACACCCTGACACCCATCACCCCTACACCCTGACACCATCATCCCTACACCCTGACACCCATCACCCCTACACCCTGACACCCATCACCCCCACACCCTGACACCCCTACACCCTGACACCCATCACCCCTACACCCTGACACCCATCACCCCTACACCCTGACACCCATCACCCCTACACCCTGACACCCATCACCCCTACACCCTCACACCCATCACCCCTACACCCTGACACCTATCACCCCTACACCCTGACACCCATCACCCCTACACCCTGACACCCCTACACCCTGACACCCATCACCCCCACACCCTGACACCCATCACCCCCTGACACCCATCACCCCTACACCCTGACACCTATCACCCCTACACCCTGACACCCATCACCCCTACACCCTGACACCCCTACACCCTGACACCCATCACCCCTACACCCTGACACCCATCACCCCTACACCCTGACACCCATCACCCCTACACCCTGACACCCATCACCCCTACACCCTGACACCCATCACCCCTACATCCTGACACCCATCACCCCTACACCCTGACACCATCATCCTGACACCCATCACCCCTACACCCTGACACCCATCACCCCCACACCCTGACACCCATCACCCTGACACCATCACCCCTACACCCTGACACCCATCACCCCTACACCCTGACACCCATCACCCCTACACCCTGACACCCATCACCCCTACACCCTGACACCCATCACCCCTACACCCTGACACCTATCACCCCTACACCCTGACACCCATCACCCCTACACCCTGACACCCCTACACCCTGACACCTATCACCCCCACACCCTGACACCCATCACCCCTACACCCTGACACCCATCACCCCTACACCCTGACACCCATCACCCCTACACCCTGACACCCATCACCCCTACACCCTGACACCCCTACACCCTGACACCCATCACCCCTACACCCTGACACCCATCACCCCTACACCCTGACACCCATCACCCCTACACCCTGACACCCATCACCCCTACACCCTGACACCATCATCCCTACACCCTGACACCCATCACCCCTACACCCTGACACCCATCACCCCCACACCCTGACACCCCTACACCCTGACACCCATCACCCCTACACCCTGACACCCATCACCCCTACACCCTGACACCCATCACCCCTACACCCTGACACCCATCACCCCTACACCCTGACACCTATCACCCCTACACCCTGACACCCATCACCCCTACACCCTGACACCCATCACCCTGACACCATCACCCCTACACCCTGACACCCATCACCCCTACACCCTGACGCCCATCACCCCTACACCCTGACACCCATCACCCCTTTACCCTGACACCCATCACCCCTACACCCTGACACCCATCACCCCTACACCCTGACACCCATCATCCCTACACCCCGACACCCATCACCCCTACACCCTGACACCATCATCCCTACACCCTGACACCCATCACCCCTACACCCTGACACCCATCACCCCCACACCCTGACACCCCTACACCCTGACACCCATCACCCCTACACCCTGACACCCATCACCCCTACACCCTGACACCTATCACCCCTACACCCTGACACCCATCACCCCTACACCCTGACACCCCTACACCCTGACACCCATCACCCCCACACCCTGACACCCATCACCCCTACACCCTGACACCCATCACCCCTACACCCTGACACCTATCACCCCTACACCCTGACACCCATCACCCCTACACCCTGACACCCATCACCCCTACACCCTGACACCCATCACCCCTACACCCTGACACCCATCACCCCTACATCCTGACACCCATCACCCCTACACCCTGACACCCATCACCCCCACACCCTGACACCCATCACCCTGACACCATCACCCCTACACCCTGACACCCATCACCCCTACACCCTGACACCCATCACCCCTACACCCTGACACCCATCACCCCCACACCCTGACACCCATCACCCCTACACCCTGACACCCATCACCCCTACACTCTGACACATATCACCCCTACACCCTGACACCCATCACCCCTACACCCTGACACCCCTACACCCTGACACCCATCACCCCTACACCCTGACACCCATCACCCTGACACCCATCACCCCTACACCCTGACACCCATCACCCCTACACCCTGACACCATCATCCCTACACCCTGACACCCATCACCCCTACACCCTGACACCCATCACCCCCACACCCTGACACCCCTACACCCATCACCCCTACACCCTGACACCCATCACCCCTACACCCTGACACCCATCACCCCTACACCCTGACACCCATCACCCCCACACCCTGACACCCATCACCCCTACACCCTGACACCTATCACCCCTACACCCTGACACCCATCACCCCTACACCCTGACACCCCTACAACCTGACACCCATCACCCCCACACCCTGACACCCATCACCCCTACACCCTGACACCCATCACCCCTACACCCTGACACCTATCACCCCTACACCCTGACACCCATCACCCCTACACCCTGACACCCCTACACCCTGACACCCATCACCCCTACACCCTGACACCCATCACCCCTACACCCTGACACCCATCACCCCTACACCCTGACACCTATCACCCCTACACCCTGACACCCATCACCCGACACCCTGACACCCATCACCCCTACACCCTGACACCCATCACCCGACACCCTGACACCCATCACCCCTACACCCTGACACCCATCACCCCTACACCCTGACACCCATCACCCCCACACCCTGACACCCCTACACCCTGACACCCATCACCCCCACACCCTGACACCATCATCCCTACACCCTGACACCCATCACCCTGACACCATCACCCCTACACCCTGACACCCATCACCCCTACACCCTGACACCCATCACCCCTACACCCTGACACCCATCACCCCCACACCCTGACACCATCATCCCTACACCCTGACACCCATCACCCTGACACCATCACCCCTACACCCTGACACCCATCACCCCTACACCCTGACACCCATCACCCCTACACCCTGACACCCATCACCCCTACACCCTGACACCCATCACCCCTACACCCTGACACCATCATCCCTACACCCTGACACCCATCACCCGACACCCTGACACCCATCACCCCTACACCCTGACACCCATCACCCCTACACCCTGACACCCATCACCCCTACACCCTGACACCCATCACCCCTACACCCTGACACCCCTACACCCTGACACCCATCACCCCCACACCCTGACACCCATCACCCCTACACCCTGACACCCATCACCCCTACACCCTGACACCTATCACCCCTACACCCTGACACCCATCACCCCTACACCCTGACACCCCTACACCCTGACACCCATCACCCTGACACCCATCACCCCTACACCCTGACACCCATCACCCCTACACCCTGACACCCATCACCCCTACACCCTGACACCCATCACCCCCACACCCTGACACCATCATCCCTACACCCTGACACCCATCACCCTGACACCATCACCCCTACACCCTGACACCCATCACCCCTACACCCTGACACCCATCACCCCTACACCCTGACACCCATCACCCCTACACCCTGACACCATCATCCCTACACCCTGACACCCATCACCCCTACACCCTGACACCCATCACCCCCACACCCTGACACCCATCACCCCTACACCCTGACACCCCCTACACCCTGACACCCATCACCCCTACACCCTGACACCCATCACCCCTACACCCTGACACCCATCACCCCTACACCCTGACACCCATCACCCCTACACCCTGACACCATCATCCCTACACCCTGACACCCATCACCCCTACACCCTGACACCCATCACCCCCACACCCTGACACCCATCACCCCTACACCCTGACACCCCCTACACCCTGACACCCATCACCCCTACACCCTGACACCCATCACCCCTACACCCTGACACCCATCACCCCTACACCCTGACACCATCATCCCTACACCCTGACACCCATCACCCCTACACCCTGACACCCATCACCCCCACACCCTGACACCATCATCCCTACACCCTGACACCCATCACCCTGACACCATCACCCCTACACCCTGACACCCATCACCCCTACACCCTGACACCCATCACCCCTACACCCTGACACCCATCACCCCTACACCCTGACACCCATCACCCCTACACCCTGACACCCATCATCCCTACACCCTGACACCCATCACCCCTACACCCTGACACCATCACCCCTACACCCTGACACCCATCACCCCTACACCCTGACACCCATCACCCCTACACCCTGACACCATCATCCCTACACCCTGACACCCATCACCCCTACACCCTGACACCCATCATCCCTACACCCTGACACCCATCACCCCCACACCCTGACACCCATCACCCCCACACCCTGACACCCCTACACCCTGACACCCATCACCCCTACACCCTGACACCCATCACCCCTACACCCTGACACCCATCACCCCTACACCCTGACACCCATCACCCCTACACCCTGACACCATCATCCCTACACCCTGACACCCATCACCCCTACACCCTGACACCCATCATCCCTACACCCTGACACCCATCACCCCTACACCCTGACACCATCACCCCTACACCCTGACACCCATCACCCCTACACCCTGACACCCATCACCCCTACACCCTGACACCATCATCCCTACACCCTGACACCCATCACCCCTACACCCTGACACCCATCATCCCTACACCCTGACACCCATCACCCCCACACCCTGACACCATCATCCCTACACCCTGACACCCATCACCCTGACACCATCACCCCTACACCCTGACACCCATCACCCCTACACCCTGACACCCATCACCCCTACACCCTGACACCCATCACCCCTACACCCTGACACCATCATCCCTACACCCTGACACCCATCACCCCTACACCCTGACACCCATCACCCCCACACCCTGACACCCATCACCCCTACACCCTGACACCCCCTACACCCTGACACCCATCACCCCTACACCCTGACACCCATCACCCCTACACCCTGACACCCATCACCCCTACACCCTGACACCATCATCCCTACACCCTGACACCCATCACCCCTACACCCTGACACCCATCACCCCTACACCCTGACACCCATCACCCCTACACCCTGACACCATCATCCCTACACCCTGACACCCATCACCCCTACACCCTGACACCCATCACCCCCACACCCTGACACCCATCACCCCTACACCCTGACACCCATCACCCCTACACCCTGACACCATCATCCCTACACCCTGACACCCATCACCCCTACACCCTGACACCCATCACCCCCACACCCTGACACCATCATCCCTACACCCTGACACCCATCACCCTGACACCATCACCCCTACACCCTGACACCCATCACCCCTACACCCTGACACCCATCACCCCTACACCC
The DNA here is from genome assembly GCA_029206835.1 of Rana muscosa. Lineage (NCBI taxonomy): Eukaryota > Metazoa > Chordata > Amphibia > Anura > Ranidae > Rana > Rana muscosa. The sequence goes on from CM055116.1 coordinate 109,793,276, forward strand.
TGACACCCATCACCCCTACACCCTGACACCATCATCCCTACACCCTGACACCCATCACCCCTACACCCTGACACCCATCATCCCTACACCCTGACACCCATCACCCCTACACCCTGACACCATCACCCCTACACCCTGACACCCATCACCCCTACACCCTGACACCCATCACCCCTACACCCTGACACCCATCACCCCTACACCCTGACACCATCATCCCTACACCCTGACACCCATCACCCCTACACCCTGACACCCATCATCCCTACACCCTGACACCCATCACCCCCACACCCTGACACCCATCACCCCCACACCCTGACACCCCTACACCCTGACACCCATCACCCCTACACCCTGACACCCATCACCCCTACACCCTGACACCCATCACCCCTACACCCTGACACCATCATCCCTACACCCTGACACCCATCACCCCTACACCCTGACACCATCACCCCTACACCGTGACACCCATCACCCCTACACCCTGACACCCATCACCCCTACACCCTGACACCCATCACCCCTACACCCTGACACCATCATCCCTACACCCTGACACCCATCACCCCTACACCCTGACACCCATCATCCCTACACCCTGGCACCCATCACCCCCACACCCTGACACCCATCACCCCCACACCCTGACACCCCTACACCCTGACACCCATCACCCCTACACCCTGACACCCATCACCCCTACACCCTGACACCCATCACCCCCAAACCCTGACACCATCATCCCTACACCCTGACACCCATCACCCTGACACCATCACCCCTACACCCTGACACCCATCACCCCTACACCCTGACACCCATCACCCCTACACCCTGACACCCATCACCCCCACACCCTGACACCATCATCCCTACACCCTGACACCCATCACCCTGACACCATCACCCCTACACCCTGACACCCATCACCCCTACACCCTGACACCCATCACCCCTACACCCTGACACCCATCACCCCTACACCCTGACACCATCATCCCTACACCCTGACACCATCATCCCTACACCCTGACACCCATCACCCCTACACCCTGACACCCATCACCCCTACACCCTGACACCATCATCCCTACACCCTGACACCCATCACCCCTACACCCTGACACCCATCACCCCCACACCCTGACACCCATCACCCCCACACCCTGACACCCTGACACCCATCACCCCTACACCCTGACACCCATCACCCCTACACCCTGACACCCATCACCCCTACACCCTGACACCCATCACCCCTACACCCTGACACCCATCACCCCCACACCCTGACACCATCATCCCTACACCCTGACACCCATCACCCCTACACCCTGACACCATCATCCCTACACCCTGACACCCATCACCCCTACACCCTGACACCCATCACCCCCACACCCTGACACCCATCACCCCTACACCCTGACACCATCATCCCTACACCCTGACACCCATCACCCTGACACCATCACCCCTACACCCTGACACCCATCACCCCTACACCCTGACACCCATCACCCCTACACCCTGACACCCATCACCCCTACACCCTGACACCCATCACCCCTACACCCTGACACCATCATCCCTACACCCTGACACCCATCACCCCTACACCCTGACACCCATCACCCCCACACCCTGACACCCATCACCCCCACACCCTGACACCCCTACACCCTGACACCCATCACCCCTACACCCTGACACCCATCACCCCTACACCCTGACACCCATCACCCCTACACCCTGACACCCATCACCCCCACACCCTGACACCATCATCCCTACACCCTGACACCCATCACCCCTACACCCTGACACCATCATCCCCACACCCTGACACCATCATCCCTACACCCTGACACCATCATCCCTACACCCTGACACCCATCACCCCTACACCCTGACACCATCATCCCTACACCCTGACACCCATCACCCCTACACCCTGACACCCATCACCCCCACACCCTGACACCCATCACCCCCACACCCTGACACCCCTACACCCTGACACCCATCACCCCTACACCCTGACACCCATCACCCCATCACCCTGACACCATCACCCCTACACCCTGACACCCATCACCCCTACACCCTGACACCCATCACCCCTACACCCTGACACCCATCACCCCTACACCCTGACACCCATCATCCCTACACCCTGACACCCATCACCCCTACACCCTGACACCCATCACCCCTACACCCTGACACCATCATCCCTACACCCTGACACCCATCTCCCCCACACCCTGACACCCCTACACCCTGACACCCATCACCCCTACACCCTGACACCATCATCCCTACACCCTGACACCCATCACCCCTACACCCTGACACCCATCACCCCTACACCCTGACACCCATCACCCCTACACCCTGACACCCATCACCCCTACACCCTGACACCCATCACCCCCACACCCTGACACCATCATCCCTACACCCTGACACCCATCACCCCTACACCCTGACACCATCATCCCCACACCCTGACACCATCATCCCTACACCCTGACACCCATCACCCCTACACCCTGACACCATCATCCCTACACCCTGACACCCATCACCCCTACACCCTGACACCCATCACCCCCACACCCTGACACCCATCACCCCCACACCCTGACACCCCTACACCCTGACACCCATCACCCCTACACCCTGACACCCATCACCCCATCACCCTGACACCATCACCCCTACACCCTGACACCCATCACCCCTACACCCTGACACCCATCACCCCTACACCCTGACACCCATCACCCCTACACCCTGACACCCATCATCCCTACACCCTGACACCCATCACCCCTACACCCTGACACCCATCACCCCTACACCCTGACACCATCATCCCTACACCCTGACACCCATCACCCCCACACCCTGACACCCCTACACCCTGACACCCATCACCCCTACACCCTGACACCCATCACCCCTACACCCTGACACCCATCACCCCTACACCCTGACACCCATCATCCCTACACCCTGACACCCATCACCCCTACACCCTGACACCCATCACCCCTACACCCTGACACCCATCACCCCTACACCCTGACACCCATCATCCCTACACCCTGACACCCATCACCCCTACACCCTGACACCCATCACCCCTACACCCTGACACCATTATCCCTACACCCTGACACCCATCACCCCTACACCCTGACACCCATCACCCCCACACCCTGACACCCATCACCCCTACACCCTGACACCCATCACCCCTACACCCTGACACCCATCACCCCTACACCCTGACACCCATCACCCCTACACCCTCACACCCATCACCCCTACACCCTGACACCTATCACCCCTACACCCTGACACCCATCACCCCTACACCCTGACACCCCTACACCCTGACACCCATCACCCCCACACCCTGACACCCATCACCCCCACACCCTGACACCCATCACCCCTACACCCTGACACCTATCACCCCTACACCCTGACACCCATCACCCCTACACCCTGACACCCCTACACCCTGACACCCATCACCCCTACACCCTGACACCCATCACCCCTACACCCTGACACCCATCACCCCTACACCCTGACACCCATCACCCCTACATCCTGACACCCATCACCCCTACACCCTGACACCATCATCCTGACACCCATCACCCCTACACCCTGACACCCATCACCCCCACACCCTGACACCCATCACCCTGACACCATCACCCCTACACCCTGACACCCATCACCCCTACACCCTGACACCCATCACCCCTACACCCTGACACCCATCACCCCTACACCCTGACACCCATCACCCCTACACCCTGACACCCATCACCCCTACACCCTGACACCTATCACCCCTACACCCTGACACCCATCACCCCTACACCCTGACACCCCTACACCCTGACACCCATCACCCCCACACCCTGACACCCATCACCCCATACACCCTGACACCTATCACCCCTACACCCTGACACCCATCACCCCTACACCCTGACACCCCTACACCCTGACACCCATCACCCCTACACCCTGACACCCATCACCCCTACACCCTGACACCCATCACCCCTACACCCTGACACCCATCACCCCTACACCCTGACACCATCATCCCTACACCCTGACACCCATCACCCCTACACCCTGACACCCATCACCCCCACACCCTGACACCCCTACACCCTGACACCCATCACCCCTACACCCTGACACCCATCACCCCTACACCCTGACACCCATCACCCCTACACCCTGACACCTATCACCCCTACACCCTGACACCCATCACCCCTACACCCTGACACCCATCACCCTGACACCATCACCCCTACACCCTGACACCCATCACCCCTACACCCTGACGCCCATCACCCCTACACCCTGACACCCATCACCCCTTTACCCTGACACCCATCACCCCTACACCCTGACACCCATCACCCCTACACCCTGACACCCATCATCCCTACACCCTGACACCCATCACCCCTACACCCTGACACCATCATCCCTACACCCTGACACCCATCACCCCTACACCCTGACACCCATCACCCCCACACCCTGACACCCCTACACCCTGACACCCATCACCCCTACACCCTGACACCCATCACCCCTACACCCTGACACCCATCACCCCTACACCCTGACACCTATCACCCCTACACCCTGACACCCATCACCCCTACACCCTGACACCCCTACACCCTGACACCCATCACCCCCACACCCTGACACCCATCACCCCTACACCCTGACACCCATCACCCCTACACCCTGACACCTATCACCCCTACACCCTGACACCCATCACCCCTACACCCTGACACCCATCACCCCTACACCCTGACACCCATCACCCCTACATCCTGACACCCATCACCCCTACACCCTGACACCCATCACCCCCACACCCTGACACCCATCACCCTGACACCATCACCCCTACACCCTGACACCCATCACCCCTACACCCTGACACCCATCACCCCTACACCCTGACACCCATCACCCCTACACCCTGACACCCATCACCCCTACACCCTGACACCTATCACCCCTACACCCTGACACCCATCACCCCTACACCCTGACACCCCTACACCCTGACACCCATCACTCCCACACCCTGACACCCATCACCCCTACACCCTGACACCCATCACCCCTACACCCTGACACCTATCACCCCTACACCCTGACACCCATCACCCCTACACCCTGACACCCCTACACCCTGACACCCATCACCCCTACACCCTGACACCCATCACCCTGACACCCATCACCCCTACACCCTGACACCCATCACCCCTACACCCTGACACCATCATCCCTACACCCTGACACCCATCACCCCTACACCCTGACACCCATCACCCCCACACCCTGACACCCCTACACCCTGACACCCATCACCCCTACACCCTGACACCCATCACCCCTACACCCTGACACCCATCACCCCTACACCCTGACACCCATCACCCCCACACCCTGACACCCATCACCCCTACACCCTGACACCTATCACCCCTACACCCTGACACCCATCACCCCTACACCCTGACACCCCTACAACCTGACACCCATCACCCCCACACCCTGACACCCATCACCCCTACACCCTGACACCCATCACCCCTACACCCTGACACCTATCACCCCTACACCCTGACACCCATCACCCCTACACCCTGACACCCCTACACCCTGACACCCATCACCCCTACACCCTGACACCCATCACCCCTACACCCTGACACCCATCACCCCTACACCCTGACACCTATCACCCCTACACCCTGACACCCATCACCCGACACCCTGACACCCATCACCCCTACACCCTGACACCCATCACCCGACACCCTGACACCCATCACCCCTACACCCTGACACCCATCACCCCTACACCCTGACACCCATCACCCCCACACCCTGACACCCCTACACCCTGACACCCATCACCCCCACACCCTGACACCATCATCCCTACACCCTGACACCCATCACCCTGACACCATCACCCCTACACCCTGACACCCATCACCCCTACACCCTGACACCCCCTACACCCTAACACCCCCTACACCCTGACACCCATCACCCCTACACCCTGACACCCATCACCCCTACACCCTGACACCATCATCCCTACACCCTGACACCCATCACCCCTACACCCTGACACCCATCACCCCTACACCCTGACACCATCATCCCTACACCCTGACACCCATCACCCCTACACCCTGACACCCATCACCCCCACACCCTGACACCCATCACCCCCACACCCTGACACCCATCACCCCTACACCCTGACACCCATCACCCCTACACCCTGACACCCATCACCCCTACACCCTGACACCCATCACCCCTACACCCTGACACCCATCACCCCCACACCCTGACACCATCATCCCTACACCCTGACACCCATCACCCCTACACCCTGACACCATCATCCCTACACCCTGACACCCATCACCCCTACACCCTGACACCCATCACCCCCACACCCTGACACCCATCACCCCTACACCCTGACACCATCATCCCTACACCCTGACACCCATCACCCTGACACCATCACCCCTACACCCTGACACCCATCACCCCTACACCCTGACACCCATCACCCCTACACCCTGACACCCATCACCCCTACACCCATCACCCCTACACCCTGACACCCATCACCCCTACACCCTGACACCATCATCCCTACACCCTGACACCCATCACCCCCTACACCCTGACACCCATCACCCCCACACCCTGACACCCATCACCCCCACACCCTGACACCCCTACACCCTGACACCCATCACCCCTACACCCTGACACCCATCACCCCTACACCCTGACACCCATCACCCCTACACCCTGACACCCATCACCCCCTCACCCTGACACCATCATCCCTACACCCTGACACCCATCACCCCTACACCCTGACACCATCATCCCCACACCCTGACACCATCATCCCTACACCCTGACACCATCATCCCTACACCCTGACACCCATCACCCCTACACCCTGACACCATCATCCCTACACCCTGACACCCATCACCCCTACACCCTGACACCCATCACCCCCACACCCTGACACCCATCACCCCCACACCCTGACACCCCTACACCCTGACACCCATCACCCCTACACCCTGACACCCATCACCCCATCACCCTGACACCATCACCCCTACACCCTGACACCCATCACCCCTACACCCTGACACCCATCACCCCTACACCCTGACACCCATCACCCCTACACCCTGACACCCATCATCCCTACACCCTGACACCCATCACCCCTACACCCTGACACCCATCACCCCTACACCCTGACACCATCATCCCTACACCCTGACACCCATCACCCCCACACCCTGACACCCCTACACCCTGACACCCATCACCCCTACACCCTGACACCATCATCCCTACACCCTGACACCCATCACCCCTACACCCTGACACCCATCACCCCTACACCCTGACACCCATCACCCCTACACCCTGACACCCATCACCCCTACACCCTGACACCCATCACCCCTACACCCTGACACCCATCACCCCCACACCCTGACACCATCATCCCTACACCCTGACACCCATCACCCCTACACCCTGACACCATCATCCCCACACCCTGACACCATCATCCCTACACCCTGACACCCATCACCCCTACACCCTGACACCATCATCCCTACACCCTGACACCCATCACCCCTACACCCTGACACCCATCACCCCCACACCCTGACACCCATCACCCCCACACCCTGACACCCCTACACCCTGACACCCATCACCCCTACACCCTGACACCCATCACCCCATCACCCTGACACCATCACCCCTACACCCTGACACCCATCACCCCTACACCCTGACACCCATCACCCCTACACCCTGACACCCATCATCCCTACACCCTGACACCCATCACCCCTACACCCTGACACCCATCACCCCTACACCCTGACACCATCATCCCTACACCCTGACACCCATCACCCCCACACCCTGACACCCCTACACCCTGACACCCATCACCCCTACACCCTGACACCCATCACCCCTACACCCTGACACCCATCACCCCTACACCCTGACACCCATCATCCCTACACCCTGACACCCATCACCCCTACACCCTGACACCCATCACCCCTACACCCTGACACCCATCACCCCTACACCCTGACACCCATCATCCCTACACCCTGACACCCATCACCCCTACACCCTGACACCCATCACCCCTACACCCTGACACCATCATCCCTACACCCTGACACCCATCACCCCTACACCCTGACACCCATCACCCCCACACCCTGACACCCCTACACCCTGACACCCATCACCCCTACACCCTGACACCCATCACCCCTACACCCTGACACCCATCACCCCTACACCCTGACACCCATCACCCCTACACCCTCACACCCATCACCCCTACACTCTGACACCTATCACCCCTACACCCTGACACCCATCACCCCTACACCCTGACACCCCTACACCCTGACACCCATCACCCCCACACCCTGACACCCATCACCCCCACACCCTGACACCCATCACCCCTACACCCTGACACCTATCACCCCTACACCCTGACACCCATCACCCCTACACCCTGACACCCCTACACCCTGACACCCATCACCCCTACACCCTGACACCCATCACCCTACACCCTGACACCCATCACCCCTACACCCTGACACCCATCACCCCTACATCCTGACACCCATCACCCCTACACCCTGACACCATCATCCTGACACCCATCACCCCTACACCCTGACACCCATCACCCCCACACCCTGACACCCATCACCCTGACACCATCACCCCTACACCCTGACACCCATCACCCCTACACCCTGACACCCATCACCCCTACACCCTGACACCCATCACCCCTACACCCTGACACCCATCACCCCCACACCCTGACACCCCTACACCCTGACACCCATCACCCCTACACCCTGACACCCATCACCCCTACACCCTGACACCCATCACCCCTACACCCTGACACCTATCACCCCTACACCCTGACACCCATCACCCCTACACCCTGACACCCCTACACCCTGACACCCATCACCCCCACACCCTGACACCCATCACCCCTACACCCTGACACCCATCACCCCTACACCCTGACACCCATCACCCCTACATCCTGACACCCATCACCCCTACACCCTGACACCATCATCCTGACACCCATCACCCCTACACCCTGACACCCATCACCCCCACACCCTGACACCCATCACCCTGACACCATCACCCCTACACCCTGACACCCATCACCCCTACACCCTGACACCCATCACCCCTACACCCTGACACCCATCACCCCTACACCCTGACACCCATCACCCCTACACCCTGACACCCATCACCCCTACACCCTGACACCCATCACCCCTACACCCTGACACCTATCACCCCTACACCCTGACACCCATCACCCCTACACCCTGACACCCCTACACCCTGACACCCATCACCTCCACACCCTGACACCCATCACCCCTACACCCTGACACCCATCACCCCTACACCCTGACACCTATCACCCCTACACCCTGACACCCATCACCCCTACACCCTGACACCCCTACACCCTGACACCCATCACCCCTACACCCTGACACCCATCACCCCTACACCCTGACACCCATCACCCCTACACCCTGACACCATCATCCCTACACCCTGACACCCATCACCCCTACACCCTGACACCCATCACCCCCACACCCTGACACCCCTACACCCTGACACCCATCACCCCTACACCCTGACACCCATCACCCCTACACCCTGACACCCATCACCCCTACACCCTGACACCCATCACCCCTACACCCTGACACCTATCACCCCTACACCCTGACACCCATCACCCCTACACCCTGACACCCATCACCCTGACACCATCACCCCTACACCCTGACACCCATCACCCCTACACCCTGACGCCCATCACCCCTACACCCTGACACCCATCACCCCTTTACCCTGACACCCATCACCCCTACACCCTGACACCCATCACCCCTACACCCTGACACCCATCATCCCTACACCCTGACACCCATCACCCCTACACCCTGACACCCATCACCCCTACACCCTGACACCTATCACCCCTACACCCTGACACCCATCACCCCTACACCCTGACACCCCTACACCCTGACACCCATCACCCCCACACCCTGACACCCATCACCCCTACACCCTGACACCCATCACCCCTACACCCTGACACCCATCACCCCTACATCCTGACACCCATCACCCCTACACCCTGACACCATCATCCTGACACCCATCACCCCTACACCCTGACACCCATCACCCCCACACCCTGACACCCATCACCCTGACACCATCACCCCTACACCCTGACACCCATCACCCCTACACCCTGACACCCATCACCCCTACACCCTGACACCCATCACCCCTACACCCTGACACCCATCACCCCTACACCCTGACACCCATCACCCCTACACCCTGACACCCATCACCCCTACACCCTGACACCTATCACCCCTACACCCTGACACCCATCACCCCTACACCCTGACACCCCTACACCCTGACACCCATCACCTCCACACCCTGACACCCATCACCCCTACACCCTGACACCCATCACCCCTACACCCTGACACCTATCACCCCTACACCCTGACACCCATCACCCCTACACCCTGACACCCCTACACCCTGACACCCATCACCCCTACACCCTGACACCCATCACCCCTACACCCTGACACCCATCACCCCTACACCCTGACACCATCATCCCTACACCCTGACACCCATCACCCCTACACCCTGACACCCATCACCCCCACACCCTGACACCCCTACACCCTGACACCCATCACCCCTACACCCTGACACCCATCACCCCTACACCCTGACACCCATCACCCCTACACCCTGACACCCATCACCCCTACACCCTGACACCTATCACCCCTACACCCTGACACCCATCACCCCTACACCCTGACACCCATCACCCTGACACCATCACCCCTACACCCTGACACCCATCACCCCTACACCCTGACGCCCATCACCCCTACACCCTGACACCCATCACCCCTTTACCCTGACACCCATCACCCCTACACCCTGACACCCATCACCCCTACACCCTGACACCCATCATCCCTACACCCTGACACCCATCACCCCTACACCCTGACACCATCATCCCTACACCCTGACACCCATCACCCCTACACCCTGACACCCATCACCCCCACACCCTGACACCCCTACACCCTGACACCCATCACCCCTACACCCTGACACCCATCACCCCTACACCCTGACACCTATCACCCCTACACCCTGACACCCATCACCCCTACACCCTGACACCCCTACACCCTGACACCCATCACCCCCACACCCTGACACCCATCACCCCTACACCCTGACACCCATCACCCCTACACCCTGACACCTATCACCCCTACACCCTGACACCCATCACCCCTACACCCTGACACCCATCACCCCTACACCCTGACACCCATCACCCCTACACCCTGACACCCATCACCCCTACATCCTGACACCCATCACCCCTACACCCTGACACCCATCACCCCCACACCCTGACACCCATCACCCTGACACCATCACCCCTACACCCTGACACCCATCACCCCTACACCCTGACACCCATCACCCCTACACCCTGACACCCATCACCCCTACACCCTGACACCCATCACCCCTACACCCTGACACCTATCACCCCTACACCCTGACACCCATCACCCCTACACCCTGACACCCCTACACCCTGACACCCATCACCCCCACACCCTGACACCCATCACCCCTACACCCTGACACCCATCACCCCTACACCCTGACACCTATCACCCCTACACCCTGACACCCATCACCCCTACACCCTGACACCCCTACACCCTGACACCCATCACCCCTACACCCTGACACCCATCACCCTGACACCCATCACCCCTACACCCTGACACCCATCACCCCTACACCCTGACACCATCATCCCTACACCCTGACACCCATCACCCCTACACCCTGACACCCATCACCCCCACACCCTGACACCCCTACACCCATCACCCCTACACCCTGACACCCATCACCCCTACACCCTGACACCCATCACCCCTACACCCTGACACCCATCACCCCCACACCCTGACACCCATCACCCCTACACCCTGACACCTATCACCCCTACACCCTGACACCCATCACCCCTACACCCTGACACCCCTACAACCTGACACCCATCACCCCCACACCCTGACACCCATCACCCCTACACCCTGACACCCATCACCCCTACACCCTGACACCTATCACCCCTACACCCTGACACCCATCACCCCTACACCCTGACACCCCTACACCCTGACACCCATCACCCCTACACCCTGACACCCATCACCCCTACACCCTGACACCCATCACCCCTACACCCTGACACCTATCACCCCTACACCCTGACACCCATCACCCGACACCCTGACACCCATCACCCCTACACCCTGACACCCATCACCCGACACCCTGACACCCATCACCCCTACACCCTGACACCCATCACCCCTACACCCTGACACCCATCACCCCCACACCCTGACACCCCTACACCCTGACACCCATCACCCCCACACCCTGACACCATCATCCCTACACCCTGACACCCATCACCCTGACACCATCACCCCTACACCCTGACACCCATCACCCCTACACCCTGACACCCATCACCCCTACACCCTGACACCTATCACCCTGACACCATCATCCCTACACCCTGACACCCATCACCCTGACACCATCACCCCTACACCCTGACACCCATCACCCCTACACCCTGACACCCATCACCCCTACACCCTGACACCCATCACCCCTACACCCTGACACCCATCACCCCTACACCCTGACACCATCATCCCTACACCCTGACACCCATCACCCGACACCCTGACACCCATCACCCCTACACCCTGACACCCATCACCCCTACACCCTGACACCCATCACCTCTACACCCTGACACCCATCACCCCTACACCCTGACACCCCTACACCCTGACACCCATCACCCCCACACCCTGACACCCATCACCCCTACACCCTGACACCCATCACCCCTACACCCTGACACCTATCACCCCTACACCCTGACACCCATCACCCCTACACCCTGACACCCCTACACCCTGACACCCATCACCCTGACACCCATCACCCCTACACCCTGACACCCATCACCCCTACACCCTGACACCATCATCCCTACACCCTGACACCCATCACCCCTACACCCTGACACCCATCACCCCCACACCCTGACACCCCTACACCTATCACCCCTACACCCTGACACCCATCACCCCTACACCCTGACACCCATCACCCCTACACCCTGACACCCATCACCCCCACACCCTGACACCCATCACCCCTACACCCTGACACCTATCACCCCTACACCCTGACACCCATCACCCCTACACCCTGACACCCCTACAACCTGACACCCATCACCCCCACACCCTGACACCCATCACCCCTACACCCTGACACCCATCACCCCTACACCCTGACACCTATCACCCCTACACCCTGACACCCATCACCCCTACACCCTGACACCCCTACACCCTGACACCCATCACCCCTACACCCTGACACCCATCACCCCTACACCCTGACACCCATCACCCCTACACCCTGACACCTATCACCCCTACACCCTGACACCCATCACCCGACACCCTGACACCCATCACCCCTACACCCTGACACCCATCACCCGACACCCTGACACCCATCACCCCTACACCCTGACACCCATCACCCCTACACCCTGACACCCATCACCCCCACACCCTGACACCCCTACACCCTGACACCCATCACCCCCACACCCTGACACCATCATCCCTACACCCTGACACCCATCACCCTGACACCATCACCCCTACACCCTGACACCCATCACCCCTACACCCTGACACCCATCACCCCCACACCCTGACACCATCATCCCTACACCCTGACACCCATCACCCTGACACCATCACCCCTACACCCTGACACCCATCACCCCTACACCCTGACACCCATCACCCCTACACCCTGACACCCATCACCCCTACACCCTGACACCATCATCCCTACACCCTGACACCCATCACCCGACACCCTGACACCCATCACCCCTACACCCTGACACCCATCACCCCTACACCCTGACACCCATCACCCCTACACCCTGACACCCATCACCCCTACACCCTGACACCCCTACACCCTGACACCCATCACCCCCACACCCTGACACCCATCACCCCTACACCCTGACACCCATCACCCCTACACCCTGACACCTATCACCCCTACACCCTGACACCCATCACCCCTACACCCTGACACCCCTACACCCTGACACCCATCACCCCTACACCCTGACACCCATCACCCCTACACCCTGACACCCATCACCCCTACACCCTGACACCTATCACCCCTACACCCTGACACCCATCACCCGACACCCTGACACCCATCACCCCTACACCCTGACACCCATCACCCGACACCCTGACACCCATCACCCCTACACCCTGACACCCATCACCCCTACACCCTGACACCCATCACCCCCACACCCTGACACCCTGACACCCATCACCCCCACACCCTGACACCATCATCCCTACACCCTGACACCCATCACCCTGACACCATTACCCCTACACCCTGACACCCATCACCCCTACACCCTGACACCCATCACCCCTACACCCTGACACCCATCACCCCCACACCCTGACACCATCATCCCTACACCCTGACACCCATCACCCTGACACCATCACCCCTACACCCTGACACCCATCACTCCTACACCCTGACACCCATCACCCCTACACCCTGACACCCATCACCCCTACACCCTGACACCCATCACCCCTACACCCTGACACCCATCACCCCTACACCCTGACACCATCACCCCTACACCCTGACACCCATCACCCGACACCCTGACACCCATCACCCCTACACCCTGACACCCATCACCCCTACACCCTGACACCCATCACCCCTACACCCTGACACCCATCACCCCTACACCCTGACACCTATCACCCCTACACCCTGACACCCATCACCCCTACACCCTGACACCCCTACACCCTGACACCCATCACCCCCACACCCTGACACCCATCACCCCTACACCCTGACACCCATCACCCCTACACCCTGACACCTATCACCCCTACACCCTGACACCCATCACCCCTACACCCTGACACCCCTACACCCTGACACCCATCACCCCTACACCCTGACACCCATCACCCCTACACCCTGACACCCATCACTCCTACACCCTGACACCTATCACCCCTACACCCTGACACCCATCACCCGACACCCTGACACCCATCACCCCTACACCCTGACACCCATCACCCGACACCCTGACACCCATTACCCCTACACCCTGACACCCATCACCCCTACACCCTGACACCCATCACCCCCACACCCTGACACTCCTACACCCTGACACCCATCACCCCCACACCCTGACACCATCATCCCTACACCCTGACACCCATCACCCTGACACCATCACCCCTACACCCTGACACCCATCACCCCTACACCCTGACACCCATCACCCCTACACCCTGACACCCATCACCCCTACACCCTGACACCTATCACCCCTACACCCTGACACCCATCACCCCTACACCCATCACCCCTACACCCTGACACCTATCACCCTTACACCCTGACACCCATCACTCCTACACCCTGACACCCATCACCCCTACACCCTGACACCCATCACCCCTACACCCTGACACCCATCACCCCTACACCCTGACACCCATCACCCCTACACCCTGACACCATCATCCCTACACCCTGACACCCATCACCCGACACCCTGACACCCATCACCCCTACACCCTGACACCCATCACCCCTACACCCTGACACCCATCACCCCTACACCCTGACACCCATCACCCCTACACCCTGACACCTATCACCCCTACACCCTGACACCCATCACCCCTACACCCTGACACCCCTACACCCTGACACCCATCACCCCCACACCCTGACACCCATCACCCCTACACCCTGACACCCATCACCCCTACACCCTGACACCTATCACCCCTACACCCTGACACCCATCACCCCTACACCCTGACACCCCTACACCCTGACACCCATCACCCCTACACCCTGACACCCATCACCCCTACACCCTGACACCCATCACCCGACACCCTGACACCCATCACCCCTACACCCTGACACCCATCACCCGACACCCTGACACCCATCACCCCTACACCCTGACACCCATCACCCCTACACCCTGACACCCATCACCCCCACACCCTGACACCCCTACACCCTGACACCCATCACCCCCACACCCTGACACCATCATCCCTACACCCTGACACCCATCACCCTGACACCATCACCCCTACACCCTGACACCATCATCCCTACACCCTGACACCCATCACCCTGACACCATCACCCCTACACCCTGACACCCATCACCCCTACACCCTGACACCCATCACCCCTACACCCTGACACCCATCACCCCCACACCCTGACACCATCATCCCTACACCCTGACACCCATCACCCTGACACCATCACCCCTACACCCTGACACCCATCACCCCTACACCCTGACACCCATCACCCCTACACCCTGACACCCATCACCCCTACACCCTGACACCCATCACCCCTACACCCTGACACCATCATCCCTACACCCTGACACCCATCACCCGACACCCTGACACCCATCACCCCTACACCCTGACACCCATCACCCCTACACCCTGACACCCATCACTCCTACACCCTGACACCCCTACACCCTGACACCCATCACCCCCACACCCTGACACCCATCACCCCTACACACTGACACCCATCACCCCTACACCCTGACACCCCTACACCCTGACACCCATCACCCCCACACCCTGACACCCATCACCCCTACACCCTGACACCCATCACCCCTACACCCTGACACCTATCACCCCTACACCCTGACACCCATCACCCCTACACCCTGACACCCCTACACCCTGACACCCATCACCCCTACACCCTGACACCCATCACCCCTACACCCTGACACCCATCACCCCTACACCCTGACACCTATCACCCCTACACCCTGACACCCATCACCCGACACCCTGACACCCATCACCCCTACACCCTGACACCCATCACCCGACACCCTGACACCCATCACCCCTACACCCTGACACCCATCACCCCTACACCCTGACACCCATCACCCCCACACCCTGACACCCTGACACCCATCACCCCCACACCCTGACACCATCATCCCTACACCCTGACACCCATCACCCTGACACCATCACCCCTACACCCTGACACCCATCACCCCTACACCCTGACACCCATCACCCCTACACCCTGACACCCATCACCCCCACACCCTGACACCATCATCCCTACACCCTGACACCCATCACCCTGACACCATCACCCCTACACCCTGACACCCATCACCCCTACACCCTGACACCCATCACCCCTACACCCTGACACCCATCACCCCTACACCCTGACACCCATCACCCCTACACCCTGACACCCATCACCCCTACACCCTGACACCATCATCCCTACACCCTGACACCCATCACCCGACACCCTGACACCCATCACCCCTACACCCTGACACCCATCACCCCTACACCCTGACACCCATCACCCCTACACCCTGACACCCATCACCCCTACACCCTGACACCTATCACCCCTACACCCTGACACCCATCACCCCTACACCCTGACACCCCTACACCCTGACACCCATCACCCCCACACCCTGACACCCATCACCCCTACACCCTGACACCCATCACCCCTACACCCTGACACCTATCACCCCTACACCCTGACACCCATCACCCCTACACCCTGACACCCCTACACCCTGACACCCATCACCCCTACACCCTGACACCCATCACCCCTACACCCTGACACCCCTACACCCTGACACCTATCACCCCTACACCCTGACACCCATCACCCGACACCCTGACACCCATCACCCCTACACCCTGACACCCATCACCCGACACCCTGACACCCATCACCCCTACACCCTGACACCCATCACCCCTACACCCTGACACTCATCACCCCCACACCCTGACACTCCTACACCCTGACACCCATCACCCCCACACCCTGACACCATCATCCCTACACCCTGACACCCATCACCCTGACACCATCACCCCTACACCCTGACACCCATCACCCCTACACCCTGACACCCATCACCCCTACACCCTGACACCCATCACCCCTACACCCATCACCCCTACACCCTGACACCTATCACCCTTACACCCTGACACCCATCACCCCTACACCCTGACACCCATCACCCCTACACCCTGACACCCATCACCCCTACACCCTGACACCCATCACCCCTACACCCTGACACCCATCACCCCTACACCCTGACACCATCATCCCTACACCCTGACACCCATCACCCGACACCCTGACACCCATCACCCCTACACCCTGACACCCATCACCCCTACACCCTGACACCCATCACCCCTACACCCTGACACCCATCACCCCTACACCCTGACACCTATCACCCCTACACCCTGACACCCATCACCCCTACACCCTGACACCCCTACACCCTGACACCCATCACCCCCACACCCTGACACCCATCACCCCTACACCCTGACACCCATCACCCCTACACCCTGACACCTATCACCCCTACACCCTGACACCCATCACCCCTACACCCTGACACCCCTACACCCTGACACCCATCACCCCTACACCCTGACACCCATCACCCCTACACCCTGACACCCATCACCCCTACACCCTGACACCTATCACCCCTACACCCTGACACCCATCACCCGACACCCTGACACCCATCACCCCTACACCCTGACACCATCACCCCTACACCCTGACACCCATCACCCCTACACCCTGACACCCATCACCCCTACACCCTGACACCCATCACCCCTACACCCTGACACCCATCACCCCTACACCCTGACACCTATCACCCCTACACCCTGACACCCATCACCCCTACACCCATCACCCCTACACCCTGACACCTATCACCCTTACACCCTGACACCCATCACCCCTACACCCTGACACCCATCACCCCTACACCCTGACACCCATCACCCCTACACCCTGACACCCATCACCCCTACACCCTGACACCCATCACCCCTACACCCTGACACCCATCACCCCTACACCCTGACACCATCATCCCTACACCCTGACACCCATCACCCGACACCCTGACACCCATCACCCCTACACCCTGACACCCATCACCCCTACACCCTGACACCCATCACCCCTACACCCTGACACCCATCACCCCTACACCCTGACACCTATCACCCCTACACCCTGACACCCATCACCCCTACACCCTGACACCCCTACACCCTGACACCCATCACCCCCACACCCTGACACCCATCACCCCTACACCCTGACACCCATCACCCCTACACCCTGACACCTATCACCCCTACACCCTGACACCCATCACCCCTACACCCTGACACCCATCACCCCTACACCCTGACACCCATCACCCCTACACCCTGACACCCATCACCCCTACACCCTGACACCTATCACCCCTACACCCTGACACCCATCACCCGACACCCTGACACCCATCACCCCTACACCCTGACACCCATCACCCCTACACCCTGACACCCATCACCCCTACACCCTGACACCCATCACCCCTACACCCTGACACCCATCACCCCCACACCCTGACACCCATCACCCCCACACCCTGACACCATCATCCCTACACCCTGACACCCATCACCCCTACACCTTGACACCGTCACCCCTACACCCTGACACCCATCACCCCTACACCCTGACACCATCACCCCTACACCCTGACACCCATCACCCCTACACCCTGACACCCATCACCCCTACACCCTGACACCCATCACCCCTACACCCTGACACCATCACCCCTACACCCTGACACCATCATCCCTACACCCTGACACCTATCACCCCTACACCCTGACACCCATCACCCCTACACCCTGACACCCATCACCCCTACACCCTGACACCCATCACCCCTACACCCTGACACCCATCACCCCTACACCCTGACACCATCACCCCTACACCCTGACACCTATCATCCCTACACCCTGACACCCATCACCCCTACACCCTGACACCATACACCCTGACACCCATCACCCCTACACCCTGACACCCATCACCCCCACACCCTGACACCATCATCCTGACACCCATCACCCCTACACCCTGACACCATCACCCCTACACCCTGACACCCATCACCCCTACACCCTGACACCATCACCCCTACACCCTGACACCCATCACCCCTACACCCTGACACCCATCACCCCTACACCCTGACACCCATCACCCCTACACCCTGACACCCATCACCCCTACACCCTGACACCATCACCCCTACACCCTGACACCATCATCCCTACACCCTGACACCTATCACCCCTACACCCTGACGCCCATCACCCCTACACCCTGACACCCATCACCCCTACACCCTGACACCCATCACCCCTACACCCTGACACCCACCACCCCTACACCCTGACACCTATCACCCCTACACCCTGACACCATCACCCCTACACCCATCACCCCTACACCCTGACACCTATCATCCCTACACCCTGACACCCATCACCCCTACACCCATCACCCCTACACCCTGACACCCATCACCCTTACACCCTGACACCCATCACCCCTACACCCTGACACCCATCACCCCTACACCCTGACACCCATCACCCCTACACCCTGACACCATCACCCCTACACCCTGACACCCATCACCCCTACACCCTGACACCATCACCCCTACACCCTGACACCCATCACCCCTACACCCTGACACCATACACCCTGACACCCATCATCCCTACACCCTGACACCATCACCCCTACACCCTGACACCATACACCCTGACACCCATCACCCCTACACCCTGACACCATCACCCCTACACCCTGACACCCATCACCCCTACACCCTGACACCATCACCCCTACACCCTGACACCCATCACCCCTACACCCTGACACCATACACCCTGACACCTATCACCCCTACACCCTGACACCTATCACCCCTACACCCTGACACCCATCACCCCTACACCCTGACACCCATCACCCCTACACCCTGACACCCATCAGCCCTACACCCTGACATCCATCACCCCTACACCCTGACACCATACACCCTGACACCCATCATCCCTACACCCATCAGCCCTACACCCTGACATCCATCACCCCTACACCCTGACACCATACACCCTGACACCCATCATCCCTACACCCTGACACCTATCACCCCTACACCCTGACACCCATCACCCCTACACCCTGACACCATCATCCCTACACCCTGACACCCATCACCCCTACACCCTGACACCATCATCCCTACACCCTGACACCTATCACCCCGATACCCTGACACCCATCACCCCTACACCCTGACACCCATCACCCCTACACCCTGACACCCATCACCCCTACACCCTGACACCATCATCCCTACACCCTGACACCCATCACCCCTACACCCTGACACCATCATCCCTACACCCATCAGCCCTACACCCTGACATCCATCACCCCTACACCCTGACACCATACACCCTGACACCCATCATCCCTACACCCATCAGCCCTACACCCTGACATCCATCACCCCTACACCCTGACACCATACCCCCTGACACCCATCATCCCTACACCCTGACACCTATCACCCCTACACCCTGACACCCATCACCCCTACACCCTGACACCATCATCCCTACACCCTGACACCCATCACCCCTACACCCTGACACCATCATCCCTACACCCTGACACCTATCACCCCGACACCCTGACACCCATCACCCCTACACCCTGACACCCATCACCCCTACACCCTGACACCCATCACCCCTACACCCTGACACCATCATCCCTACACCCTGACACCCATCACCCCTACACCCTGACACCATCATCCCTACACCCTGACACCTATCACCCCTACACCCTGACACCCATCACCCCTACACCCTGACACCCATCACCCCTACACCCTGACACCATCATCCCTACACCCTGACACCCATCACCCCTACACCCTGACACCATCATCCCTACACCCTGACACCTATCACCCCTACACCCTGACACCCATCACCCCTACACCCTGACACCTATCACCCCTACACCCTGACACCCATCACCCTGACACCCATCACCCCTACACCCTGACACCCATCACCCCTACACCCTGACACCCATCACCCCTACACCCTGACACCTATCACCCCTACACCCTGACACCCATCACCCCTACACCCTGACACCCATCACCCCTACACCCTGACACCATCATCCCTACACCCTGACACCCATCACCCCTACACCCTGACACCATCATCCCTACACCCTGACACCTATCACCCCTACACCCTGACACCCATCACCCCTACACCCAGACACCCATCACCCCTACACCCTGACACCCATCACCCCTACACCCTGACACCATCACCCCTACACCCTGACACCATCATCCCTACACCCTGACACCTATCACCCCTACACCCTGACACCCATCATCCCTACACCCTGACACCCATCACCCCTACACCCTGACACCCATCACCCCTACACCCATCAGCCCTACACCCTGACATCCATCACCCCTACACCCTGACACCATACACCCTGACACCCATCATCCCTACACCCATCAACCCTACACTCTGACATCCATCACCCCTACACCCTGACACCATACACCCTGACACCCATCATCCCTACACCCTGACACCTATCACCCCTACACCCTGACACCCATCACCCCTACACCCTGACACCCATCACCCCTACACCCTGACACCTATCACCCCTACACCCTGACACCCATCACACCTACACCCTGACACCCATCACCCCTACACCCTGACACCCATCACCCCTACACCCTGACACCTATCACCCCTACACCCTGACACCCATTACCCCTACACCCTGACACCCATCACCCCTACACCCTGACACCCATCATCCCTACACCCATCAGCCCTACACCCTGACATCCATCACCCCTACACCCTGACACCATACACCCTGACACCCATCATCCCTACACCCATCAGCCCTACACCCTGACATCCATCACCCCTACACCCTGACACCATATACCCTGACACCCATCATCCCTACACCCATCAGCCCTACACCCTGACATCCATCACCCCTACACCCATCAGCCCTACACCCTGACATCCATCATCCCTACCCACTGACACCCATCACCCCTACACCCTGACACGTGTGTAGCCCCTGAGAGCTCTGATTCCTATGAGCCTTTATTCTTGTAAGCTCTGATTCTTTTGATTCCTGTGAGCTATGATTCCTCTGAGCTCTGATTCTTGTAAGCTCTGTTTCCTGTGAGCTCTGATTCTTATAAGTTCTGATTCATGTGAGCTCTGATTCCTGTAAGCTCTGATTCCTGTAAGCTCTGATTCCTGTAAGCTCTGATTCTTGTGAGCTCTGACTCCTGTGAGCTCTGATTCCTGTAAGCTCTGATTCCTGTGAGCTCTAATTCCTATGAGCTCTGATTCCTATGAGCTCTGATTCCTATGAGCTCTGATTCCTGTAAGCTCTGATTTCTGTGAGCTCTGATCCCCTGTAAGCTCTGATTCCTGTGAGCTTTGATTCCTATGAGCTCTGATTCCTATCAGCTCTGATTCTTGTAAGCTCTGATTCATGTGAGCTCTGTTTCCTGTGAGCTATGATTCATGTGAGCTCTGATTCTTATAAGTTCTGATTCCTGTGAGCTCTGATTCCTGTAAGCTCTGATTCATGTGAGCTCTGATTCCTGTGAGCTCTGATTCCTGTAAGCTCTGATTCCTGTAAGCTCTGATTCCTGTGAGCTCTGATTCCTATGAGCTCTGATTCCTATGAAATCTGATTCCTATGAGCTCTGATTACTATGAGCTCTGATTCCTGTAAGCTCTGATTCCTGTGAGCTCTAATCCCCTGTGAGCTATGATTCCTCTGAGCTCTGATTCTTGTAAGCTCTGATTCCTGTGAGCTATGATTCATGTGAGCTCTGATTCTTATAAATTCTGATTCCTGTGAGCTCTGATTCCTGTAAGCTCTGATTCATGTGAGCTCTGATTCCTGTAAGCTCTGATTCATGTGAACTCTGATTCCTGTGATCTCTGATTCCTGTAAGCTCTGATTCCTGTGAGCTCTGATTCCTATGAGCTCTGATTCCTATGATATCTGATTCCTATGAGCTCTGATTCCTGTAAGCTCGGATTCCTGTGAGCTCTGATCCCCTGTGAGCTATGATTCCTCTGAGCTCTGATTCTTGTAAGCTCTGATTTCTGTGAGCTCTGTTTCCTGTGAGCTCTGATTTCTGTGAGCTCTGTTTCCTGTGAGCTATGATTCTTATAAGTTCTGATTCCTGTGAGCTCTGATTCCTGTAAGCTCTGATTCCTGTGAGCTCTGATTCCTGTAAGCTCTGATTCCTGTGAGCTCTGATTCCTGTAAGCTCTGATTCCTGTAAGCTCTGATTCCTGTGAGTTCTGATTCCTGTGAGCTCTGATTCCTGTAAGCTCTGATTCCTGTGAGTTCTGATTCCTGTGAGCTCTGATTCCTGTAAGCCCTGATTCCTGTAAGCTCTGATTCCTGTAAGCTCTGATTCCTGTGAGCTCTGATTTTTATGAGCTCTGATTCCTATGAGCTCTGATTCCTATGAACTCTGATTCCTGTAAGCTCTGATTCCTGTGAGCTCTGATCCCCTGTGAGCTCTGATTCTTATGAGATCTGATTCCTATGAGCTCTGATTCATGTAAGCTCTGATTCATGTAAGCTCTGCTTCCTGTGAGCTTTGATGCACTGAGAGCCATGATCCCTGGTATCTGCTTCCTATCAGCCCTAATTTCTGTGAGCTCTGCACCCTGATGTCTGATACCTCCCCTGAGATACCTGATATCTGATTCCTATGATCTCTGCACCCTGATCTCTGACTCCTATGATCTCTGCACCCTGATCTCTGATTCTTATGATCTCTGCACCCTGATCTCTGACTCCTATGATCTCTGCACCCTGATCTCTGATTCTTATGATCTCTGCACCCTGATCTCTGACTCCTATTATCTCTGCACCCTGATCTCTGATTCTTATGATCTCTACACCCTGATCTCTGACTCCTATGAGCTCTGCACCCTGATCTCTGATTCCTATGAGCTCTGCACCCTGATCTCTCACACCTATGATCTCTGCACCCTGATCGCTGACTCCTATGAGCTCTGCACCCTGATCTCTGACCCCTATGAGCTCTGCACCCTGATCTCTGATTCCTATGAGCTCTGCACCCTGATCTCTCACACCTATGAGCTCTGCACCCTGATCTCTCACACCTATGAGCTCTGCGCCCTAATCTCTGATTCCTATGAGCTCTGCACCCTTATCTGTGACCCCTATGAGCTCTGCACCCTGATCTCTGATTCCTATGAGCTATGCACCCTGATCTCTGACTCCTATGAGCTCTGCACCCTGATCTCTGACCCCTATAAGCTCTGCACCCTGATCTCTGATTCCTTTGAGCTCTGCACCCTGATCTCTGATTCCTATGAGCTCTGCACCCTGATCTCTGATTCCTATGAGCTCTGCACCATGATCTCTGATATCTATGAGCTCTGCACCCTGATCTCTAATTCCTATGAGCTCTGCACCATGATCTCTGATATCTATGATCTCTGCACCCTGATCTCTGATTCCTATGAGCTCTGCGCCCTGATCTCTGATTCCTATGAGCTCTGCGCCCTGATCTCTGATTCCTATGAGCTCTATACCCTGATCTCTGACTCCTATGAGCTATGCACCCTGATCTCTGACTCCTATGAGCTCTGCACCCTGATCTCTGATTCCTATGAGCTCTGCACCCTGATCTCTGATTCCTATGAGCTCTGCACCCTGATCTCTGATTCCTATGAGCTCTGCACCATGATCTCTGATATCTATGAGCTCTGCACCCTGATCTCTAATTCCTATGAGCTCTGCACCCTGATCTCTGATTCCTATGAGCTCTGCGCCCTGATCTCTGATTCCTATGAGCTCTGCACCCCGATCTCTGATTCCTATGAGCTCTGCACCATGATCTCTGATATCTATGATCTCTGCACCCTGATCTATGATTCCTATGAGCTCTGCGCCCTGATCTCTGATTCCTCTGAGCTCTGCGCCCTGATCTCTGATTCCTATGAGCTCTACACCCTGATCTCTGATTCCTATGAGCTCTGCACCCTGATTTCTGATATCTATGAGCTCTGCACCCTGATCTCTGATTCCTATGAGCTCTGCAACCTGATCTCTGATTCCTATGAGCTCTGCACCCTGATCTCTGATTCCTATGAGCTCTGCACCATGATCTCTGATATCTATGAGCTCTGCACCCTGATCTCTGATTCCTATGAGCTCTGCACCCTGATCTCTGATTCCTATGAGCTCTGCACCCTGATCTCTGATTCCTATGAGCTCTGCACCCTGATCTGATTCCTATGAGCTCTGCACCCTGATCTCTGATTCCTATGAGCTCTGCACCCTGATCTCTGATTCCTATGAGCTCTGCACCCTGATCTCTGATATCTATGAGCTCTGCACCCTGATCTCTGATTCCTAAGAGCTCTGCACCCTGAACTCTGATTCCTATGAGCTCTGCACCCTTATTTCTGATTCCTATGAGCTCTGCACCCCGATCTCTGATTCCTATGAGCTCTGCACCCTGATCTCTGATTCCTATGAGCTCTGTATCCTGATCTCTGATTCCTATGAGCTCTGGACCCTGATCTCTGACATCTATGAGCACTGCACCCTGATCTCTGATATCTATGAGCTCTGCACCCTGATCTCTGATTCTTATGAGCTCTGCACCCTGATCTCTGATTCCTATGAGCTCTGCACCCTGATCTCTGACTCCTATGATCTCTGCACCCTGATCTCGTATATCTATAATGAGCTCTGAACCCTGATCTCTGATTCCTATGAGCTCTGCACCCTGATCTCTGACTCCTATGATCTCTGCACCCTGATCTTGGATATCTATGAGCTCTGCACCCTGATCTCCAACTCTTATGAGCTCTGCACCCTGATTTCTGATTCCTATGAGCTCTGCACCCTGATCTCTGAGTAGTCTCATCCCTGCACTCACAGCTATACCTGTCACCGTCTACAACACTCCCAGGATATTTGTGTCCTTGGAATCCCCTCTGATATCCAGTACAGAGCAGATGTACCATGAGTTCCATCATGTTTGCTGCCTGTAGATCTAGGATAAGGGCATTTCACACCAATGTATCTTGTTGCAGTGTGTTTATATACAGTATATTCATTAATATGCCTTGTGGAGCATTTTTATGTGCACTGCGCTAAGGCAGTCCATTCAATATGAACGGGCGGCTTTTACTAAAGCAATTTGTAGGTGGTTGGAGATATATTGGGGGAAATAAAGCAGAACTAAACTGTATCTGAGCACCACAAACGGAAAATGCATATTTAATAATAAAAGCAGACTCCCCCACCCATCCATGTCTCTATGTTGTAGTTTCCTGAGAGATCGCTTTGAACCCCCCCCCCCCCCTAGCATTTCTGGCTGTGACCATCTTGAGTATGGGCAGATGATTCATGTAGCATTTACTTCCTGAAATCCACTTGGCTTAGTTCAGGCATGCAGGTGTTACGTCACGCATGCGCAACGCCGCCATATGCGTTCTAACACTTTTACGACAAAACAGCACACTAAAACCGTGATGGGTAACCGAATGTGACGAAACACCGCCATCTTGCTACACTCCGCACTCCTCCACACTAAGGATACAGTGAGAAGGGGACAAGCGGACATCTTTGTACACCCCCAGGTGTTTTACATTTTACACTTATTTATAACAGTAAACTGAGGTTATTTAGTGAAATACAGTATTTAGAACTCAGTCTGACTGTTTATATGTTGAATTTTAAAAGCAGCGGCAAGCCTGCTGATCTCACAGGTTTGCTAATCTGACAGAAGTCCGCTGCTTTTAAAATTAAACATCTAAACAGTCAGACGGAGTTCTAAGTCCTGTATTTCACTATAGAACCTGAGTTTACTGTTATAAATAAGTGTAAAATGTAAAACTCTGAGGGGTGTACAAAGATGTCCGCTTGTCCCCTTCTCACTGTATCCTTAGGGTGGAGGAGTGCAGAGTGTAGCAAGATGGCAGTGTTTCGTCACATTCGGTTTTAGTGTGCTGTTTTGTCGTAAAAGTGTTGGAACGCATATGGCGGCACTCCAGCGGCGGGTAGCCAAATGTGATTGGTCGCCATATGTGACGAAGCACCGGCAGGAGGGTGTGCTTAGCTGAGAAACCCCTCCTTCCTTCCTGAAGACTCCTGGGATGTATGACATCATTGTGGCCTAGTCCTGGACACCAGGAAGTAACTGAAAAAAAAACGTATGTGCTAGTAAATACAGTATAATACACCTTCCTATCTATTTACTATTGCTAGCAGCATAAGGATTAAGAAAAGTCAATGCTGATTGAGAGAGTTGGATGAATTAGATGTCACTGTATGTGGTTATGCACCAGGGGTAAGATAAAGCACCCACATACACACTAGGGTTGCCACCGTTTCTTCAAGACAAACCCGAGCACTTTAAGCGTGATTTTACCGCATCAAAGTCGGACCAAAGTAGTACAGGGACTACTTTGAAGTCACACAGATATGAATGGTTATCATTGGGAATCATGGAGTACGACTTGTCATGCAACTGTGATGTCCAAAGTCACAAGAAAAGTCGCACAAGTGTAAAAGCGGCCTTGGACACCTTTGGGTGCCCCAAGGAGAGTTGTAATGCAGTGGGCATAGTGTTCCGCAGTGAAAAGTGGGTGTGGCCAAATTACTCTTGCTGACATCATCGACCTGCCCCCCCCCCCCCCCCAGTGATGCCAAACCTGCCCCCAGACCGCCGTCCGCAGCTCCCAGAAGGCAACAGATTTGTGTGTGTGGCTATCTTGGTTACTTGGGGAGCCACAGCCTGGTCTGAATAATGTGTCTGGGTTTCAGTCCGCCTGAAACTCGGACACATCTTTTTAAAACCCGGACTGTCCGGGTGAATCCCAGATGGGTGGCAACCCTAATACACGCAGACATATGCCTTGAACGCAGATAATGTGCATTCAGAGCATACATATGCGGGTGTGCGGGTACTTGACACAACCTCTGGCTGGTAACCACATACAGCAACATGTTCTAATTCATCTAATTCATCTAAATGGGCGGCTGCAGGATCCAGGAGACCAAGATCTGCACACTGTACCACCCACACATGGCCATGTGCATGAAGCCTACATGCATTTATATGTGTCCTCTAAATGAAAACCGCATCCAATTTGCTCATACAGTGGAACCTTGGATTACGAGCATAATCCGTTCCAGGAGAATTCTCGTAATCCAAAGCACTCGCATATCAAACTGAGTTTCCCCATAGAAGTCAATAGAAACTAAAATAATTAGTTCCGCATTGACTTCTATAGCATGCAATACCGCATGTGGCCAGAGGTGGGGGGCGCCGGAGAGCCTCAGAAATACTCGGAAAGGCTCGGGGACACCTCGGCTGAACTTGGAAAACCTCTGAAACTGAGTATTTCCGAGTTTTTCTGAGTATTTCAGAGTATTTTGGAATGGCTCCGCTTGGCTCCAGCGCCCCCGCACCTCTGGCCAAATGCAGTACTGCACACCGCTGTGGCTTGAATCCTGCTCGTTTTGCAAGACAACACTCGCAAACCGAGTCAGGATTTAAAAAAAAAAATGCTCGTATTGAAAAACGCTCGTCAACCGCGTTACTCTCAATCCGAGGTTTCACTGTATGTGAATTCAGCCTCACTTTTGGTGAAAACAGTAAATAAGACATTTAGAGAGGGTGAGTCTCCCCTACCAGGACAATAAAAACCTAACAGGGGTTTGAATCTCGCTCCATTCTATCCAATACTAAAAAAGTTTAGACTTCGGTTATACTTTAACCCTTTCTTGCAAAAATAAAATAATAAATCATCTGACAAAGTGAGGTAACCCAGTGCACATACCCGGAGGACATTACTAAACTGAAATCAGGTTGTGATGAATTGCGGTGACCACAGCCTCTGATTCACGTAGGCCATTGTCATCATGGGTTTGATAACATAATATTGCAGTGACGGGTCATTGCTTGGTTTCAGGTCTCTAGCTGGACATACAAACCCCGGGGGGACATTACTGCTCATGGCAGCGATACGTAGACGATTCATACATTCATCCAGTACAAGTAGGAAAGTAGCATTGATACATGGAAGGAGACAATATATACATTGATACATGGAGGGAGACAATATATACATTGATACATGGAGGGGGACGATATATACATTGATACATGGAGGGAGTAGCAGAGAGTTCTAAAAATTATTCAAAGTCAGTGTGAAAAGCTCTCATAATGACCTCTGATAATGACTCCACTCCTATGAAGCACGGGGCAGGCAATTAAAGGGTCTGCTATAACTTAATCTTCCAGCAGGGCTTTCTTCTGGGAATTGCTGTATATGACCGGCTCCCTGATCACAGATTGCAAAATCCTGCCCCCCCCCCCCATGTCAGCTGCAAAGGCGTTTAATCTCAGAGGACAAGTTCACTGACACTAATTACATTACTGACACCAGGATTCATCGTGCCATTGTTCCGCCATATGTGCTGAGTAGTGTTGGTTCATATAAGCTGCACCCTTGTCCTGCGCCTTAAAGTTGTTGTAAACCCTTACATATACCCAATGAAGTGACTGGTCTACACAGAGATTAAAAACAAATCCTCCTATTTAAGCTGCATACCTCCCAACTGGCATGAATTGTGCGTGACTTTCGGAATGACACAGTTTTGCCGCCGCATTCCCGCAAGAGACAATTCTTTCCCGCAACGTGTGGTGGAGGCTGAGGTCAGAGGAAGAGGGGGAAAAGGACACTTGAATGCCAAACGTAAGTGACTTTTTTTGGCTCCCGCGGCAGCACCCCCCCCCCCCCCCCGCTCAACAACTTGAATGCCAAATTAATGTAAAAGACCTGTCCCCCCCCCGCTCAACAACTTCAGATGAAATGTGAGATGAAAGGTCCCGCATTTGAGATTTGAGTGTTGAAAAGTTTATCTGCATCTCTTCTCTACATCTGTTCAAAATGCCGAATTTATAAAGCTTGTCTCAGCTTTCAGGAGAAAGGGGGCGGAGAGCTGAAATTACACTCTGCAGAGCTCAGTGAGGAGAGCTCTGAGAGCTGATTGGAGGGAACAACACCTCCCCTTCACACAACACACAGGAACAGAGCTGACGCTGTCAATCAGCTCAAGCTCGATGCAAAAAATAAACAATTGCTCTTGCACTCAAAAGAGTGCTGTGGGGTAAGTAGGGAAGAGGATCTCCACAAATCACACCACCGCATCAGCTGTGCTGCCACTCTCAACAGGTCAGGGGGAACCCAGAAGAAACTCAAAAAGAAAACAAAAACAGAGGGCGCACCAGCCTTGTTGTGCATTACCTTTGTAAATGTATTTATAGGTAAAATGTCATACCCACAAACGAGTGATAAAATCATGCAAGTAATGAAAGGTTCATCATAGGATCTGCTGGCCAGTAAACTTGGGTGGGATGAAAGGCCAAAGAAAGCTGACGCATTTTGAAGGGTATCCCCTCTTCTTCAGAGCTCAGCTGGAGCTCCCTCCCCTGTCACCATTTTTCTCTTGGTGTCAGGAAAACTTGTCAGAAGTTATTCATGCTGATAGCAGAGGAAGGAAACAACAGACAGAAATTACACTAATGCCACAAACACACGATCGGACATTCCGACTACAAAACCGTGGATTTTTTTCCGACGGAATGTTGGCTCAAGCTTGTCTTGCATACACACGGTCACACAAATGTTGTCGGAAATTGCGAACGTCAAGAACACGGTGACGTACAACACTACGACGAGCCAAGAAAAATTAAGTTCAATGATTCTGAGCATGCGTTGAATTGATTCCGAGCATGCGTCAAATTTTGTGCGTTGAATTGTGTACACACGGACGGAATTTCCGACAACAACTTTTGTTGTCGGAAAATATGAGAACCAGCTCTCAAATTTTTGTTGTCGGAAATTCCGACAGCAAATGTCCGATGGAGCCTACACACGGTCGGATTTTCCGACAACAAGCTCACATCGAACATTTGTTGTTGGAAATTCCGACCGTGTGTACGCGGCATTAGTGCTCTGGATGGACACAAGTACACACTATAGAGGGATATGCAGTGTTTAAAGGAATACATTTTTCATACTATTTTGTTCAGCTTTTTAAACAACAAAATTGCATCAAAAACTGATCCGTGTAAAGGGGCCCTAAGATGGGTATACACTAGTAGAATTTCAAACAAAAACTTGTATGAAAATTCTCATAACATTCAAATGTCATTAGAAAGCAGTTCCAAGATTTTGTTTGCTTTTAACATTTGATTTTGGAATGAATGGACTTTCCTTAAAGAAAACCACATACACTATCCCATTTTGTTTCTGTGATATTAAACTTCAAACGCTCAAAAAATAATGGTAAATATAGTGCTCTCCGAATAAGTCAGCTGATGAATTCACGTGACTCTGTGACGCAACGCATTGGGAGACGATGACGTCATGCTGTAGACCGGAAGTGAGCAGGTGCCCATTTTGCGTGAGACTTTTCCTACATTAATGCATGTATACTGTTGTGCAGGAAATGTGCACTTTTAAAGTTGAGTTTAAAAATAGTAATAGTGCATTACGGCAAAAAATGTATTGGAGCAAATAAAATGGATAGAAATTGGATACTTACAAAAGTGCAACTGGTAAAAACACATAGACCACAAGATGCCATACAGTGTTAGAAATGTATGCTCCAATTGTATCCTGCTGTAAAGCCAAGCTGACACGTTTCGGGGGGCCCACCCCCTTCCTCAGAGCTGAGCTGACCAGTGCAACAATGAACCAGCACTTAAATAGAGACACACTAAGAGACCCCACCCAAAAAGCCCCACCCAAAGGGAGGGGGGGGAAACTGAAGCAAAAAAAAAAACAACAACGATAAATCCATTAATTCACGCATACAGCATAACAAAATATATAAATAATTGTATAGATATATTCATTGATTTATTTATATATTTTGTTATGCTGTATGCGTAAATTATTGGATTTATTGTTGTTGTTTTTTTTTTCTTCAGATCTCTTCCCCGCCCCCCCCCTTTTGGGTGGGGCTTTTTGGGTGGGGTCTCTTAGTGTGCCTCTATTTAAGCGCTGGCTCATTGTTGCACTGGTCAGCTCAGCTCTGAGGAAGGGGGTGGGCCCCCCGAAACACGTCAGTTTGTCTATACAGCGGGATACAATTGGAGCATACATATCTTGCACTATATGGCATCTTGTGGTCTATGTGTTTTTACCAGTTGCACTTTTGTAAGTATCCAATTTTTATCCATTTTATTTGCTCAAATACATTTTTGCAGTAATGCACTAGGTATTTGCGCCTTCCTGACTCCTTCTTTTTGTAGTTCCACATGGTGAAAGAATGCTTTGGTGATTTACCCATACCACGGTGTGATTTACCCATACGGTGTGATTTACCCATACGGTGTGATTTACCCATACGGTGGCAGAAAGCATAAGAGCACAGAGCACTTTTGAAAGCAAATATTCACGGATATTTACGTTACAATTGGAGAACGTTTGGTAAAAAATCATGGACATTTTGAATGTTTTTGAGACTTTTTATTAATGTAGTCACGCTTTGTTCCATAATATAGTGCAATTTTATTTAAGTCACATTTGTATAGTACTGCGCAGCATTGTTTTTATATATTAAAAATACATGGATGTGCTGACACAATTGCAGAGCTGTCAGCATCCCCCCATTCAAGGAGCCTGCGAGCAGTAGCACAGTCTTACCACCTCCAGCAACTAAACAGCTTTTGGCACAAGGAGCTCCTATCCTGCCCTTCAGCAGAACAAAGTAGGTAATGGCTAGACGTGTGCATTTCGTTTCGTTCCGAATCGAAATTCGGACAAATTTTTCATTATTCGGACATTCGGATGCATCCGAATTACAATACTAACGAATTTAACCGAATCCGAATTTTTTCGAATTGAAAAATCGCGGACGAAATTCGAATCGAATTCGAAATATTTTCGAATCGAATTCGAAATATTTTCGACTCGAATTCGAATCAAATTCAATCGAATTAGAAAAAATATAAATCGTTTTTAAAAAAAGAATACAATAAAATAGAATATAAAAATAAAAAGCAATAGAATAGAAATAAAATAATAGTAGAGAATAGAATAGAATTGAATAGAATGTAATAAAATACAATAGAATATGACCGTCTATATTTTTTTTATTCTATTCTTTTCTATAGTTATTATATTCTAATCTTTTCTATTCGAATTTGAATTCATTCTGTATGAATTTCGAATTTCAAAAGATAGTTATATGTATAAATATTTTGTATAGAATGAATTTGAATTCGAATAGAAAAGATTAGAATAGAAATAGAAAATAGACTAGAAAAACAATAGAACAGAATAGAATAAAATATAATATATATATATATTATATTTTATTATATTCTATTGTTTTTCTATTCTAATCTTTTCTATTCGAATTTGAATTTATTCTATACTAAATTCGAATTTCGGAAGATGGTTATATATACATATATATACATACATATAAATAACCATTTTCCAAAATTCTAATTTCATATAGAATAAAATCGAAAATGAATAGAAAATATTCTAAAATAATAGAAAAAAATATCATAAAATAAACAATAGAACAATAAAAAAAAAAAAAAATATATATATATATATATATATATATATAAAACCATGTTCCAACACTCGAATTTCGTATAGAATGAATTCGAATTCCAATTAGAAAAGATTAGAATATAAATAGAAAATAGACTAGAAAAACAATAGAACAGAATAGAATAAAATATAATATATATATTGTATTTATTCTATTCTGTTCTATTGTTTTTCTATTCGATTCTTTCCAATATTTTCTATTCTTTTATAATCTTTTCGATTCGAATTTGAATTCACTCTATACGAAATTCGAATTTTGGAAGATGGTTTTATAAATATATAAAATACTTTGTGATGTCATCACCTCCCCCCTCCTCCGAGAGACAATCACCTCCATACACCATCCAATCAGAGCTTAGCATCTCCATCCATCCCCCCACACTCACTAATACCCCTCACATTATTGTAGCACATCTCCTGTAGTCTATTAATAGCTATTTCATTTTTAATTTTTTTAATTTTTTGCAGATTACGATCCATTTCCTTTATTTCCAGCATATCTCCTGCAGACTATTAGCATCTATTTCATTTATGAATGGAGGAACGGTTTGATGAAGAGACAACAAGAGGGACATCATCACCGCTTATATCTCTATTCACAGGGAAATGGTTGCTAATAGTTTGCAGGAGACCAGCAAAAAATAAATAAATAAATAGATGCTTATAGTTATAGTCTGCAAATCTGATGAGAAAATTAAAGATACTAATAGTCTGCAGGAGATCTGCAAAAAAAAAAATATAAATGCTAATAGTCTGCAGGAGATCTGATGGAAATAAATAGTAATCTGCAAAAAAAAAAATAGATGCTAATAGTCTGCAGGAGATGTGCTGAAATAAAGGAAATGGCTGCTCTAATGCAAAAAAAGAAAAAGAAAAGAAAAATGAAATAGATGCTAATAGTCTGCAGGAGATCTGCAAAACAAATACAATAGATGTTAATATACTGCAGGAGATCTAATGGAAATAAATAGTAATCAGCAAAAAAAAATGAAATTGATTCTAACAGTCTGCAGGAGATCTGCAAAAAAAAAAAGACGTGAAATGGTTGTTAATAGTCTACAGGAGATCTGCTAAAAAAAGAAATAGATGCTAATAGTCTGCAGGAGATCTGGTGAGAAAACGAAATAGATACTAATAGTCTGCAGGAGATCTGCAAAAAAATTAAATAGATGCTAATAGTCCACAGGAGATCTTATGGAAACAAATAGTAATCTGCAAAAAAAATTAAAATGAAATAGATAGTATCTATATTCTATTCTGTTCTATTGTTTTTCTAGTCTATGCTCTATTTCTATTCTAATCTTTTCTATTCAAATTCAAATTCATTCTATACGAAATTCGAATGTCGGAAAAAAAATATATATAACCATCTTCCGAAATTCGAATTTTGTATATAATGATTTCGATTTTAATAGAAAATATTTTAATAGATTATAAAAGAATAGACTAGAAAAACAATAGAACAGAATAGAATAAAATATAATATATTCTATTCTGTTCTATTGTTTTTCTAGTCTATTTTCTATTTTATTATAATCTTTTTTCTATCCAAAGTTAAAATTAATTAATTAAAAAATTTGAATTTATTCTATTCGAAATTCGAATTTCAGAAGATGGTTGTATATTCTTTCTATTTTATTCTATTAAATTATATATTTTTTCTATTCTGTTCTAATCTTTTCTATTTGAATTATACATTTTGGAAGATGGTTATTTGTCCACTTGCCACGTCACCTGCCACAAGTTATGGGGTTCCTAACCCCAAGTGACCCCCAGATATGGGCGATATGTCAAGTACTTTTCTGCAGCAGAGAATGACATTTTGCAACCCGATTTTGGGGCCACATATCTCAAGGCCACTTGTAGCTAGAAACCCCAAATTTGGTATGCAAACACAGTAGAACTAGCACTACAACATCTCCAAATTTGGGGTTTCTATCACCAAGTAACCCCGAGATACATGGACCCAAAGTCGGGTTGCAAAAAAATTTCGAATCCGGTTGAAATAGTATCAACATGATTCGAAATTATTTCAACTG
Organism: Rana muscosa; assembly: GCA_029206835.1. Classification (NCBI taxonomy): domain Eukaryota; kingdom Metazoa; phylum Chordata; class Amphibia; order Anura; family Ranidae; genus Rana; species Rana muscosa. Next base: position 109,830,621 of record CM055116.1, read on the forward strand.
CATTTGAAACTATTTCAACCGGATTTGAAAATATTTTGCGACCCGAATTTGGGTCCACGTATCTTGGGGTTACTTGGTGATAGAAACCCCAAATTTGGGGTTATTGTTTTTCTAGTCTATTTTCTATTTTATTATAATCTTTTCTATCCAAAGTTAAAATTAATTAATTAAAAAATTTGAATTCATACTATTCGAAATTCAAATTTATTCTATTCGAAATTCGAATTTCAGAAGATGGTTGTATATTCTTTCTATTTTATTCTTCTAAATTATATTTTTTTTCTATTCTGTTCTAATCTTTTCTATTTGAATTATAAATTTTGGAAGAAGGTTATTTACTTACTTATATACATCTGTCACATAAAAAAAAAGATGTGAAATGGCTGTCATGGATGTCGATCGCAAGGCAAGTACATATGCTGCATGTCATTGTCCACTTGCCACAACACCTGCCACGAGTGCCACGACACCGGCCACGAGTGCCACGTAACCGGCCACGAGTGCCACGTGAACAGCCACGAGTGCCACGTGACCTGCCGCGTGACCTAGTTGTGGATTGTCTACTTGCCACGTCACCTGCCACAAGTTATGGGGTTCCTAGCATCAAGTGACCCCCAGATATGGGCGATATGTCAAGTACTTTTCTGCAGCAGAGAATGACATTTTGTGACCCGACTTTGGGGCCACGTATCTTGGGGCCACTTATAGCTAGAAACCCCAAATTTGGTATGCAAACACAGTTTGGGGTTATTGTAGTGCTAGTTGTAATGTGTTTGCATACCAAATATTTTGGGGTTTCTAGCTATAAGTGGCCCCGAGATACGAGGCCCCAAAGTCGGGTCGCAAAATTTCATTCTCTGCTGCAGAAAAGTACTTGACATATCGCCCATATCTGGGGGTCACTTGGTGCTAGGAACCCCATAACTTGTGGCAGGTGACGTGGCAAGTGGACAATCCACAACTTGGTCACGTGGCAGGTCACTTGGCACTCGTGGCCGGTCACGTGGCACTTGTGGCAGGTCACGTGGCACTCGGTCAATGACATACAGCATATGTACTTGCCTTGCGATCGACATCCATGACAGCCATTTCACATCTTTTTTTTTATGTGACAGATGTATATAAGTAAGTAACTAACCATCTTCCAAAATTTATAATTCAAATAGAAAAGATTAGAACAGAATAGAAAAAATATATAATTTAATAGAATAAAATAGAAAGAATATACAACCATCTTCTGAAATTCGAATTTCGAATAGAATAAATTCGAATTTCGAATAGTAGGAATTAAAAAATTAGAATTAATTAATTTTAACTTTGGATAGAAACGATTAGAATAGAAATAGAGAATAGACTAGAAAAACAATAGAACAGAATAGAATATAGATACTATCTATTTCATGTTAAATTTTTTTGCAGATTACTATTTGTTTCCATAAGATCTCCTGCAGACTATTAGCATCTATTTCATTTTTTTTGCAGATCTCCTGCAGACTATTCGTATCTATTTCGTTTTCTCACCAGGTCTCCTGCAGACTATTAGCATCTATTTCTTTTTTAGCAGATCTCCTGTAGACTATTAACAGCCATTTCACTTCTTTTTTTTTTTGCAGATCTCCTGCAGACTGTTAGAATCAATTTCATTATTTTTTTCAAAGTCGGGTCGCAAAATATTTTCGAATATATTTTAAATAGTATCAACATGATTTGAAACTATTTCAACCGGATTCGAAAATATTTTTGACCCGACTTTGGGTCCACGTATCTCGGGGTTACTTGGTGATAGAAACCCCAAATTTGAAGATGTTGTAGTGCTAGTTCTTCTGTGTTAGCATGCCAAATTTGGGGTTTCTATAACTAAGTGACCCCGAGACAGTGTTGCCAACCCCCTGAAGTGAAATTTACTGGCAAGGATGCCAAAATTTCTGTACGGCACCAATTTCTTACTGGCAAAAATAATGAAGATTACTGGCAGAGCCGCATTTTTTACTGATGCTGCAAAAAAGTACCTAAAATTACGATTTTTAGTACTAAACAGTGCAAATATCAATATTTCAACTATAAACACACAGCTAATGCTAATATCAATGTGTTTAAGTTAAACAAAAGTAAAAAAACATATTTCTCAATTCACATGAAGGTTAGGATACTATAACCCAGCCAGCACAGAGTTCCCTCTTACATCAGAGTCTGCAGGATGCCCCCTTACAGTGCAAGGGAACTCTTATGTAAAGGGGAACGCTGCAGATCATGATGTAAGGGGGAACTCTGATGTGGAGGGGGGCTCTGGTGAATAGAGGCCACCTTCCACAGAGTGAATACACTAAGGTAAGGGGGGGTACTAATATAAGGGGAAAACCTTTATATCAGTGCCCCCTTACATTATTGTATTCATTCACCTCCTTACATCAGTGACCCCCCCCCTCAGAATGGCCTGGCGGCACTGTCACTTACCTCCACTCGGGTGCACAGTGTGTGGCTCAGTCAGACGGCTCCAGCTTGGTGGCTCTGATCTCCTCTTCCCAGTCCACACGTCTGTTTCTTCCTGGGCCGTAACCCCCATCCCGGCGGCACTCCCACTCTTGACTCCTTTCTAGGATCCCCTCAGAGACTGTAGACATGACAAGAGATGGTCAGAGGCTGCGGACACACGATACAGGAGGGGGACAGAGACTGCAGACCAGACACACTACAGGAGGGGGACAGAGGCTGCGGACACACTACAGGAGGGGGACAGAGGCTGCGGACACACTACAGGAGGGGGACAGAGGCTGCGGACACACTACAGGAGGGGGACAGAGGCTGCGGACACACTACAGGAGGGGGACAGAGGCTACGGACACACTACAGGAGGGGGACAGAGGCTGCGGACACACTACAGGAGGGGGACAGAGGCTACGGACACACTACAGGAGGGGGACAGAGGCTACGGACACACTACAGGAGGGGGACAGAGGCTACGGACACACTACAGGAGGGGGACAGAGGCTGCGGACACACTACAGGAGGGGGACAGAGGCTGCCGACATACTACAGGAGGGGGACAGAGGCTGCGGACATACTACAGGAGGTGGACAGAGGCTGCGGACACACTACAGGAGGGGGACAGAGGCTGCGGACATACTACAGGAGGTGGACAGAGGCTGCGGACATACTACAGGAGGGGGACAGAGGCTGCGGACATACTACAGGAGGGGGACAGAGGCTGCGGACATACTACAGGAGGTGGACAGAGGCTGCGGACATACTACAGGAGGGGGACAGAGGATGCGGACACACTACAGGAGGGGGACAGAGGCTGCGGACACACTACAGGAGGGGGACAGAGACTGCGGACACACTACAGGAGGGGGACAGAGGCTGCGGACACACTACAGGAGGGGGACAGAGGTGCGGACACACTACAGGAGGGGGACAGAGGCTGCGGACACCACCATATTACTTCTGCACATCATCAGTGTGCTGTGTCCTCCTCCTGTGCCCCTTTCACCACTCCACAGGTCAGGACAGCACTGTGCTGCCCTGACCTGTGAAGAGGTGAAAGGGACACAGGAACCAGAGGAGGATACAGCACACTGATGACGCTGTCCCCTTGTATCCCCCCCTGTTTCACTGACCTTGAGTCCGTCCTCCTCACTCCTGCCTGGGCCCTGTCAGTGCTCCGAGTCCTCCACAGACCACCTATGATGAGTGCATGGCATGCACTCACTGCAGGTGTCCCGCCACTGCCGCCAGCCACTGTGGCCTTTTCAAAAATGGCGCCAGCGGCGCCATCACGTTACTGCGTGTGCGCCGCCGCCGCTCGGCCGAGTTCCGAATGCGCTCGGCCGGCGCATTCGGAACGGCGCATGCGCAGTTGTATGGCCGGCTCGCGGCCATCTTTTTTATGGGCGCCGGTGCCCATAAACGGACTTTTACGTACAGCCCGAAAAAGGGGTTAAATTGCGGGCTGTACGTAAATCTACGTACGGTTGGCAACACTGCCCCGAGATACGTGGACCCAAAGTCGGGTCGCAAAATGTCAAGCACTTTACTGGAGCAGAGAATGACATTTTGCGACCCAATTTTGGGGCCACATATCTCGGGGCCACTTGTAGCTAGAAACCCCGAATTTGGTATGCAAACACAGTAGAACTAGCACTACAACATCTCTAAATTTTGGGTTTCTATCACCAAGTAACCCCAAAATACATGGACCCAAAGTCGGGTCGCAAAATATTTTCGAATCCGGTTGAAATAGTATCAACATGATTCCGAATTATTTCAACTGCATTTGAAACTATTTCAACCGGATTCGAAAATATTTTGTGACCCGAATTTGGGTCCATGTATCTCGGGGTTACTTGGTGATAGAAACCCCAAATTTGGGGTTATTGTTTTACTAGTCTATTCTCTATTTTATTATAATCTTTTCTATCCAAAGTTAAAATTAATTAATTAAAAAATTTGAATTCATACTATTCGAAATTCAAATTTATTCTATTCGAAATTCAAATTTATTCTATTCGAAATTCGAATTTCAGAAGATGGTTGTATATTCTTTCTATTTTATTCTTCTAAATTATATATTTTTTCTATTCTGTTCTAATCTTTTCTATTTGAATTATAAATTTTGGAAGAAGGTTATTTACTTACTTATATACATCTGTCACATAAAAAAAAGATGTGAAATGGCTGTCACGGATGTCGATCGCAAGGCAAGTACATATGCTGTATGTCATTGTCCACTTGCCACAACACCTGCCACGAGTGCCACGACACCTGCCACGAGTGCCACGTGACCGGCCACGAGTGCCAGGTGAACGGCCACGAGTGTCACGTGACCTGCCACGTGACCAAGTTGTGGATTGTCCACTTGCCACGTCACCTGCCACAAGTTATGGGGTTCCTAGCACCAAGTGACCCCCAGATATGGGCGATATGTCAAGTACTTTTCTGCAGCAGAGAATGACATTTTGTGACCCGACTTTGGGGCCACGTATCTCGGGGCCACTTATAGCTAGAAACCCCAAATTTGGTATGCAAACACAGTAGAACTAGCATTACAATGGGGTTACTTGGTGATAGAAACCCCAAATTTGGGGCTAGTTGTAATGTGTTTGCATACCAAATATTTTGGGGTTTCTAGCTATAAGTGGCCCCGAGATACGTGGCCTCAAAGTCGGGTCGCAAAATTTCATTCTCTGCTGCAGAAAAGCACTTGACATATCGCCCATATCTGGGGGTCACTTGGTGCTAGGAACCCCATAACTTGTGGCAGGTGACGTGGCAAGTGGACAATCCATAACTTGGTCACGTGGCAGGTCACGTGGCACTCGGACAATGACATACAGCATATGTACTTGCCTTGCGATCGACATCCATTTCACATCTTTTTTTTATGTGACAGATGTATATAAGTAAGTAACTAACCATCTTCCAAAATTTATAATTCAAATAGAAAAGATTAGAACAGAATAGAAAAAAATATAATTTAATAGAATAAAAAAGAAAGAATATGCAACCATCTTATGAAATTCGAATTTCGAATAGAATAAATTTGAATTTCGAATAGTAGGAATTAAAAAAATGTAATTAATTAATTTTAACTTTGGATAGAATAGATTAGATTTAGAAATAGAGAATAGACTAGAAAAACAATAGAATAGAATAGAATATAGATACTATCTATTTCATGTTTAATTTTTTTTGCAGATTACTATTTTTTACATAAGATCTCCTGCAGACTATTAGCATTTTTTTTTGCAGATCTCCTGCAGACTATTAGTATCTATTTAGTTTTCTCACCAGGTCTCCTGCAGACTATTAGCATCTATTTCTTTTTTTAGCAGATCTCCTGTAGACTATTAACAGCCATTTCACTTCTTTTTTTTTTTTTTGCAGATCTCCTGCAGACTGTTAGAATCAATTTCATTTTTTTTTTCAAAGTCGGGTTGCAAAATATTTTCGAATCCGCTTTAAATAGTATCAACATGATTCGAAATTATTTCAACCGCATTTAAAACTATTTCAACCGCATTTGAAACTATTTCAACCGGATTCAAAAATGTTTTGCGACCCGACTTTGGGTCCACGTATCTCTGGGTTAGTTGGCGATAGAAACCCCAAATTTGGGGATGTTGTAGTGCTAGTTCTCCTGTGTTTGCATACCACATTTGGGGTTTCTATCACTAAGTGACCCTGAGATACGTGGACCCAAAATCGGGTCGCAAAATGTCAAACACATTTCTGCAGCAGAGAATGACATTTTGCGACCCGAATTTGGGGCCACATATCTTGGGGCCACTTGTAGCTAGAAACCCCAAATTTGGTATGCAAACACAGTAGCACTATAACATCTCCAAATTTGGGGTTTCTATTACTAAGTGACCCTGAGATATGTGGACCCAAAGTTGGGTCGCAAAATATTTTCGAATCCGGTTGAAATAGTTTCAAATGCGGTTGAAATAATTTCGAATCATGTTGAAATAATTTCGAACCCAGTAGAAATATTTTCGAATTCGGTCGAAAACAAAACGAAATCCGAAAACGAATTTAACAAATTTAACGAATCTAACTAAACGAAATTAATTAATTAACAAATTAAAACGAAACAAAACTAATTTTTTCCTTTTGCACATGTCTAGTAATGGCATCAACACACACAGCAAGGAGTACTCTGCAGAACACGGATAGACTATGTGTGTGGTGACTTTCAAAGCTGACTGGCAGCAACTCAGAGATCAAAGGCTGGGTGGGGTTGGGTGGCAGCTTTGCTGACATCAGGCTTTGTGTGGAGGGAGGTTGGGACAACGGGGTAAGGAGCCAGGGAAATAGATGGGGGGTGGATGGAGGGTGAAAAATGGGTATGTCCCGTAAAAGCAGGGTCTGTCCCGTAAAAGCAGGGTCTGACCCGCAAAAGCAGGGTCTGTCCCGTGAAACCAGAGACTGTCCAGTGAAACCAGGGGCTGCCCCGTAAAAGCAGGGTCTGACCCGTAAAAGCAGGGTCTGCCCCGTAAAACCAGGGTCTGTCCTGTAAAACCAGGGTCTGTCCCGCGAAACCAGGGTCTGGCCTGTGAAACCGGGGTCTGTCCCGCGAAACCAGGGTCTGTCCCGCGAAACCAGGGTCTGTCCCGCAAAAGCAGGGTCTGTCCCGTAAAAGTAGGGTCTGTCCCGCAAAAGCAGGGTCTGTCCCGCAAAAGCAGGGTCTGTCCCGCAAAAGCAGGGGCTGTCTCGTAAAACCAGGGTCTGTCCCGCGAAACCAGGGTCTGTCCCGCAAAACCAGGGTCTGTCCCGCAAAACCAGAGACTGTCCCGTGAAACCAGGGCCTGTCCCGTAAAACCAGGGACTGTCCCACAAAAGCAGGGTCTGCCCCGCAAAAGCAGGGTCTGTCCCGCAAAAGCAGGGTCTGTCCCGTGAAACCAGAGACTGTCCCGTGAAACCAGGGGCTGCCCCGTAAAACCAGGGGCTGTCCCGGAAAAACAGGGACTGTTGGTAAGTATGAAACAGGAGGAGCGCTTGTATGCACTATTCAGAAGATATGAAATTGCATAAGGAGAGTTATGGAAAATGTTCCTGAAAATGAACTTACACTTTAAAGCAGTATTTAAACAGAAAGACCTACATGTGTTATATTGCAACCTACCAATTCTTAGATGTGATGGCTGCATTCATTTCCTTTCTTCTGGCTTTCTTGCTTCTATTTCCAGCTGTCGATCCAGCCAGTAAATTTGTTGTTTTTCAACAGGAAAGCTCTCTAGCAGTTACATGGATAAGACAAACCATTGTCAGGGGTGCTTACAATGATCAGCTTTTATTTATTTGTGTAAACCTTTATCCCAAAAGGAAAACAATTGTTTGCTGTTTTGCTTCCCCAAAAAGGGAAGTTCCACTTTTCTGCCTCCTCCCCCCTCCTTTATCACTTTTAGATCATTTTTTTTAGACTAACTGAGTGAAAGTTTGCCCCCCCCCCCCAATTTGTCCGCAGCCTTCTGGGACATGTCACAGGTCCCAAAAGGCTGCAGGACCATTCGCATAGCACATGAGCATGAGCAGTGGGATTGTAGCTGTGAAACTGCAAGGAGTCACAGCTGGGCTTTCTACACAAGACATGGCAGCACCAGGGACCCGAAGACTGGCGAAGAACGGGCCTGGATGAGGACAGTGCTGGATCCCTGGACAGGTAAGTGTCCTTTCATTAAAAGTCAGCAGCTACAGTACTAAAGATCCTGTTTAAGAGAAAATACCTTTGTGGGAAACCATAGGCTCCAAGCTAGGGTTGTCACCTTTTCTTTAAGTCCAACCCGAACACTTTAGTGGCCCACGGCAATTTTTTTATAGTATAAACTATAGATATACTTTGCTATTAAATACAATTTCTAATCATATGAAGTTAATAACAAGAGTCCCCCTTTACATCAGAGTCCACAGAGTTCCCCTTTAACATCTAAACTCGCAGAGTTCCCTTACACTGTAATGGGGGGCTCTGCAGACTCTGATGTAAGATAGAACTCTGGGTACTCTAACATAAGGGATGCTCTGGGAACCCTGATTTAAGGGGGAACACTGAGAACTCTGATGTATGGAGAGGACTCTGATGTAAGGGGGAACACTGAGAACTCTGATGTACAGAGAGGACTCTAGTGTAAGGGGGAACACTGAGAACTCTGATGTACAGAGAGGACTCTGATGTAAGGGGGAACACTGAGAACTCTGATGTAAGTAGAGGACTCTGATGTAAGGGGGAACACTGAGAACTCTGATGTACGGAGAGGACTCTGATGTAAGGGGGAACACTGAGAACTCTGATGTACGAAGAGGACTCTGATGTAAGGGGGAACACTGAGAACTCTGATGTACGGAGAGGACTCTGATGTAAGGGGGAACACTGAGAACTCTGATGTAAGTAGAGGACTCTGATGTAAGGGGGAACACTGAGAACTCTGATGTACGGAGAGGACTCTGATGTAAGGGGGAACACTGACAACTCTGATGTACGGAGAGGACTCTGATGTAAGGGGGAACACTGAGAACTCTGATGTAAGTAGAGGACTCTGATGTAAGGGGGAACACTGAGAACTCTGATGTACGGAGAGGACTCTGATGTAAGGGGGAACACTGAGAACTCTGATGTACGGAGAAGACTCTGATGTAAGGGGGAACACTGAGAACTCTGATGTACGGAGAGGACTCTGATGTAAGGGGGAACACTGAGAACTCTGATGTACGGAGAAGACTCTGATGTTAAGCCCTGTACACACGGCCGAGAATCTCGTCAGGAAAAAAACGTTGTTTTTCCTGACGAGATTCCTGGCAAGCTTTTCTTGCCAAGCCGTGCATACAGATGGCCATTCAAAAGACGTTCTTTTGAATGGCAAGAACGCGGTGACGTCATCGACTACGACGAGCCTGCGCTCATCACATTCGATGCCGTCGCCGCCATCTTGCTTCATCCTACACTACCCTTGTAAGCTACCGCGCATAAATCGAAGTCTCATCGAGCATGCGCGGGCTTACCGGAGGACAGGTAAGCATGTAGCCGCATGCGCACACACGGTTTTCTCATCGGGAAACAGGCCAATGAGAATCCCGACGAGAAAATAGAGAGCAGGTTCTCTATTTTTCTCGTTGAGATTCCCGGCAGTTTTCTCGACGCGAAACCATACACACGACCGGTTTTCTTGGCAAAAAGCTCTCCCAGCAGTTTTCTTGCTGAGAAAACTGGCCGTGTGTACGAGGCTTAAGGGGAAACACTGTGGCCTCTGATGTAAGGGGTGCTCTGAGAACCCTGATTTGCCTTAGTGTACTCACTCAGAGGCAGGAGAGAGAAGAAGGGAGACTTCAATCACAGACAGAGATGGATGGTGAGCTCACTCACCCCTTGGCAGTCAGCACCTCTCATCCAGATGTATCTGAGGCTGCTGGACTTCAAATTTACAGCCCCAACTTTCCTTTTCTGAGGCACAGCACCGGAGACTGGAGTGTGGGCAGACACAGAGGGGTATGGGCGGGGGGAATAGGTGCAGATCAAGCCCTCTCTCAGGCAGTGTGAAAGAGTGTAACAGACACTCTCATCTTAGACAACTGCAGCCAGCAACCATGCTGGGAAGCTATAGTCCAGTCTAAATAATGTGTTTGGGTCTCAGACAATCTGAATCCCGGACATATGATTCCAAACCCAAACTGTCCGGGTGAATCCTGGACAGATGGCAACCCTACTCCAAGTGTGGTCTGCATTTTATGAATGAGCTGCCGTGTGCATAGCCCTTCAGACTATAACAGAGAGCAGATAGCAATGTCTGCCTTGTACTGTGAATGGACCCTGCAAGGTGCCTGTCTTAAAGTGGTTGTAAACCCTTACATATACCCAGTGAAGTGACTGGCTTCAGGTGATATGTAGGATGATTTGTTTCACCTCTGTGTAAGTTGAACCTGTTTATCTCTAGCCTGCTGCCAGGCAAGCCAAACATTTTACCTACACTAACTAAAAACCTACCACTACCTACTCTAGCACACTAGAGGGCACTACACCTACATCTATTCAAAGTGCAGAATTTACACAGGATCTCTCAGCTCTGAAAAGGGGAGGGGGGGGGGGAAGCTGAAGTTATATCAGTGTGGAGATCTCTGAGAGCTGACTGAAGGGAAGGGACACACCCCCTTCACACAGCACACAGGAAGGCAACTGAGGCTGTCAATCAGCTTGTCGGGAAAATTGTATGCACATCCGTGCATGAAGACGTGCACATGCAAAAAATAATTCTCGAGTGTCAACTAGAGGTTCCCTAACTCACGCGCATGCGCATAATAATTCTAGAGTGGCAACTAGATGTGCCCCAAGTTGCACATTTGCGTGAGCCTGCGTAAATACTTGGCACATTTAAAGTGGCTCCAGAGACCAGAAGATTTCTGAGTGGTTGTTAGCTCCCACCGTCTGTGACCTAATCCTGTGCTTGTTCCTGTGTATACCCAGCCTGTTTGACTCTGCTCGTTCCTGATACCTTGTTGCTGACCCGGATTGTGACCTGACTCTGCTCTGGATCTGATTCTGTACCTCTGCTGTTTTGCTGTTACCAACTTCTGCCTGCCTGACCACCCAAGATCCTGCATCTGCCAGCTTACCAGCTTGCTTGCTGCCTGCTGTTCTGCATCTGCTGCTGTATACCTGCATCTGCCAGTCCACCAGTCTGCCTGCTGTCATGCACCTGCTGCAAGTACCTCCCCTCCAGGATCTCCAACCAGGCACCCGTGCCCTGTTTTATCCTGTCACCACCTTCAGGAGAAACAGGACAGGAGGTGTAAGGGAAAGCCCTCCCATCAGCTCGGCCTCAGCCAGGTACATGACACAGCTAGAGGTCCCTCCCCTGTCACCTTTTTTCTCTTGGTGTCAGGAAAACTCATAAGAAGTGACTCATGCTGATAGCAGAGGAACGAGGCAGCAGACAGAAATGGCACTTAGCGCTCTGGATTGAGACATGTACACATTATAAAAAGATTGTGCTTTGTTCATATTTCATGTCTGAGGTTTACAACCACTTTAAAGTTTAACAAAAAAAAGTGTAAATGAAGGTGAATAAGACATCAGCAAATGTTGTCCCATAGATAACATTGGACATGTAGCAATTTAAATCCTGCAGATCCTAAACATTTTGCACAATGACATCTGTGACTCATAACCCCCGGGCTCCGCCCCCACACAAGTATCCTGGGAGGACAGGCTGAGCGCTTTATTAGGCCAAGTGGTTCCCCCAGCTGAGATGACTGTAAATAATGGTACAATAATCAGTTTTCTCTTCTGACATAAGATCGAGTTTCCTGTCTGCGTAGGGAGTAATCAGAAGACCCGGGAGAGCAGGGAATAGGCAGATGTTTGCAGATGTTATGGGTGGTAGAGTCATAATAACGCTGGATGAAGTTGTGTGCTTGCTCTGTGCATACTTAATCAAAGCTTGGCATTTTACATGAAAGAGCGCTGAAAACACAAAGTCAAATAGCCGTGAGCTCACAAGTCATTACCCGCTCTTATGTTTTCTTTCAGGGGAATGGAAACCCTTCAAATGATTTTGGAGAAGTTTCCAACAAAAGATTGCTTAAAGGAGATTTCCAGTGTAATGGAAGGATGTTGTTTGAAAATAAAGTGGAAATACAATCAATTAACACCTTTCCTCTCTTTGTTGTAAAGGGAAAGAGACTTTTGTGAAGTCCTGTGTCTGACGCCATGAAAAATTTGAGTCCGTGCCATTCCCTCCACTGCATCTGCCATCGAGTCTTCCTTGAGATTGTGTTGTGTGTCATTGCCAAGCTAACAGGATGTGATTGACAGACGTACAGACCGTTGTGTGCTAATACCCGATGGGTATGGTGAATCTCCAACTTTAATGGTAATCTTTGGGAACCATACAAGAAATTGTGTTTTTCTTTTGTTTACCTGCACAACCCCCTTTAGGCCCGGTTCACATAGGGGCGACTCGTCAGGTGACTCGGTCGCCTGACGAGTTGCGTTCCGCTCTGTTGAATGGAACCGTTCTAATAGGAGCGACTCAGGTCGCTCCGACTTAGAAAAAGGTTCCTGTACTACTTTGGGGGGCGACTTGCATTGACTTCTATACAGAAGTCATTATGCAAATCGCCTGAACCGGGCCTCTCAAGTCGTCTTGAGATCGCTTCGCCGAGTCGCCCCCAAAGTCGTGCCGCCCCAGTGTGAACCGGGCCTTAGGGTAAACTGACCAGATTGTCAAAAAGAATGCTAACCATGCTCACTTTTAACCAAAAACATAAAACTACGTTCCCATTTCAATCAATATTTAACCACTTGCCCCCCACACACGGTACATTTACGGTGAGCGGGAGGCAGCTGCAGGCACCGCGACGTACTGGCTGTGAGTGGCTGGGGTATCTTGTGATCATTATGACCAATCATAGCAATCACATGATTACATGTAAACAAAACAGTCATGAATGGCACTTGGTACCACGGTGATTAGCTGTAGCCAATCACAGATCACAATAGTAAGAAAGCCATTCATGACAGTTAAAACTATTGCTTATAACAGTGATCATCACTGTTATAAGCAATAACAGTGAAAAAAATCCTCGATTCCCCCCAGAGTAGTACTGTGTCACTAGGGTAACAGTGAACTACTCTGATGAGAGTATGTGAAAAAAAAAAAGAAAAGAGAGAAAAAAAAAAAAAGTTTCAAAATAAAAAAGTATTGTTTTGTTTTTTTACATCACTGCCGCACCAGTCATATGATGACACTGTGTCAGTGGGAGGAATGGTTTCCATATGTCAGTGGGAGGAATGGTTTCCATATGTCAGTGGGAGGAATGGTTTCCATATATCAGTGGGAGGAATGACCCCTCCTGGCAGTGGTCAATAGGAGGAATGGTGCCCATGTGTTTCAGTGGGAGGAAGGTGCCCATGTGTGTCAGTGGGAGGAAGGTGCCCATGTGTGTCAGTGGGAGGAAGGTGCCCATGTGTGTCAGTGGGAGGAATGGTGCCCCTGTGTTTCAGTGGGAGGAAGGTGCCCATGTGTGTCAGTGGGAGGAATGATGCCCCTGTGTGTTAGTAGAAGGAATGGTGACCTGTGTCAGTGGGAGGAATGGTGCCCCTGTGTGTCAGTGGGAGGAATGGTGCCTCTGTGTGTCAGTGGGAGGAATGGTGCCTCTGTGTGTCAGTGGGAGGAATGGTGCCCCTGTGTGTCAGTGGGAGGAATGGTGCCTCTGTGTGTCAGTGGGAGGAATGGTGCCTCTGTGTGTCAGTGGGAGGAATGGTGCCCCTGTGTGTCAGAGGGAGGAATGGTGCCCCTGCGTGTCAGTGGGAGGAATGGTGCCCCTGCGTGTCAGTGGGAGGAATGGTGCCCCTGTGTGTCAGAGGGAGGAATGGTGCCCCTGTGTGTCAGTTGGAGGAATGGTGCCCCTGCGTGTCAGTGGGAGGAATGGTGCCCCTGTGTTTCAGTGCCAGGAAGGTGTCCCTGTGTCAGTAGTCAATAGGAGGAATGGTGCCCCTGTGTGTCAGTGGGAGGAATGATGCCTCTGTGTGTCAGTGGGAGGAATGATGCCCCTGTGTGTCAGTGGGAGGAATGGTGCCCCTGTGTGTCAGTGGGAGGAATGGTGCCCCTGTGTGTCAGTGGGAGGAATGATGCCTCTGTGTGTCAGTGGGAGGAATGGTGCCCCTGTGTGTCAGTGGGAGGAATGGTGCCCCTGCGTGTCAGTGGGAGGAATGGTGCCCCTGTGTGTCAGTGGGAGGAATGGTGCCCCTGTGTGTCAGTGGGAGGAATGGTGCCCCTGCGTGTCAGTGGGAGGAATGGTGCCCCAGTGTTTCAGTGCCAGGAAGGTGTCCCTGTGTCAGTAGTCAATAGGAGGAATGGTGCCCCTGTGTGTCAGTGGGAGGAATGATGCCTCTGTGTGTCAGTGGGAGGAATGATGCCTCTGTGTGTCAGTGGGAGGAATGGTGCCCCTGTGTGTCAGTGGGAGAAATGGTGCCCCTGTGTGTCAGTGGGAGGAATGATGCCTCTGTGTGTCAGTGGGAGGAATGGTGCCCCTGTGTGTCAGTGGGAGGAATGATGCCTCTGTGTGCCAGTGGGAGGAATGATGCCTCTGTGTGTCAGTGGGAGGAATGATGCCTCTGTGTGTCAGTGGGAGGAATGGTGCCCCTGTGTGTCAGTGGGAGGAATAGTGCCTCTGTGTGTCAGTGGGAGGAATGGTGCCCCTGTGTGTCAGTGGGAGGAATGGTGCCCCTGTGTGTCAGTGGGAGGAATGATGCCTCTGTGTGTCATTGGGAGGAATGGTGCCCCTGTGTGTCAGTGGGAGGAATGGTGACCCTGTGTGTCAGTGGGAGGAATGGTGCCTTTGTGTGTCAGTGGGAGGAATGGTGCCCTTGTGTGTCAGAGGGAGGAATGGTGGCCCTGTGTGTCAGTGGGAGGAATGGTGCCCCTGCGTGTCAGTGGGAGGAATGGTGCCCCTGTGTGTCAGTTGGAGGAATGGTGCCCCTGCGTGTCAGTTGGAGGAATGATGCCCCTGCGTGTCAGTGGGAGGAATGGTGCCCCTGTGTTTCAGTGCCAGGAAGGTGTCCTGTGTCAGTAGTCAATAGGAGGAATGGTGCCCCTGTGTGTCAGTGGGAGGAATGATGCCTCTGTGTGTCAGTGGGAGGAATGATGCCTCTGTGTGTCAGTGGGAGGAATGGTGCCCCTGTGTGTCAGTGGGAGGAATGGTGCCCCTGTGTGTCAGTGGGAGGAATGGTGCCCCTGTGTGTCAGTGGGAGGAATGGTGCCTCTGTGTGTCAGTGGGAGGAATGGTGCCCCTGTGTGTCAGAGGGAGGAATGGTGCCCCTGCGTGTCAGTGGGAGGAATGGTGCCTGTCACGTACCTAGCGGTGATGAGCCCGGACTTGCAGAGGAAGGCCTCCCTTACGGCTCCCACCAGCGGCCCCTGGTAAGGTAACAGCAGGCGCGGAGGTAGGAGGGGTACGAGTGCCTGGCAGGATCAACCAAGGTGAAGGTAGGTATGCAGACTTGGTAGGCACACTGGAACACAGCAGGTCGAACTGGAATCAGGAACACTCAGCAGACTGGAATCGTTCAGCAGACGGGACCGGAACCAGGAACACAGGAACTCAGCAAACTGGATCAGCTTAGCAGACTGGACCGGAACCAGGAACACAGGAACTCAGCAGACTGGATCAGCTTAGCAGACTGGACTGGAGCCAGGAACACAGGAACTCAGCAAACTGGATCAGCTTAGCAGACTGGACCGGAATTAGGAACACAGGAACTCAGCAGACTGGATCAGCTTAGCAGACTGGACTGGAACCAGGAACACAGGAACTCAGCAGACTGGATCAGCTTAGCAGACTGGACCGGAACTAGGAACAGTGAGCTTGGTCAGACAAGACGGGTCGGTTAACTGGCTGGCAGCAAGGTACAGAGGGATCAGACAGAGGAGAGGTCACAACAAGCCAGGGGTCGGATGCAGGCAGAAAACTGGAGAAGTCACAGGCAGGCCGGGTCAAACACAGGTAAGTCTTCAGATCAGGTTTTCAGGTACTCAACGCTGTAGAGCAGACAGCAGGGACTGTCTGCGATTGACAGGTTTAAATAGCCCCTCTGGCGCCACCTGCAGGGCGGAGCATGCGCAACCGAGAATCAGGAAGACCAGGACGCCTGCTTCTGGCAGGACCTCCATGACATTGCCCCCCCCAAGGGGCAGCCTCCGGATGCCCATCCGGGCAAACTTCTCAGGGTGAGATCTCTTGAAGGACTGCACCAGGCTTCTAGCATGGATGTTCTCCTCAGGCTCCCAAGAGTTTTCTTCGGGTCCGTAGCCCTTCCACTTAATCAGGAATTGGTTCTGGTTATTCCTTCTTCTAAAATCCATAATGGCTTCCACTTCGAATTCCTCCTCCCCGTCTACAATGACAGGATCAGGGAGAGCCGGACTTCGGCCTGGAAATGGGTTGGGAACCGAAGGCTTCAGCAGAGATACATGGAAGACCGGATGGATCTTGAGGGAGTCAGGGAGCTCCAGTTCATAAGCCACTTCATTGATTTTCCTTTTGACTGGAAACGGCCCTAAGAATTTGGGGCCCAGTTTCTTAGAGGGACATGCCATCCTCAAGTTTAAAGTGGATAACCATACTTGGTCGCCGGGTGCCAGCATTAATTCACCCCGTCTCTTCCTGTCAAAAATTGTTTTGTTGTGTTCCTGAGTCTTGGTCATGGTTTCCTGCAGAAGTTGGTTGTTGGATGAAAAGAAGTTCAACTTTTCCTGGACTGCGGGCACCGTACATTCAGGAAGGGAATTGGGCAGGAATGTAGGATGGAAACCGTAGTTTGCGAAGAATGGGGACTGCTTGGTAGCGGAATGCGTAGAGTTGTTATAGGCAAACTCGGCCAATGGGAGCGGGGAAACCCAGTCATTCTGAGCGAATGAAGAGAAGCAGCGCAGGTACTGCTCAAGGGTCTGGTTAGTCCTCTCAGTCTGTCCATTGGTCTGGGGATGGTAAGCAGAGGAAAGTGACAATTCTATCTCCAGAGCCTTGCAGAGGGATCTCCAAAACCGGGAGGTAAATTGTACCCCTCGGTCGGAGACAATATTGGCTGGTACCCCGTGGAGTCTGACGACCTCTCTGATGAACACCTGTGCAGTTTCGGGAGCTGAGGGAGTCCCCTTCATGGGAATGAAATGTGCCATCTTGGATAGACGGTCTACTATCACGAAGATAGTGGTGTGACTCTCAGCCGGAGGCAACTCGACGATAAAGTCGATGGACAGCATTTTCCAGGGTCTGTCTGGGACGGGTAGGGGTCTCAGTAGTCCCCAGGCCTTGGATTTGTAACCCTTGTTTCGGGTACAAACTATGCAGGACTCCACAAACTTCCTACAGTTCTCGCGGAGCCGAGGCCACCAAAAGGTACGCTGTACCAAGTCGGTGGTCTTGGCAACGCCAAAGTGCCCCGCAAGGGCATGGTCGTGGCAGAGTTCCAGTACGGTTATTCTCAGCTCTTCAGGTACGTAGATCCTGTTCTGGTACCAAAACAGCCCATCTTTGGCCTGCAATTCCGGTTCGGAGGGGGGTCTCTGCTCAGTGGAGGCTTGCTTGATCCGGGAGAGTAGGTCTTCCTGAAGCAGAAGGAAGTTTCCAGGAGCAAGAATGGTGTCTGGAGGAGAGGTTTCCTTAGACTTATGGAACATCCGGGAGAGGGCATCGGGCTTAATGTTCTTGGAACCGGGACGGTAAGTGACATGGAAGGAGAACCGGGAGAAGAAGAGCGCCCAGCTGGCTTGTCGTGGTTTTAGCCTTTTCGCTGCCTTCAGGTACTCCAGGTTCTTGTGGTCGGTGAATATCAGAATCGGGTGGGCAGCCCCCTCCAACAGATAACGCCACTCCTCTAATGCGGACTTGATCGCCAGCAATTCCCGATCCCCCACGTCGTAGTTCCTCTCTGCCGCAGATAACTTGCGAGAGAAAAAAGCTACTGGGTGGAGCAAGGCTCTGGTCCCCTGTCTTTGGGACAGTATTGCTCCTACCGCAATTTCCGAGGCGTCTACCTCCAGGACGAACGGTAATGAGGAATCTGGGTGCTTCAAGATAGAGGCAGAGGTAAAGAGACCCTTCAGGGCCTCAAAGGCCTTTTGGGCCTCAGGGGACCAGTGGAAACGGATCCCTTGTTTGGTCAGCTGGGTGATGGGTGCAATGATGGCTGAGAACCCTCTGATGAATTTGCGGTAGAAGTTGGCGAATCCAACGAAACGTTGGATCCCCTTCTTGTCCGCCGGGACTGGCCAGTCCAGGATTGCAGCAATCTTTTGAGGGTCCATCTTGATGCCCTCGCTGGAGATAATTAGTCCCAAGAACGATATACTTCCCAGCTCAAATTCACACTTCTCGGCCTTCGCATACAGGCCGTGCTGGCGAAGCCGAGCCAACACACTTCTGACGTGCCTGCGGTGGGAATCAAGGGAGGAAGAAAAAATTAGTATATCGTCTAGGTAGACAATGACAAAGAGATCTAGGAAGTCCCGGAGCACATCGTTAATGAAATACTGGAAAGTGGCAGGGGCGTTGCACAACCCGAAGGGCATTACCCGGTACTCGAAATGTCCGAATCGGGTGCGGAAGCGGTCTTCCACTCATCCCCCTCCTTGATGCGGACCAGATTGTAGGCTCCGCGGAGATCAAGTTTGGTAAAAATGATGGCTGTTCCCAGTCTCTGAAATAGTTCCGGTACCAAGGGGAGAGGGTAGCGGTTTTTTACTGTGATTTTATTTAATTCACGATAGTCCACACAGGGTCGAAGGGTATGATCCTTCTTCTCTACGAAAAAGATGCCTGCACCGGCTGGAGATGTAGACGGACGAATGAACCCTTTCTGTAGGTTTTCATCGATATAGTCTTTTAGTGCCCCCTGTTCTACCTCTGTTAACGGGAAGATCCTGCCAAACGGAATTGCCGCTCCGGGAAGTAGGTCAATGGGGCAATCATAGGCCCGATGAGGTGGTAGAGTCTCTGCCCCTTGTTTGCTAAACACATCAAGAAAGTCATGGTAGACCTCAGGGATGGATTGCCGTATTCCAGCCTCCGTATTGATACATAAGAGGGTGGCCGGCCCAGGGGTTTTGAGTGTCCCGCAGGATTGCTGGCAGTAAGGAGAAGAAAAGGTCACCAACCCCGTGGCCCAGTTGATGGTAGGGTTGTGGACCTGTAGCCAAGGTATACCAAGGATCACAGGGAACAATGGGGAAGAGATAATGTCCAGGCGTAAGTATTCTTGGTGGGTTCCGGAGATGGTGGAGATGGTAGCGGGTAAAGGGGCGGTCTCTTGGACCACTGGTCCAGACTTAATGATGGACCCATCAGCCAAATGCACACATAGTCCATGGGTCTTGGTGACAAGAGGGATCTGGTGCTTGATGGCAAAGGCTGAGTCCATAAAGCAGCTGCAAGCCCCGGAATCAATAATAGCGGGCACTTGCAGAGTCCTTCCTGGGAGCTGTAACGAGACGGAGAGAGCAAGGTGAGATGTGGACTTGGCCTGTGGGTTGGTAGTGTCAGAAGATACTGAAAGACACTTACGAAGTTTCAGGGGACAATTTATAACGAAGTGTCCGGGTTCCCCGCAGTACAGGCACAGATTGTTCACTTGGCGACGTTGGCGTTCCTGTTGGGAGAGGGAAGGACGAAGCACTCCGAGCTGCATGGGCTCGGGTATGTCAGATGTAGCGGCTGGAGGTGCAACAGGTGCTGGGTGCAGATGGCTGGGAGCCCGGGGAAGCATCCAGGTCGGGCGGGAGAAGCCCGTGGACCTCTCAGCCCTTCGTTCCCTGAGACGTCGGTCGATCTGGATTGTTAAGTCAATTAGTGAATTCAGGGTTGGTGGTATGCCAACCCTAGCGAGCTCGTCCTTCAGAGGGTCGGACAGACCTATGCGGAACTGATGGCGGAGGGCGGCGTCATTCCAACTGGTATCTGCGCTCCACCGTCTAAATTCCGCTACGTAGTCCTCTTCTGCTCTGCGCCCCTGCTGAAGGGTGCGCAAGGTGGTCTCTGCGGTTACTGAGAGCTGGGAATCTTCATATAGCTGAGCCATGGCGTCGAAGAAGGCAGTAAGGTTGTTTAACGCCATATCTTTCCGTTCCAAGAGACGGTGGGCCCAGCTCTGAGGGTCTCCGGAAAGCAGGGGCATCACAAAGCCCACCTTGGTGGCTTCCAAGGAGAAGGTGCAAGGCTGCAGAGCGAAGTAGAGTTCGCAGGAATTACGAAAAGCCCTAAACTTGCTTCGATCCCCGGAGAATCTTTTGGGTGTAGGGACCCTGGGCTCCGGAGGAAGCATGACAACTGTGGGTGAGGATCCTGCCCCAGCAGTGGAGGTAGAGGTATGGGATCCCCCTTGGGCTCCAGAGGGGTTGGAGAGGACCTGCACTTGTTCTTCCAGATGGGTGTAGCCTTGCTGGAGGTTCTTGACCGCTTCAGCCAATCCTGCCAGGTGCCGACATAGTTCCTCCATAGGTGAGGCTCCCTGCTCGGGCTCAGACATGGCTGTCTGCTACTGTCACGTACCTAGCGGTGATGAGCCCGGACTTGCAGAGGAAGGCCTCCCTTACGGCTCCCACCAGCGGCCCCTGGTAAGGTAACAGCAGGCGCGGAGGTAGGAGGGGTACGAGTGCCTGGCAGGATCAACCAAGCTGAAGGTAGGTATGCAGACTTGGTAGGCACACTGGAACACAGCAGGTCGAACTGGAATCAGGAACACTCAGCAGACTGGAATCGTTCAGCAGACGGGACCGGAACCAGGAACACAGGAACTCAGCAAACTGGATCAGCTTAGCAGACTGGACCGGAACCAGGAACACAGGAACTCAGCAGACTGGATCAGCTTAGCAGACTGGACTGGAGCCAGGAACACAGGAACTCAGCAAACTGGATCAGCTTAGCAGACTGGACCGGAATTAGGAACACAGGAACTCAGCAGACTGGATCAGCTTAGCAGACTGGACTGGAACCAGGAACACAGGAACTCAGCAGACTGGATCAGCTTAGCAGACTGGACCGGAACTAGGAACAGTGAGCTTGGTCAGACAAGCCGGGTCGGTTAACTGGCTGGCAGCAAGGTACAGAGGGATCAGACAGAGGAGAGGTCACAACAAGCCAGGGGTCGGATGCAGGCAGAAAACTGGAGAAGTCACAGGCAGGCCGGGTCAAACACAGGTAAGTCTTCAGATCAGGTTTTCAGGTACTCAACGCTGTAGAGCAGACAGCAGGGACTGTCTGCGATTGACAGGTTTAAATAGCCCCTCTGGCGCCACCTGCAGGGCGGAGCATGCGCAACCGAGAATCAGGAAGACCAGGACGCCTGCTTCTGGCAGGACCTCCATGACAGTGCCCCTGCGTGTCAGTGGGAGGAATGGTGCCCCTGTGTGTCAGAGGGAGGAATGGTGCCCCTGCGTGTCAGTTGGAGGAATGGTGCCCCTGTGTGTCAGTGGGAGGAATGGTGCCCCTGTGTGTCAGTGGGAGGAATGGTGCCCCTGTGTGTCAGTGGGAAGAATGGTGCCCCTGTGTGTCAGTGGGAGGAATGGTGCCCCTGTGTGTCAGTGGGAGGAATGATGCCTCTGTGTGTCAGTCGGAGGAATGGTGCACCTGTGTGTCAGTGGGAGGAATGGTGCCCCGGTGTATCAGTGCCAGTAAGGTGTCCCTCTGTCAGTAGTCAATAGGAGGAATGGTGCCCCTGTGTCAGTAAGAGGAATAGTTTCCATATGTCAATGGTCAGTAGGAGGAATGGTGCTCCTGTGTCAGTGGTAGGAAGGAAGGTGCCCCTGTGTCTGTGGTCAGTAGGAGGAATGGTCTTCCTGTATCAGTGGTAGGAAGGAAGGTGCCCCTGTGTCTGTGGTCAGTAGGAGGAATGGTGTTCCTGTGTCAGTGGGAGGAAGGTGCCCCCGTGTCTGTGGTCAGTAGGAGGAATGGTGTTCCTGTGTCAGTGGTAGGAAGGAAGGTGCCCCTGTGTCTGTGGTCAGTAGGATGAATGGTGTTCCTGTGTCAGTGATAGGAAGGAAGGTGCCCCTGTGTCTGTGGTCAGTAGGAGGAATGGTGTTCCTGTGTCAGTGGGAGAAAGGTGCCCCCGTGTCTGTGGTCAGTAGGAGGAATGGTGTTCCTGTGTCAGTGGTAGGAAGGAAGGTGCCCCTGTGTCTGTGGTCAGTAGGAGGAATGGTGTTCCTGTGTCAGTGGGAGGAAGGTGCCCCCGTGTCTGTGGTCAGTAGGAGGAATGGTGTTCCTGTGTCAGTGGGAGGAAGGAAGGTGCCCCTGTGTCTGTGGTCAGTAGGAGGAATGGTGTTCCTGTGTCAGTGATGGGAAGGAAGGTGCCCCTGTGTCTGTAGTCAGTAGGAGGAATTGTGTTCCTGTGTCAGTGGGAGGAAGGTGCCCCCGTGTCTGTGGTCAGTAGGAGGAATGGTGTTCCTGTGTCAGTGGGAGGAAGGAAGGTGCCCCTGTGTCTGTGGTCAGTAGGAGGAATGGTGTTCCTGTGTCAGTGATGGGAAGGAAGGTGCCCCTGTGTCTGTAGTCAGTAAGAGGAATTGTGTTCCTGTGTCAGTGGGAGGAAGGTGCCCCCGTGTCTGTGGTCAGTAGCTAACCTCGCTTAAATGCTTACTATAAGTGATTAAACCTTTTGTCTATATAAAATGAAATCAAACGATAACGGTGCCAAAAGAGAAAACAATTACATTTATTTTTACAGAAATGATACCACCTCATAGCAAGATGATACCAATGTTACACGATACATAATAGGAACATTGCTCTAACCTAAAATTATATCACCTATGACCAATGTTACATGATAATACCAACAGGAATATTGCTATGACAAACATGATACCAATGTTACATGATAATAGGAACCAGAGAGCAAACGCAAAGTAAGATTAATCTTAAACATGGGAGAGAGAGAGAGAGAGAGGGAGGGAGAAAGAGGGAGAGAGAGAGAGAGAGGGAGAGAGAGGGAGAAAGAGGGAGAGAGAGAGAGCTTATTACGTGACCATGTCGTCTGCGTCAGATCTTCATTCGCAAGGTTCTCATCATGGCTCTGGCTGACTAATTTATACCCCTTCCATGCCAGAATCCAAAATCCGGTGGTCTCATTGGTTCAAAGCTGACCACCTGATTGGTTGAAATCTCAAGTCTCTTTACCTAGCCTGCCTCTCTCTCTAAAGCTGAAATACTGGTTGCTTTATCAGTAGTGTAACCAGTTCCCACATTAGCATGCTAAGGGCCCCTGCGGTGTAGACAAAAGATATCTGAGTATCACCTGAAACCTCCCTTATATTCTCAGTAGGCAGTAAAAACTGTCCTTTAGGAACATAACTTGGCATTATATCACAAAATATATATATATATTCCTGTAACATTATATACGGTTACACCCATCCCCCTACATATACATCCATTGGGGCATGGTGCTTTATTTAGTATATGAAATGTTCAAAATCTCCACCACAGTCCCCCCTGAAGTTCATTCTTGAACTTATGAAGTCCCTTAATGATTTTGTACCCACCCACAACGGCCCAGAAGCCCTGACCCTTCCCCCACCACCACTGCGGCCTCTTCCTTTCTTGAACCCGCCGTAACCCATCAAGGTAGACTTGAGACAGTTCTGGTGCCTTTGAGACTTCACATCCGACCCATGAGAGTCTGTACTGCAATGCTTCATCGCCCGCTGCATTGAAGGAGCGGAATTCAAACATTACTGGCGGGATCTTTGCATATTTGACCTGCAAAGAATGGTAAAACAATAATGACATTCCTGTACATTGGTAAATTGTCAATGACATTCTTTCAAAACCGATTCAAACAAAACCCTCTGTAACCCTTACTTTTCCCGTTCCTACAAACATACAACAGCCGCGACGCATCGGAGGATCGCCGCGGTAAGTTCGAATATATTCACGTTACTACATACAAACATTCCGATACAAACGTGGGGGAGATACTTCATAGTTTCCAAAACCACAAATGAAAAAAAACAAAAACAGCCAGCATTCTACCTTCACTCTTTCAGCAACAGGAGAAAAAAAAAATACAATGGGAAATACATGAGAGCAGCTCGAGAACCTGGCCTGGACCAGCCATACAAAGTTCAAACAAATGGACATGAGAATCTAACCACCGTTCCGCCTCTGAGAATCACGAAAGCGTGTACTACACCTCCATCAACACTCATCATTACAGATTTCTGAAGCCACAGCTCAACTACATCCAAGGTACCTTTTATTCTGAGATCTCGTCCTCCAGACATCAAAAGTACCTTCCAAAGGAGTACACCTTACTGTACCCTCTGACCAGATATGTCATCCTTTAAGGGGTCTCATGTCCGGAGCCCCAAACCCAGATCTCATGTGCGGTGCAGCTGTCTGACTGGTGGGGAGCCTAATTTTTTCCTCCCAAGCATGGACGGCACATTACCCATGACGATTCGAATCGCTTATGAAGTGTCCCGCGTCCAGGACACCCTTGCGCTTTATTTTCGGAGCGATTATGGTTTACGGCTTTATTACCATAATCGACCCCCGGAATCCCGGTTATTTTACACGGCCTGACCGGGGCTGTTAGCGTACTACTCCTCACGTTTATGTTAATCACAGGAATTCCGATTATTTTACACGGCCTGACCTGTCTCGCGATAAACGTGTTTGTCAGACGAGCTGCAAAGCACCATGAAATCCTCCACTATTCAAAACAATATTATGGCTTCTTTCTACCTGCATCTAGATGTTACCATAATGGTGATGCCCCCTGTTTGCTCTCCACCCAAAACTGTATTACAGTACAAAACTTCACAAAACTGGAACGAAATGTCCTAAACTTTTTTTAACGGTACCATTTATCAACCAATCATAATACTTCACCACAAAATCCCTTGCTGAATCGTCTTCTGTAACACAAACACATTTTAGTAAAAGCACTTTCACAAAAAACTATTACAGCCTGGCTCAGGTCATTTGCATGTCAATACAATTCGTTTTACATTCTCACAGATCTGGTTGGAAAGAAAGGGGGGTCATTTCGGGCTGTCAGCAGCTGAGAACATAATGTCACAGATCCGCACTACACCTCTCGCATAGTCTCCACACACACATATTCACACACTTGGTCAAAGATGACCTCTAGACATCACACAAATCAGAATCTTTTCTATCATAACCTGTACTTCTTAAACCCATAACATCTGTTTGGTCAGGTTCCTCCTTGTCCCCCTGTTCATCATTATTCTACCATCCATGCGCAATAAGCATCTCTTTCCCAAGCATTTGGCTTGACCGTCCCATTTTTTTTCTCAAAATACAATTTCCCAGTCCACCATTCCCAACATTGCATATTTCCCAACTTAAGGCCCCTGTATCAATCCTTTCTTCCTTCGGGGTCAAGTGGTAAGGTTCCCCACGGTTAGACTCCCTCTTTGAAGCGATTTTATTACCCATCCTTTACGGACGAAAGACCTTGAACTGTTACCCAGCGTTAGCTACTCTCTGACCAATGATTGGGTCGACAGGTACCGCCCCTGTCGCCGTTGCGAACCTTTTTTCACTACTCTGCCAGAACAACCACTGCTCTGACTATAGTCCTTCAAAAAGTAAGCCTGGAAATACTTCCCAACTAAATAAATAGTTTAATCTCCCCGTGGACTTCTCCAAAGTATTCAAAAAAAAATGACTGTATTACAGGGCTTCCCAAGCGTTAAGCTTGATTAGACCCTCTGATTGCTTGTAGTGCAGGAGGCAGTTTTGTTTGCTAACCTGGAACTTCCCATCTCAAACTCTAAACGCCTCTCAAGATGGCCGACAAGCCAAGCCACCACAAAATGGTGGATGACCACCGCACATCTCATGGACATGACAAAATGGTGGATGATGCCCAATTTTTCCCGCCAAAACCAGCTTGGCACATACCAAATGGGTTCCCACACACACAGGAAAACAAAAAATAGTCTCCATCAGATTGCAACACCGAAAAAAACGCACTACTCCATTCGCACCAAACATCAAAATCTGCCCCAAAAGCTTACAATCCCCCCGTTAGTAGTTTACACAGAAAGATAGATTTGCATACATCCAGATAATTCAGTGTGATTTAGTCTCCGTTTCCACTGATGCAATTCGCCATGCGACCTTGGACACAAAGTCGCATTACAAATCGCTTACCATTGATTTCAATAGCACCCATTCCAATCTATGTGACTCAAAGCTGCAGTGACTCTATCAAAATCGCATTCAACACCACACCACAGTCGCACTAAAGCTGCATTTCAACGTCACATGACATTGGAGTTGCGCCAGTGGAAACGCAGCCCTATACGCACAGGTTTGTTTCAATCCCAAAGATTGGCCTAATCTTAATCAAAGGGTCAACTGAAATTGATTCCAAACAGAGCCCTTATCATTCATACCGATACCCTGCTGCAATTTCATTCTATATACATACACTATTCAAAAATCAGTCTCATCAAAATATTCACCTAGACACGGGGCACCATCTGTTACGGAGATATTCCTAACCTCGCTTAAATGCTTACTATAAGTGATTAAACCTTTTGTCTATATAAAATGAAATCAAACGATAACGGTGCCAAAAGAGAAAACAATTACATTTATTTTTACAGAAATGATACCACCTCATAGCAAGATGATACCAATGTTACACGATACATAATAGGAACATTGCTCTAACCTAAAATTATATCACCTATGACCAATGTTACATGATAATACCAACAGGAATATTGCTATGACAAACATGATACCAATGTTACATGATAATAGGAACCAGAGAGCAAACGCAAAGTAAGTTTAATCTTAAACATGGGAGAGAGAGAGAGAGAGAGAGGGAGAGAGAGGGAGAAAGAGGGAGAGAGAGAGAGAGAGAGAGAGGGAGAGAGAGGGAGAAAGAGGGAGAGAGAGAGAGCTTATTACGTGACCATGTCGTCTGCGTCAGATCTTCATTCGCAAGGTTCTCATCATGGCTCTGGCTGACTAATTTATACCCCTTCCATGCCAGAATCCAAAATCCGGTGGTCTCATTGGTTCAAAGCTCACCACCTGATTGGTTGAAATCTCAAGTCTCTTTACCTAGCCTGCCTCTCTCTCTAAAGCTGAAATACTGGTTGCTTTATCAGCAGTGTAACCAGTTCCCGCATTAGCATGCTAAGGGCCCCTGCGGTGTAGACAAAAGATATCTGAGTATCACCTGAAACCTCCCTTATATTCTCAGTAGGCAGTAAAAACTGTCCTTTAGGAACATAACTTGGCATTATATCACAAAATATATATATATATTCCTGTAACATTATATACGGTGTGAGGGGGTTAGCTCGGTAGCGGGTGTGTGTGACCCCCTGGATGGGCTCCCCACACAAAAACAGGCCCAGCAGACGGAGGTTGTGGTTTTCAAGATCAAAAGGTGCGGTTTATTTCTCTATTTACAGTGACAAAAAACACAGCAAAGCAAAAAGAAACATAAACAAAATAAATCCTGGTCAGCTTGACCTCTGACTAAACATGCAGGTTTCCCTAACTAACAACTGGGATCAGCCTGGTGCTGTCCTAGTCCCTAAGTCCCTGGTTTAGTAAATGTCCAAACAAATAGCCACACAGGCTTTTTCTCACCGCACAGGGGTTCACTCTCCCTAGACAGTCCACACAGGTCTGGTTCCAGGCATGAGCAAACACCTAATGAAGCTGGGAGTTTTTATAGAGGCCTAAATGAGCTGACAAGCTTCAGCTGGTCTCATCAACTCCCTGTCTGCACGACGCCCCACACTCTCCCTAGAGGTATGAATCATCCATGAGCCCACTAGCCTCAGCTGGGCTTCATCAACTCTCTCCCTAGTTGTATAAGTCGGCATAAAGCCTGAATCTGGGAGAAATATACCTACCCCCCTGGATGCAACCAGGTGACTTTAACTTCCTGCTGTCACATACCCCCCCCTCTTGTTTTAACCTTGGGGTTGGAACACCAGCAATCAGGCATTCATGTACTCGAGACAAAGCATCCACATTCCCCATTTGAACGCCAGGGCGATGCTTTACTGTGAAGTTGAATTCCTGTAGGGCCAGGAACCACCTATTTACTCTTCTATTGGTCTCCTTGTTTTGAGCCATCCACTTTAACGGAGCGTGATCCGTAACCATGTCAAAGTGCCTACCTAGCAGATAGTACCGAAGGGAATCTAGAGCCCACTTCACCGCTAAACACTCCTTTTCAACCGTGGCGTAATTTACCTCATGGGACTTCAACTTCCTGCTGAGGTAAATGACTGGGTGCTCTTCCCCGTTCCAGACCTGGGACAATACTGCTCCTAACCCCACATCTGACGCATCACTTTGTACGACAAAGTCTTTAGAGAAGTCGGGTGAGTACAACACTGGCTGGCTACATAAGGCTTGTTTCAAGAATTGGAATGCTGCCTCAGCCTCGGGGGTCCATTTAATCATGACCGACCCTTTCCATTTCGTCAGGTTGGTTAGGGGCACAGCCTTAGAAGCAAAGTGGGGAATGAAGCGCCGATAATAACCCGCGATTCCCAGAAAGGCTCGTACCTGCTTCTTGCTGTTGGGACGTGGCCAACTCTGGATGGCCTCGACTTTGTTGAGTTGGGGTTTTATTACTCCCCTGCCAATGGTGTACCCAAGATATTTGGCCTCCTCCTGTCCAATGGTACACTTCTTGGGGTTAGCCGTAAACCCCGCTTCCCGGATAGAGTCTAGGACTGCTTGCACTTTTGGCAGATGTGAGGCCCAATCTGTGCTATGGACAATTACGTCATCCAGGTAAGCCGCAGCATACTTCCGATGGGGCCTCAGTATCTGGTCCATTTTCCGCTGGAATGTGGCCGGCGCATTCTGTAACCCGAACGGCATTCTCTTATATTGGAACGCCCCGTCTGGGGTTACAAATGCGGTTTTCTCTTTGGCCGACTTGGCCAGGGGAATTTGCCAATACCCTTTTGTGAGGTCAAGAGTCGTCATGTATCGGGCTGTTCCCAGCCGGTCGATCAACTCATCTATACGTGGCATGGGGTAGGTGTCAAATTTTGTAACTTTGTTCAACTGACGAAAATCGTTACAAAATCGCCAGCTCCCATCCGGTTTAGGCACCAACACAATGGGACTAGACCAATCACTTTGGGACTCCTCTATCACCCCTAAGTTCAGCATTTTCTGTACTTCCTCCCGTATTGCCTCCCGTCGGGCCTCTGGGATCCGATAGGGTTTTAACTTCACCCTTTCACCGGGCGGGGTAATAATATCATGCTCTACCCCAGATGTTTGTCCCGGCAGCTCAGAGAACACCTCCTTGTTGCGAAGCACAAACTCCTTAACCTCCTGTTGTTGGGGTTGTGACAAGGTGGCTGCTATTCCAACCTCCGGAATCACGCAACCAGTTTGAGCTGGTGACCAAGTTTCTGCGACTAGGGACTCTCTATCCCTCCAGGCTTTCAACAGATTAACGTGATAGATCTGTTCGGGCTTTCGCCTTCCTGGTTGTCTGACCTTGTAATTCACTTCGCTCACTTTTTCCATTATCTCGTAGGGGCCTTGCCATTTGGCAAGGAATTTACTTTCAACCGTAGGGACAAGTACCAATATCCTATCCCCCGGGGAAAAGGTACGGGTCTTGGCTCCACGGTTGTACACTCTCTGCTGTGCCAACTGCGCTTGGGCCAAATGTTCCTTCACGATGGGCATTATCTGTGCAATTCGATCTTGCATCAGGGCGACATGCTCAATCACACTCCTGTGGGGAGAACTCTCACTTTCCCAAGTTTCCTTGGCAATATCCAACAGCCCTCTTGGGTGTCTCCCATACAGTAACTCAAAGGGGGAGAATCCCGTAGAGGATTGGGGCACCTCCCTAATAGCAAACATCAAATAAGGAAGTAGACAGTCCCAATCCTTTCCATCTCTATCCACCACTTTCTTCAACATTTGTTTTAGGGTTTTGTTGAATCTTTCAACCAGCCCATCGGTTTGGGGGTGATACACAGACGTACGCAATTGCGTCACTTTGAACAATTTACACAGCTCTTTCATAACCCGGGACATAAAGGGTGTACCTTGGTCCGTAAGCAGTTCTTTACAAATACCCACCCGGCTAAAAACAAGAGATAGCTCTTTGGCTATGGTTTTGGCCGAGGTATTTCGGAGAGGGATCGCTTCTGGATAACGGGTGGCATAGTCCATTATAACTAATATGTACTGGTGCCCCCTAGCGGACTTGATTATAGGACCTACCAAATCCATTGCGATCCTCTCAAACGGGACCTCAATGATGGGTAGAGGGACCAGCGGGCTACGGAAATGTGGCATCGGGGCTGACCTCTGACACACAGGGCAGGAGGAACAATAATTTTCTATGTCCTTCATCACCCCAGGCCAATAGAATCTCTGTAATACCCTCTCTCGGGTTTTCTCTGTCCCCAGATGACCTCCAAGAATGTGCCCATGGGCCAACTCCAACACCAACTTCCTGTAAGGTTTGGGCACCACAAGCTGCTCAACGGTTTCTTCTGCCCTTTTTGCCACCCGATACAGTAGGTCCTTCTCTACGCTGAAGTATGGGTAAGTGCAGGTATTATCTGGGTTCACTAACTCGCCATCTATTTCCACTACGTTTTCCCGTGCCTTTATTAGGGCGGGGTCTTTTAACTGTTCTGTGGCAAAATTTTCCCTGTGAACCTCAAGATCAGAAAACTCCACAGACGGTAGGTTTTCGTCTGAGGAGGTGGGCTCCTCTCCAGTTTCTTGAGTCTCGCCTGCCAATACTGACAAGGGAAATTCTGGAGAGTCCTCACCACTCTCAGAGGAGTTCTGGCTATCGCCTTCCTGGTACATAGGGGCACCAGTGGGGGGCTCAGGATCATCCCACAGTTCCCAGAACTTCGGAAAATCCCTTCCCACAATGGCATCATGCGGTAATTGAGATACTAACCCCACTGGATGAGAGAGGGTACCTTTGGGGGTCTTGAAACACACTGTAGTCACTGGATACTCTCGGGTGTCCCCATGCACACAAATAACAGCTACCTTGCTATTCCCAGAGACCTCTGTTTTAACTAATTCAGCCTTTATCAGGGTCACAAGGCTACCTGAATCCAGTAATACCACAACATTTCTACCATTAATACACATTTTGCATAAATGTTTCTCAGTTCCCCGAATGGCAGTGCATGCGACTGTCGCACACAGCGACTGACGTCTGTCCGTCAGAAAGTCACATTGCATGGGTTCCTCCACAACCGGGCAATTTGCTGCAATATGTCCCGCTTGCCGGCAGCGGTAGCAAACAATCCTTTTGGCTGCCTCTTGAGCCCCCGACTTCCCAGGCTGTTCTCGCCAAACCCTGGGCAGAGCTCCCACCCTCTCACTCTCTCCACCCTCACCCCTTGGAATCATCTTATCCGCCCCTGGGGATGGTCTGGTCTTAGGGTGGAAAGTCCGATAGTCTCTGGAAGAGGCCGTCAGGTTCTCTGCAGCCAAGTATCTCTCTACACGATCCACAAGTTTACCGGCCGTTTCTGGGTCTCCATGGCTTACCCACTTTTGAATGGCGGTAGGAAGAGCTCTCAAGAAACGATCCATCACAACACGTTCCACAATCTCCGGTGCGGACAAAGTCTCTGGCTGAAGCCACTTCCTGCTCAGGTGAATGAGATCATACATTTGAGACCTGGGGGGTTTTCCAAGCTGGAAAGTCCAGTTATGCACACGCTGAGCCCGGACAGCCAGGGTGACACCCAGCCTTGCCAATATTTCAGCTTTTAGCATCCCATAGTCTTTTGCTTGGTCAGGCTCTAGGTCATAGTAAGCTTTCTGCGATTCACCAGTTAACAGAGGAGCCACCAGTCCAGCCCACTGCTCCTCAGGCCACTTTTCTCTTTCAGCAGTCCTTTCAAATGTGGTCAAAAATACCTCTGGATCATCCTCTCCAGTCATTTTTGTCAATAAACGACTCACCCCAAAGGACGCGGTATTAGTGGGACGGCTTTCCTCACTGGTCTGCGGACGTTGCTGCATTACTGCTTCCATCTGTTGTTGTAGTCTCTGCTCTTGCTTCTGCAACAGGTCTATGAAGCGGGCCTCAGATTGCTGCTGGGCTTGTTGCTGGGCTGCGAAGCTCTGTTGTTGAGCTGCAAGGCTCTTTTGCAAACCTGCATTTGTCTGCTGTTGATTGGCATTTGCTAGAGCCAGCTGTTTCAGTATCTCCTCCATGCTGGCTTAAAAAAAAAACTGCCTGCATTCTCCACCAACTGTGAGGGGGTTAGCTCGGTAGCGGGTGTGTGTGACCCCCTGGATGGGCTCCCCACACAAAAACAGGCCCAGCAGACGGAGGTTGTGGTTTTCAAGATCAAAAGGTGCGGTTTATTTCTCTATTTACAGTGACAAAAAACACAGCAAAGCAAAAAGAAACATAAACAAAATAAATCCTGGTCAGCTTGACCTCTGACTAAACATGCAGGTTTCCCTAACTAACAACTGGGATCAGCCTGGTGCTGTCCTAGTCCCTAAGTCCCTGGTTTAGTAAATGTCCAAACAAATAGCCACACAGGCTTTTTCTCACCGCACAGGGGTTCACTCTCCCTAGACAGTCCACACAGGTCTGGTTCCAGGCATGAGCAAACACCTAATGAAGCTGGGAGTTTTTATAGAGGCCTAAATGAGCTGACAAGCTTCAGCTGGTCTCATCAACTCCCTGTCTGCACGACGCCCCACACTCTCCCTAGAGGTATGAATCATCCATGAGCCCACTAGCCTCAGCTGGGCTTCATCAACTCTCTCCCTAGTTGTATAAGTCGGCATAAAGCCTGAATCTGGGAGAAATATACCTACCCCCCTGGATGCAACCAGGTGACTTTACCTTCCTGCTGTCACAACGGTTACACCCATCCCCCTACATATACATCCATTGGGGCATGGTGCTTTATTTAGTATATGAAATGTTCAAAATCTCCACCACAGTCAGTGGGAGGAATGATGCCCCTGTGTGTTAGTAGAAGGAATGGTGACCTGTGTCAGTGGGAGGAATGGTGCCCCTGTGTGTCAGTGGGAGGAATGGTGCCTCTGTGTGTCAGTGGGAGGAATGGTGCCTCTGTGTGTCAGTGGGAGGAATGGTGCCCCTGTGTGTCAGTGGGAGGAATGGTGCCTCTGTGTGTCAGTGGGAGGAATGGTGCCCCTGTGTGTCAGAGGGAGGAATGGTGCCCCTGCGTGTCAGTGGGAGGAATGGTGCCCCTGCGTGTCAGTGGGAGGAATGGTGCCCCTGTGTGTCA
The DNA here is from genome assembly GCA_029206835.1 of Rana muscosa. Lineage (NCBI taxonomy): Eukaryota > Metazoa > Chordata > Amphibia > Anura > Ranidae > Rana > Rana muscosa. The sequence goes on from CM055116.1 coordinate 109,863,905, forward strand.
GAGGGAGGAATGGTGCCCCTGCGTGTCAGTGGGAGGAATGGTGCCCCTGCGTGTCAGTGGGAGGAATGGTGCCCCTGTGTGTCAGAGGGAGGAATGGTGCCCCTGTGTGTCAGTTGGAGGAATGGTGCCCCTGCGTGTCAGTGGGAGGAATGGTGCCCCTGTGTTTCAGTGCCAGGAAGGTGTCCCTGTGTCAGTAGTCAATAGGAGGAATGGTGCCCCTGTGTGTCAGTGGGAGGAATGATGCCTCTGTGTGTCAGTGGGAGGAATGATGCCCCTGTGTGTCAGTGGGAGGAATGGTGCCCCTGTGTGTCAGTGGGAGGAATGGTGCCCCTGTGTGTCAGTGGGAGAAATGATGCCTCTGTGTGTCAGTGGGAGGAATGGTGCCCCTGTGTGTCAGTGGGAGGAATGGTGCCCCTGCGTGTCAGTGGGAGGAATGGTGCCCCTGTGTGTCAGTGGGAGGAATGGTGCCCCTGTGTGTCAGTGGGAGGAATGGTGCCCCTGCGTGTCAGTGGGAGGAATGGTGCCCCTGCGTGTCAGTGGGAGGAATGGTGCCCCAGTGTTTCAGTGCCAGGAAGGTGTCCCTGTGTCAGTAGTCAATAGGAGGAATGGTGCCCCTGTGTGTCAGTGGGAGGAATGATGCCTCTGTGTGTCAGTGGGAGGAATGATGCCTCTGTGTGTCAGTGGGAGGAATGGTGCCCCTGTGTGTCAGAGGGAGGAATGGTGCCCCTGTGTGTCAGTGGGAGAAATGGTGCCCCTGTGTGTCAGTGGGAGGAATGATGCCTCTGTGTGTCAGTGGGAGGAATGGTGCCCCTGTGTGTCAGTGGGAGGAATGATGCCTCTGTGTGTCAGTGGGAGGAATGATGCCTCTGTGTGTCAGTGGGAGGAATGATGCCTCTGTGTGTCAGTGGGAGGAATGGTGCCCCTGTGTGTCAGTGGGAGGAATGGTGCCTCTGTGTGTCAGTGGGAGGAATGGTGCCCCTGTGTGTCAGTGGGAGGAATGGTGCCCCTGTGTGTCAGTGGGAGGAATGGTGCCCCTGTGTGTCAGTGGGAGGAATGGTGCCTCTGTGTGTCAGTGGGAGGAATGGTGCCTCTGTGTGTCAGTGGGAGGAATGGTGCCCCTGTGTGTCAGTGGGAGGAATGGTGCCTCTGTGTGTCAGTGGGAGGAATGGTGCCCCTGTGTGTCAGAGGGAGGAATGGTGCCCCTGCGTGTCAGTGGGAGGAATGGTGCCCCTACGTGTCAGTGGGAGGAATGGTGCCCCTGTGTGTCAGAGGGAGGAATGGTGCCCCTGTGTGTCAGTTGGAGGAATGGTGCCCCTGCGTGTCAGTGGGAGGAATGGTGCCCCTGTGTTTCAGTGCCAGGAAGGTGTCCCTGTGTCAGTAGTCAATAGGAGGAATGGTGCCCCTGTGTGTCAGTGGGAGGAATGATGCCTCTGTGTGTCAGTGGGAGGAATGATGCCCCTGTGTGTCAGTGGGAGGAATGGTGCCCCTGTGTGTCAGTGGGAGGAATGGTGCCCCTGTGTGTCAGTGGGAGGAATGATGCCTCTGTGTGTCAGTGGGAGGAATGGTGCCCCTGCGTGTCAGTGGGAGGAATGGTGCCCCAGTGTTTCAGTGCCAGGAAGGTGTCCCTGTGTCAGTAGTCAATAGGAGGAATGGTGCCCCTGTGTGTCAGTGGGAGGAATGATGCCTCTGTGTGTCAGTGGGAGGAATGGTGCCCCTGTGTGTCAGTGGGAGGAATGATGCCTCTGTGTGTCAGTGGGAGGAATGATGCCCCTGTGTGTCAGTGGGAGGAATGGTGCCCCTGTGTGTCAGTGGGAGGAATGGTGCCCCTGTGTGTCAGTGGGAGAAATGATGCCTCTGTGTGAGGAATGGTGCCCCTGTGTGTCAGTGGGAGGAATGGTGCCCCTGCGTGTCAGTGGGAGGAATGGTGCCCCTGTGTGTCAGTGGGAGGAATGGTGCCCCTGTGTGTCAGTGGGAGGAATGGTGCCCCTGCGTGTCAGTGGGAGGAATGGTGCCCCTGCGTGTCAGTGGGAGGAATGGTGCCCCAGTGTTTCAGTGCCAGGAAGGTGTCCCTGTGTCAGTAGTCAATAGGAGGAATGGTGCCCCTGTGTGTCAGTGGGAGGAATGATGCCTCTGTGTGTCAGTGGGAGGAATGATGCCTCTGTGTGTCAGTGGGAGGAATGGTGCCCCTGTGTGTCAGAGGGAGGAATGGTGCCCCTGTGTGTCAGTGGGAGAAATGGTGCCCCTGTGTGTCAGTGGGAGGAATGATGCCTCTGTGTGTCAGTGGGAGGAATGATGCCTCTGTGTGTCAGTGGGAGGAATGATGCCTATGTGTGTCAGTGGGAGGAATGATGCCTCTGTGTGTCAGTGGGAGGAATGGTGCCCCTGTGTGTCAGTGGGAGGAATGGTGCCTCTGTGTGTCAGTGGGAGGAATGGTGCCCCTGTGTGTCAGTGGGAGGAATGGTGCCCCTGTGTGTCAGTGGGAGGAATGGTGCCCCTGTGTGTCAGTGGGAGGAATGGTGCCTCTGTGTGTCAGTGGGAGGAATGGTGCCTCTGTGTGTCAGTGGGAGGAATGGTGCCCCTGTGTGTCAGTGGGAGGAATGATGCCTCTGTGTGTCAGTGGGAGGAATGATGCCTCTGTGTGTCAGTGGGAGGAATGATGCCTCTGTGTGTCAGTGGGAGGAATGGTGCCCCTGTGTGTCAGTGGGAGGAATGGTGCCTCTGTGTGTCAGTGGGAGGAATGGTGCCCCTGTGTGTCAGTGGGAGGAATGGTGCCCCTGTGTGTCAGTGGGAGGAATGGTGCCCCTGTGTGTCAGTGGGAGGAATGGTGCCTCTGTGTGTCAGTGGGAGGAATGGTGCCTCTGTGTGTCAGTGGGAGGAATGGTGCCCCTGTGTGTCAGTGGGAGGAATGGTGCCTCTGTGTGTCAGTGGGAGGAATGGTGCCCCTGTGTGTCAGAGGGAGGAATGGTGCCCCTGCGTGTCAGTGGGAGGAATGGTGCCCCTACGTGTCAGTGGGAGGAATGGTGCCCCTGTGTGTCAGAGGGAGGAATGGTGCCCCTGTGTGTCAGTTGGAGGAATGGTGCCCCTGCGTGTCAGTGGGAGGAATGGTGCCCCTGTGTTTCAGTGCCAGGAAGGTGTCCCTGTGTCAGTAGTCAATAGGAGGAATGGTGCCCCTGTGTGTCAGTGGGAGGAATGATGCCTCTGTGTGTCAGTGGGAGGAATGATGCCCCTGTGTGTCAGTGGGAGGAATGGTGCCCCTGTGTGTCAGTGGGAGGAATGGTGCCCCTGTGTGTCAGTGGGAGGAATGATGCCTCTGTGTGTCAGTGGGAGGAATGGTGCCCCTGCGTGTCAGTGGGAGGAATGGTGCCCCAGTGTTTCAGTGCCAGGAAGGTGTCCCTGTGTCAGTAGTCAATAGGAGGAATGGTGCCCCTGTGTGTCAGTGGGAGGAATGATGCCTCTGTGTGTCAGTGGGAGGAATGGTGCCCCTGTGTGTCAGTGGGAGGAATGATGCCTCTGTGTGTCAGTGGGAGGAATGATGCCCCTGTGTGTCAGTGGGAGGAATGGTGCCCCTGTGTGTCAGTGGGAGGAATGGTGCCCCTGTGTGTCAGTGGGAGAAATGATGCCTCTGTGTGAGGAATGGTGCCCCTGTGTGTCAGTGGGAGGAATGGTGCCCCTGCGTGTCAGTGGGAGGAATGGTGCCCCTGTGTGTCAGTGGGAGGAATGGTGCCCCTGTGTGTCAGTGGGAGGAATGGTGCCCCTGCGTGTCAGTGGGAGGAATGGTGCCCCTGCGTGTCAGTGGGAGGAATGGTGCCCCAGTGTTTCAGTGCCAGGAAGGTGTCCCTGTGTCAGTAGTCAATAGGAGGAATGGTGCCCCTGTGTGTCAGTGGGAGGAATGATGCCTCTGTGTGTCAGTGGGAGGAATGATGCCTCTGTGTGTCAGTGGGAGGAATGGTGCCCCTGTGTGTCAGAGGGAGGAATGGTGCCCCTGTGTGTCAGTGGGAGAAATGGTGCCCCTGTGTGTCAGTGGGAGGAATGATGCCTCTGTGTGTCAGTGGGAGGAATGATGCCTCTGTGTGTCAGTGGGAGGAATGATGCCTCTGTGTGTCAGTGGGAGGAATGATGCCTCTGTGTGTCAGTGGGAGGAATGGTGCCCCTGTGTGTCAGTGGGAGGAATGGTGCCTCTGTGTGTCAGTGGGAGGAATGGTGCCCCTGTGTGTCAGTGGGAGGAATGGTGCCCCTGTGTGTCAGTGGGAGGAATGGTGCCCCTGTGTGTCAGTGGGAGGAATGGTGCCTCTGTGTGTCAGTGGGAGGAATGGTGCCTCTGTGTGTCAGTGGGAGGAATGGTGCCCCTGTGTGTCAGTGGGAGGAATGGTGCCTCTGTGTGTCAGTGGGAGGAATGGTGCCCCTGTGTGTCAGAGGGAGGAATGGTGCCCCTGTGTGTCAGAGGGAGGAATGGTGCCCCTGCGTGTCAGTGGGAGGAATGGTGCCCCTGCGTGTCAGTGGGAGGAATGGTGCCCCTGTGTGTCAGAGGGAGGAATGGTGCCCCTGTGTGTCAGTTGGAGGAATGGTGCCCCTGCGTGTCAGTGGGAGGAATGGTGCCCCTGTGTTTCAGTGCCAGGAAGGTGTCCCTGTGTCAGTAGTCAATAGGAGGAATGGTGCCCCTGTGTGTCAGTGGGAGGAATGATGCCTCTGTGTGTCAGTGGGAGGAATGATGCCCCTGTGTGTCAGTGGGAGGAATGGTGCCCCTGTGTGTCAGTGGGAGGAATGGTGCCCCTGTGTGTCAGTGGGAGGAATGATGCCTCTGTGTGTCAGTGGGAGGAATGGTGCCCCTGTGTGTCAGTGGGAGGAATGGTGCCCCTGCGTGTCAGTGGGAGGAATGGTGCCCCTGTGTGTCAGTGGGAGGAATGGTGCCCCTGTGTGTCAGTGGGAGGAATGGTGCCCCTGCGTGTCAGTGGGAGGAATGGTGCCCCTGCGTGTCAGTGGGAGGAATGGTGCCCCAGTGTTTCAGTGCCAGGAAGGTGTCCCTGTGTCAGTAGTCAATAGGAGGAATGGTGCCCCTGTGTGTCAGTGGGAGGAATGATGCCTCTGTGTGTCAGTGGGAGGAATGATGCCTCTGTGTGTCAGTGGGAGGAATGATGCCTCTGTGTGTCAGTGGGGGGAATGATGCCTCTGTGTGTCAGTGGGAGGAATGGTGCCCCTGTGTGTCAGTGGGAGGAATGGTGCCTCTGTGTGTCAGTGGGAGGAATGGTGCCCCTGTGTGTCAGTGGGAGGAATGGTGCCCCTGTGTGTCAGTGGGAGGAATGATGCCTCTGTGTGTCATTGGGAGGAATGGTGCCCCTGTGTGTCAGTGGGAGGAATGGTGACCCTGTGTGTCAGTGGGAGGAATGGTGCCTTTGTGTGTCAGTGGGAGGAATGGTGCCCTTGTGTGTCAGAGGGAGGAATGGTGGCCCTGCGTGTCAGTGGGAGGAATGGTGCCCCTGCGTGTCAGTGGGAGGAATGGTGCCCCTGTGTGTCAGTTGGAGGAATGGTGCCCCTGCGTGTCAGTTGGAGGAATGATGCCCCTGCGTGTCAGTGGGAGGAATGGTGCCCCTGTGTTTCAGTGCCAGGAAGGTGTCCCTGTGTCAGTAGTCAATAGGAGGAATGGTGCCCCTGTGTGTCAGTGGGAGGAATGATGCCTCTGTGTGTCAGTGGGAGGAATGGTGCCCCTGTGTGTCAGTGGGAGGAATGGTGCCCCTGTGTGTCATTGGGAGGAATGGTGCCCCTGTGTGTCAGTGGGAGGAATGGTGCCCCTGTGTGTCAGTGGGAGGAATGGTGCCTCTGTGTGTCAGTGGGAGGAATGGTGCCCCTGTGTGTCAGAGGGAGGAATGGTGCCCCTGCGTGTCAGTGGGAGGAATGGTGCCCCTGCGTGTCAGTGGGAGGAATGGTGCCCCTGTGTGTCAGAGGGAGGAATGGTGCCCCTGCGTGTCAGTTGGAGGAATGGTGCCCCTGTGTGTCAGTGGGAGGAATGGTGCCCCTGTGTGTCAGTGGGAAGAATGGTGCCCCTGTGTGTCAGTGGGAGGAATGGTGCCCCTGTGTGTCAGTGGGAGGAATGATGCCTCTGTGTGTCAGTCGGAGGAATGGTGCACCTGTGTGTCAGTGGGAGGAATGGTGCCCCGGTGTATCAGTGCCAGTAAGGTGTCCCTCTGTCAGTAGTCAATAGGAGGAATGGTGCCCCTGTGTCAGTAAGAGGAATAGTTTCCATATGTCAATGGTCAGTAGGAGGAATGGTGTTCCTGTGTCAGTGGTAGGAAGGAAGGTGCCCCTGTGTCTGTGGTCAGTAGGAGGAATGGTCTTCCTGTATCAATGGTAGGAAGGAAGGTGCCCCTGTGTCTGTGGTCAGTAGGAGGAATGGTGTTCCTGTGTCAATGATAGGAAGGAAGGTGCCCCTGTGTCTGTGGTCAGTAGGAGGAATGGTGTTCCTGTGTCAGTGGGAGGAAGGTGCCCCCGTGTCTGTGGTCAGTAGGAGGAATGGTGTTCCTGTGTCAGTGGTAGGAAGGAAGGTGCCCCTGTGTCTGTGGTCAGTAGGAGGAATGGTGTTCCTGTGTCAGTGGGAGGAAGGTGCCCCCGTGTCTGTGGTCAGTAGGAGGAATGGTGTTCCTGTGTCAGTGGGAGGAAGGAAGGTGCCCCTGTGTCTGTGGTCAGTAGGAGGAATGGTGTTCCTGTGTCAGTGATGGGAAGGAAGGTGCCCCTGTGTCTGTAGTCAGTAGGAGGAATTGTGTTCCTGTGTCAGTGGGAGGAAGGTGCCCCCGTGTCTGTGGTCAGTAGGAGGAATGGTGTTCCTGTGTCAGTGGGAGGAAGGTGCCCCCATGTCTGTGGTCAGTAGGAGGAATGGTGTTCCTGTGTAAGTGGGAGGAAGGTGCCCCCGTGTCTGTGGTCAGTAGGAGGAATGGTGTTCCTGTGTCAGTGGGAGGAAGGTGCCCCCGTGTCTGTGGTCAGTAGGAGGAATGGTGTTCCTGTGTAAGTGGGAGGAAGGTGCCCCCGTGTCTGTGGTCAGTAGGAGGAATGGTGTTCCTGTGTCAGTGGGAGGAAGGTGCCCCCGTGTCTGTGGTCAGTAGGAGGAATGGTGTTCCTGTGTCAGTGATGGGAAGGAAGGTGCCCCTGTGTCTGTGGTCAGTAGGAGGAATGGTGTTCCTGTGTCAGTGGTAGGAAGGAAGGTGCCCCTGTGTCTGTGGTCAGTAGGAGGAATGGTGTTCCTGTGTCAGTGGGAGGAAGGTGCCCCCGTGTCTGTGGTCAGTAGGAGGAATGGTGTTCCTGTGTCAGTGGGAGGAAGGTGCCCCTGTGTCTGTGGTCAGTAGGAGGAATGGTGTTCCTGTGTCAGTGGTAGGAAGGAAGGTGCCCCTGTGTCTGTGGTCAGTAGGAGGAATGGTGTTCCTGTGTCAGTGGTAGGAAGGAAGGTGCCCCTGTGTCTGTGGTCAGTAGGAGGAATGGTGTTCCTGTGTCAGTGATGGGAAGGAAGGTGCCCCTGTGTCTGTAGTCAGTAGGAGGAATGGTGTTCCTGTGTCAGTGGGAGGAAGGTGCCCCCGTGTCTGTGGTCAGTAGGAGGAATGGTGTTCCTGTGTCAGTGGGAGGAAGGTGCCCCCATGTCTGTGGTCAGTAGGAGGAATGGTGTTCCTGTGTCAGTGGGAGGAAGGTGCCCCTGTGTCTGTGGTCAGTAGGAGGAATGGTGTTCCTGTGTAAGTGGGAGGAAGGTGCCCCCGTGTCTGTGGTCAGTAGGAGGAATGGTACCCCTGCATTGTTGTCTAGAGAGCCATACCTGTGTACAGGTTTCCGCACTGCTTCTCTCAATGGTGGCTCAGTCTGAACTATACAGGCACCATCATAAAGCCTCTTCCTTCCAGCACCCGCTGCCACCCTGCATACAATTGCTCTCACACATTAATACTGTATGGGGATCCTGATGAACACACACTACAGGTCAATGAACTTCTTCTGTAGGTATACTTTGTTGACCTTATAGCTTGCTATAATGTCTTGATGAACAGATTTGATTCCTCCAAGCTTAATAGTCAATTTCTGCTAGATTACTTTAATACTTTGAGAGCCAAGTGATTTAATAGTAGCAGGGACTGGATCTTGTCCATTGATTAATGTAATGCTTGCTGAGAGGCCTGAGACCTGCAGGATTAGGAGGCTTCCAGACAACAGAGGGAGGACGATAAGAAACAGCTGAGGACCTCTCCCTAACATATGCCTTGCTTCACTTCTGGGGATTCAGCCAATTGCTGCACAGCACGTCCAGTGGCTTCATCATAGAATCACTTATCATGGCATGCAACACGTAATATAGATTATAATGTAGATACTGCTGAAATACTCCTTTATATGATCATCTGCCCACTTTCCAGGTTTCAAAAACAAAAGGGTGGGCTTGTAGCAGCCATATTGTCAGTTTGTGTTGGAGGTGTTAGTAACAGCTGACAATTCTGTGTAGGGAGATGCTATATTTTATATTTAATTATTTGTTTTAATTTTGGCATTGGTACATGTACCCCATGGCAGTGCCCAGATTCGCACTACTTATGTCTGACAATAGCTTGCTTATTAGCCCTTATACCATACCTGGCTGATGTCCCTGGAAGCTGGAGATCACCGGACGTTGTGGGGAACATGCCGACATCCAGCAGCTTGCTTGGATGCCGGAGTGTATCCCCACACGTTCGTCTACTAGGCAGTGGCGTAGCGTGGGGGGGCAGGGGGTGGTCACCCCGGGCGCAAAATTTTGAGGGGCGCAGCAGCAAGCGGCAGGTTACCTGCAGCTCTTCTCCTGTGCTGTGCAGTCTAGGAGACTGTGAGCTCTTCCGCTTCGCTATGAGAAAGAAGTTGTGGTGCAGTCCCGGCTTAGGCTCCAGCAGTGACACTGACACAGCAGTGAGTAAATGAACACTTAAGACCATCCATGATGATCCCAGGGATTTGACCTTGCGGAGACTGGGGGGGGGGGAGGAGGAGGGCAGGCAACTCACGAGGCATCCTTTCCATTACACGCCACTCCCCACACACGAGGTCCAGGATCCCGGCACGTGCGACATGCTTTCCGTCCACTTAGCCCGCCCCACAGCCCAGACTTCCGACAACCGCCGCTTCTCCTGAGTCTGCCTGTGCCTGTCAGTGTGCTGCAGTGTGTTTCTCAACAGGACACCGGCACTCAGACCCTGCACCAACCACCCAGGACTAGAGGAAACCGGGGCCAGGAGGAAGAGGATGAAGCATCATCCACACAGACAGAAGCCACTCATCACCGGCAGTTGCATGGACATTGTGAGTACTCCTCCACAGAGGAAAGCTCTGTATGGGATGATGGCAGCCGGAGGGGGGCTGGGGCTGAGCTCTGAACTGGAATCTGTGGGAAAGAGAGCTTTGTATTTGGGGGGGGGGGGAGATGTACACAGCGCACCACCCTCAACCTTGCACTCCGCACACAGTGCACTCCCCTCAACCCTGCACTCCGCACACAGCGCACCCCCCTCAACCCTGCAAGCCACACACAGTGCAACCCCCTCAACCCTGCACGCCACACACAGCGCACCCCTCTCCACCCTGCAAGCCCCACATAGCTCACCCCACTAAACCCTGCAAGCCACACACAGCGCACCCTCCTCAACCCTGCAAGCCACACACAGCGCACCCCCTCAACCCTGCTAGCCACACACAAGGCACCCCCCTCATCCATGCAAGCTACACACAGCACACCCCCCTCATCCCTGCAAGCCACACACAGTGCACCCCCTCATCCCTGCAAACCACACACAGTGCACCCCCCCATCCCTGCAAGCCACACACAGCGCACCCCCATCACACCCCTCACCCCTGAAAGCCACACACAGTGCACCCCCTCATACCTGCAAGCCACACACAGCGTCCCCCTCAACCCTGCAAGCCACACACAGCGCCCTCCCACAAAGCACATCCCTCAGCCTTGCACTCAATACACAGCGCACCCCTCAACCCTCATTGCTAATAATTAGCTCTAGTTCTTCTTTTCTGTCTATTGGCGGGTCCCGTCACTTCCGCAGTCTGTGGTGTGCAGGCAGTGAGATGATGTGCTGTAACCTTAAGCAACAAATCAGTGGGTTGTAATGATGTGCTGTAACCTCTAGCAACCAATCAGTGAGCCGTAATGATGTGCTGCAATGTCTAGCAACCAATTGGGGAGCATTAATAATGTGCAGTAACCTCTAGCAAACAGTGAGTGGTAATGATGTGCAGTAACCTTCAGCAACCAATCAGTAAAGAGTAATGATCTGCTGTAATCTCTAGCAACCAATCAGTGAGCAATAATATTTTGCAGTGACCTCTAGCAACCAATCAGTTTGTAGTAATGATGTGCAGTAACCTCTAGCAAACAATGGGTAAGCGGTTATTATGTGCAGTATCGTCTAGCAACCAATTAGTGAGCAATAATAAGGTATGTAGTGGACAGTGTAGGAATCAGGTGGGTCAGTGTAGTGGTCAGTATAGCAATCAGATAGGTCAGTTTAGTGGTCGGTGTACGAATCAGGCAGGTCAGTATAGGAATCGAAAGGTTAGTATAGTGGTCAAGTAGGTCGGTGTGAGAATCAGGTTGGTCAGTACTACTGTACTAGCTATAGGGACTCAGAGTGCTAAAAAGCTGTGGGTTAGGTAGGGGGCGCAAATCTCTTGCTCTGCCCCGGGCGCTGACAACCTATGCTACGCCACTGCTACTAGGTAACCTCTCTTTTTTGATGGGTCATTCTTTTGATGGTTTTTTTCTGTATGTGTCCTTTATGGATTGCAAGCCCCTCTGCCTCTGCAGCCTAATACAAATATACAATATTGCAACCTTGGGACTCTTTCAAATGTACACCTTATCTTAGCACCTAATGTTGCTTACTAGTATGGATGCCACCTAGTGGATATTATTCATATTACAAGACCATTCAATATCATTAACCACTTCAATACCAGGCACTTATACACCTTCCTGCCCAGGCCAATTTTCAGCTTTCAGCGCTGTTCTAATTTGAATGACAATTGCGCGGTCATGCTACACTGTACCCAAACAATTTTTTTATAATTTTGTTCCCACAAATAGAGCTTTCTTTTGGTGGTATTTGATCGCCTCTGCGATTTTGATTTTTTGCACAACAAATAAAAAAATAGCAATATTTTTGAAAAAAAAAAAGTTTTTCTTTGTTTCTGTACATTTTTTTGGTAAATAAGTATGTTTTCTTCTTCAATGACGGGCACTGATATGGCTGCACTGACGGGCACTGATGGGCACCGATGAGGTGGCACCAATGAGGTGGCACCAATGAGGTGGCACTGATGGGCACTGATAGGCGGCACTGGTAGGCGGCACTGATGGGCACTCGTAGGTGGCACTGATGGGCACTCATAGGCGGCACTGATGGGCACTCATATGCGGCACTGATGGGTACTCATGGGTGGAACTGATTGGTACATATGGGTGGCACTAATAGGTGGCACGGAAGGGCACTGATAGGTGGGCATGGATGGGCACTGATAGGTGGCACTGATGGACACTGGTGGGTGCCACTGATGACACTGGTGGGTGGCATTGCTGGGCATCACAAAAAAAAATTGTGCCAAGATGGTGCCAGTCAGTGCCCATTTGTGGGCACTGATTGGCATAAGTTAGGCATATATCGCATAAGTTAGGCATATATTTATACATGTGGATGGCCATGGGGGACTTACCTGGCCATCCACATGTTAGGTGCTTCCCTGGTGGTCCTGGGCAGCATCCTGGTGGTCCAGTGTGGGCATCCGAGGGGGGGCTGCGCTGATAAACAATCAGCGCGAACCCCCCCTGTCAGGAGAGCCGTCGATCGGCTCTCCTCTCCTCGCGTCTATCATACGTGAGTGAGGAAGAGCCGATCAATGGCTCTTCCTGTTTACATCGTGATCAGCCGCAAGGCTGTTTACCGAGATCAGTGTAGCGGTGTGTCAGACTGACACACCGCTCCACCGTTCGCTGCGATGCGTGCCCCCCCCCGGGCGCGTGGTGGCTGTTATCCTGCAGGACGTCAATAGACGTCCAGTCAGGATAACACAACCACTTCCCGGACGTCAATCTCCTATTGACCGGGCGGGAAGTGGTTAATCAAATATGTAGATCTTGCAAGAGTCTGAATCAATATGCTATCTCAAGTGTTCAACCTTTTACTATTTAATTTATAACTTTTTATTAATACACTGGCCTGGAGATGAGGGATGCTGAGCCCATCCTGGACACACGGTTAAAGCCCCAATATATAGATCTATAGAAGATGATCTGACTAAGTTGTTTCATCAATACTTTTGTTTAATGGTCATTGGCTTCGTAAATACAGTATATCACACTGAGATCCATCAACGTCGCTTACCCCACGCCGAAGGTATGATATTTTATTAAGTAACATTTATATACATACAAATCAACAGCCTAGGCTGGGATTGAGATCTAAGCCCTTATAATATTTTTCGCCACAAGGTTTGTGCATATTCGGCTTCAGTACTGCTGAGTGCCAAATTCTCCCGGGGGGTTTAGGCCATTACCAGCGATGAGTTGTAGACTACCGCAGACCAGCAGACACAGGACTTAGCTCCTTGTTTTTAATATGCTATGGAATGTCATGCATAAAAGAGTTTTTCTAAATATGTAAGTATAGAAAGTATATATACCACGATAATTCATCTCAGGCATTGTTATTCGTTATGCACATCATTATCAACTTTGGTAACATGTTCTTTGATATATTATATACACATGACTGATTTTTCTACATACCCCTGGGCCCTGAAGAAGGAGATTGGATTCTCCGAAACGTTGGGTGATCTACCGAAAAATTATGTCAATCATTGTGGTTATTATTTGATAAAAACTAGGCTTGTGCACAACGGAAAAATTCGTTCCGTTTCGGTTCGTTTCTTTCCGGTCCTGTTGATTCGTAATCATTCGTAATTTTGCTAGACGGGATTTTTCGTGTTCGGACTCATTCGTATTTTTGCAAGCGACATTTTTCGTTGAATTTTTTGTTGCTTTATAATTCGTACTTTCGGTAGAGTACGTTGTTTTTCGTTGATTCTGGACACAACTCCTACTTTCGTAACTTTTTTTGGGTTCGTTGATTCGTAATTTTCTGTGTCTCTCTCACGACGACGCTGCCTATTATGCCTAATGTGCTTCGAATGGATTTGTACTTTTCGAAATACATAGCGGTTATTTGTAACGATTCGAAATCTCGTATTTTACTTTCGTTTTTTACATGCGGCTATAGCCTCCGCCCCTGTACACCATTTTGAGAGGGTTCAGCACGGTGAGGGAGAAGCAGAGAGCAGAGCAGAGTGTTATTGTGCTTCGAATGGATTAGAAATCTTGTATTTTACTTTCGTTTTTTACATGCGGCTATAGCCTCCGCCCCTGTACACCATTTTGAGAGGGAGTTCAGCACGGTGAAGGAGAAGCAGAGAGCAGAGCAGAGTGAGTGTTATTGTGTTTCCAATGGATTTGTACATTCATAAGTTTTTTCATAACGAATTATGCCGAAGACATTCAGGCATTCGCTATTTTGCGGTATAATTTATTTCGGATTCGGTTTTATTCGTAATTGCTTTGTTCGGAAATTCGAATGCTTCCGAATGTCCGAAAGTTGCTAAATTCGGACGAATTTCGATTCGTTACGAAACGAATTGCACAAGCCTAATAAAAACTCAAATGCAATACTGTGTACATTCCATTTATGCACACTTTTATGTTTCATTACTATGTTTGTAGTTTATTAATAAATAAAACAATTTCAACATTTGTTTACACTTGAGTGCCTTAAAAGTCCAGTCAGGGGATATATTTTTCTTCTTGTCGAGATCACCGCTCCAGTCATCTCCACTTGCTTCCGAGTCCCGTGTCGAATGGGTGCTCTGCTGCATTGTGAACACAGGAGGTTGGCCACACAGCACAGGCAGGTCTGGTGCAAGGATTTTTGACACCCTAAGCAAACCTAATTTTGCAGCCCCCCCCCCCCCGGCTTCACCCTGGGGGCCCTGACCCCACCCCTTTTGCCCTGCCCCTGTATACCCCACCTTTTTAATGAAGCACCCATCAAATGAAGCTTACCAACGCCCATCAATGCAGCCTACAAGCACCCATCAAATGCAGCCTACCAGCGCCCATCAATGCAGCCTACACGCACCCATCAATGAAGCCTACACGCACCCATCAAATGCAGCCCACCAGCACCCATCAAATGCAGCTTACCAACGCCCATCAATGCAGCCTACACGCACCCATCAAATGCAGCCTACCAGTGCCCATCAATGCAGCCTACAAGGACCCATCAAATGCAGCCCACCAGCACCCATCAAACACAGCCAGTGGCGGAATTTTCAGGGTCGCAACAGTCGCAGTTGCGACTGGGCCCTGTAATTCCGGCAAGTCCGGGGGGCCCCGCAACCTGTCCGTGTACTCCGCCGCCCATGTGACTGTGTGCAGCGCGCACTGCGTGATGTTCGTTCAGCCTGCGGGGTCGTGCTTCCGCCGCTGACTCACGACAGACAATGCAGAGAGCAGGGCAGCTGAGGCAGCACTCACTCTCACTGACTGAGATTGTGGACTGCCTCCGCCCCCTCCCCCGCCTCCGCCTATCCAGAGACACAGAGGTGTAGGGAGGCGGGGCGGACTCTAAAAAATGAGAGAAGGGGTGGGAGAAGCTTTCCCCTCTATGGCAGCGTCACCGTGGAGTACCTTCCCGGCATCTACCCAGGCAGCATGAGGCAAGGCAGAGTGGCGGAATTTTCATCCTGGCGGGAGAAGGCACACACAGTGACCTAAAGAACGGAATTCCCGGGGGAATCGATTGATTGACGGTAAGTCAATCAAGTGACAGAGTTCAGCTCAGCAATCAATGCCAACCTCCACCACCTGTGCCTCGTCTTACTGATCCCATCCCCCCACCACTGATCTCATCATCCCTATCCCCCCCATTACTTCTACAACAGAGGTGATGGGGGGGATAGGGATGGGATCAGTAAGAGGCACAGGTGGTGATGGGAGAGGATGGCACTGCCACCGCAGCCACCCCCCCTTAAGTACAACCGCTGCCACCCCCCCCCTCAACACCAGCACTTCACTGATCCCATCTAGGGTTGCCACCTGTCCGGGATTCACCCAGACAGTACGGGTTTTGAAACATGTGCCCGGGTCTCTGCCTGCCTGAGACCCAGGCACATTATTCAGACCCGCCAGTGACTCCCTGTGCCTGTGCCAAAGCTGTGCCGCCACCACCGTGTGCGTCTCGAGTTCAGTCCGCGTTATTCTGCAACTTCTGCCTTCCTATCTACCCCCCCCCCCCCTCCGCTCTGTGTGCTGCAGACGGGACACAGAGGAGACTCTCCTCTGGTTGCAGAAGGGACAAGGAGGTGGAGTTAAAGGCGGAGCCTCCCCATTCCCTGCTGCTCTGTTGGAAAGTGTGCAGAGATCGCGCTGGGATTGGAGCTCAGCTTGTAAGGCAAGTTTTTGCCCCCCCCCCCACTACCATACAGTTCTGCCACCCCCCTCCCATACACCATCCATCCATTCAGTTTTCCCTCTCCTCCTCATACACACATTTATGATCCCCTCCATACACCATCCATATATATAGTTCTCCCCCCCATACACCATTCATATATACAGTCCCCCCCATATATACAATTCTCCCCCCCCCCATACACCATCCATAGATACAGTCCTCCCCATATACACAATTCTCCCCCCCATACACCATCCATATATACAGTCCCCCCATACACCATCCATATATACAGTTCTTCCCCCCCCATATATACAGTTCTCCCCCCCATACACCATCCATATATACAGTTCTCCCCCACCCATACACCATCCATATATACAGCCCCCCCCCATATATACAGTTCTCTCCCCCCCCCATACACCATCCATAAATACAGTTCTCCACCCCCCCCCATATACCATCCATATATATCGTTCTCCACCCCCCCATACACCATCCATATATACAGTTCTCACCGGGTGACACCGTCCACTGCCCTACTGACACCGTCCTCTGCCCTGCTGACACCGTCCTCTGCCCTGCTGACACCGTCCACTGCCCTGCTGACACCGTCCACTGCCCTGCTGACACCGTCCACTGCCCTACTGACACCGTCCACCGCCCTACTGACACCGTCCACTGCCCTACTGACACCGTCCACTGCCCTACTGACACCGTCCACCGCCCTACTGACACCGTCCACCGCCCTACTGACACCGTCCACCGCCCTACTGACACCGTCCACCGCCCTACTGACAACGTCCTCTGCCCTACTGACATCGTCCTCTGCCCTACTGACACCGTCCTGTGCCCTACTGACACCGTCCCCTACTGACACCGTCCTCTGCCCTACTGACACCGTCCTCTGCCCTACTGACACCGTCCACTGCTCTACTGACACCGTCCTCTGCCCTACTGGCTGACAGTGTCCACTTTTAAGGTAGGCTAGTTTCATATTTTAACTGACATTTCTTTTATTTATTGAATCATATTTTATGGGTACATTAATGCTTTTTTTTATATTTAACCATGCCCCTTTAAGTACCCCCCCCCCCACTGTTAATGCAATTTGGCCACAGCCACTGTTCATTGTAGCACACCTCATTACTACTCTCTTTGGGTAACCCAAAAGGTGTCCCAGGTATATTACAATCCTATAGCGCGTAGTACAAAAAAATTGCCGTGCACCGCGAAAGTGTTCGGGTTTGGCTTGAAGAAAAGGTGGCAACCCTAATCCCATCCCTCCTCTCCTCCCCACCAGCACTGTTACTGATCCCATTCCCCAGGTCAGATTTAATTGATTCTATGATTGCTTCATAGGGTCAGCAACTGATGTATTGCTTTATTTATGTGAAATCCTTGGTAATATGGCCAGTCCCCCTTTGTTGTACAGTGTAAAAAAATTAAGTATCAAAATCAGGCTTTTCGGTGGAGGGGGGGGGGGGCCCTTCATGATTTCTTGCACCGGGGCCCTGAAGTCTCTAGTTATGCCACTGAACACAGCCCACCAGCGCCCATCAAATGCAGCCCAACAGCACCAATCAAATGCAGCCTACCAGCGCTCATCAATGCAGCCTACAAGCACCCATCAAATGCAGCCTACCAGCGCCCATCAATGCAGCCTACAAGGACCCATCAAATGCAGCCCACCAGCGCCCATCAAATGCAGCCCACCAGCGCCCATCAAATGCAGCCTACCAGCGCCCATCAAATGCAGCCTACAAGCACCCATCAAATGCAGCCCACCAGCGCCCATCAAATGCAGCCCACCAGCGCCCATCAAATGCAGCCCACCAGCGCCCATCAAATGCAGCCTACCAGCGCCCATCAATGCAGCCTACAAGCACCCATCAAATGCAGCCCACCAGCGCCCATCAAATGCAGCCTACAAGCACCCATCAAATGCAGCCCACCAGCGCCCATCAATGCAGCCTACCAGTGCCCATCAATGAATGTTTGCTTGCTTCTATTCATTTCGGGAGTCGGGACACAGACACAGTGTCAGGGTCACCTGTGGCCAGGTGACAGATGCACACCGTAGGGGGACAGGAGTGCACCGCGAGGTAGTGAACCCTATGGCTGGCTTCTGTGGATAGGAAACTGGGTGGTTGTGGAAAGCGGGACCAGAGGAGCACAACCGGGATCCCAACGGAAGCGAGAGCCAAGATTCCCCAGGGCGCGGAGTCTAAGACCCAGCTGGTCTTCTCCAGGGCCTCTAGTGGTGAGGATGTTACGCTGCAGGCTGGGACCAGGTCGCGGCCCCTGGAGTTTCCTAGCTCACGCCCCGTAGGATAAGGGGAAGCAGCAGCACACGATAGAGAGAACCGAATAACAAGCCGAAGGTCAGGGGCCACAAGCAGACAAGGATAACGAAGAACGAACCGAAGGTCAAGGGGCACGAGCAGACAGGGATGGTCAGGGACAAGCCAATAACGTAACAGAGAGACAGACGTAGCACACGGCAGGCAGGAACCCAAACACACAATGCCTAACAAACACGTTGATCAGCAAAGCAGGCTTGCAGTGCACAGGTTAATATAGTGTTCAGTGATAGGGCCTGGGGTGGAGTCAGGCTGGGAGGAGATTATAAAGGAAGCCAGGTGAAGGAGGTCTGGTCTCTAGATGAACACATGAGGAGGAAGGTAAGATGGCAGACAAACACTACTGCATATCCATGACAGTACCCTCCCTCTTATGGGCCCTCCCCCGCCTGGACCCAGGCTTAAAGGGAAATCTCTGATGAAACCTTCTCAACAGATGAGGTGCAGCGACATCAGATGCAGCGATCCAAGACGCCTCCTCAGGACCAAAACCTCTCCAATGCACAAGGTACTGAAGAATGCCTCTGCAGAGCCGAGAATCCAGAACTTGTCTAACCTCATACTTAAGATTATCCTCAGAGACTGAAAACGAGGTAGGGAGATGACAAGAAGATCTATTGAGGACCAAAGGCTCTCTAGGAATAAGCAAGGGCATGAGACGATCAACAGGAATCTGAGGAGGGTCCCCTAGACCCTTAAAGGGGAACTGGTCGTCTTGCACAGGACCATCAGACTGGGCAGATGTCAGTGGAACCCTGAAGTCAGATTGGTTAGAAGGTGACATGTCGCCGGAGTCAAGCTGAATAGCTGAAGGACAAGCAGAATGTCCCGAACAAGAAAAAGTGAGAGGCTCACTGGGCATGGGCTGGACTGGCATAACTAGTACAGAGGCAGAGTGAATAGCTGAGTCAGGTGTAGCGACTACCTGAATCGCATCGCAAGACGTAGCGACTGCAGGACTTGTAGACAAGCTAGCCTGGCTGTGCGTCCAAGGGTGGTTAGGGACAGAGAAATGTAAATGGTTATGCAACCTGGAATGAATGACCGGCTCAGATTCACAGGGGGCAACCTTGGGTAGGCAGGACGAGGAACAGGAGGGACCCCAAGCCAGGATCTGTCCAGTAGTCCAGTCCACATGAGGAGAATGGAGCTGTAACCATGGGAGACCCAAAATTATAGGCGTTGAGGCCTTGGGTAAGATAAGGAAGGATATCCACTCCTGGTGGAGTGTACCCACCGACATCTTAACAGGGAGGGTCTGGAAGCGGATAGGTCCCCCTGGGAGAACAGTACCATCAATCGCCAAGACCACCAATGGCGTGGTGAGGGGCAAAAGAGTAAGTCTCATGGACGATGCGATTTCCCAGTCCATGAAATTACCAGCGGCTCCGGAATCCAGATATGCTGAGACCGAATGAGAAGAAGCACCAACATGAAGGAACACAGAAAGCAGAAGACGAGAAGGGGAAGGTGATATTTCTGGGTCCAATACTCCACTTTCCAGATGAAGTGGACCCGGACGTTTTTCTGGACAAAGAGAGCAAGTGTCACGAAAATGACCTTTGCCCCCACAGTAAAGACACAGACCAAGAGTTCTGCGCCTAGCACGTTCCTCGGGGGATAGCCTGGTCCGACCCAGCTGCATGGGTTCCTCAGCTGGTAGGAGATGCTCTACGGGTCGAAGAGAGGGGAGCTCAGGCTGACTAAGAACCAAGGAGTGCTGGCGTTGCTTTTCTAAGGTCCTCTCCTGAAAGCGAATATCGATCTGGTTACACAAGGAGATAACGCCGGCCAGATCAGTGGGGATGGTTCTTCCTGCTAATTCATCCTTCACTCTATCAGACAGGCCATGCAAAAAGGTTGCGACTAAGGCCTCATTGTTCCAGCTCAACTCAGCCGACAGTATGCGGAAATGAAGGGCATACTGTCCCACAGAAGCAGACTCTTGGCGGAGACGTAAAAGGGTGCTGGCCGCTGAAGAGACACGAGCCGGTTCTTCGAAGATATTCCGAAAAAGTTTCAAGAAGCCAGACAGGCTAGAAACCACTGGATCATTCAGTTCCCACAGAGGGGCTGCCCAGGCTAAAGCTTCACCAGAGAGGAGGGAAATGATATAGGCTACCTTAGCCCGATCAGACAGGAAGTTTTGGGGCTGGAGCTCAAAATGAATTGTGCATTGACTAAGGAACCCCCTGCAAGCCTTGGAGTCCCCAGAGAAACGGGACGGAGCTGGCAGTTGTAGTGAGTGTGTGGCTGCGACTGGTGCAATAGGTGCAGCCGCTGGTTGTATTTGAGGTTGCGGATTCAGGGTTCCCAAGGAGGCCTGAAGCTGCTCAAAGCGAGAAGCCAGATCCTGGAGGAATCGCATCACCTGAGTCTGATTCGATTCCTGGGTTTCAAGTCTGCAAACTATGCCCTGCAACGGATCATCCACGGGTAACGGGATGTCAGCCGGGTTCATGGCTGATCAAACTGTCAGGGTCACCTGTGGCCAGGTGACAGATGCACACCGTAGGGGGACAGGAGTGCACCGCGAGGTAGTGAACCCTATGGCTGGCTTCTGTGGATAGGAAACTGGGTGGTTGTGGAAAGCGGGACCAGAGGAGCACAACCGGGATCCCAACGGAAGCGAGAGCCAAGATTCCCCAGGGCGCGGAGTCTAAGACCCAGCTGGTCTTCTCCAGGGCCTCTAGTGGTGAGGATGTTACGCTGCAGGCTGGGACCAGGTCGCGGCCCCTGGAGTTTCCTAGCTCACGCCCCGTAGGATAAGGGGAAGCAGCAGCACACGATAGAGAGAACCGAATAACAAGCCGAAGGTCAGGGGCCACAAGCAGACAAGGATAACGAAGAACGAGCCGAAGGTCAAGGGGCACGAGCAGACAGGGATGGTCAGGGACAAGCCAATAACGTAACAGAGAGACAGACGTAGCACACGGCAGGCAGGAACCCAAACACACAATGCCTAACAAACACGTTGATCAGCAAAGCAGGCTTGCAGTGCACAGGTTAATATAGTGTTCAGTGATAGGGCCTGGGGTGGAGTCAGGCTGGGAGGAGATTATAAAGGAAGCCAGGTGAAGGAGGTCTGGTCTCTAGATGAACACATGAGGAGGAAGGTAAGATGGCAGACAAACACTACTGCATATCCATGACACACAGTCCTCCGCCGCCGCTGCGCCTCTGAAACTATGTGTGAACGGAGCGGCGGCTGCCTGCTGATGCTGAGACTTAGTTGCTTGCTGCAGAGAGAAGAGAGAAGGAACACCAGTGGCCGGGCACCCTAGGCAGCAGTGCCTAGTATGCCTAGTGGTAGCACCGGCTCTGAGCACATGCACCATTCAAAGAATGCTTTGCATTTTCTGAATGAATGCAAGACATTCTCTGATTGGACCAGATGGAGAGACAGGGTGGTGACATGACGTCACATTCACCACCCCATCCAATCAGAGAATGTTTTGCATTCATTTAGAAAATGCAAAGCATTCTTTGAATGGTGCCTGTGCTGCGTGGCCAACCTCCTGTGTTCACAATGCAGTAGAGCACCCACTCGGCACGGGACTCGGAAGCAAGCGGAGATGACTGGATCGGTGATCTCCAGCATTCGCTGAATAGCTCCCATGCTGAATGGCCATCCTCCTGTGTTCACAATGCAGCAAAAAAGCCATTCATCACGGGACTCGGAGGGAAGTGGAGATGACTGGAGTAGCGGTGATTTCCAGCTTTCAGGGGCATCAGCCAGGTATGGTATATACGTAGTCCAAGGTAGACTAATAATGTAACTATGTATAAAATATCCATACCTGGAATTCTTCTTTAAGTAGTATGTGAGTATAGTTCTGCTTTAAATATCTCTCAGTTTTTTATTCCTATAAGAGTCAGCTTATGATAACCATCATCATAATTATATACCGTTGATATTCATTTGTCATTATCGTCCAGAAATATTTATAACTACATGTCAGCGACCACCAGATTATGCTTTCTTATGTTTCAACTGTTCAAATATACACATTTTTAACAATTAATGCAAAAAATGTGAATGTTTATGGCAAAGACAGAGGAATTTGTAAAATCTTCCAAGCTAAACACAATGAGATATTTGTATAAGCCCCGCTGTGTTGCCCTGTTGTGATACAATGTTTTTATAAAAGTTGTATGCATTCTGCCTGCATGGATTTGATTTGATACAGAAGATACTGTACTATACTATACTATATACAAATAATATAATATTTGAGAAAATAGCTTTTTCTGTCATGTGGCCAGCACCACATCTTAGGTATTATCAGAGGAGGATTGGCGGGGAACCCATTTTTTGCCATAACAGTGACTTAAAGCTGAACTCTAGCTTGGACCAATGTACTGTAAGTATCATGCCGTGTACACACGATCGTGATTCACGGCGGTTAAAAAACCGCCGTGAATCATGACATGAAAAACGAGGGAACGGCTTGTTCCCCCACACACGGTCGTTTTTCCAGTAATTTTTTCTCTTGTCGAGAAAAACGACCGTGTGTAGGCTCAGTGGCAGTGTTTCCCAATGGGAAAACTGCCGCGGAAAAAAATGACGGGAAAAATTAGAGCATGTTTTAATTTTTCTCTGCGTTTTTAATGCCGTTTTTCACGTCGTGAAAAATGACAAAAAGACCACACACGGTAGTTTTTCTTGTTGAAAAAAAAAATTTAATTTTTCACGACGTGAAAAATGATCGTGTGTACGCGGCATTAGAGCTGCACGATTCTGGATAAAATGAGAGTCACCATTTTTTTGCTTAGAATAAAGATCACGATTTCAGCAGCATCTTTCACATTTTACAAAAAAATTGTACTAACTTTACTGTTTAGTTTTTTTTAAGTTAATTGAAGTATATTTTTCCCATAAAATTTGAGTTTGAAAGACCGCTGCACAAATACAGTGTGACATAAAATATTGCAATGACCGCCATTTTATTCTCTAGGGTCTCTGCCAATATATATATACATATATAATGTTTGGGGGTTCTAAGTAATTTTCTAGCAAAAAATACAGATTTTACCTTGTAAGCAACAAGTCTCAGAAAAAGGTTTGGTCTTAAAGGGGTTAAACTACCCTCATTTACAGACCGGAGTTCATCCCTTTGATCTAAAAAAACCGAATGATTCTTTGTATGTCTCCTCTTCTCTACCTCTCAACTCTGAGGAAGGTTGATAAACTTTTTTTTTTTTGACAGCTCGGCTCTGCACTGTTTACATAGAATCGTGGAAACAGCTGATTAGGATCGGGAGTATAGCAGCGTCCTCTGCCCCCTTCACATCAACCCTCCTTTTCATAACAAGCTCGCCCTCCTTTGAGTACTGTGCTGCCTCCTGTTCTCCACTCTGCAATGAAGATGAGAGTGGTGGAGGCAGCAGAGGGGAAGGATTGGCAAAGCAGGGACATGTTCACGGTCTACCCATCAGCTACCTGTGGTCGATGATTGCGATCAACAGGTTCCTGACTCCCAATCTAAGACATATCACACCCACTTCTGCCTCTGATTACATGATTACTGACGTTCTCACAAGATTTAAAATGAGATTTGTTGATGCCACTAACAGTACAGGTTACTGGTCCTCTGAGTACGTGCTGGAGAGGAAGCTGTTCTCAACATTCAAAAAGTATCTCCCTTCTCATTCTTTATTCATTCTGTGGATCTCAAATTCCCTACCTTTCCTGTTTTTCTGCTTGATTATTACCCTCACCAGTCTTTGGATCACTAGTCATGTTGGGGGAGTGGGGGGCTCTGACATAAGTGAAGCAAAACCCTGCATCTCTACCAGGATGGCCACCTCTGCACAGAGACACGGTGCAGAACAAGGCATGATAAGCCTACAGGTAATGCTGGAGACTATTCCTCTGCCCTTTCCTGCCTTTTCTTGGACACGGTTTCCACGGTATTAGTCATCTTTAAATGTGTAAAAGTATTGGAGTGTTGACTTTCTTTCACATGTGCCCCGCAGACCCTTCTGATGTAGACAGTAACCTCATGCTCTGGGATAGCAGGTCAGAAAGCCCAGATCACGATCAATGGGTTACTGACCCACCATTCCAGAGCGTCAGAGTGCATGGAGCCAGCGCCGGGGGAAGCAGATGTCCGCCGAGGGAACCGTAGCCAAATAAGCCGATGTTTTCTCTGTGGAACCAGCTCTTCTTGTCCCCAGGAGCAATGCCAAGTGCACTTCGCCTGGCACCTCTCTAGCAGCCTGGAGAGCGATGCCAGCAGAAGCTGGAAGAGGAATTGGTCAGTTTAAAAAACATCACATACACTGCACTTTTGCAATGGGCATATTAGCACTTCTAAAAAGGGGTTATTAGGCTGCTTTCACCCTGATCCGCAGGTGCAGCTGCCGATTTCCTGTGGGTTAGCCGCACTGAGCCATAGACTGCTATTACATCCTGTGGGCTTGGTGCGCTTTCAGAAAGTGCACAACACCCGCAAGATGTAATAGAAGTCTATGGCTCAGTGCAGCTAACCCACAGGAAAGTCGTTGGTGCACTGTGCATAGCAGGTAAACCGCAATGCATCAGCGTGAAAGCAGCCTTATAGGCGGCTCAGGACAGTAAGGGTTCATTTACATTTGCAGTTTGGGCGTGGTAACACCCCATAGTTCATTGTGAAACACAACCTGTTACCAAATCACTTAAAGCAGAGTTCCACCCAGCTTTTTCACTCCTCACCATGCAGCACTAATGTGCATCCTTAAAATAAATTGGCAATATATTAAAAAAAATTCTGTTCACTTACCTGATTTATGCCTATATCTAATTTCACGTCCTCCTCTAGGGGGCCGCGGCCGCAGATGTCATTTGCGGTTTTGCATTGGCTCCTGAGAGATCTTGGTCAGCTTGGCATGGCGTCTATGGAAATTCTTGGCCAGCTTGGCATTGCACGGCTCCAGTAGCATTTAAGATTGGCATCTATGGAAAATCTTGCAAAATTGCACCGCACTGCACATGCGCAAGATCAGCAGGTGCATGCTGGGTAGCCAGCATGCACGGAATCCAGGAAGAAAGACACTGTGGCTTCAGATGCCCACACTGGAGATGGCCGCACTGTGCAGAAACATCACAAAGTAAGAAAACAATGCTGCACAGATAGAATACTGTGCATCGTCTACAGCATTCCTTTGTTACATTGCACGAGGCATGAGTATTCTAGGGGTATTTTTATTTTAAAAGTCATATTTCTTTAAAGTGGAGCTCCACCTAAAGGGGAAAGTTCGCTTTAAGGCCCCCTCCCCTTTTTCTTTACTAAGTTGTACTTTTTTTGCGCGGAGAGGGGGGGGGGCTGGTATCTGTTTTTCACAGGTATTTTTTCCTACTTCTGCTCGGATCCCCTCCTCTCCCCCTCCCTCCCTGCAGTCTTCTGGGACACGTCACGGGTCCCAGAAGACTGTGTGACTGTTCACAATGAGCAGCACAGCTTTCCGCATGGCCAGTGAGCACCTGGCTGTAAAGCTGCAAGCAGTTGGGATGCCAGCGCCGGGGACAAAGCAGTGAAGGAAGGAATGGCTCGGGTGAGCACATTGCTGGATCCTAGGACAGGTGAGGGGCTGCTCACTGGAGCTCCTCTTTAAGTGGCCCTCGCTCTTCAAAAGGTTGAGGCCCCCTGTCTTAAGGGAAGTCAGAACATTATTCAAAGTGACAACTATGCAAAACCGAGCTATATGTTGTAGGAGTTGTCACTCTTTATCACATGTGGTTATCTTTAAAATAGGAATAAGTGATATAACAACACCAAAGCAGTTAGTGACTGAAGGATCTTTATTATTGTAGCACATCCTCATATTAATCTGTACTGCAAAATAATAAATCACAGAACAAAATATCAATGCAGAACTTTCCATTTTCATTTACCTGTACAAATAAAAGAAACAAAGCAGCTTACATGGCATCAGTAGTAACATATTGCAGTGTTGTATAATAAACTTGGTTGTAAAATGTTAGTAGTGCCGTATTCTATAGATGGTGTACTGGTCAGCACGATGATTGTACAAATAACACATATCAGATCAGTTTGTCATTGAGCACATGCTCACAAAACAAGACTATGAAATAGTTTTGCGTACATTCAATGAGGTTAATAAAATAAGATGTATTCATATGCATTTATTCAGTTCCAATGGAGAGGGCCCCCTGATAAATGATTGATTTGTGGAGCTATCCTTTACAAGGTCAAAGATACAGCTCAAGTCTTGAGATGCACCATTTTCCATCATGCTGAGGAACAAAGATCCCGGCCAGAAGACTTAATTTTTCTGTGCCATAACTAAAGTATCTGCAATTGTATTGGCTGACATGCTGGGAAAGAATACCTTCTTTAAACTCTAAATTTTGCACAGATGTATCAGAAAAGAATAAGTGCTTTCATTTCATGGGCAATGAATAGAGAACAGTCAATGCTTAATGGACATCAGTGGTGGATGGGCAGACAGCAAAACCCACATACCTCATACTATAGGAACAATGACCTAGCACTACAATCTGATTTACAAATTCTATTCTGAAGTTACAGTTATGCTCATTTGTTTTTGAAAAGGGTAAAATCTCCAATATGATAGTGTATGCTCTAACAAATACATTGTTAGTTTACAAGAACTCCTGGATTGTGCCCCTTTGACTTTGTTGCTGTGTCATATGCAGTTGGCCATAGGTTCAGTAAACCACATATAAGGGATAACTGTAAATAAGCCTTGGTTGAAAATCTCAGTTGGTTAATGGTGACTTACCTTACTCTACAAATAGAACCCTGCAGAACTGGTATTCCAGTTATGTTGTAGTAAGACAAATTCTGAGTGTTGGGTGTTCTAAGTATGCTAAATTTACAGTTTTAAAAAAAATATGTTTAATGTACAGAATCCTAGCATTAGAGGTAGCAGAAAAAGCCATTGCTACTCCTGCCAAAAGGGCCCAAGTCTTTTACTGTGCCAAAGGAAGCATCATTGTGAAATATTCATCAGCTAGGAGAAGCTTTTAGAGTTTTTATATAGGGTGAGGCATTTGTGTATAGTTCATATCTGCAATGTTCCTGTTAAAAAATTGTTTTAGAAGTAGGTTAAAAATGGGTATTTAACAACATTCAGTGGAGAAAGTGTTCTGGTTTGAGGGAATGCAATTACTCCCTTGGTAATATGATATTTTTTGGACCCATGAGAGACCAAGCATCAACTACTACTTTGTTCCACTGCAGGATGTCTGGAACCCTCCCTACATTATTGTTATAAGAGGAAAGGTTTCTGATTGCCCCTGCTGACCCAGTATTTGTGTTAGAATTAGAGGTGGGTTGAACGTTTCTATATATATATATCTATATCTATATATATCTATATCTATATATATATATATATATATATATATATATACCCTTCATTCCTGTGCTCAAATCCTCACGTGGTAGATGCAAAAACCTCATCACTGTTGTGGCTCTATGAGTGGTTCTGGAACAATCATTCAGCGCCAAGTGGACCATACCAGTACCTGTTTGATCCTTGTTCTTTTCCTTAAGGGTCACACATATTTTAGGTACCAAACCCAAACAGGGAAAAGAGCAAGTATGCATTACGTGATGTATGTGTTGTGTTTCTTGTTTAGTACAGGGCTATAGGACTTCTCTATCCATTTCATATTATACACATGAGTATACCTGTAATAGGTCCCAGTAACCTATCTGTACCAGGACCGTGTCTGGGACCTTACGCAGCCCATTAACTAGTTCCCCTCTAGAGCCCTTTTGTAAATTTTTGCACAAATTAAAATCTGAATTGTTGGCTAAAAAATAAATTAACCCCCCCCCCCCCCCCTGAAAAAATTATATTTTCTGAAAGCAGAGACCCTGTGCATCCCGTGTGTGCATTTGCAGGGACAGATCATGCTTGATTGCAAACTGTTCACACACAGATTGCATACCACCCACACTGTAAAAGTGAGATCTATAGAGCACCTGGATCACTTTTAAATGACAGCTGTCAGTAGGCTGAAAAAAAAAATAACCATTAGCTTTTTTTTATCCCTTATACCTCTCTAGATGTACGGAGTACATCCAAAGAGTCGAAGTAGTTAAAAGTCCAATCAACTTAAATTGGATATCTATATAACAAAGCCTAATTCTGATATTGTTTTAATTTCTTGGAGAATTAATCAGTTAAAATACTTTCAGGGAACACAGTATTTAACTGAATAATTTACAAATCCAGACTGCAGTGGCAGTTTTGTGGAAAAAAAAAAGGGATCTGAACTCACATCTTCTGAGGCCTTCCTCAGGAGATGTGAGTTCAGGCCTTCCTCAGAAGATGTGAGTTCAGGCCTTCCTCAGAAGAAGTGAGTTCAGGCCTTCCTCAGAATATGTGAGTTCAGGCCTTCCTCAGGAGATGGGAGTTTAGGCTTTCTTAAAAAGATGTGAGTTCAGGCCTTTCTCAGAGGATGTGAGTTCAGGCCTTCCTCAGAAAATGTGAGTTCAGGCATTCCTCAGAAGATGTGAGTTCAGGCCTTCCTCAGGAGATGTGAATCCAGGCCTTCCTCAGGATATGTGAATCTAGGCCTTCCTCAGGAGATGTGAGTCCAGGCTTTCATCAGAATATGTGAATTCAGGCATTTCTCAGAAGATGTGAGTTCAGGCCTTTCTCAGAAGATGTGAGTTCAGGCCTTCCTCACAAGATGTGAGTTCAGGCCTTCCTCAGAAGATGTGAGTTCAGGCCTTCCTCAGAAGATGTGAGTTCAGGCCTTCCTCAGAAGATTTGAGTCCAGGCCTTCCTCAGGAGATGTGAGTTCAGGCCTTCCTCAGAAGATGTGAGTTCAGGCCTTTCTCAGAAGATGTGAGATCAGGCCTTCCTCAGAAGATGTGAGATCAGGCCTTCCTCAGAAGATGTGAGTTCAGGCCTTCCTCAGGAGATGTGAGTTCAGGCCTTCCTCAGGAGATGGGAGTTCAGGCCTTCCTCAGGAGATAGGAGTTCAGGCCTTCCTCCGGAGATGGGAGTTCAGGCCTTCCTCAGGAGATGGGAGTTTAGGCCTTCCTCAGGAGATGGGAGTTTAGGCCTTCCTCAGAAGATGTGAGATCAGGCCTTCCTCAGAAGATGTGAGTTCAGGCCTTCCTCAAGAGATGTGAGTTCAGGCCTTCCTCAAGAGATGTGAGTTCAGGCCTTCCACAGAAGATGTGAGTTCAGGCCTTCCTCAGAAGATGTGAGTTCAAGCCTTCCTTAGATCATGTGAGTCCAGGCCTTCCTTAGATTATATAAGTTCAGGCCTTTCTCAGAAGATGTGTTACTAAATGGAGCAAGGAGAAGCAGATGGGGAATTTTAACTGAAACTGAAAATCTGTTTTAAGATGCTGGGACTGTAAAAAGATATTTGTCCTCCACTGGCGTAAGGTGGAAAGAAATATCTTAACATATATGTATATTTTTGTATGTAAAACATTCACAGATAAAAAGATGACTAAATAGAAGAGCAATTTTCATCAAAAACATCTTTTTCTTTCTTGGGTGAAGCGGAGCAGGATTTCATCCCCACTAGATGCTTTATTTCTGTCTTGGACCACTTCAAGGAAATCTGTACTCATTACAGTCATGAGAGGCTCAGAGCTTAGCTTATTGTCACTAAAACGAATCTCTAGTACACATTCTAATGTGTGAAACACATTGTTTACCTGAAAAGCCAGAGTCTCACCTTTTCACTCGATGCCAGGAGGAGGGAGCGATCTCTCTGTCGGAGTCTCAAGTAGAAGTAAAGAATCCAACAAGGCTTATCTATTTCCAGCTACAGAGTAATATTTATTAAAGTGATATAGTACATAATGTTACAATTAAAGATGACAGGAGGATGAAGTTGTGCCTTTGTTGTGTCTTGAAAAATAATGATTAGAGCTTTATTACAGCTCCTTACATTTCAAAATTTTTGCCAAAAAGATAAAATGTTTTTATTCACATCCATAATGATGTCTGCAGAATATTTGTGGGATTCACTGCAGCATAAAATAGTTACAAACAGAAAACCGCAACATTTTCAAAGATTTGTGTAGTTTAATTTGAAATGACATACATAAAGGCAAATTCATTATCCATTTATAAAGCAATAAATGTTTTCTCAAAATTATCAAATAACTTTAAAATTTTAATGAACAAAGTGACTAGCACTGAAAATATATACATGCGTACACATTTTCAGAAACTAGGCCGAATTCCAGGCAATTCTTTTTTTATGTTTTGGAAAAATTAGGGAAGGAATATAACCTATCTCAGTTATATTTGTGGTTTGTGTATTTAGAAAATGATAGTAATCTCTCCAACGGGGACAAAGACCGAAAACAAACAGATTTTTCAGTATAATGGGGAAGGGTTGGAACAGTCTTTCTAAAATGTTTTGCCCAGAGGAACCCTTGAAATAAATGTTAGGTCTCAGGGAAACCCTTTCCAAAAATAATTAATTGGGGGTAAGTGGGAAGAACTATGGTGTTGGGGAAGACTCTTGGACGGCAAGAAGATCAAACCAGTCAATCTTGAAGGAAATCAACCCTGAATATTCACTGAAAGGACAGATCCTGAAGCTGAAACTCAAATACTTTGACCACCTAATGCGAAGGACTCATTGGAAAAGACCCTGTTGCTGGGAAACTTGGAAGGAAAAAGAAGAAGAGGACGACAGAAAACACGATGGATAGATAACTTCATGTTCATTGTTTCGATGATGCTAAGCAAGCACCGGGAGGCAGTGGAGGAAAGAAAAGCCTGGTGCGCTATGGTCCATGAGGTCACGAAGAGTTGGACACGACTAAACGACGGAACAACAACAACAAAGTGGGAAGAATGCTCCCACCTTACAGTGGTGGTGGAGAATGGCCGGTTAGAGCCTCTGCTAGGTAATTATCACAAAAACATAAAACAAAGCAACAATCACAGTTAGATTGCTGCCTGGAGCTACCCAAATAGGGTCAACACATCACATAAAATGAATCAGATCTGCCTGGAGAGCACTCTCACCCCTTGTACTCTAAAACAAAAATAAGACAAGTTCAACATATGATGCCAATAGACATAAATATCCTGAAATTCAGCAGTTTGGTATACAAATACTCTTCTACCAGCAAATCTGTACTTACCACTGCAGCTCAAATCATTTAAAGTGGTGTCCTCTGTATGTTCTATATTGAACATCAATGTGCCTTGAGGCTAATGTACTGGGGAAAAAACTGAGCTGTTGGTTATAATAACCAAATGAATGACCAAATGTACAACTTATATTTAGTATTTTTTACTGGTATCCCATTGGTTAATATTGGTAACACTTCTTATCCCATTGTTCATACAGCATTTACTTATGTATCTTATTTAAGTGCTAATATTATAGCCGCGTGGATGATGATGGAGTAGATCACTCATGGATCTCTGATGTCTCTTGTGGACTCTTGCCACCAGGGTTCCAAGCTCCATCCCCTCAACCTTAAAGTTGCAATACCTCTGTTTTATAGTGGTTACTATAATGTAGACAAAAATCCAACAGGGAGCGTATATCTCCTTGTACAAGGCTTGGCAGGAAGGCAGGAATTCAATTGGTGATTCAACTTGGCCACAGTGAACATGAAATATCAAATTTGGGTGGACTGATTTTATTAAATGTACTCAATGAATTCACAGAAATGTAGGGAAGAATTAATTCCTAGGTGACATGAAAGGAATCTCTTGTGTGCACATACAATACGAAGAGGCAGAGCCATTACAAATATTGGCACCTCAACCCTGTTAGGGGAGTTAACAAGATATCTTCTTCTGCATTTGGGCACCTTTCAAAAACACGCCGATTCCTTTCTCTCAGCACTTTCCTAGAAACATAATAACCAGCTCCAGATGTCATCTGCCTATTTTCCAAAAGCCTCTAACATTATCTCATTATTACGCCTGCTATGTCCAATCTCTGTTTGTTTTCCTTAGGATTTGGTACTGATAGGAGTAATACCAACACACTGCACTGATTTGGTGGTTAGTAACTGCTCTTTAAATGGTTTTTAGAGGATATCTGTCATATATTGTAAAGGGATCATTGGTATTTAATATTGGTAAGAAGCTAGAAATAAGGTTCGAATTTGCTTCTACCTTGGGTTCACAGCGAATCTAAAGGGTTTGCGAATTGCAAACATTTGGTTGAAATATTTACATTTTCACCATCAGGAATAAGGGACAGCCTATAATGCAGTGCATTGCCTTTATCCTGAGTCACAATAGCCAATAAGGTGAAGGCATGGAGATAACCCCGCCCCTTCATAATTAAAGGGTGCTCACACAGCAGCTATATTGTGTGCTGGAACTGTTATGCCCTGAACGCATGATCGGATTTCCGATGGAATAAAATCCGATGGAATTTTCCGTCGGAATTCCGATGAAGCTGACTTTCATCAGTCTTGTCTACACACCATCAGACAAAATTCCGACCGTCCAAAATGCCGTGACGTACAACACGTACGACGGCACTATAAATGGGAAGTTCAAATCCAATGGTGCCACCCTTTGGGCTGCTTTTGCTGATTTTGTGTTACTGCGTGTTAGTAAAAATTTGGTGTTAGCCGATTCGCGCTTTTCAGTCTCCGTGCTTTTCAGTCCGTTACAGCGTGATGAATGTGCTATCTTTACGAACGCTAGTTTTACCAGAACGAGCGCTCCCGTCTTGTAATTTAGTCTAGAGTATGCGTGGATTTTTCTCCGATGGAGTTCCACACAGATGATCGGAATTTTCTATCGTTTTTTTTTTTCAGCGAAAAAAATTAAAACATGTTCTGTTTTTTTACACCGATGGAAAAAAGTCAGATGGGGCCCACACACGATCGGTTTGACCGATGAAAAAAAGTCCATCTGACTTTTTTCATCGGAAAAAACGATCGTGTGTACAGGGCATTAGGGAGAGCTGAGAATTATGTTTTTTATTTATTTTAAATTTTGGATTTGGTTCTCTATGGCAGTGCCCAGTTTCCCATTACTTTTGTTTGATAGTAGCTTCCTTATTAGCCCTTCAGATGACCAGAGTTATAGAACAAGTTCTGCCCCCATAGACTCTAACAGGCTTTGCAAACTTCAAACTTGATTCACAAAAGTGTTTGCAAACTGGACCCTGGCAGATTCATCCCAATGAGCACTAGGATACCATACTTTTGTCTGCATTTCACAACAAGAAGGGATCGTTTGTTTTAATTTAGGAGTCACTCTATGTTTGTGTGTCCTGTCTGTATAGAAGTCTTGTGAGTGTACAGGGGACTTAATGGATGGAAAGGTAGCCTTGCCATATGAATATAAAAGGTAATAGCTGTGAGGGGTGAGTTGAGATGATGGAGGTTGGATGGCCCCCCTGAAGAGATCAGTTGATGATACTAGTTTTCAAACATAAGTACCGTATATAAAGGAAAAGTAGGGGTTGAAAAATGACCCATTGTGTTTGACTAAATACTTTTTTGTGCATTAATTTGTAAAGTCCACATGAACAGAGAGGGGATTGTCATTTACTAAAATTATTTGGTGCTAAAAGGCTTCAATCCTTCCCATTTCAAAATGTTAAAAGTTGTGCATATGGTGGCATCCTTGCTGGCCCAATACAATACACAGCAAACAGCATAATGTGCATAGCTGACCATGGCTTTTGATATGTAGAACAGCGCTAAATGGAGTAAGCCAACCACAGGAGCCTCTACTAGTCCAGACACACCAGTCCTTCTAGAAGATGCCAGAGTTGTCAGGTTGCCATTCTGGCTTGGATTGAGTTCAAATAAAAGGAATACAGTTACTTCTTTTATGCAATTTGTTTTTCCAAGTAAACTTGAAAGGAAAAATTAATGTGCAGCTACTGAGTAATGTGGCCTTGAGTCTGCCACAGTCAGTGCTCAGTTGGGACATGTAAGGAACGTACACACCTATATAATACAAGGTAGGGGATATCTATCCAACATAAAGGTATAAAACAAGAGTTCAAGATTTTTTCTTTTTACCATATGGCATACATTAAGGATCTGTTGAAATGAAAGAATGCAAATAAAAAGGCACGTCAAATTTGAATCAATGTGCATTAACACAACAATGCACACAGGGTGGATAAGACTTATTTATACCCAGTGAAGTGACTGGTCTCAAGTGATACACAGAGATGAAACAAATCCTCCTACATATGTTGTACCTGTTTATCTACAACTCTTCTCTACAATCAGAATTTAGACAGCATTTTTCATCTCCAGAACTCGGGGGAGGGATCTGACCTCAGACACTCCATAGCAGGGAGCTGAGTGTAATCTGAGACCTGAGTGGAGGGAAAGCATACCCATCACTACACAATCTCATAGGGACATGTGCACAGCTGAGGCTTTCAATCTCCTGCTGTGTGCTGGAAGGGGGGCACCTGAAATGGTCGGGTGACGGCTTATACTGTCTGAAGTGGCTCATGCAGATAGCAGAAGAATGAGAGAAAAGACAGAAATCACACTCTGTACTTTGGATTGAGGCAAGTGCACACTATAAAAGGATATGCTTTGTTAATTTTTAATTTCAGAGTTTTACAACCACTTTAGGACATGCCAGCAGCCATTAATTAGCAGACACAGGTCATGAACAGAAACATGATAATTGCCATCTTGTCCAGTACACTAAATCTACATGACGTTTAAAAATCAGAGCCCCACAGAGTAAAGCTGGCTTTACATTGATCAAATGTTGTCCGGTTCATGCTCAATCGGACACAGTTCAAGCTGTAAGTGGCCCTGTCAGCATCAGCTAGCTTGACATACGTCAAATGAAAAAGGAGTCAGGTGTAAAATAGTTGACCGAACATTAGCTGCAGTCACTGTTTGGGTATTTAGACAGCCACGAGTACTGCAGCTGTCGGAATGCAATAGCTGTTGAGAGATTCCTACATCCACGCTATTTAACATGGGTGAGGGAATCGATTAATTAAATCCTAATTAAAGGGGAAATGTGGGATATAAAAAAACAAACATACATACTCACCTATATGGTTGCGCCATCGGTCCAATGCTGCAGCTTTCTGCCACCGGCTCTAATGCCTTGTACACACCATCGTTTTTCCTGACGTGCAAAAAGCCGTTGTTTTTACCGACGTGATTCCTCTCCAGCCTGACTTCCATACACACGTTAATGCAAAAAAACGTCCGACCAAAGCGCGGTGACGTACAACATGTACGACGCCACTGTAAAGGGGAAGTTCCTTTCAAATGACGCCACCCTTTGGGCTGCTTTTGCTGATCCTCGTGTTAGTAAAGTTTGTTGAGAGACGATTCGCGCTTTTCAGCCTCGCGCTCTTCAGTCCGTTACAGCGTGACGAATGTGCTATCTCCATTCTGAACGATAGTTTTACCAGAACGAGCGCTCCCGTCTCATACTTGAGTCTGAGCATGCAAATTTTTTTCCCCTCGGAAAAGCATACACACGACCGTATTTCGTGACGAGAAAAAGACTGACGGGAAACACGATGAGAAAAAAGAGAGCTGGTTTTAATTTTTTCGTGGGCAGTTTTTTCGTCGAGAAAACTGCTAGGGAGCATACACACGACCAGTTTTCACGACCAATCTAAAAAATTGCAGTTTTCTCGTCGTGAAAACCGGTCGTGTGTACGCGGCATTAGACTGAGAACTGAGTGATCACATGACCGCTGATCGCTCAGTTTTTCGGTCCTCACTGAGCAGACAGCTGGTAACAGTCAGTATCAATTCTGCAGCACACTGAGAAGCTGAGCCAGCTGTCAGCCAGGCATCTGGGTGGATTCCAACAATATTGTCAGGATCCTTCCAGAGTCTGACGTCAACGAAAGCCCACTGTTGGTTCATATCTGGGTCACAGAGTACAGAACTAAGTGCACTCCTGTGACCCAGAAGAGAAGTATGGCCAAAAAAGCTTGGACCATACCTCTATTTTAAATTTAAATGTGTATGACTAGCAATTAGTGTTGCTTACCACAAATAAATGGTTTCTGACCCAGTAGAGATCTGCGGTAAGATTTCTTACTATTAGCTACTTTCTATGGTGAAAAGTGGAGGATCAGAACAGAGGTGGGTGAACTAGCATTAGAATAGGATTATGGTGGGTCCTGGCACTCACTGGGGGGATGAGCAGATATTTTCTTACCCCTAGTTCTCAGGGATGTATCTTCTCATATATAGCTACTTGCAAAGAGGCACCAAGACAGCAGCAGCTGGAGTACATTAAGTTTATCATTATTAGTGAGGTCACATAATACGACGATCAACATATTTCTGGGACCAAAACCTCCCCCTTCATCAGGGCTACAAAAAAGTACACATATAGTTATAAATATAGAGACTATAAAAGTTATATAAATCTGTTCTATGTATATAATTTGTTCTATTATTTTTTTATCATTTATTTATGTATATAATTTGTTCTATGATTTTCTTATCATTTATGTCATTTTTATAATCTATTTAATTAAAATGATATTCATACTTTTTTTGCAGCCTTGATAAAGGAGTGTTTGGGTTGTTGAAAAGTGTTGGATATTTTATGTGATCTTACTAAAAATAATCAAAGTGCCTTGGACTTTTATACCATTTGGTCTGGCGCTCCTCCCGTTTGTCCATGTCTTGTCATCAAAAAAAGACTCTTTGGGGCTGATTTTCTAAAACTGGAGAGTGCAAAATCTGGTGCAGCTCTGCATAGAAACCAATCAGGTTTCAGATTTTTTTGTCAAAGCATAATTGAACAAGCTGAAGTTAGAAGCTGATTGGCTACTATGCACAGCTGCACCAGATTTTAAACTCTCCAGTTTTAGTAAATAAACCCCATTGTGACAATGTTGTACATCTTGAATCTATATATCTTGTTGCACTATTATTGTTCACAGATCAGTCGCACATATTGTATATTAACATATATTTGATCATTTTGTTAGTTCACCCCATTAGCTTTCCAATACATCCTGTTAGTAGGAGACATAACACGGTGTGACGCTTATGGTAATAAATAAAACATATCTATATTTTGGGAACTAGGCTTTAGTGTATAGTTAATAAAGCAATTCATTGTATATATAATGTTTATTACATTTTATATAGATATATATTAAATATAGCAAATATTTTTAAGTTTGTTCACAAAATTTTATACCGAATAGATAGATATATTTTATTTAATAAATAGCTTCTGATAAATGATAAACTTTTTTTATAAGATATAAAGAGGGGAGAGATGGGCAAGGTAGGAAATCACTTGGGCGTTTTCTATGTAGTCACATGTGACACACTAACCCTCTGTGACTGCACTGTGACCAAGGAAGATTCAACGCGCACACAATTACTAGAAGATTGTGCCACAGGACGAAGTCGGTGTGGGACGAAACGTATTGGACGGAGCGATGTGCTGACGTCACCGCACTTCTTAGACCCCCCCAAAGGACGGGCGTTTATGCTATAGCCGGCCAGCTTAAGTTTATCCAATGCATGTTTATGCAAAATTGATGTAAGTGCATTACTTTTAAGGTAGAGTAACGTTTTTTGTTTTTTACACTATGGCGAGTCTTCATCTTTTGGGTAACTTCCATGAGCATGATTACCTGAAGGGTATCCATGGAGGATTCCTGCTGAGATTGAGCCACGATTGTTGCTACATCTGCATTGTAAGAAGTTGATATATGGTGGGATCGCCATATATATATCTCCTTGCAAGGCTAAAGGCCCTGGGTGGGTATTAGCCACAAGTGTGTTAGACCTCCTGTGATAGGAGGTCCATGCAAGCTGGTAAGCAGGCATTTCTTATGGTGAAGGTGTCACTTTGTTTGCTGTGTTGGTGTCATAATCACTGAAAGGACGTTTTTATTTTTTGGATTTTCTATATATATCATTACAATTTGCACTGTGGTTGTAACATCTAATCCTGATCACTCAACAAGGATTGATATTCTATATTGGGACATTTTTTTCACTAACTAGTTTATTCCTTTTTGATATTTTTTGTTATAGTTTTCACAATGTATGTTTGTGGTTTAGCGTAACTTTATTTACAACTACTAGAAGATTCCATGATGTATTTGTACTTCTATGGCCCCAAACACAGCTGCATGGTTATAGAACATTCTCTCCATAGTATGGTGACTGCATGGAGGACACAGATGTGTTTTATAATACCCTTGGAATACAATATTCTTCCCCATATGGAATGAACACAGGCTTTCTAATATTATACGCTATGCTCAGTATCTAATCACAAGTTTTGGAGATACAAACCTACAGCCTATCCGTGCTGTCCCTTTAGAGCGCTGAGCTGCGGCAGTGACTCCTGCTCGCATGCACGGAAGTGACATCATCGCGGCTCGGGCCAATCAGATGGCCGGAGCACTCAAACCCAGAAGGAAGACCGGGTGAAGATGGAAGCCCTGTCAGTGGTGATAGTGTGGCGCTGTAGGGCTTCGTTCAAAGGCAAGTATTTGATAATGGGCTAGTATGCAATGTTTTGCATTTTTCTTTTAAGGTGTGGTTTATTACTGCTTAAAGCTGATGCTATGACCACTTCCTTCGGTTTCCTATTTCAGGGTGGGCCCTTTCTCTTGCAGCATCCTATGGAGCCACATTTGCATGCAGGGACTAGATTTGTGTCTCTCTACACTGTGTGCATCAACAGTAACAGCCCTGTAGCCTAGGTTCTCAAGGCACTCCCCTGCTCTTCCATCCTCCTTCCCGCTTTCTTCTCCAAACTAACAGACTGGCTCTGGACTGCATTGTCTACTATTAATTCCTGTTTTCTGTGAAGACTGGAAGTTCAGAGAAGCAGCACTGGGAGCCAGCAGCAAAAGTTGTAAACTGCATAAGCTGGGGCTGGAATTTTACCAAATAGTTTACTGAGGAATGTTTATTTTATTGTACTCAATGGGGGAGATGTACTAAAACTGGCATACTGGGGTTCTAGTGCAGCTGTGCCAATCAGCTTCTAACTTCAGCTTGTTCAGTTAATCTTTGACAATAAAATATGGAATCTGATTGGTTTCTATGCAGAAATACCCACAATACCTAGTAACCACCGCTCAAGGTGCTCTCCTGGTAAAGAATCCAGTGTCTCTCAGCAATGTAAGGGTTCAGGCACACCACTAGCTCAACGGATTGAGAGGAATGTGAATGGCTTCAGCCTTCGCCATTTCACCCTGCCCACCGGGGCTTAGTCATAGAAGCTAAGCTCCTGGTGGGTGGGGTCGAAATGCATCAGGCGACGCTAAAGCCATTCTTATTCCTCTCCACCTATTGAGCTAGTGGTGTGCGATGTCTCTCATCCCTTTATGGTTTCTATGCAGAGCTGCAACAGATTTTTTCACGCTCCGGTTTTAGTAAATCTCCCCCAGTGTGTTAAGTTTATTTTTTATTTTTTTTTATTTTTATGGTTGAACTGGATGGACTTGTGTCTTTTTTCAACCTGACTAACTATGTAAGTTAAAAAACACTGAAGGTGTAAGTAACTCAACCAGTGTGCAACCCACTTCTAACCTTTTATGGAAGTTTTATGTTACAAAACCAATATAATTTATAATTGCATATTATTATATTTATGTATGATATATAGGGGGGTAGGGGGAGTGGCTTAGTGCAGCACTTGGTTAGAATCTCACCCAGGTCACTGTCTGCATGGAGTTTGCATGTTCTCCCTGTACTTGTGTGTGCTTCCTCCTGGTACTCCAGTTTTCCCCCACATGTCAAAGACACGCCTGTAGGTTAATTGACTCCTCTCTAAATTGGCCCTAGTATGTGTATAAAT
Source organism: Rana muscosa (assembly GCA_029206835.1). Classification (NCBI taxonomy): domain Eukaryota; kingdom Metazoa; phylum Chordata; class Amphibia; order Anura; family Ranidae; genus Rana; species Rana muscosa. The sequence continues at coordinate 109,903,524 of CM055116.1, forward strand.
TGGCTATGCACATGTGCTATCACATCCCAAGTCGAGCAATTGGAGAAGATCAAGGACAGACCATGTGACCTCTCTCCAATAAACATTCACCAAGAAAATTCTATCATGGTGCCAGGGAGCTAGTCGAGAGTTGAATATGACTAAATAGGATTATATACATTAATAATATGTGGGCACTACCAGTTGTAGAAAAGCATACAGTTAGCATGCTAACCAACTTTACATTAATAAGATGTATTAACAAGCAAGAAACAGATGAAACTAGGATATCAGTAGGATTAAACAAAATAAAAAACAAATATCCAAATATATATCTGGTTTAATTTTGTTTTGGGGGGGTCTAACAATAGTAGTTTTATAGAAGATAACATAACAAGTTTAGAAGTACAGTGCAGATGCCTGAAGAGAAAGAGCCCCCCCTGGAGTAATTCTAAGTGCAGTGCAGACGTCCTACCCAAGCATTGCAGGATCAGTCATTCACCTAGGAGTCCTTTGATACAGATTAGAGCTTGCAGCCTCTGTTATAACAATATGATAAACAGATATGACCTAAAATGAACTCCAACTAAACTATATGGATAGCAAAGATAAATATTCTTCCTACAGTGACACAAAGCATGTATTTTATATTTAAAAACCGTCACCTTCATCAGCCATCTCCTCCTTTACCTTGGAGCAGTGATGGCGAACCTTGGCACCCCAGATGTTTTGGAACTACATTTCCCATGATGCTCAACTACGCTGCAGAGTGCATCAGGATCATGGGAAATGTAGTTCCAAAACATCTGGGGTGCCAAGGTTCACCATCACTGCCTTAGAGTAATCCCGAATCTCTTCTCTTATACATATCCTAAACCCCCATCTCTCCACATTCTCCTTCTGTTTACAATGTACTGGCAAACCCGATCCTTCATCTCATAATTACACAAAGGCAAGATATGTACAATACATTCATCAACAAATTAAAAAAAATAAGATTTTATCACCAGTGTTGGGATAGCACCTAATGATATAGCAATGTGGACATAAACATGAAGACAAACCCAATTTATTTAACTGGAGTTCATTTTGATCATCTCTTCAGCTCTAATACCACCGTCTGTCATATTTTTATACTATGATCTGATGGCGTGACCTTGGTCTTAGCAACGATAGTGGCCAATGAGATGGCTCCAGAGTGTACCCAGGGCTATTATCTCGGCACTTACAATACAACATTTCAAAGTCCCCAGAATATAAACAATCGTTCAATGTAGCTGTCAATGCTTGGCTGAGCAGTGGACACACCTACGTACAGGCTAAATGATTGACACTGCAATCATTGGGGTCTACATGAATTCATCTCTTGGTTTGCAGACCCTCTAAGACCTGCCAACCACGTGCCAAATACACCAGCACAATCATAGATACAACAATGCCTGTGGCTGGTCCTGTTGCTTAAATATTAAGACCTGTTTGATAACAATAGAAATGTTCTGTCCCATGTCCATCAGACAAAACGTAAGACTTTTGTCCGAAGGGCGTTGGCCATGAACTTGTCTGGCATACAAACGGCAAAGAATTGTCGTCCAACAAACATGAAACTACATGGTTTTTCAGCTCTTTAGCACCACACTTTGGGCAACTTCTGCTAATTTTGTCTTATGGTTAGCATTGCTTCTGAGCATGCGTGTTTGTACTTTGTTTTTTTTCCGACGGACTTCTGTACACACAATTGGAAAATCCAACAAGACACATTTGTTGTCGGAAAATTTTAAAGCATGCTATCCCACATTTGTTGGTGGAAATTCTGACAACAATTGTCCGATGGAGCATACAAACGGTCAGATCATCTGACAACATCCTGCCATCACACAATTCCCGTCAGAGGCTTTAGGCTCCTTCCACACAAAGGGTCCGATTAGGGTCATCACCTGTCCATTTTTGAGGCAAGCCTGATCAGACCCTCCATTCACCCCTAAGGACCGGAGGGTGTAAAGGATTTGTGTCAGTTTACACCCGCCTACCTCCAATCAGATCCAGTCCACAAAAAAAAAGAACAGAAGGGGATCTATTCCCCTCCGTCTTGGCAGATCAGAGGGAAGTCGGGTGTAAATGGACAGTGGGGCCTGTTTACACCTACCAGTCCATAGAGCTGTGTGGGCTTGGTCTGTGTCCTCTCTGCATAAACTGAGCAGACACGGATGTGTCATCCACCTACTCTGCTCAGATCAGCAGGGGATCAGTGGGCAGCTTCCCTGCTGATCTAATCAGAGTCTGCCCTGTGTGAAAGGGGCCTAAAGCCCTGTACAAACATGCAGAATGTCGAAGTGTACGTCAGCCAATGGCAGAGAGCGCCGATCGGAGTGTTCTGGAGGGGGGGTTGTCCCCCTGTCAGAACACAACAGCTCAGCGGGGGAGATCACTGGACTAACCTTGTATGGTTAGTACAGTGGTTCCCGACCGGAGCTGACAGTTTTCGTGCGGGTTGCACGGGGGAAAAAAAAAACTGTAGTGTGTACCAGGCTTAAGGCTGGCCATAGATAATGCAATTTGAAAATCACTAGATTCTCCCATCAACACAGTCAGTTTTGTTGGGGGAATCCCTCCCACAGCATTACTGTGTTCTGCCAGCGGGGAGCCTTCCATGCTGGCAGAACACAAATGATCACTGCCAGCTGCTATAGAAGTTGATCGATTGATCAACCAGCCTGCACATAGATGGATTGAATCTTACTGAAACGGCTGAGACTTGATGCACCTATGGCCAGCTTTAAAGCAAACCTATGTAGGAAAAAAAATAATCTAAAAGGTAGATAGGTTTGACTCCCAAAAAATACCTCTCTATACTCTGTATGACTGACAGGTACACTTTAAAAAAAAAAAAAAACATGTTTCTCTTTTACTTTGTCAATAACAAATGTTGGCAGTGTAAAGAACAGTTAGATTACACATTGCTGAAGTCAGATCTATAAATTCTCATTGGCTACAGCAATGTGTACATTCATTATTTCGATGTTGCATGGATGCCGCAAGCATACGCTGTTTTTAGAACACGGGGAAAATGTTGATCTCTGGACAACGCGTAATAATTTATAGAAGTGCAAACATGGCTGACATGGGAGTCTTTGGCCTTCAATACATACATCAAACCAATCTGAATGACACAATACATAAGATATACATACAGATGTAGTAATCCTCATTTACAGTGATTAGTGGGGTTGTGTTCCTGGGCTGCGCAGAATACTGTCAATAAAGCAAACAAAGAGTGGATGTTGGCATGGCTGGAAAAAGGTGCGAGAACTGCCCGGCCCCGGGGATCTGTTTTGCCTTTCTCTTCCAAAACAAGAGTTGCAACAAGGTGACGGCGGGAGCAGGTTGTAGTTCTGGCGGCTGTGGGAGTGTAGCAGAGGCTAGAAAAGCAAAGCTTTCTTCTTTAGGTCATTCTTCTTCCACAGTGCAAGGCGGTCAAACGATTCAATATTCATCCCAAAGACTTGCTGAAATTCCTCCGGTGACAAGTGTCTCTGTAATAGAGAACCAAGACCACATGTAAAGTGCATCAGCAATATACATTTCCCTGACATTTCTCCAACCTTTTCAGAGATCCATCAACAGAACTAAAGTCCTGGCGTGTGCATATGTGCATTTAATGAAACAGCATTAGCTATACATACGTTTATGTAAGTACAAGGGGAGAATGAGTGCACATCTGCACTTTTCCCAGGAAACAATTGGAGTGTGTGGGGGGGTTTACCAAAACTGGAGAGTGCAAAATCTGGTGCAGGTGTGCATAGAAACCAATCAGCTTCCAGGTTTTATTGTCAAAGCTTAAAAGGGTAACTCCAATTTTTAGGGGGAAAAAAATGAATAATAATAATAATAATAATAAAAAAAAAAACTATATATATATAAAATATACAATTGCTACACATATTCAAACTAAATGGTATTAAAAATGACCTTTCCTTTTCAATCTGCAGCTCTGTAATTTTCTGTAAAATGCAATGCAATATGGCTACCTGGAGGCGTTTAAGGCTGGGTTCACACTGGTGCGACAAACGCTCCAACATTGGGAGCTCATGTCGCATGACGTGTGAAAATCAATGTTTCCCTATGGGAGCCGTCTTAACTGGTCCGACACAAGTCGGTCCGACTTTGAAAATGCTCCCTGTACTACTTTGGTCCGACTTTGATCCTACTTCAGCCCATTGAATATCATTGAAGCCGGATTAAAGTAGGATCCTTGTCCTTACCATCAGACTTTTGACGTCCGACATGGTGATTACAGCAGCAGTAAAAGGAATTTATCTCACACTGGGATTTTTTTGATTGGTCAAAGGACAAGTCAGACTATCACAAAGTCGGATCAAAGTAGTATCCTGTTCATTCAAGTCGGATAGATGTAGGACCAATGTAGGACCGATGTAGGACTGATGTCACAGAGAAAAGTAGGATGAAAGTCGTATGACTCATGTAGTATCAGGCTGGGTTCACACTTGTACGACACGACAATCATACAACTTTCATCCTACTTTGCTCTGCGACATCAGTCTTACATTGGTTCTACATTGGTCCTACATCCATCCAACTTTCATGAACAGGATACTACATTGATCTGACTTCGTGATAGTGTCGGACCAGTTAAGACGGCTCTCATAGGGAAACATTGATTTTCACACGTCATGCGACATGAGTTCCCAATGTCGGAGCGTTTGTCGGACAAGTGTGAACCCGGCCTCAGTGTGAACCCGGCCTCATACACAGATGGTGCACAGAACCCCCCCCCCCCCCCAGGAAATGTAAATTCCTGCTTGTGTGACTGGCTCACTGATTTTCCCAGAATTCTGCACTAAGGTTGGCCACAGACGGTGCAAATTTCTTTACTGCAGCCATGGGTTGCAGGAAATAAGTTCACAGGAGCCTGACTTTCCTCTGGATTTTATTACTTGCATCAAACCTAGTTTTTTGTGGTTATTGCTACTGCATTGGTTTATATGCAGTAGTGTACCTATAGCTATTGCAGCCTGTGTGACTGGGGTCTGCAAAGCATACTGGGATGTGTAGTTTAGACTGCTGGGATTTCCCTTTCAGCTGAACTGTTTTAAAACTACAACTACCAGAGTCTGAGAAGAAAGAACAGACTGCTGGGAGAGAAGATAAAAGGGGTTGGTCTAGGCCTAGATCGCTCTCTTGGGACCCTGGCCTGGGTCTGCAAGCAGGAACTCTATGTTGGAGAGTGCTGAGGCTGAGTTGAGGCCTGCGCAAGAAGATTTACCACACGTGTATCTTTGAGGTATCTGCGGACAGCATTGCTTTACTGTCCAGCAGCAGCCTGGAGGCCGCTTCATATAGATCACATTGCAGCTGATCTGGGTGGACCGCGGCACAGTGTGGCAGAGGCTGGACACCATTCCCTGGGCCAAAACACTGAGGGAGAGCCACCAGTTTCATCCATTGCAGTATCGGTGAGCAGGCACTTGTCCATACATCTACATAGACACTGTATACAGACATCATTTTCCCCATTCACCTTGCTGTTACCTGTAGTGCTACAGTACAAGTTTATCCATCTACATAGACACTGTATACAGACACCATTGTCTCCAATCACCTTGCTGTTACCTGTAGTTCTACAGGACAAGTTTATCCATCTACATAGACACTGTATATAGACATCATTACTTCCATTCACCTTGCTGTTACTTGTAGTACCACATGATACAATACCTTTAAATCAACCATTACAGTGATCTCCCTCTGCACTTAACCAACACCAGAAGACTCTGTTCTTTGCTTGTTGAAATCAGACCAGTTGAATTGCTTTTCTCCGCTATTCAGGAATTTCTTCCAAAACCATTCTCCTAAATGCTAGCTGAAGACCTAATTCAGTACTACATCAAATTCCCCCCAAGCATAAAGAATCCTCTTTACCGTGCTCACAATGCCCGAATTTGCCTAGAACTCTTGTGAGTGCAAGTTAAATTCAAATTAATTTAAACAGTTTTCTGAAGGTTGTGCCATTGTGTTTATTGTTTGCACCTGTGTGCTGAGGTGCAGAAGCGAATGGTCTGACATAGCTAAAAGTCATTCCCCTGCCCTTCTTCTGCCTGTTCACATAGGCCACAAATGTATGCCTAAGGGCCACCAACATCTAATTTTTCTTTATATTTGATTATCTTACATTATTCATTGTTATTGCTGTTTCATCACCAATGACATTTTACTTGAAGAATTTCTATAGAGTGTAAGTTTATGTTGTTCCCCTCCAACTGTCTTTATCATATCAGTAAACAAAGTGTATTGGTTTATCAGATTGTAGTGTGTCTATTTCATTGCGGTCATTGATAGAAAAAAATTCTGAACCCAGGGTGTCAGAGGTAACGGAGGACTTGCAAGGTCGGGGCAACCAGTGGGGTACTGATTCTACCAGCGACCCTCACGGGGGTAGAGCTACTGTTATATAATTTTACAAACAGGTAATGTAATGACAATGGTTAACGTCATTTAGGATATTCCATTCCCGAACAGAAGGCAGCTACCAGACACTCCAACCAGCCGAATAAGACCCCATACAAATAATCCTCTCCAGATACGAGACAAAGCTCTGTGTTGAGGATTAAACAGGAATGACACACTTTATTGAGAAATACAGACTCTTATATACAATTTAGAATACTGCAGTAACCACAGGAGATATGACGCGGATCCACCCACCACATCACACAATGGTTACATAATGAGCCCCCAATACACATTATTCTGAGTGTCAATACATCCCTTAGCAGACAAAATGACTCAGAGACCCGACCTTTGAGTTCCCTAGACTGGCCGACTACTAACTTACAATACACATTATCATAAATACACCTTCACACAATTGCAGGATCAATTAGCACAAGCCACAATTAAAAGGTCTTTAGAAGTTAGCCTGGACTCAATTTACATTACACAGGCAGCCAGGTGGCTGAAGGTGATGATATTAGCATCTCTCAATTAACCTGTTGAGTTTAGAATCAACAACCAGTAAATAGTTCTTTTACTTATATCCTGGAAGATATTGTGGATAAATATTACTATCCCATTTTAGGTAGTCCAAGGTATATTTCCTCAGTCACCCTATGCCCAAAGTGACTCCTGTCACAGGTAATTTTTTCTCCTTCACTGATGTTGCGTTGATTAGGCTGCTCTGATGAGGCGGCACTGGTGGGCACTGATAGGTGGCACTGGTGGGCACTTATAGGTGGGACTGATAGGTGACGCTGATACGTGACACAGATTGGCAGCACTGCTGGGCACAGATTGGCAGCACTGGTGGGCACTGAAAGGTGACGCTGATAGGTGACAGATTGGCAGCACTGGTGGGCACAGATTGGCAGCACTGGTGGGCACTGTAGGGACTGCACTGATAATCAGAACACTGATATTCAGTGCCATGATTATCAGGGTACATGTCCCTTTTAGAGAAGCCATTTACCGTCTCTCTTCTCTCCTCATGCGGTCATTCAGCTATAGCGCGGTCAAGCTTCGACAAAAAAAAACCTGGAAGCTGATTGGTTTCTATGCAAAGTTGCACCAGATTTTGCACTCTTCAGTTTTAGTAAATCAACCCCAGAATGTTTTGAGCTGCTGTACAGGCTACATTGTGTCCTAACAGTGGAGCCATCATCTCCATCTTGGAGTAGCTTGATTGTCCCCAGTGCTTTTTGGTGCAGCCAGGCCAGCAGTCCGAAATGAACTTTGAAACCAATCAGATTCCAGGTTTTCCTGAGGCTCCTAAAAGCCCCAGTTAGACTCAGATATCATGACAGCTGATGTTTGTTGTCCTACACATAGAAATTTGCATTAGAGTTTTAGAGTAATTATGTGCATGAGCATTAACAATGATTTTAAAATATAAAATACCATTGTAATTCTTACACTCCTAGGTGCTTAATCTAAATTTTGCTAAGAAGCACTATATTCTGTAGTTACACCCCTACGTGTTGGAGGATTTTGCGCTTATCTGACACTGCACAATGGCCCTCATTCTCAGCTAGTCCTCTTTGGATAAAGTTCTGCACCCCGACAGTTGCTCCATCAATGACCCTGGTATGCTAGATTGCACCTTCCATTGATGCCTTGGTGTTTCATACTTGTCAGTCCTGCCAATCTCTTTGAATACTGGTATTGCTACAATTATATTATACAGTTCAGCAATTTTTTAAATGATTAGGACAAAAAAAAAAACACCAAAAAAACTGAGACTTTGGGGGTTATTTTACTAAAATTGTACTAAAATTGTACTAAAATTGTACAGTGCAAAATCTGGTGCAGCTCAGCTTAGAAACAAATCAGTTTCCAGGTTTTATTTCTGAAGTTTAAGGGTACTTTCACACTGCTCTGTAGCAAAATCAAAGTAAAAACGCATTTGCGTTTTTTACTGTGACTTTGCTGTGTTTCAGACATGTTTGGTGTGCATTTCTGGTGTGTTTTTGGGTTGCCTGCACCTGTGAAAAATGGACATGTGCCTCAAAAATGCAAAATCACGGTGCGATTTTGCCGTGCTTTCCATTAATTTCAAAGGGAAGCTGCATTTTTGGAGCCGGTTTCAAAACTGCACCAAAGATGCAGCATGCAGGAATTTTCAAAACGCACTGTACCGGTAACGCAGTGGTGTGGAAAGTCCCATAGGATTTAAAGGGAAACATTTTTCTTGCACTTTTCCTGCAAGGAAAAAACACAGGAAAAATATATCAGTGTGAAAGGGTCCTAACTGAACAAGCTAAATTTAGAAGCTGATTGGCTACCATCATAGGTAAAGCAGGTTAGCAGTAAAAAGGGTCGCTGGTTCGAATCCCAACCACGAAACGACCTGCCTGGAGTTTGCATGTTCTCCCTGTGCCTGCGTGGGTTTCCTCCAGGTACTCGGGTTTCCTCCCATACTCTGAAGACATGCTGGTAGGTTAATAGGCTTCTGTCTAAATTGGCCCTAGTATATGAATGTGAGTTAGGGACCTTAGATTGTAAGCTCGTTGAGGGTAGGGACCGATGTGAATGTACAATGTATATGTAAACTGCTGCGTAAATTGACAGCATTCTATAATTACCTTAAATTATAAATAATAATAATAATAATAATAATAATAGGTATGCGTAGCCTATTGCATTAGGGTGTGCACCCAAAAGCTCAAACACACCTGCGTGTGTGTAAATATCTACAGGGCAGTACGGCAATGGACAGTGTCAGTAGGGCAGAGGTTGGTGTCAGTAGTTAATTTTTATTACTTTTTTACAATTTAATTTTTTTTTTAACAGTATTTTTTATTTTTTTAGAGCCACATTGGTGGACTTTGGTGAAATATCAGGGGTCTACACAGACTCCTGATGCAGTGGTGGCTGGTGGTATATATTTTTTTCAGGTGGGGGGTGTCAGAAAATTCACTCACCGACAACCATCCCCCCCCCCTCCAGTCGGTCGGTTCACAGGCACCGAGCCCACTCTTTTTTTTAAGCCAATTAGAGCCTCAGGCTCTAAAAACTGATAGCGTGTACCAGGCTTTACCCTGGCGGTTTCACCACATTTCTCACCTCCAGTTAGGTAACTCCAATTAACACCTGCTAATCAGGTTGCGGTTGGGTATTTAAGACCTATAAGGTTTGAAATAATTTACTGTTATTACCAAGAAGATGCTGCTCAGATAAGTACATGAAATACTTTCAAGAATGTCAAACCCACAAAAGCAGGATGTTGTCTATGGTACGTATTATTTCACATGTAACATCATTTCAGCTTCCATTGAAGATGACTCTGGAGCACCCATCTATGAACACAAAAGAAACAATCCTCTCCATTGTGTTTACTGTATAAAGAATAATGCGTGGGTGGACTCTAACACTATTTGCTGGCAGTATGGAAAACTCAGTCAACATGTAAAATATATTAATATGCTGGGAATGCTGCTGCGGTGAGATCATACTTGCTAAAGTAACCACATTGTATGGTCTGTATTTCCTCTAAAACAAAACTCTGGCAGATCTCCCCTCCATCCTGTAAAGATAGGAACATTTAGGTCAACACTGAACAGTAGGAAGTAAAGAAGAACTCTACTCTAAACAATAACCTTTCTATACTTCGTAATGGCAAAGCTTTTCTCCAGCAGATATTTGAACAGAATCCGTTTCTAAAGGCTGGGAGGCCTGCTAGTACACATTAGCTGACATTCTAATCCAGAATAATCTGCACTCTGTGTCTGCATTGCTATAATGAGGAATTCCAGGCAGATATTTTTAAAAATCAGTACAGTTTTATTTTAAGTTTGTTAACCACTTCAACTATGGAATGTTTTACCTCCCTTTATGACCTGGGCATTTTTATGCTATTCAGCACTGCGCTACTTAAACCGCTTCCATACCTGGCCTTTTCTGGAACTTTTTGTTTACAAGTTTAAATTAGTATTTTTTGATAGAAAATTACTCAAAACACCCAAACATTATATATTAGGGCTGTGGAAATTAACTATTAATTCCTCGATTAATGTTTTTGATCGATCAAAATTCTTTTGATCAGTACTCACCTCTCCGCCGGCTTCCAGGTCTTCAGGGAGTTCCTTCGGAGATCCGGTGATGCCACAGACACCAGCGGAGCTTGCCGTGTCCATCTGAAGGGCTCCTTTGCTGTGCCTTCATATCTGCATGCCGGCGGGACCTTACTATCTGCCACACGCAAGGGCTATTACACTTCCCTCTATCACTTCCCTCTATTAACCTGGGATTCTACAGCCATCCACTGGGAGTTGTGATAGTTCCCTTCACGGGACATCTACATGCCAATGGACTGATGTTAACCCCTCCTCATCTGGATTCAGCAGTGGTATCGTTGTACACATTTTTATACCAGTATCATACTTAGCTACATGTTTTTATGACTGCTTTTGCTACCGCTTGGTATTACTCGCACCATTTTTACAATTTATGTAGCTACATTGATTTTATCTCCAAAGCAATATTTATTTTGTTACCTACTTGAAGACTATAAAAGTTTTAATGCTATTCCCATCGAGCGCTGCCTTTGTGTGTTTTTTGTATCCTGCTATCCATTTTTCCAGTGGTTGGTAGCTGCACTGGGAATCAGCCTGCAAGGAAATCAGCTAAAAGTAGTTGGATCTGTATGTGCATTATAATTAATCTAAATTAGTCGATTAATCGATTAAAAAAAAAAAAGATTAATCGAACACAAAATTTTTAATCAGTAACAGCCCTATTATATATATATATATATTGTGAGGGGGTTAGCTCGGTAGCGGGTGTGTGTGACCCCCTGGATGGGCTCCCCACACAAAAACAGGCCCAGCAGACGGAGGTTGTGGTTTTCAAGATCAAAAGGTGCGGTTTATTTCTCTATTTACAGTGACAAAAAACACAGCAAAGCAAAAAGAAACATAAACAAAATAAATCCTGGTCAGCTTGACCTCTGACTAAACATGCAGGTTTCCCTAACTAACAACTGGGATCAGCCTGGTGCTGTCCTAGTCCCTAAGTCCCTGGTTTAGTAAATGTCCAAACAAATAGCCACACAGGCTTTGTCTCACCGCACAGGGGTTCACTCTCCCTAGACAGTCCACACAGGTCTGGGTCCAGGCATGAGCATACACCTAATGAAGCTGGGAGTTTTTATAGAGGCCTTAAACGAGCTGACAAGCTTCAGCTGGTCTCATCAACTCCCTGCCTGCACGACGCCCAGCACTCTCCCTAGAGGTATGAATCATCCATGAGCCCACTAGCCTCAGCTGGGCTTCATCAACTCCCTCCCTAGTTGTATAAGTCAGCATAAAGCCTGAATCTGGGAGAAATATATCTACCCCCCTGGATGCAACCAGGTGACTTTACCTTCCTGCTGTCACATACCCCCTCCTCTTGTTTTAACCTTGGGGTTGGAACACCAGCAATCAGGCATTCATGTACTCGAGACAAAGCATCCACATTCCCCATTTGAACGCCAGGGCAATGCTTTACTGTGAAGTTGAATTCCTGTAGGGCCAGGAACCACCTATTTACTCTTCTATTTGTCTCCTTGTTTTGAGCCATCCACTTTAACGGAGCGTGATCCGTAACCATGTCAAAGTGCCTACCTAGCAGATAGTACCGAAGGGAATATAGAGCCCACTTCACCGCTAAACACTCCTTTTCAACCGTGGCGTAATTTACCTCATGGGACTTCAACTTCCTGCTGAGGTAAATGACTGGGTGCTCTTCCCCGTTCCAGACCTGGGACAATACTGCTCCAAACCCCACATCTGACTCATCACTTTGTACGACAAAGTCTTTAGAGAAGTCGGGCGAGTACAACACTGGCTGGCTACATAAGGCTTGTTTCAAGAATTGGAATGCTGCCTCAGCCTCGGGGGTCCATTTAATCATGACCGACCCTTTCCCTTTCGTCAGGTTGGTTAGGGGCACAGCCTTAGAAGCAAAGTGGGGAATGAAGCGCCGATAATAGCCCGCGATTCCCAGAAAGGCTCGTACCTGCTTCTTGCTGTTGGGACGTGGCCAACTCTGGATGGCCTCGACTTTGTTGAGTTGGGGTTTTATTACTCCCCTGCCAATGGTGTACCCAAGATATTTGGCCTCCTCCTGCCCAATGGTACACTTCTTGGGGTTAGCCGTAAACCCCGCTTCCCGGATAGAGTCTAGGACTGCTTGCACTTTTGGCAGATGTGAGGCCCAATCTGTGCTATGGACAATTACGTCATCCAGGTAAGCCGCAGCATACTTCCGATGGGGCCTCAGTATCTGGTCCATTTTCCGCTGGAATGTGGCCGGCGCATTCTGTAACCCGAACGGCATTCTCTTATATTGGAACGCCCCGTCTGGGGTTACAAATGCGGTTTTCTCTTTGGCCGACTTGGCCAGGGGAATTTGCCAATACCCTTTTGTGAGGTCAAGAGTCGTCATGTATCGGGCTGTTCCCAGCCGGTCGATCAACTCATCTATACGTGGCATGGGGTAGGTGTCAAATTTTGTAACTTTGTTCAACTGACGAAAATCGTTACAAAATCGCCAGCTTCCATCCGGTTTAGGCACCAACACAATGGGACTAGACCAATCACTTTGGGACTCCTCTATCACCCCTAAGTTCAGCATTTTCTGTACTTCCTCCCGTATTGCCTCCCGTCGGGCCTCTGGGATCCGATAGGGTTTTAACTTCACCCTTTCACCGGGCGGGGTAATAATATCATGCTCTACCCCAGATGTTTGTCCTGGCAGCTCAGAGAACACCTCCTTGTTGCGAAGCACAAACTCCTTAACCTCCTGTTGTTGGGGTTGTGACAAGGTGGCTGCTATTCCAACCTCCGGAATCACGCAACCAGTTTGAGCTGGTGACCAAGTTTCTGCGACTAGGGACTCTCTATCCCTCCAGGCTTTCAACAGATTAACGTGATAGATCTGTTCGGGCTTTCGCCTTCCTGGTTGTCTGACCTTGTAATTCACTTCGCTCACTTTTTCCATTATCTCGTAGGGGCCTTGCCATTTGGCAAGGAATTTACTTTCAACCGTAGGGACAAGTACCAATATCCTATCCCCCGGGGAGAAGGTACGGGTCTTGGCTCCACGGTTGTACACTCTCTGCTGTGCCAACTGCGCTTGGGCCAAATGTTCCTTCACGATGGGCATTACCTGTGCAATTCGATCTTGCATCAGGGCGACATGCTCAATCACACTCCTGTGGGGAGAACTCTCACTTTCCCAAGTTTCCTTGGCAATATCCAACAGCCCTCTTGGGTGTCTCCCATACAGTAACTCAAAGGGGGAGAATCCCGTAGAGGATTGGGGCACCTCCCTAATAGCAAACATCAAATAAGGAAGTAGACAGTCTCAATCCTTTCCATCTCTATCCACCACTTTCTTCAACATTTGTTTTAGGGTTTTGTTGAATCTTTCAACCAGCCCATCGGTTTGGGGGTGATACACAGATGTACGCAATTGCGTCACTTTGAACAATTTACACAGCTCTTTCATAACCCGGGACATAAAGGGTGTACCTTGGTCCGTAAGCAGTTCTTTACAAATACCCACCCGGCTAAAAACAAGAGATAGCTCTTTGGCTATGGTTTTGGCCGAGGTATTTCGGAGAGGGATCGCTTCTGGATAACGGGTGGCATAGTCCATTATAACTAATATGTACTGGTGCCCCCTAGCGGACTTGATTATAGGACCTACCAAATCCATTGCGATCCTCTCAAACGGGACCTCAATGATGGGTAGAGGGACCAGCGGGCTACGGAAATGTGGCATCGGGGCCGACCTCTGACACACAGGGCAGGAGGAACAATAATTTTCTATGTCCTTCATCACCCCAGGCCAATAGAATCTCTGTAATACCCTCTCTCGGGTTTTCTCTGTCCCCAGATGACCTCCAAGAATGTGCCCATGGGCCAACTCCAACACCAACTTCCTGTAAGGTTTGGGCACCACAAGCTGCTCAACGGTTTCTTCTGCCCTTTTTGCCACCCGATACAGTAGGTCCTTCTCTACGCTGAAGTATGGGTAAGTGCAGGTATTATCTGGGTTCACTAACTCGCCATCTATTTCCACTACGTTTTCCCGTGCCTTTATTAGGGCGGGGTCTTTTAACTGTTCTGTGGCAAAATTTTCCCTGTGAACCTCAAGATCAGAAAACTCCACAGACGGTAGGTTTTCGTCTGAGGAGGTGGGCTCCTCTCCAGTTTCTTGAGTCTCGCCTGCCAATACTGACAAGGGAAATTCTGGAGAGTCCTCACCACTCTCAGAGGAGTTCTGGCTATCACCTTCCTGGTACATAGGGGCACCAGTGGGGGGCTCAGGATCATCCCACAGTTCCCAGAACTTCGGAAAATCCCTTCCCACAATGGCATCATGCGGTAATTGAGATACTAACCCCACTGGATGAGAGAGGGTACCTTTGGGGGTCTTGAAACACACTGTAGTCACTGGATACTCTCGGGTGTCCCCATGCACACAAATAACAGCTACCTTGCTATTCCCAGAGACCTCTGTTTTAACTAATTCAGCCTTTATCAGGGTCACAAGGCTACCTGAATCCAGTAATACCACAACATTTCTACCATTAATACACATTTTGCATAAATGTTTCTCAGTTCCCCGAATGGCAGTGCATGCGACTGTCGCACACAGCGACTGACGGCTGTCCGTCAGAAAGTCACATTGCATGGGTTCCTCCACAACCGGGCAATTTGCTGCAATATGTCCCGCTTGCCGGCAGCGGTAGCAAACAATCCTTTTGGCTGCCTCTTGAGCCCCCGACTTCCCAGGCTGTTCTCGCCAAACCCTGGGCAGAGCTCCCACCCTCTCACTCTCTCCACCCTCACCCCTTGGAATCATCTTATCCGCCCCTGGGGATGGTCTGGTCTTAGGGTGGAAAGTCCGAGAGTCTCTGGAAGAGGCCGTCAGGTTCTCTGCAGCCAAGTATCTCTCTACACGATCCACAAGTTTACCGGCCGTTTCTGGGTCTCCATGGCTTACCCACTTTTGAATGGCGGTAGGAAGAGCTCTCAAGAAACAATCCATCACAACACGTTCCACAATCTCCGGTGCGGACAAAGTCTCTGGCTGTAGCCACTTCCTGCTCAGGTGAATGAGATCATACATTTGAGACCTGGGGTGTTTTCCAAGCTGGAAAGTCCAGTTATGCACACGCTGAGCCCGGACAGCCAGGGTGACACCCAGCCTTGCCAATATTTCAGCTTTTAGCATCACATAGTCTTTTGCTTGGTCAGGCTCTAGGTCATAGTAAGCTTTCTGCGATTCACCAGTTAGCAGAAGAGCCACCAGTCCAGCCCACTGCTCCTCAGGCCACTTTTCTCTTTCAGCAGTCCTTTCAAATGTGGTCAAAAATACCTCTGGATCATCCTCTCCAGTCATTTTTGTCAATAAACGACTCACCCCAAAGGACGCGGTATTAGTGGGACGGCTTTCCTCACTGGTCTGCGGACGTTGCTGCATTACTGCTTCCATCTGTTGTTGTAGTCTCTGCTCTTGCTTCTGCAACAGGTCTATGAAGCGGGCCTCAGATTGCTGCTGGGCTTGTTGCTGGGCTGCGAAGCTCTTTTGCAAACCTGCATTTGTCTGCTGTTGATTGGCATTTGCTAGAGCCAGCTGTTTCAGTATCTCCTCCATGCTGGCTTAAAAAAAAACTGCCACTGGTTCTCCACCAACTGTGAGGGGGTTAGCTCAGTAGCGGGTGTGTGTGACCCCCTGGATGGGCTCCCCACACAAAAACAGGCCCAGCAGACGGAGGTTGTGGTTTTCAAGATCAAAAGGTGCGGTTTATTTCTCTATTTACAGTGACAAAAAACACAGCAAAGCAAAAAGAAACATAAACAAAATAAATCCTGGTCAGCTTGACCTCTGACTAAACATGCAGGTTTCCCTAACTAACAACTGGGATCAGCCTGGTGCTGTCCTAGTCCCTAAGTCCCTGGTTTAGTAAATGTCCAAACAAATAGCCACACAGGCTTTGTCTCACCGCACAGGGGTTCACTCTCCCTAGACAGTCCACACAGGTCTGGGTCCAGGCATGAGCATACACCTAATGAAGCTGGGAGTTTTTATAGAGGCCTTAAACGAGCTGACAAGCTTCAGCTGGTCTCATCAACTCCCTGCCTGCACGACGCCCAGCACTCTCCCTAGAGGTATGAATCATCCATGAGCCCACTAGCCTCAGCTGGGCTTCATCAACTCCCTCCCTAGTTGTATAAGTCGGCATAAAGCCTGAATCTGGGAGAAATATATCTACCCCCCTGGATGCAACCAGGTGACTTTACCTTCCTGCTGTCACAATATATATATATATATATATATATATATATATATATATATATATATGTATATGTGTTTTTTTTAGCAGCCACCCTATGGAATAAAATGGCGGTCGTCACAACTTTTTCTGTCGCACGGTATTTGCGCAGCAATTTTTCAAACACATTTTTTGGGGGGAAAAAAATGAATAAAAAAAAAATAACAAAACAGTAAAGTTATGTCGCGTACACACGATCGGAATTTCCAACAACAAATGTTCGATGTGAGCTTTTGGTCGGATATTCCGACCGTGTGTAGGCTCCATCGGACATTTGCTGTCGGAATTTGCGACAACAAATGATTGAGAGCTGGTTCTCAATTTTTCCGACAACAAAAGTTCTTGTCGGAAATTCCGATCGTGTGTATCCAATTCCGACGCACAAAAATCCTACGCATGCTCGGAATCAATTCGACGCATGCTCGGAATCATTATACTTAATTGTTCTCGGCTCATCGTAGTGTTGTACGTTCTTGACGTTTGGAATCTCCGAGCAACATTTGTGTGACCGTGTGTATGCAAGACAAGTTTGAGCGAAAATCTGACGGCAAAAAAAAAACACGGTTTTGTTGTCGGAAATTCTGATCGTGTGTACGCGACATAAGCCCAATTTTTTTTGTATAATGTGAAAGATGATGTCATGCCAAGTAAACAGATACCTCACAAGTCATGCTTTAAAATTGCACACTTGTGGAATGGTGCCAAACTTTGGTACTTAAAAATCTCCATAGGCGACGCTTTACATTTTTTTACAGGTTACCAGTTTAGAGTTACAGAGGAGGTCTAGTGCTAGAATTATTGCTCTCGTTCTAACGCACGCAGCGATACCTCACATGTGTGATTTGAATGTCGTTCAAATATGCGGGTGCGACTTATGTATGCATTCACTTCTGTGCGCCAGCACGCGGGGACGGGGGCGCTTTAAATTTCTTTTTTTTTATTATTGTTTATTTTACTTGAATTTTTTTGGTTTTTACACTTTCTCTTAAAAAAAATGTTTTGATCACTTTTATTCCTATTACAAGGAATGTAAACATACCTTGTAATAGGAATGGTATGTGACAGGTCCTCTTTATGGAGATTTCTGTGGTCTATAAGACCCTAGATCTCTTCTCCAGGCTGAAAACACTGAGATCCCCCATAAAAATTAACAATCTCTTTCTTTCCAGCTGAGTCCTCGGCATTGTTTACTTCCACCGGCCGGCCGTGACGCATCATAACGTCGCGCCCGGGCATCCGATGGTCATAGAGATGACTGGGAACCATCAGGTCACCGGAAATCTCTATGATCAACAACCGGCGGTGGTGGCGGATTCCTTCTCTGGCTCGCCGATCGTACGGGTGAGCTGGGAGAAGCACCGGAGGGCGGCGGAAGTCATATGAACTGCCGCTATGATTGTTCTTACGGTGTACAGAATCACCAGCTGTAAAAGATGATATCAGAATGATGTCTGCAGCTGCACCCATCATTCAGAAATCCCCACTCAAAGTCAAAGACGTCATATGCTTTTTTTCTATTACAAGGGATGTTTACATTGTAATAAGAATAAAAGTGACCCAATTTTTTATATATAAAAGAACAGTGTAAAAAAATAAAATAAAAAGGTAAAATAAATAAGAAAAAAAAAAAAATGTTTAAAGCGCCCCGTCCCGCCGAGCTCGCGTGCAGAAGCAAACTCATATGCAAGTCGTGCCCGTATATGAAAACGGTGTTTAAACCACACATGTGAGGTATCGCCACGATCGTTAAAATGAGAGCAATAATTCTTTCTCTAGACCTCCTCTGTAACTTAAAACTGGCAACCTGTAGAGATTTTTAAATGTCGCCAATGGAGATTTTTAAGTGCCAAAGTTTGTCGCCATTCCACAAGCGGGCGCAATTTTGAAGCGTGACATGTTGGGTATCAATTTACTCGGTGTAACATTTTTTTTCTCAATAAAGAAAAAAATTGGGCTAACTTTACTGTTGTCAGTTAACAACTATGGGAAGTCAGAGATGCCCCCCTTCTCTCCCTCCATTCATCCCCCCATCCTTCCCTTTCTAGATCCCCCGCACACCCACCCACATATTATCGCCACCTTTCCATTTCATGCCACGCCAACCCATCTATCCCAGCTACAAGGTATTAGTCCAAGGCACAGCCTCTATACCTTATTCCTGACCACCCATTCACTCATTTGGAAGTACGCTACATTTATACCTCATGTTCGATTTCCCACCCACTACAACTCAGCTCTTAGTAACTAGCCCCATTTCGCACTACCCCTAGCTCTCACTATAAGTTACAGTTACCTGCCACATTTCAAAATGTTTACGACTACTAGGTTGGGTCCTAACCCCTCACAACGCATTTTCTAATCTTGTAGTGTACAATGTTCTATATTACAGTAGTCTTTTGCCTTGTGAAACTCCAATGTATATCTGCTGCTCAAGATTTCTGTAAATGTTTTCTTTTTCCAATAAAATCAATTTTTTAAAAGAAAAAAAACTTTACTCTTGTCTTATTTTTTAACTAAAAAAAAATTGCGCTTGTAAGACCGCTGCACAAATACGGTATGACATAAAGTGTTGCAATGACGCCCATTTTATTCTATATATGTGTTTGGGGGTTCTAAGTAATTTTCTAGCAAATATTTTTTATTTTAACTTGTAAACAACAAGTGTCAAAAAGAGGCTCGGTCCTTAAGTGGTTAAATGACTTGCAACACTGTACCCTAATGACATTTTTATCATTTTTCTTCACACAGATAGAGCTTTCTTTTGGTGGTATTTAATCACCACTCAGGTTTGTTATATTTTTGCTACATTAACAAAAAAATACCAAACATTTAAAAAAAAAACGAATTTTTCTTGTTTCTGTTATAAAACTGTGCGAATAAATCTTTCTTCATAAATATAAGCCACAATGTATTCTGCTACATTTCTTTGCTAAAAAAACCCCCCCAAATCAGAGTATAATATTTAGTCTGGGTCAAATTTTTACAGTCTACAAACTATAGGATATATATTTGAAAATTTATTAATCCTGATGTTTCATTTTCTGAGGCCCTAAAATGCCATGACAGCACAAATACCCCCCAAATGACCCATTTTTGCAAAGCAGACAATCCAAGGTATTTAGTAGGAGGCGTGGCAAGGTTTTTGAAGTTGCAATTTTTTGTCACAATTTTTTCGAAAATAAAATGTTTTTTTGTTTGTTGTTGTTAATACTGTCACCAGCGCAGTACAGCATCATCATTTGACTGGTGTGGCGGTGATCAGGGATACTGAGAGCCCATTCACACAGGGGCGTCTTTGGATCCGACTCCAAATCGCCCCAGGTCGCCCCTAGTTGCCTCAGGTCGTGCTGGCTGAAGAAATCAATGTAAGTTAATGGAGCCGTCCTTATGCACACTACTGCAGTCGCTCAGACTTCAAAAAAGGTCCCTGTACTACTTCAATCCGACTCCTAGGCGACCTGTAACCATTCATTTCAATGGCAGTCGCCTCTCACTGTCTTAATAGGAGCAACTCTCCAGGAAGATAACATACATTTCTCCTGCAAAACTCTCTCTCCCCCCTCCCTCCCACAGAGCTGATTCTTGTTTGATTGGCCACTGGAATGTCTCCTGTCCTGCAGGCAACTTGGAGTTGCCTTGTAAGTATCTCCAGGTCGCGCTGTGATTCATACTCAAGTCATGTCTGAGTTGCCTCATAAAATCGCGCTGGAAGTCGTGTTGCCCCTGTGTGAATGGGCTCTTACTGGTGACAGTAAACATATAAAAAAAAACATTTTTTAAATATTTTTCTTCTTTTTATTTTACATACTCTCATCAAAATACGGTAGTTTAGTGTCACCGTCGTACTGTACTACTCTGGAGGGGTAATCAGGGATTTATTTATTTTTTTACACTGATGATCACTGTAACAACAATCGTTTGAACTGTCATGCATAGAATTCCTTCATGACTCATAGTTTAACTATTGTGATGCTGTGAATGCCCACAGCTATCACATGGTACAGGACACTGTGATTGGCCCAGGTACCATGTGACCACTGGTGAAAAATCACAGATCACACACAGTGGTAAACAATGATGTCATTAATGGATTCCATTTATGACAGTTGTTCATTAGGTGATGTGATCACAAAGCGATCACGTGGTATCTGGGCCAATCACAGTGGGCCAATACCGAGCACTGCAATCCGGTCACAAATTGCATTAAATCGTGCCCCAAGGGGCACGCAAAGTGCAACGTACTAGTATGTCATGGTGCCTGCTCAAGCAGCCAGCCAGCAGTAAAATTAATGTTGGCTGGTCGGCAAGTGTTTAAAACTCAGCGTCTTATAAACAATTTCCATTTTTTTAAATAAAATACTTTCTTCACATTTTTTCATCCTTTGTTACATCTCATGCAGCCTCTTTTCAGTTACTTCCTGTATACATGCACTTTAGAGATGGTGGCATGATGTAAAATGTATTTTATAATTACATTAACATATTAAAGCTTACATTTAAGTGAGTGGGGTTACATCTACTATGCCTACTTTTTTTACATACCACTTACGTACCTGCATCTGTCTCGTAATTGCTTCTGTGGTCCCCTGCACAGTAGCACTCACACTAGGAGAGGTTGGGTAAGCACCTTGAACCAATCAGGCTTTAAACAGTGCAGTCAGCCCAATACTGACCATGCTTACAGGACAGGTGAGCACAAGGATGACCATATCAGTAAGCTGCTGCTCCAACACTGTCCAATCAGAAATTTGTGTAGGATTTGGGACCAGGCTATCTTTTTCTACTGTAGTGCATGATTTCCCCATAATATAAAATAAATATATTGCTGCTGGGAGCGTAGGACCTATTCATGAACATGACAGGTATGCACAGCCAGGAACTCAGTTTTGAATGGAATGGCTCTTTAAAGGTATTCCTGGTTTGAATAGGCACTGCACAGCTGTGGTAATATTTTTGCCTCTGAAGGTTCCGGGTTCTGCCTGTTATAGCATCCATTGTGAAAGAGTCTCACTCTGCCTGCAGGATTTTCCTTGTGACTAATCATAGTCTACTGAAGCAAGGGGCAGAGTCAGGCACTCTGGAGAGGATATCTCACTGCTGGTGTTCCTGAGAGGTAGAAGTAGCCATTGGGCAACCCACATTTCCAGTATCTAATCAACACAGAAGTGAGCGTTTTGGGCAGACTGACCCTTTAAGACCGTCATATTGATACAGGTGTTTTGCATTGTAAAAATCTTCTCCCGGACCTGTGATCTTAACATTAACATTACCTCACATACACTCATGCCTCCATGGCTGCTGGATTTATTTTTCAGTCCCCTCTCTCACCCCATGGACTCTGGGATGTCTTTGAAGTGTATGATCTCTTCAGAATAGCAAAAGCCAAATCCACACCTGGCCCAGGCCAAGCTGATCAGAATTAATGCTACATAAACAGCACTGTGACTAAAGGATCTTCAGAAGCTTCATGTCTTAGAGAGGCTGCCAAGGGGTCACTTATCAGTCCAAAACAAATGCAGCTTCCTCCACCAGCAGCCTCATTTAAAGAGCACCTTCAACAAACAGCTCAAGACATCATGTAGGGACTGTTTTTCTTATCTACATAACACACATATTCTTCGAATTAACCTTCCCCAATCTATCCCCATCACTGTCCCACTAGCTAGCATAATGAATGCAACAAACCCTGTTCACACCTTGCAGTTCTACAGACTCCAGATACAGTTAGGTCCATATATATTTGGACACAGGCACAATTTTATTTTTTTCAGGCATTTACCAAAACATATTTGAGCTATAGTTATATAATGGATATGGGCTGAAAGTGCACACTCTCAGGTTTAATTTGAGGGTATGTACATCCAAATCGGAGGAAGGGTTTAGGAATTACAGCTCTTAAAAATAGCCAACCCTTTTTCAAGAGACCAAAAGTAAATGGACAATTGAATCAAAGGCTGGGTTCACACTAGTGCGACATGACAGCCATCCTACTTTGGATCCGACTTTGCCCTGCGACATGAAGCCGACATATGTCCGACTTTCAATGAACAGGGATCCGACTTGGATCCCCGCCAATACCAGGCACTGTGTTTGGTATGAATCTTGAGGGGGAACTCCACGCCAAATTTTAAATAAAAAAACGGCATGGGTTCCCCCTCCAGGAGCATACCAGGCCCTTGGGTCTGGTATGGATTTTAAGGGGATCCCCCCAAGCCGAAAAAACAGCATGGAGGTCCCCCCAAAATCCAAACCAGACCCTTATCCGAGCACGCAACCTGGCAGGCCGCAGGGGAAGAGGGGGGACTAGAGAGAGCGGCCCCCCTCCCTCCTGAACCATACCAGGCCGCATGCCCTCAACATGGGGGGTTTGGTGCTTTGGGGCAGGGGGGCGACCTGCGGCCCCCCCACCCCAAAGCACCCTGCCCCCATGTTGATGAGGACATGGCCTCTTCCCGACAACCCTGGCCGTTGGTTGTCGGGGTCTGCGGGCAGGGGGCTTATCAGAATCCGGGAACCCCCTTTAATAAGGGGGCCCCAGATCCCGGCCCCCCACCCTATGTGAATGAGTATGGGGTACATTGTACCCCTACCCATTCACCTGGTGGAAAAAAATGTCAATAAAAAAACACTACACAGGTATTTAAAGTAATTTATTGCACAGCTCCGGGGGTCTTCCTCCGACTCCGGGGGGTCTCTTCTGACTTTGGGGGCCTTCTTCCGACTCCGGGGGACTCTGGTGTCGTCTCCGCGCTCTCCGGTCCTTCTCTCGCTCTCCGGTTCTTTCTTCCTTCTGCCGGGCCTCCGCTATCTTCTTCCAGCTCTTTTGCTAGCGGGGCCCGGTCTTCTCCGACGCCTTCTTCCCTCTTCTCCTCTTCGATGTTGACACGTCGCTTCCTCCCGCTGTAATGCTGGGTGTGCGGTGCGCTCCGATTTATATAGGCCTCTCATGACGTCACAGTCACATGCTCCGGGTGGCCACATGCTCCCATGATGTCACAGTCACATGCTCCGGGGCCACCCGGAGCATGTGACTGTGACGTCATGAGAGGCCTATATAAATCGGAGCGCACCGCACAGCCAGCATTACAGTGGGAGGAAGCAACGTGTCAACATCGAAGAGGAGAAGAGGGAAGAAGGCGACGGAGAAGACCGGGCCCCGCTAGCAAAAGAGCTGGAAGAAGATAGCGGAGGCCCGGCAGAAGGAAGAAAGAACCAAAGAGCGAGAGAAGAACCGAAGAGCGCGGAGACGACACCGGAGACCCCCGAAGTCGGAAGAGACCCCCGGAGTTGGAAGAAGGCCCCCGAAGTCGGAAGAGACCCCCGAAGTCAGAAGAAGACCCCCGAAGTCGGAAGAGACCCCCGAAGTCGGAAGAAGACCCCCGGAGCTGTGCAATAAATTACTTTAAAAACCTGTGTAGTGTTTTTTTATTGACATTTTTTTCCACCAGGTGAATGGGTAGGGGTACGATGTACCCCATACTCATTCACATAGGGTGGGGGTCCGGGATCTGGGGGCCCCCTTATTAAAGGGGGCTCCCGGATTCCGATAAGCCCCCCGCCCGCAGACCCCGACAACTAACGGCCAGGTTTGTCGGGAAGAGGCCCTGTCCTCATCAACATGGGGGCAGGATGCTTTGGGGTGGGGGGGGGGGGCCTGTCAGGTTGCGTGCTCGGATAAGGGTCTGGTTTGGATTTTCGCCGTTTTTTCAGCTTAGGGGTTCCCCTTAAAATCCATACCAGACCCAAGGGCCTGGTATGCTCTTGGAGGGGAACCCATGCCGTTTTTTTAATTTAAAATTTGGCGTGGAGTTCCCCCTCAAGATCAGCAGAGCACAGAACATGCCAAAGTCGGATCATGCAAGACTGCGGTCCGACTTTGATCCGACTTCAATAATAGTCAATGGGCTGAAGTCGGATCAAAGTCGGACCAAAGTAGTACAGGGAGCATTTTCAAAGTCGGACCGACTTGTGTTGGACCAGTTAAGACGGCTCCCATAGTGAAACAATGATTTTCACAAGTCATGCGACATGAGCTCCCATTGTCGGAGCGTTTGTCGCCCCAGTGTAAACCCGGCCAAAAGCTGTTTCATGGCCAGGTGTGGGCTACTCCTTCGTTATTTCTTCATCAATTAAGCAGGTGAAAGGTCTGAAGTTGATTCTAAAGCCTGGTACGCACAATCAGATTTTCATTGGACAAAGTGTAGGACTTTTGTTCGAAGGGCGTTGGCCGTGAACTTGTATTGCATACAAACGGCAATAGATTGTCGGCCAAAAAACGCAAAACGACATGGTTTTTCAGCTCTTTAGCGCCATCTTTTGGGCATCTTCTGCTAATGTTGTGTTATGGTGAGCCTTGCTTCTGAGCATGCGTGTTTGTACTTTGGAGTTTTGTCCGACGGACTTGTGTACACACGATCGGATAATCCGACAACACACATTTGTTGTCGGAAACTTTTAAAGCATGCTATCCCACATTTGTTGGCGGAAAATCTGACAACAATTGTCACGATTGGATTTTCCCACAACAGTCTGACATCACACAATTCCCGTTGGAAAATCCAATCGTGTGTATGAGGTTTAAGGCTGGCCATACATTATACAATTTTCTTCTACAACTTTTCTTTAGATTTACCAAAACCATATAATATGGGGTCACACCTAAACACTTTCAATTTTGTATGCAATCAGGCAGGTCCTTGTACTATATAGTTGAAGGTAAATCTAAAGAAAATTGAACAAGAAAATTGTATCATGTACAGCCAGATTAAGTGTGGTATTTGCATTTGGAATCAAAAGTATGAAAAATGTGTCTGTGTCCAAATATATATGGACCTAACTATAATTGCCACTGTCCCATCCCTTGACTCCTCTTTGGACCAAGAGTGAACATGAACAGGGGTGTACCTACCAGCTCACCAAAAACCACTGGGCTAAAAACATAATTTTTTTTGAACCCAAGTAAAATGTCAAAAATAGTGCCATATAGCAAAATTGATAAATAAAACTTTTCAAAAAATAAATAAAAATAGTGCCATATAGTATACTATAAAATGCCAAATTGAGTGAGAAACCGTGTAGCCCAAGGATACAACTAATAGTGGTATCTAGGGATGAGCTTTGTGTTTGAGTCAAACTCATGTTCGACTCGAACATTGCCTGTTCGCCCGTTCACCGCACAGCGAACAATTTGGGGTGTTCACGGCAAATTCGAAAAGCCGCGGAACACCCTGTAAAAGTATATGGGAGAAATCTAAAGTGCTAATTTTAAAGGCTTATATGCAAGTTATTGTCATAAAAAGTGTTTGGGGACCCGGGTCCTGCCCCAGGGGACATGTATCAATGCCAAAAAAAGTTTTAAAAACTGCAGTTTTTTCGGGAGCAGTGATTTTAATAATGCTTAAAGTGAAACAATAAAAGTGAAATATTCCTTTAAATTTCGTACCTAGGGGGTGTGTATAGTATGCCTGTAAAGCAGCGCTTGTTTCCCGTACTTAGAACTGTCCCTGAACAAAATGTAATTTCTGAAGGAAAAAAAGTCATTTAAAAGCACTCGCGGCTATAATGAATTGTCGGTCCGGGCAATACAGAGAAAAGTAATTGATAAAAAAGAAAAAAAAATGCGTGGGGGTCCCCCCAAATTCAATTACCAGGCCCTTCAGTTCTGGTATGGATATTTAGGGGAACCCTGCGACAAATAAAAAAAAAAAAATGACGTGGGGTTCACCCCAAATATCCATACCAGACCCTTTATCCGAGCACGCAACCTGGCAGGCCACAGGAAAAGAGGGGGGACAAGAGAGCGCCCCCCCTCCTGAACCGTACCAGGCCACATGCCCTCAACATGGGGAGGATGCTTTGGGGGTCTGTGACCCCTCAATGCACCATGTCCCCATGTTGATGGGGACAAGGGCCTCATCCCCACAACCCTTGCCCGGTGGTTGTGGGGGTCTGCGAGTGGGGGGCTTATCGGAATCTGGAAGACCCCTTTAACAAAGGGGACCCCCAGATCCTGGCCCCTCCCTATGTGAATTGGTAAGGGGTACATTGTACCCCTACCATTTCACAAAGAAAGTATAAAAAAATTTTAACCACTTAACGACCGCTCACTGTATATATACGTCGGCACAATGGCACTGACAGGCACAATCACGTAGAGTGTACGTGATTGCCTTTGTACAGTTGGGGGGTCCAATCGGACCCCCCTTCTGTACAGTGAGCGGTCGGAATTCGTCTGGGAGCGTTCCGAGATGGGGGGGGCGGCCGTTCGATTCCGGCCACCCCCCCGCGATCGCTCCCGGCGAATGAGAATGCCCCCTCTGCCTGTGTAATGTAAGCACAGGCAGAGGAAGCAGGAGGAAGTGATGTCATCTCTTGTGCGGCGCTCACATATACCGAGCGCCGTACAAGAGAAGACATCAAGGTTAGTGCACAAACACTACACTAACACCAGCACACATAGGCACATAAATCGCCCCCCAGATCACCCCCCAGCCCCCAGTCACAGTGTCACTGATTGCAGTGACCATTTATTTACTGATCACTGCAATCAGTGACATTTGTGACTGTAAAAGTGTCACTACAGTTTAGTTTTAGGTCCAGTGTAGCCCCCCCTAATAAAGGTTTAACCCCTTGATCACCCCCCAGATAACCCTTTCACCCCCTAGCACCGCTGTCGCTAAGCAATCATTTTTCTGATCGCTGTCTTAGCGTCGGTGATGCAGATCGGTAGCCAGTAATTTTTTTTAGGTTCGCCGCAGGTTTTTATAGCGTCAGGTACCCCCATAAATTATCTAATAAAGGTTTAACCCCCTTGATCACCCCCCAGGTAACCCTTTCACCCCCTATCACCACTGTCGCTAAGCGATCATTTTTCTGATCGCTGTCTTAGCGTCGGTGATGCAGATCGGTAGCCAGTATTTTTTTTTTAGGTTCGCCGCAGGTTTTTATAGCGTCAGGTACCCCCATAAATTATCTAATAAAGGTTTAACCCCCTTGATCGCCCCCCAGGTAACCCTTTCACCCCCTATCACCACTGTCGCTAAGCGATCATTTTTCTGATCGCTGTCTTAGCGTCGGTGATGCAGATCGGTAGCCAGTAATTTTTTTTAGGTTCGCCGCAGGTTTTTATAGCGTCAGGTACCCCCATAAATTATCTAATAAGGGTTTAACCCCCTTGATCGCCCCCCAGGTAACCCTTTCACCCCCTATCACCACTGTCCCTAAGCGATCATTTTTCTGATCACTGTCTTAGCGTCGGTGATGCAGATCGGTAGCCAGTATTTTTTTTTTAGGTTCGCCGCAGGTTTTTATAGCGTCAGGTACGCCCATAAATTATCTAATAAAGGTTTAACCCCCTTGATCGCCCCACGGGTAACCCTTTCACCCCCTATCACCACTGTCGCTAAGCGATCATTTTTCTGATCGCTGTCTTAGCGTCGGTGATGCAGATCGGTAGCCAGTAATTTTTTTTAGGTTCTCCGCAGGTTTTTATAGCGTCAGGTACCCCCATAAATTATCTAATAAAGATTTAACCCCCTTGATCGCCCCCCAGGTAACCCTTTCACCCCCTATCACCACTGTCGCTAAGCGATCATTTTTCTGATCGCTGTCTTAGCGTCGGTGATGCAGATCGGTAGCCAGTAATTTTTTTTTAGGTTCGCCGCAGGTTTTTATAGCGTCAGGTACCCCCATATATTATCTAATAAAGGTTTTAACCCCCTAATTGCCCCTAGTTAACCCTTTCACCAGTGATCATCATATAAGTGTTACGGGTGACGCTGGTTAGTTAGTTTGCTTTTTATAGTGTCTGGGCACCCGCCGTATATAACCCAATAAAGGTTTAACCCCCTGATCGCCCGGCGGGTGATATCAATTAGGTTTTAGCGTCAGAGAGGGTCTGCGTCACACCCCAGGCAGCGTCAGGTTAGTGCCAGTAACGCTAACACCCACGCGTGAAGCATACACCCTCCTTAGTGGTATAGTATCTGAACAGATCAATATCTGATCTGATCAGATCTATACTAGCGTCCCCAGCAGTTTAGGGTTCCCAAAAACGCAATGTTAGTGGGATCAGCCCAGATACCTGCTAGCACCTGCGTTTTGCCCCTCCGTCCAGCCCAGGCCACCCAAGTAAAGTGTTGATCGATCACTGTCACTTGCAAAACACAACACACATAACTGCAGCGTTCGCAGAGACAGGCCTGATCCCTGCGACTCCAGTGCTGTAGGAGGTGATTTCACCACCACAGTTAAAAAAAAAAGCAAATATGCCGAAGCATTGGGGCAGCAGGGGCGGAGGAGCGATTTTGCTCCTAATGCCGCGTACATACGGTCGAAATTCCGACGGAGGCTTGCCCGTGGAAAAGTCCGACCATGTGTGTGCGGCATAACTTTTTTGCGGGAGGATGCCCCCATGCTTCGGCATATATAAATGGTGCATGTATGCCCATCATTAGAAGTGGGTGGATGAAGGGCGGTATTCTAATGGTGGGCATACCCACCCGATCAATCTCTTTTTTCGTTCAGCCAACTGGCTGCATGAAAAAAAAAGATTACAATACATGTCCAACAAGGACCAGCAACGTACTGGTATGTTGCTGGACTTTGAATGGTTATACCAGATTGATGCCTGCGGGTTTAGGTATCATCTTGGTATTATTCTTTTCAGCCAGCGGCCGGCTTTCATGTAAAAGCAATCCTAGTGGCTAATTAGCCTCTGGACTGCTTTTACAAGCAGTGGGAGGGAATGTCCCCCCCCCTGGATATAAAAAGCGCCATTGGGAAATTGGAAAAGCATTTTATCACACCGATCTTGGTGTGGTCAGATGCTTTGAGGGCAGAGGAAAGATCTAGGGTCTAGACCCCAGTTTTTTCAAAAAATGAGTACCTGTCACTACCTATTGCTATCATAGGGGATATTTAAATTCCCTGAGATAACAATAAAAATGATAAAAAAAAATAAATATGGAAGGAACAATTTAAAAACAAAATAAAAAAGCAAAATTAATAATAAAAAAAAAAAAAAAGCACCCCTGTCCTGCCCTGCGCTTGCCCAATGGCGAACGCAAGCGTCGGTCTGGCGTCATATGTAAACAGCAATTGCACCATGCATGTGAGGTATCACCGCGAAGGTCAGATCGAGGGCAGTAATTTTAGCAGTAGACCTCCTCTGTAAATCTAACGGGGTAACCTGTAAAGGCTTTTAAAAATGTATGTAGTTTGTCGCCAATGCGCGTTTGTGTGAAATTTTAAAGCATGTCGTGTTTGGTATCTATGTACTCGGCCTAAGATCATCGTTTTTATTTCATCAAACATTTGGGCAATATAGTGTGTTTTAGTGCATTAAAATTAAAAAAAGTGTATTTTTTCCCAAAAAAATGCGTTTGAAAAATCGCTGCGCAAATACTGTGTAGAAAAAATAAATGCAACACCCACCATTTTATTCTGTAGGGCCTTTGCTTTAAAAATATATATAATGTTTGGGGGTTCAACATAATTTTCTTGCAAAAAAAAATATGTTTTCATGTAAACAAAAAGTGTCAAAAAGGGCTTTGTCTTCAAGTGGTTAGAAGAGTGGATGTAAGCTTCCTAATGTTGTGTATAAAATGCCAGAACAGTTCAAAACCCCCCCAAATGACCCCATTTTGGAAAGTAGACACCCCAAGCTATATACTGAGAGGCATGTCGAGTCCATGGAATATTTTATATGTTGACACAAGTTGCGGAAAAAATACTATTTTTTTTATTTTTTTTGCACAAAGTTGTCACTAAATGATATATTGCTCAAACATGCCATGGGCATATGTGGAATTACACCCCAAAATACATTCTGTTTCTTCTCCTGAGTATGGGGATACCACATGTGTGAGACTTTTTGGGAGCCTAGCCGCGTACGGGACCCCAAAACCAATCACCGCCTTCAGGCTTTCTAAGGGTGTAAATTTTTGATTTCACTTCTCACTGCCTATCACAGTTTCGGAGGCCATGGAATGCCCAGATGGTACAAAACCCCCCAAAATGACCCCATTTTGGAAAGTAGACACCCCAAGCTATTTGCTGAGAGGTATTGTGAGTATTTTGCAGATCTCGCTTTTTGTCACAAAGTTTTGAAAATTGAAAAAAAAAAAAAAAAAAAAGTTCATCTTTCTTAATTTTCAAAAACAAATGAGAGCTGTAAAATACTCACCATGCCTCTCAGCAAACAGCTTGGGGTGTCTACTTTCCAAAATGGGGTCATTTGGGGGGGTTTTGTGCTATTTTGGCATTTTATGGCCTTCGAAACTGTGATAGGTAGTGAGGAGTCAAATCAAAAATTTGTGCCTAGAAATCCTGAAGGCGGTGCTTGGTTTTCGGGGTCCCGTACGCAGCTAGGCTCCTAAAAAGTCCCACACATGTGGTATCCCCGTACTCAGGAGAAGCAGCAAAATGTATTTTGGGGTGTAATTCCACATATAACCATGGCATGTGTGAGCAATATATCATTTAGTGACAACTTTTTGTAATTTTTTTTTTTTTGTCATTGATCAATCACTTGGGACAAAAAAAAAAAAATATTCAATGGGCTCAATAGGCTTCTCAGCAATTTCCTTGGGGTGTCTACTTTCTAAAATGGGGTCATTTGGGGGGGTTTTGTGCTATTTTGGCATTTTATGGCCTTCGAAACTGTGATAGGTAGTGAGGAGTGAAATCAAAAATTTGCGCCCTTAGAAATCCTGAAGGCGGTGCTTGGTTTCCGGGGTCCCGTATGTGGCTAGGCTCCTAAAAAGTCCCACACATGTGGTATCCCCGTACTCAGGAGAAGCAGCAGAATGGCCTAAATGTATGACTAAAATTGAGTTTATTCGATTTTTCTTATAACAAAAATTAGAAAATATCATTTTTTTTCAAAATTTTCGGTCTTTTTCCGTTTATATCGCAAAAAATAAAAATCGCAGAGGCAATCAAATACCATTAAAAGAAAGCTCTATTTGTGGGAAGAAAAGGACGCAAATTTCGTTTCGGTACAACATTGCATGTCCGCACAATTTACAGTTAAAGCAGCGCAGTGCAAAATTCTGAAATCACCTTTGGTACTTTAGCTACCAAATGGTCCGGGGCTTAAGTGGTTAAAAAACACACAGACACCGTTGGGATAAGTCCTTTATTAAAAAAAAAAAAAAAAAAAAAAAGATTCTAGCGGTGGTAATCCACTCTCGGTATCTTGCGATGGGTGATCTCCTCTCCGGGGTCCAGCGATGGATGATCTCTCCTCTCCGGGGTCCAGGCTCCAACGATGATGTCCAGCGCAGCGAGGAACAGCACATGGTCATCTCTTCACCGGAGCGGAGACCCCCCGGGAATGACGCGGCTTCAGCCAGTGACAGCTCTTAAGTAGCTGAGGGCGGGGCCACCCATCACGTGACCCCGTCCCCCTCAGACGCAAGGGGAAACCCGGGATTCCCCAGTGACGTGCGGGTAACCCCGCCCCCTCTGATGCAACGGAAACCTGCGTTACATCAGAGGGGGGCAGGGTCACCCGCACGTCACTGGAGAAGCCCGGGTTTCCCCTTGCGTCAGAGGGGGACGGGGTCACGTGACGGGTGGCCCCGCCCTCAGCTACTTAAGAGCTGTCACTGGCTGAAGCTGCGTCATTCCCTGGGTGTCTCCGCTCTGGTGAAGAGAGGACCGTGTGCTGTTCCTCGCTGCGCTGGACATCATCATTGGAGCCAGGACCCCGGAGAGGAGAGATCATCCATCTCTGGACCGCGGAGAGGAGATCACCCATCGCAGGATACTGAGAGTGGATTACCGCTGGAATCTTTTTTTTTATTTATTTTTATTTTTAATAAAGGACTTTTCCCAACGGTGTCTGTGTGTTTTTTTACGATTTTTTACACTTTCTTTGTGAAATGGTAGGAATACAATATACCCCTTACCAATTCGCATAGCGAGGGGGCCGGGATCTGGGGGTCCCCTTTGTTAAAGGGGTCTTCCAGATTCCGATAAACCCCCCCGCCCGCAGACCCCCACAAGCACCGGGCAAGGGTTGTGGGGATGAGGCCCTTGTCCCCATCAACATGGGGACATGGTGCATTGAGGGGTCACAGACCCCCAAAGCATCCTCCCCATGTTGAGGGCATGTGGCCTGGTACAGTTCAGGAGGGGGGGCGCTCTCTCGTCCCCCCCTCTTTTCCTGTGGCCTGCCAGGTTGCGTGCTCAGATAAAGGGTCTGGTATGGGTTTTTGGGGGGAACTCCACGCCATTTTTTTTTTAATTTGGAGTGGAGTTCCCCTTAAAATCCATACCAGACCTGAAGGGCTGACAATTCATTATAGCCGCGAGTGAGTTTTAAATAACTTTTTTTCCTTCAAAAATGACACTTTGTGCAGGGACAGTTCTAAGCACGGGAAACAAGCGCTGCTTTACAGGCATACTCTAGACACCCCCCAGGTACGAAATTTAAAGTAATATTTCACTTTTATTGTTTCACTTAAAGCATTATTAAAATCACTGCTCCCGAAAAAACGGCCTATTTTAAAACTTTTTTTTTGCATTGATACATGTCCCCTGGGGCAGGACCCCGGTCCCCAAACACTTTTTATGACAATAACTTGCATATAAGCCTTTAAAATTAGCACTTTAGATTTTTCATGTTTGAGTCCCATAGATTTTGTTCGGATGTTCGAACAAATTTATTGCCTGTTCGCAAGTTCTGGTGCGAACCGAACTGGGGGGTGTTCAGCTCATCCCTAGTGGTATACCACCTTTGGCTCATATAACTGGTCTTTAAATATCCACATCTGAAGGAGCAGTGAGACTGTGGACAATAGAGGACAAACCTGTCCCCCTTAGGCTGTATAAGGGCGTTGGCTCTATACTACAAGGCACTGTGGATGCTAAAAGGCTTAATCTAGCCCCCTAAAGCCACACCGCCAGCATTTGCCCATCCATGCACTAGTTGCTTACATAATGTAGACCAGATTCAAAGCCAACTTAGCTTGACAAACAGTATCTCACCCAAATAACCATGTGTAAGAGAAAGTAAAAACTTATCAAGAGATATAATAATTTAAAGTACTCATACCCAAGAAGGTCCTTCGTAGTGGGTAGTTTCAATTATTTTACCCATCCTTCTGGAGTATGGGTACTTTAAATTATTTTGTCTCTTGATAAGTTTTCTTACACATGGTTATTTGAAAAGCCGCGGCTCTGTGTGTGAATGAACAAGCAGAGCAATGGCTCAGGTACCCCCAGAGCACTAGTGCTGCTAGGCGAAAGTGCTACCCACTACACCACTGTGCTGCCCACACATATATATATATATGTATATATATATATATATATATATATATATATATATATATATATATATATATATATATATATATACACATGAAGTCCAAAATAAAGTCTCTTGTGTTGAAGGCTGAAGTCACTATGACAAGCCTGTTCAAATCACATGCGATTCTTTGCAGTGTTATTTGAGTCCATTCATTTTGTATGTGCTCAAATCGCATAGCAAAGGTATTGGTTTCAGGTATCAGAGAATTTGCACGAGTAGGAGTACCCATACAAATGCTTGATATCAGCACCAATACCGGTATCGATGCAACCCTAACTATATAATTTGGGTGATAGGGTTATCATATAAGCACAGTTTGATTGCACTAAAGTAGCACTGCACTGATTTTGGAACTCTAGTTGTACGATGCTTTGAATAGCATAGAGTGTGAGCAGCTACTAATAATTTAATCCTCCTGCCAAGTGCCCCCAGAGCAAGCAGCCTGCTACGGGGGCACCTGAGCCATTGCTCTGCTTTTTCATTCACACACAGAGCCGCGTGTAACGAATAACCATGTGTAAGAAAAAGTGAAAATTTATCAAGAGACAAAATAATTTAAAGTACCCATACCCACGAAGGACCTTCTTGTTTTTACTTTTTCTTACACATGGTTATTTGAGTGAGATACTGTTTGTCAAGCTATGTTGGCTTTGAATCTGGTCTACATTATGTAAGCATCCCGACCACGACACTACCTGCCTGGAGTTTGCATGTTCTCCCTGTGTCTGCGTGGGTTTCTTCCGGGTGGTCCAGTTTCCTCCCACACTCCAAAGACATGTTGGTAGGTTAATTGGCTTCTGTCAAAAATTGGCCCTAGTATATGAATGTGAGTTAAGGACCTTAGATTGTAAGCTCCTTGAGGGTAGGGACCGATGTGAATGTACAATGTATATGTAAACGCTGCGTAAATTTACAGCGCTATATAAGTACCTGAAATAATATATATATACGTAAAAGACTTTTGTTTGAACATAAGATTGATTACATAAGATTTATAGCATATATTACAGCACTGTACATATATTGGGTGCTAGGGTTATCTTATAAGCACAGTTTGATTGCACTACAGTAGTGCTGCACTCATTTTGGAATTTTATTGCCCCCACCATCAGATCAAGAGGCCAAAAACCTGACACTCCGGAGATATCTGGAGAGAAGATGACAGCGGCTAGCAAGGGACATAACCACTGAATTGTTGGAAGGTTGTGGTACTTTTAAGGGCTTAGTTCCGCTTTAACACTCTGTCTCGTCTCTATCCCCTAAAACTGGTGGTAACACTCTGTCTCGGCTCTATCCCCTAACACTGGTGGTAACACTCTGGGAATAGAGCCGAGACAGAGTGTTACCACCAGTGTTAGGGGATAGAGCCGAGACAGAGTGTTACCACCAGTGTTTGGGAATAGAGCTGAGACAAACACTGGTGGTAACACTCTGTCTCGGCTCTATCCCCTAACACTGGTGGTAACACTCTGTCTCGTCTCAATCCCCTAACACTGGTGGTAACACTCTGTCTCGGCTCTATCCCCAAACACTGGTGGTAACACTCTGTCTCGGCTCT
The DNA here is from genome assembly GCA_029206835.1 of Rana muscosa. Taxonomy (NCBI): domain Eukaryota; kingdom Metazoa; phylum Chordata; class Amphibia; order Anura; family Ranidae; genus Rana; species Rana muscosa. The sequence goes on from CM055116.1 coordinate 109,939,218, forward strand.
ATCCCCAAACACTGGTGGTAACACTCTGTCTCGGCTCTATCTCCTAACACTGGTGGTAACACTCTGTCTCGGCTCTATCCCCTAACACTGGTGGTAACACTCTGTCTCGGCTCTATCCCCTAACACTGGTGGTAACACTCTGTCTTGGCTCTATCCCCTAACACTGGTGGTAACACTCTGTCTCGGCTCTATCCCCTAACACTGGTGGTAACACTCTGTCTCAGCTCTATCCCCTAACACTGGTGGTAACACTCTGTCTCGGCTCTATCCCCTAACACTGGTGGTAACACTCTGTCTCGGCTCTATCCCCTAACACTGGTGGTAACACTCTGTCTCGGCTCTATCCCCTAAAACTGGTGGTAACGATCTGTCTTGGCTCTATCTCCTAACACTAGTGGTAATGCTCTGTCTCGGCTCTATCCCCTAACTCTGGTGGTAACACTCTCTCTCGGCTCTATCCCCTAACACTGGTGGTAACACTCTGTCTTGGCTCTATCCCCTAACACTGGTGGTAATGCTCTGTCTCGGCTCTATCCCCTAAAACTGGTGGTAACACTCTGTCTCAGCTCTATCCCCTAACACTGGTGGTAACAATCTGTCCCGGCTCTATCCCCTAACACTGGTGGTAACACTCTGTCTCGGCTCTATCCCCTAAAACTGGTGGTAACACTCTGTCTCGGCTCTATACCCTAACACTGGTGGTAACACTCTGTCTTGGCTCTATCCCCTAACACTGGTGGTAACACTCTGTCTTGGCTCTATCCCCTAACACTGGTGGTAATGCACTGTCTTACCACCAGTGTTAGGGGATAGAGTTAAGACAGTGCATTACCACCAGTGTTAGGGGATAAAGTTAACACTCTGTCTCAGCTCTATCCCCTAACACTGGTGGTAACAATCTGTCTCGGCTCTATCCCCTAAAACTGGTGGTAACGCTCTGTCTCGGTTCTATCCCCTAACACTGATGGTAACGCTCTGTCTCGGCTCTATCCCCTAACACTGGTGGTAACACTCTGTCTCGGCTCTATCCCCCAACTCTGGTGGTAACACTCTCTCTCAGCTCTATCCCCTAACACTGGTGGTAACACTCTGTCTTGGCTCTATCCCCTAACACTGGTGGTAACACTCTGTCTCAGCTCTATCCCCTAACACTGGTGGTAACACTCTGTCTCGGCTCTATCCCCTAACACTGGTGGTAACACTCTGTCTCAGCTCTATCCCCTAACACTGGTGGTAACAATCTGTCCCGGCTCTATCCCCTAACACTGGTGGTAACACTCTGTCTCGGCTCTATCCCCTATCACTGGTGGTAACACTCTGTCTCAGCTCTATCCCCAAACACTGGTGGTAACACTCTGTCTCAGCTCTATCCCCTAACACTGGTGGTAACACTCTGTCTCAGCTCTATCCCCAAACACTGGTGGTAACGCTCTGTCTCGGCTCTATCCCCAAACACTGGTGGTAACACTCTGTCTCGGCTCTATCCCCTAACACTGGTGGTAACACTCTGTCTCAGCTCTATCCCCTAACACTGGTGGTAACATTCTGTCTCGGCTCTATCCCCAAACACTGGTGGTAACACTCTGTCTCGGCTCTATCCCCAAACACTGGTGGTAACACTCTGTCTCGGCTCTATCCCCTAACACTGGTGGTAACACTCTGTCTCAGCTCTATCCCCTAACACTGGTGGTAACACTCTGTCTTGGCTCTATCCCCTAACACTAGTGGTAACGCTCTGTCTCGGCTCTATCCCCTAACACTGGTGGTAACACTCTGTCTCAGCTCTATCCCCTAACACTGGTGGTAACAATCTGTCCCGGCTCTATCCCCTAACACTGGTGGTAACACTCTGTCTCGGCTCTATCCCCTAACACTGGTGGTAACACTCTGTCTCAGCTCTATCCCCTAACACTGGTGGTAACACTCTGTCTCAGCTCTATCCCCTAACACTGGTGGTAACACTCTGTCTTGGCTTTATCCCCTAACACTAGTGGTAACGCTCTGTCTCGGCTCTATCCCCTAACACTGGTGGTAACACTCTGTCTCAGCTCTATCCCCTAACACTGGTGGTAACAATTTGTCCCGGCTCTATCCCCTAACACTGGTGGTAACACTCTGTCTCGGCTCTATCCCCTAACACTGGTGGTCACAGTCTGTCTAGGCTCTTTCCTGTTCTTTCTCAAAGGTCTGAGCAGAGTTTGGTACCTTGTTGGCCATCAACAAATGTAGTAGTATGTATTTAGGGCAATGCCATTTATTGACTAAGGCTCGGTTCACACCTATGCGAATTGGATGCGGGGAATTCGCATAGCAGGAGAATGTGACTAGCTCTCTATGGAGCCGGTTCACATATCGCTGCAGCAGGTCGGTGCGATTTGCTGAAAAAAATTGGGCCTGAAATGGTGAACCAGCACACACCGGACCCCTGCTGTGCTACGGATCCGGCAATGGTGTGAACCCAGCCTAAATAAACAGATTGCAGTGAAAGCTTTCAAGGCACGTTGGCTTCTTCTTCAAGCAATACTTGTCCATTGCCTGAAGCGGAGGCAAGTCTACTTCAAAAGCTTGCACTGCAATCTGTTTATGTCACCAATAAATGGCATCGCCCTAAATCCAAACTTCTACAGAGGTTTTCGTGAATTTTTTAGTTTACAGAGTTTATTTTGCCAAGGATAAAGAATAACAAACTATCACATCACCATCAGAGCGAAAAGTGGATTGTGTGCATTAAATTGTATTAAGTTAAGCCAGAGGTATACTTCTAATCCAAACATAACTGTTTTAAAAGGGCAATAAAAATAAATGGACTTTGAATATACTCTGGTCCAATTAGATTATGTTCATAAACTATTTTATCCTTAAAAAATTAATTTTATTTTACATATAACACATAAAACATAAGACAATTCACTTTGAAATCAAGCAGAACCCTATTTGTAAAGCACTTTACAATTACTGAGACCATCACCGTATAACTTCTTATTCTACATTTGTTAGAGATTTCAGGCATTGAGCTGGATGAGCAGTTAAATGCATTCAGTGCCTTGAAAAATAATTCATATTCATTTTCCACATTTTGTCATATTACAATCAAAAAGGGAAATGTATTTTATTGGGATTTTATGTGATAGACCAACACAAAGTGGCAAATGATTGTGAAGTGGAAGGAAAATGATAAATGGTTTTCCAAATTTTTTACAAATAAACAGAGGCGGCTCTAGGCTTTGTGAGGCCTTAGGCAAAACTTAGACATGAGGCCCCACTCACGCCCATAATGGGGAAAAATAATTCAAGCAAGAAAAATGGCTGCAGAAAATGCACGGATCTAGCACACAGGTGATCAGCACCACTTCCAGGGCACCCTCCTCACCCATCAGACATATTCAGCCAATGCAAGAGGGGGGGGGGGGGGAGAGAGTGGGAGGTGATAGAGATCCGATGGCGCCGACATTAGTATTGATCACAGGCAAATTAGGTGGCCGTGAGACCCCTGTAAGTGTGAGGCCTTAGGCGATCGCCTAATTTGCCTAATTAGAGAGCCGCCTCTGCAAATAAATATCTGAAAAGTGTGGCGTGCATTTGTATTCAGCTCCCTTTACTCTGATACCCCTAACTAAAATATAGTGGAACCAATTGCCTTTAGAAGTTACCTCATTAATAGAGTCCCCCTGTGTCTAATTTAAACTCAGTATAAATACAGCTGTTCTGTGAAGTCTTCAGAGGTTTGTTAGAGAAGCTTAGTGAACAAACAGCATCATGAAGGCCAAGGAACACACCAGACAGGTCAGGGACAATGTTGTGGAGAAGTTTAAAGCAGGGTTAGGTTATAAAAAAATATCCCAAGCTTTGAACATCTTACGGAGCACTGTTCAATCCATCATACGAAAATAGAAAGAGTATGGCACAACTGCAAAGCTACTAAGACATGTCCGTCCACCTAAACTGACAGGCCAGGCAAGGAGAGCATTCATCAGAGAAGCAGCCAAGAGGCCCATGGAAACTCTGGAGGAGCTGCAGAGATCCACAGCTCAGGTGGGAGAATCTGTCCACAGGGCAACTATTAGTCATGCACTCCACAAATCTGGCCTTTATGGAAGAGTGGAAAGAAGAAAGCTATTGTTGAAAGAAAGACATAAGAAGTCCCGTTTGCAGTTTGCGTGAAGCAATGTGGGGGACATAACAAACGTGGAAGAAGGTGCTCTGGTCAAATGAGAACAAATTTTTACTTTTTGGCCTAAAAGCATAACCCTATGTGTGGCGGAAAACTAACACTGCACATCACCCTGAACGCACCATCTCCACCGTGAAACATGGTGGTAGCAGCATCATTTTGTGGGGATGCTTTTCTTCAGCAGGGACAGGGAATCTGGTCAGAGTTGATGGGAAGATGGATTGAGCCAAATACAGGGCAATCTTAGAAGAAAACCTGTTAGGGTCTGCAAAAGACTTGAGACTGGGGAGGAGGTTCACCTTCAAGAAAGACAAAAAGCCTAAACATACAGCCAGAGCTACAATGGAATGGTTTAGATCAAAGCATAGAATAGCCCAGTCCAAGTCCAGACCTAAATCCAATTGAGAATCTGTGGCAAGACTTGAAAATTGCTGTTTACAGACGCTCTCCATCCAATCTGACAGTGTTTTAGCTACAGTAGGTGCCGCCAATATTGTGTCAATCTCGCCGCTTCTAGCGGCGGGATTGACACCCTATGAGCTCCGTCGCGAGAGCCAGCGCCGAGCTGTCTCGTCATCGGGAAAGGAAAAATGTTCCTTTCACGATGAGCGACACGCATTGCCGGTAGACGGAGATCCGACGTGGATTCCCGCCAATACCAGGCACTGTGTTTGGTATGAATCCTGAGCGGGAACTCCACACCAATTTTTAAAGAAAAAAACGGCATAGATTCCCCCTCCAGGAGCATACCAGGCCCTCGGGTCTGGTCTGGATTTGAAGGGGAAACCCTATGTCGAAGAAACGGCATGGGGGTGCCCCTCAAAATCCAAACCAGACTCTTATCCGAGCACGCAACCTGGCAGGCCGCAGCAGGGGAAGAGGGGGGGACGAGAGAGCGACCTGCGGCCCCCCAACCCCAGAGCACCCTGCCCCCATGTTGATGAGGACAGGGCCTCTTCCCGACAACCCTGGCCGTTGGTTGTCGGGGTCTGCGGGCGGGGGGCTTATCGGAATCCGGGAGCCCCCTTTAACCACTTAAGCCCCGGACCATTTCGGGCCATTAGGACCAGGCCTGTTTTTGGGATTCGGCACTGCGCTGCTTTAACTGTAAATTGTGCGGACATGCAATGTTGTACCCAAATGAAATTTGCGTCCTTTTCTTCCCACAAATAGAGCTTTCTTTTAATGGTATTTGATTGCCTCTGCGATTTTTATTTTTTGCGATATAAACAGAAAAAGACCGAAAATTTTGAAACAAAATGATATTTTCTACTTTTTGTTATAAGAAAAATCGAATAAACTCAATTTTAGTCATACATTTAGGCCAAAATGTATTCAGCCACATGTCTTTAGTAAAAAAAATGTCAATAAGCGTATATTTATTGGTTTGCGCAAAAGTTATAGCGTTTACAAACTAGGGTACATTTTCTGAAATTTACACAGCTTTAAATTTATGACTGCCTATCTCATTTCTTGAGGTGCTAAAATGGCAGGGCAGTACAAAACCCCCCCAAATGACCCCATTTTGGAAAGTAGACACCCCAAGGAAATTGCTGAGAGGCATGTTGAGCCCATTGAATATTTTTTTTTTTTGTCCCAAGTGATTGAATAATGACAAAAAAAAAAAAATTACAAAAAGTTGTCACTAAATGATATATTGCTCACACATGCCATGGTTATATGTGGAATTGCACCCCAAAATACATTCTGCTGCTTCTCCTGAGTACGGGGATACCACATGTGTGGGACTTTTTAGGAGCCTAGCCACGTACGGGACCCCGGAAACCAAGCACCGCCTTCAGGATTTCTAAGGGCGCAAATTTTTGATTTCACTCCTCACTACCTATCACAGTTTCGAAGGCCATAAAATGCCAAAATAGCACAAAACCCCCCCAAATGACCCCATTTTGGAAAGTAGACACCCCAAGCTATTTACTGAGAGGCATGTTCAGTCCATGGAATATTTTATATTTTGCCACAAGTTGCGGGAATATGACAAACTTTTTTTTTTTTGCACAAAGTTGTCACTAAATGATATATTGCTCACACATGCCATGGGCATATGTGAAATTACACCCCAAAATACATTCTGCTGCTTCTCCTGAGTACGGGGATACCACATGTGTGGGACTTTTTGGGAGCCTAGCCGCGTACGGGACCCCAAAAACCAAGCACCGCCTTCAAGGTTTCTAAGGGCATACATTTTTGATTTCACTCCTCACTACCTATCACAGTTTTGAAGGCCATAAAATGCCAAGATGGCACAAAACCCCCCCAAATGACCCCATTTTGGAAAGTAGACACCCCAAGCTATTTGCTGAGAGGCATGTTGACCCCATTGAATATTTTTTTTTTGTCCCAAATGATTGAATAATGACAAAAAGAAAAAAAAAATGTACAAAAAGTTGTCACTAAATGATATATTGCTCACACATGCCATGGTTATATGTGGAATTGCACCCCAAAATACATTCTGCTGCTTTTCCTGAGTACGGGGATACCACATGTGTGGGACTTTTTGGGAGCCTAGCCGCGTACAGGGCCCCAAAAACCAAGCACTGCGAACGCTGCAGTTATGTGTGTTGTGTTTGGTAAGTGACAGTGATTGATCGATACTGCACTTGGGTGGGCTGGGCTGGGCTGGGCTGGGCGGAGGGGCTAAACGCAGGCGCTAGCAGGTATCTGGGCTGATCCCGCTAACACTGCGTTTTTGGGAACCCTAAACCGCTGGGGATGCTAGTATAGATCTGATCAGATCTGATCAGATACTATACCACTAAGGGGGGTGTATGCTTTGCGCGTGGGTGTTAGCGTTACTGTCACTAACCTAACACTGCCTGGGGCGACGCAGACCCTCTCTGGCGCTAAAACCTAATTGATCTCACCCGCCGGGCGATCAGGGGGGTTAAACCTTTATTGGGTTATATACGGCGGGTGCCCTGATGCTATAAAAAGCAAACTAATCAACCAGCGTCACCCGTAACCTTTATATGGTGATCACTGGTGAAAGGGTTAACTAGGGGCAATCAGGGGGTTAAAACCTTTATTAGGTTAAATATGGGGGTACCTGACACTATATAAAAACCTGACGGGTAACCTAAATAACTAAATAACTTACTGGCTAACCAGTGACACCAGTGACGCTTATACGGCGATCACTGGTGAAAGGGTTAACTCTAGGGGCAATCAGGGGGTTAAAATAATATATGGGGGTACCTGACACTAATAAAAACCTGCGGCGAACCTAAAAAAAAATAACTGCCTATCTAAAACACCAGCGACACGAATACAGCGATCGGAAAAACAATCGCTTAGTGACGCTGAAGTTAGGGGGTGAAAGGGTTACCTGGGGGGTGATCAAGGGGTTAAACCTTTATTAGGGGGGGTTAGGGGGCTACCCTGGACCTAAAGGGGCCTAATCCTAACTGCCCTGCAACTTTTTACAATCACAGATGACACTAAATGCAGTGATCAGTAAAATAAATGATCACTGCAATCAGTGACACTGTGATTGGGGGCTTTGGGGTGACCTGGGGGGTGATCTGGGGGTGACTGGGGGGTGATTTGTGTGCCTATGTGTACCTACGTGTCAGTGGACTGTTGGTGCACTAACCTGCTTCTTCTCTGCTCGGCGCCGGGAACGAAAAGACCGCGGCGAGGGAGATGACATCACTTCCTCCAGCCTTGTTTACATCACATGGCGGAGGAAGCATTTTCATTGGCCGGGAGCGATCGCGAGGGGGGGGGCGGAATCGAGCGGCCGCCCCCTCATGCCTGATCGCTCCCGAACACTTAACGGCCGCTCACTGCAGTGAAGGGGGGTCCGGATGGACCCCCCAACTGCACAAAGGCGATCACGTAGATCTACGTGATTCTGCCTGTCCGTGCCATTCTGCCGACGTAAATCGGCGGTGGGCGGTCGTTAAGTGGTTAATAAGGGGGCCCCCAGATCCCGGCCCCCCCACCCTATGTGAATGAGTATGGAAGAAGCTGGAAGAAGATAGCGGAGGCCCGGCAGAAGAAAGAAAGAACCGGAGAAGAGGGAAGAAGGCGACGGAGAAGACCGGGCCCCGCTAGCAAAAGAGCTGAAAGAAGATAGCGGTGGCCCGGCAGAAGAAAGAACCGGAGAGCGCGGTGACGACACCGGAGACCCCCGAAGTCGGAAGAAGACCCCCGGAGCTGTGCAATAAATTACTTTAAAAAGCTGTGTGTGTTTTTTTATTGACTTTTTTTCCACCAGGTGAATGGGTAAGGGTACGATGTACCCCATACTCATTCACATAGGGTGGGGGGGCCGGGATCTGGGGGCCCCCTTATTAAAGGCCCGCAGACCCTGACAACCAACGACCAGGGTTGTCAGGAAGAGGCCCTGTCCTCATCAACATGGGGGCAGGGTGCTCTGGGGTTGGGGGGCCACAGGTCGCCCCTCTGCCCCAGAGCACCAAACCCCCCATGTTGAGGGCATGCGGCCTGGTACGGTTCAGGAGGGAGGGGGGCCGCTCTCTCGTCCCCCCCTCTTCCCCTGCGGCCTGCCAGGTTCCGTGCTCGGATAAGGGTCTGGTTTGGATTTTGAGGGGGACCCCCACACCGTTTTTTTGGCGTAGGGTTTCCCCTTCAAATCCAGACCAGACCCGAGGGCCTGGTATGCTCCTGGAGGGGGAACCCATGCCGTTTTTTTCTTTAAAATTGGCGTGGAGTTCCCGCTCAGGATTCATACCAAACACAGTGCCTGGTATTGGCGGGAATCCACGTCGGATCCCCGTTCAATACAGTGCCGCGTCTCCTCGCTATTGCAGCGAGCGCGAGCTGTGTCGCCACCCTGTCGCCGAGATGTCGGCACCCCTGTCGCCGAGAATCTCCACGATGGGATCGCGATGAATATACAATGTCGGCGGCACCTACTGTATTTTGCATAGAAGAATGGGCAAAAATGGCACTCTCTAGATGTGCAAAGCTGGTAGAGACATCCCCAAAAAGACTTGCAGCTGTAATTGCAGTGAAAGGTGATTCTACAAAGTATTGACTCAGGGGGGCTGAATACAAATGCACCCTACACTTTTCACGTATTTATTTGTAAAAAAATTTGAAAACCATTTATCATTTTACTTCCACTTCACAATTATGTGCCACTTTGTGTTGGTCTATCACATAAAATCCCAATAAAATACATTTACATGGTTGTAATATGACAAAATGTGGAAAATGTCAGAATGCTGACTGTGTTGATGAGGGATTAGAGAGATTTTCTTTCATTCAACCCATTATTACAAGAAAGAAAATGATAGAATCTATGACTTGGGATAAGTTCACCTTTCATAACATGTTACACTCATATTCAGGGTGTAACATGTTATGAATGCGCCAGCCCCCATGCCCCCCAATCCCCACTGTGACAGCCGACTGGGGCTCATCTCCCAGTATCTGCTGCCACAATTCAAAAAAGACGTGGCTGCGTCACTCATTCACAGTCCTCTGTGAATGGAAAACTAAAGCCTTTGTGGCTGTCGGCTTGTAATTTTCAATTAACTACCACGACGCTGTGAGCAACTCCTGCAACAGAAAATAATAAATGCACATATTTTTTACCTGCAAAAACATTTGCAATTTTTTTTTTTTTTTTTAAAGTGAACTTATCCTTTAAGAGTTTATGTAACGTTGAAAGGCCTGGAAAGAGTGTTAGATGTTGCCTTAGGCAGCCTATACATTATTTTTTTTTTTTGTTGAAACAGCGAGTTGAACAAAAACAAAAATGACCCAATGCCGCCATCCACACATTCGCGCCAGCAGCGCTGATCATGCTTTTCATGATCATGATTTTCCAGCAGGCTGGTTGGGCTCGGTTATTGACTTCTGTACAATCAGCCTGCCCATACATGGATCAAAATGTGGTCAATCCTTTCTGAACCAGACAAATTTCAATCAATGTATGGCCAGCTTTATAAAGGAAATTGCAGAATGTGGGGGGGGGGGGTAGGTGGCAGAATTTAGATAAATGGAGGTGTGGGATTGGGAGAAAGATTAAGGAATGGGACAGGTACAGAGAGGTAGAGGAGAAAGTGGTTGGGGAGAAGAGAGAGAAATAAAGAGGGGGGGGGGTGCATAAGAGCACAAGGGCCATCCACCATTCAGATTGTCAGTAAGAAATTACTGCACCACTGCACCGTGGGTTGCATACATGAAATAGAAGGCTGCTATAGTTTTGTTGTGTGTGTCTGCTAGAATGGCAGTTATTTCCTTGATCATTAATGCATTTACCATATGTGATTTTTAACTTTGACAAAGTTTAAGGAGGAGTCTTCCAAACTCTATCAATCGTTAGTGTGATGGCCAAAAAGATTTGAGTAATTAAAGCTCTATCTGCTCGGATGATACCCAGAAAGGGAGATGGACATCTCTCTTCTGGCCATCATCAGCCTACAAAACAGATATTTTTTTTTCTACTTTTTCTTTTATTGCCTAATGCCAATTTTACATTGGTAGACTGTTTCATAAGTGCAAGTCAAGTGTTTGGTTTGCAGTTGCAGCCACGTTGATCTTGATGAGCAAGTTTTACAGGCATTTCCCCCTGCCAATCTCTGCAGCAGCTGAGCAGCAAAGCATCACAACCACAGCATGTGTACAGCCCTACCAGGCTGTAATGTTAGAATTACGGTGGACGGCCGGGACAAAAGGGGTGCAGTAAAACCACAGCTCAGTCACCTGTTTTTACCTCCCTTCCAGCCACCAGTGTGAAAGAGCCCTAAGAATTATCAGAGGATTACATTAGCAATCACACCAGCAAACTATTCTACTGTAAAGCCCTGTACACACGATCGGTTTTACCGATGAAAACAGTCCGATGGACTGTTTTCATCGGACAAACTGATCGTGTGTGGGCCCCATCGGACTTATTTCCATCGGTGAAAAAAATAGAACTTGTTTTAAATGTTTCCGATGGAAAAAAAAAACGATAGGAAATTCCGATCGTCTGTGTGGAACTCCATCGGAGAAAAAACCCACGCATGCTCAGACTGAATTACAAGACGGGAGCGCTCGTTCTGGTAAAACTAGCGTTCGTAATGGAGATAGCACATTCGTCGTGCTGTAACGGATTGAAAAGCACGGAGACTGAAAAGCGCAAATCGGCTCTCACCAAACGTTTACTAACATGCGGTAACACGAAATCAGCAAAACCCCCCCAAAGGGTGGCGCAATTGGATTTGAACTTCCCCTTTCATAGTGCCGTCGTACGCGTTGTACGTCACAGCGTTTTGGACGGTCGGAATTTTGTCTGATGGTGTGTAGGCAAGACTGATGGAAGTCAGCTTCATCGAAATTCCGATGGAAAAATCCATCGGATTTGATCCCATCGGAAATCCGATCGTGTGTACAGGGCTTTAGACACCAAGATGGCAAATATCCGACAGTAGTGTGCTTCCTTGTATGTGAACTACAAGCATGCCAAACCAGAAATTATGTTTTCTGTACTCTTCTGCTAAATCATTTGTGACTGAGCAAGCATCTGCCATCTCGGCAATCAATTCTGCCCATATGGTGCACACATTGCGCCTGGGTGACAATCAAACCTCCATATTTCAGTAGATCCCAGCTGCATCCTTGCAGACAAATAACAGGCACATTTCCCATATGTGTACATCAATGCATTCCTTCTATGTAAGAAAAAATATCAGCGCTGCATCAAGGGCTGCAATAGTACTTTACCATGCCCTATCGACAAAGCTTACCACAACAGCCCAACGGGTGCTCACCGTGTTTTAATTTCTGAAAAGTCTTATAATGGGGGTTATTTTTGGCTGTACAGCACACTTAAAAAAAAAAAAAGACCATATTAGCCGTTAATGATTTAACCATACACTAAACTGTCAGACAGCCCACAAATAAATGTTCAAAAACATAATTTTATAACACACTGTCTATGTGTAATAAAATAATGCTTTTTGGCATTTATTCATAGGCTCTTTGACAGCGACAGCCTTGTGTGCCGTCTCATCTTCTATGTGGGATCCTAAGCTGTACATGACTTGTATGTGGTCTCATCTTGTATGTGGGATCCTAAGCTGTACATGCCCTGTGTGTGGTCTCAGGCTATATGTACCCTCAGTGTGGTCTCAGGCTGTACACGCCCTCAGTGAGCGCTCACACGGGGCTGCACACGCCCTGTGTGTGGTCTCAGGTTGTACATGCCCTGTGTGTGGTCTCAGGCTGTACACGCCCTGTGTGTGGTCTCAGGCTGTACACGCCCTGTGTGTGGTCTCAGGTTGTACACGCCCTGTGTGTGGTCTCAGGTTGTACACGCCCTCAGTGTGCTCTCACAGTGTGCGCTCACACGGGGCTGCACACGCCCTGTGTGTGGTCTCAGGTTGTACACGCCCTGTGTGTGGTCTCAGGCTGTACACGCCCTGTGTGTGGTCTCAGGCTGTACACGCCCTGTGTGTGGTCTCAGGCTGTACACGCCCTGTGTGAGGTCTCAGGCTGTACACGCCCTGTGTGCGGTCTCAGGCTGTACACGCCCTGTGTGAGGTCTCAGGCTGTACACGCCCTGTGTGCGGTCTCAGGCTGTACACGCCCTGTGTGCGGTCTCAGGCTGTACACGCCCTGTGTGCGGTCTCAGGCTGTACACGCCCTGTGTGCGGTCTCAGGCTGTACACGCCCTGTGTGCGGTCTCAGGCTGTACACGCCCTGTGTGTGGTCTCAGGCTGTACACGCCCTGTGTGCGGTCTCAGGCTGTACACGCCCTGTGTGCGGTCTCAGGCTGTACACGCCCTGTGTGCGGTCTCAGGCTGTACACGCCCTGTGTGTGGTCACAGGCTGTACACGCCCTGTGTGTGGTCTCAGGCTGTACACGCCCTGTGTGTGGTCTCAGGCTGTACACGCCCTGTGTGTGGTCTCAGGCTGTACACGCCCTGTGTGTGGTCTCAGGCTGTACACGCCCTGTGTGTGGTCTCAGGCTGTACACGCCCTGTGTGTGGTCTCAGGCTGTACACGCCCTGTGTGTGGTCACAGGCTGTACACGCCCTGTGTGTGGTCTCAGGCTGTACACGCCCTGTGTGTGGTCTCAGGCTGTACACGCCCTGTGTGTGGTCTCAGGCTGTACACGCCCTGTGTGTGGTCTCAGGTTGTACACGCCCTGTGTGTGGTCTCAGGTTGTACACGCCCTGTGTGTGGTCTCAGGTTGTACACACCCTGTATGTGATCTCATGATATACTTGCTCTATTTATGGTCCCAGTCTCTACATACCTTTGTGTGGGCTCAGGCTCTATGTGCCCTAGTGTGGTATCATGCTATACATACCCTATGTATGGTCCCAGGCTGTACATGCCCTAAGTGTGGTCTCATGCTGTACATTCTCTGTGTGTGGTCTCATGCTATACATACCCTATGTATGAACTCAGGCTGTACACGCTATGTGTGTGGTCTCATGATATACATACCCTATGTATGATCTTAGGATGTACACACTCTGTGTGTGGTCTCATTATATACATACCCTATGTATGATCTAAGGCTATACGTGCTCTGTGTGTGGTCTCATGCTATACATACCCAATGTATGATCTCAGGCTAAGGCTAAGGTAATGACTAAGCGCTGACATTTGCGCGAAACGCATCTACCTCTTTGTCCCCTGCTCCATCTGTCAACCACTTGTCATATGAAGCTTCAATAAAAAGATTTTTGGAAGTGCAGCTGTCTGGAATTATTTCTTCACATCTGATCTCAGGCTGTACACGCTATGTGTGTGGCCTTATGATATACATACCCTATGTATGATATCAGTCTGTACATGCTCTGTGTGGTCTCATGATATACATACCCAATGCATGATTTCAGGCTGTACACGCTATGTGTGTGGTCTCATGCTATACATAACCTATGTATGATCTCAGGCTGTACACGCTATGTGTGTGGTCTCATGCTATACATACCCTATGTATGATCTTAGGTTGTACACGCTCTGTGTGTGGTCTCATTATATACATACTGTTATGTCCCTTAGACACGGGGTCTCTCAGAGTGTTGCTAGCAATGCTAAAGTATCTGCTCAGCAAGTTACACACAGGCAAGATGAACTTATTAACCATGGAAGGGTTTATTACTCACTCAGAACATGATGACTTGTTACATGGAGGAGTCTTAATACAACAGGATTCTGTCATTACCAGATGTAATCCTTTCTCTGCATCATGCTGCTGCTGCTTCCAGTCTCACACACCACTCTCACTACTTCCTGGTACAACCCCTTCCCAGCATGCATCAGGAGAAAAAGGTGAAGGGTCACACAGTGTTCCAGCACAAACATTACATCTCCTCTTTTTCCCATAAAAACAAAAAAAAACAATAGGAAAAAAAATAAATAAACATAACAATAGAACAAAATACTCAACACATAAAATAACAAGGCAAGCAGGATCAGTTCAGCAAGTAGTATCTCCAACTCAGTTCTGTGGCTCCTGCATCACGTTACGAGCCCTTTGTCTCTGTTTCCTGACCTCCAAAGTGTCCCGTAAGATTTCAGTGCTTTGCCAACGAGGAGTTTGATGTCTTTGGCGGGCAGACTTACGAAGTGCCACAGCACCAGGAGGGGTAGAGGCTGTCAAAGGTTCTGGAGGTGTCAGTGGGTGTCCAACAGACAAATCAGTCTCTGCAACTCCAGGCACATGTCCGGGCTCCTCAGGAATACGGTCACCAACCGCTTCAAGAGTTGGTTGTAAACTTGTAGGATCATGCCAGACACCATGCCATATGTCACCAGTAGAGCCCTGAGTAGACTCTGGTGGTTGGGTAGAAAGAGAGGTCGGGTTTGTTTCTACTGGCAGGCAAATGTGCTTTCTCAATTGCGAAAGGTGTCTTCGAACACAAACGCCATTCTCCAGGCGAACAAGGTACATTTGTTGTCCAAGAGGTCCATCAATAATGCCAGGAAGCCAATGAGGCAAAACTCTGTAATTCCGAAACCATACAAGATCACCAGCACGGAATCCAGGACGGCCTGGCGGAGAAGGTGTCGGTGACTGTTCCTGTGGATGAACTAAATCCAGTTTGGTGCGGAGATGCCTGCCAAACATAAGAAAAGCTGGGGACAGCCCAGTAGTAGCGTGTTTTGTGTTTCGGTACATGGTCAAGAACTCCAGAAGCTTCTCCTCTGACAGTCCAACCTGGTCCAGAGTGGACAGTAAGTGCTTCTTAAACGTCTGCACAAACCGTTCTGCCAGTCCATTCAAGGCTGGATGATAAGGAGCTGTTTTGTAGTGTTGGATGCCCAAGCCACTGAGGAAGGATTGAAACTCATGCGATGTAAATTGAGTCCCATTGTCCGAGACTATGGCTGTTGGCAAGCCATATTGAGCAAAGAGCTTCCTTAAGACTAGAATGGTAGCATCTGAGGTAACAGAAGGCATTTGAAAAACCTCTGGCCATTTTGAATGTGCATCTACTATGATCAAATACATTTTACCCTGGATTGGGCCAGCAAAATCAAGATGGAGTCTTGACCACGGTTCTGTCGGCCATGGCCAAGGTAGCAGGGTTCCTTTCTTTTGGGGTCGCTGAGCTTGACAGCACCCAGGACATTGAGCCACATAATCTTCAATTGCTGTGTCCATTTGGGGAGAAAAAGGTGAAGGGTCACACAGTGTTCCAGCACAAACATTACACATACCCTATGTATGATCTAAGGCTGTACATGCTCTGTGTGTGGTCTCATGCTATACATACCCTATGTATGATCTCAGGCTAAGGTAATGACTAAGCACTGACATTTGCGCGAAACGCGTCTACCTCTTTGTCCCCTGCTCCATCTGTCAACCACTTGTCATATGAAGCTTCAATAAAAAGATTTTTGGAAGTGCAGCTGTCTGGAATTATTTCTTCACATATGATCTCAGGCTGTACACGCTATGTGTGTGATCTTATGATATACATACCCTATGTATGATATCAGGCTATACATGCTCTATGTGGTCTCATGATATACGGTACATACCCTATGTATGATTTCAGGCTGTACACGCTATGTGTGTGGTCTCATGCTATACATAACCTATGTATGATCTCAGGCTGTACACGCTATGTGTGTGGTCTCATGCTATACATACCCTTATGTATGGTCTCAGGCTGTACATGCCCTGAGTGTGGTCTCATGATATACATACCCTATGTATGATCTCAGGCTGTACATGCTCTGTGTGTGGTCTCATGATATACATACCCTATGTATGGTTTCAGGCTGTACATGCCATGTGTGATCCCAATGCTATACTTGCTCTGCGTATGATCCCAGGTTTTACACAATGTTTGTGTGGTCTCAAGCTGTACCTGCTTTGTGTGTGTTCCCAGTGGCCATTCAAATAACTGTAGCGGACCCCCCATAATTGGGGTCGCTATGCCCAAATTTAAGGGTAGCCTGAGCTAATAGTTGGGCTCAGGCTGTTTGAATTCTTTAAATTGGTTTCTGCTTTGTTGTGGTGTTGCCTGGCAGTACAGTTCCCTTTGACCTGTGGGTGGTGCTGTCGCTCAGGTCTCAGGTTGAACCACAGGTAGCATTGCAGCGTGATTGGGTGTCCTCTCTCGGTGGCCGTGCAGTGGGCATGGTCTACCCGCTGTGCATGCCGGGAAAGGGGGATTTTAAGAGGGCGGATGCCATTAGGCCCGGAGTTCGGAGGTGATCCAGAGGACCCCTTGGTCCTAGGCACGTACCCCACCTTCGGTGGCCCTCATGGCCAGGGGTACGTGTATGTGTATTCAGTCCCGGGCACCTTCAGTCCTAGGCTGCATCATTCCAGGTAGGCCCTGCACCTTTAGCTGAGGCCTACACCAGAAGAGGAGTCCCAGGGTGCCCAAGTGGGGGTGACCTGCTCTAAAGGAGAGGAAACCAGGGGAGGACCTGTCCGCGGGGATCGGTGAGGGAAGTCACTGTCTTGGGAGAGGCCTGGTTACCTATCAGAGGGAAGGATTCCATAATCCGCCAAAAGCCTTGTAACGTGCCCACTGGCACCTAAGGTCTCAAGTGTTACAAGTGCTGGGAAGTTCGGGATTCAGAAGTTCATATCCTGATCGTATCCTTAGGAAATTTAAGGTGAATGTTCCGTGCTCCACACCGGCTGCTAGGACCCTGAGAGGGGACTATCCGGGCGAGCTATGCCCACTCAGGACTGAGTGGTGATAAATGACTGTTAAGTGCCGCGTACCTGAACCTACCTCCCTGTTAAAATTCTCTATCTCCAACTTTCCTATCAAGTTTCTACGCAAGAAAAATAAATCTTTCTTTATTGGGTTTAATACTGTCTGGACGATGGCCTTATTGAATACAGAGAGAGAATAGACTTTTCCCTACACTCTAGGGGAGAGAACCAATGAAAGGAGGTAACTCGTTGCAGGGCCCAAAACAGATAACACCACTCACCCTCTTTTATCAGGAGGATACTGGGCTTGTGGCATGGTGTGTCCCATTCTGCTTGTGGAGGTAAGCAGGGTAACGGATCTGTGTGCTACATAACTTTAAATTGTTTTCCTGCCAAGCCAGAAATAATGCTTTCTGGAGCCTTGCCCTAAATAATTTTCCCTTGTCTCATGTAAACTGCTGAGCACATTGCAATGGATTGCCAACCATGACTCTGCATTTCCACCATTCCCAGTTGCCACCTTACAAACAGCAGAGTCATTTCCTATATCTGTACAAGAATACATTACATGTAGAAGAACATCAGTACTAGGGGGCTGAAATAGTCGAGTCTATCCTGTTCAGAGCCGGCAGGCTTGCAGACACCGTGCCCCACCTCCTGTCTGATCTTTGGACATCTAGTAAATGTCACCAGTATGGAGGAGGAGACCACTCTGACACATCTCTCTTCTCCAGGCCAGTCTAAGTACCTGCAACTTCAACTTGTAAAGAAGGCATTAAAATCAGAGAAGCTGCTGCACCCATTTATTATTTATTGGGTCACACACTGGTTAAACGTTCTTAAAAAATGAGCAGAGGAGAAAGCATTGAAGGGGGAATGCTGGAACAGGGATTTTCACGTCGCCATTAATTTGTTTGCAGTTCTGCCCAACACTAGCCATATATTGGCACAAGCTAATGTGCCAGCTCCACTTCCAATGTTATAAGTGTTTTTACCTAGTGTGCATAGTCAAATAAATCATAAATGACTCTATTATGTAGGTGTTCCTGCAGATTTTCCAATTTTTGTATGCATGAGCCTACTTTGAGAAAGCTGTAGTGCTTGTTGCTCCGATTTCGAACTTTTAGGTCTCTTGCGCATGGGTGAAAAAACATTGCATTTGTAGCCGTGTAGCATTTTTATTTTTTTGCTTTTTGTATAGTCTCAGACTGGAAGTGGGAGTAATTACCAGTCAAAACCAAGTACCCCCCCCCCCCTCCTAAAAAAAGTGAAGAAAATAGAAGAGGGCATAAAGCGGAACTTCCCCTTTAGGGTGAAGTTCCACTTTAAGGAATATAACTTGAGTTTTTTTACAGAGGATCTTATTGCCAGCCTTATTGCCAGCCTCTGCCAGCACAATCCTGCGTATAAACATCAGTAAATTATTACATCCGTGTGCAAGAGGCCTACGGCCACCTGTACACTAGCAGAGGCAGCGATGTGGCATCCAGACCTGCTACCTGCAACCTATTAAAATCCATGACAGGCTGAAATACGAAGCGGCTGGACACTATACTGAATGGTACTCGTGTTTCCCGGATGTGTGCGCTCAGAGACGTATGCCTAAAATGCAGATTTCATGCGTTCCAGGCATACAGTGCCTTGAAAAATTATTCAAACCCCTTGAAAATTTTCCACATTTTTTTCATGTTACAACCAAAAATTTAATTTTTTTTGGGGGGGATTTTATGTGATTGACCAACACAAAGTGGCACCTAATTGTGAAGTGGAAAAAAAATGATAGATGGTTTTCAAACATTTTTTACAAATAAATATGTGAAAAGTGTAGGGTGCGTTTGTATTCAGCCCCCCTGAGTAAATACTTTGTAGAACCACCTTTCACTGTAATTACAGCTGAAAGTCTTTTTGGGGATGTCTCTACCAGCTTTGCACATCTAGAGAGTGATATTTTTGCCCATTCTTCATTGCAAAATAGCTCAAGCTCTGTCAGATTGGATGGAGAGCGTCTGTGAACAGCAAATTTCAAGTCTTGCCAAAGATGTTCAATTGGATTTAGGTCTGGACTTTGACTGGGCCAGTCTAACACATTAATATGCTTTGATCTAAACCATTCCATTGGAGCTCTGGCTGTATGTTTAGGGTCGTTGTCCTGCTGGAAGGTGAACCTCCGCCCCAGTCTCAAGTCTTTTGCAGACTCTAAAGCCCTGTACATACGATTGGATTTCCTATGGATTCTAATCCGATGGATTTTTCCATCGGAAATCCGATGAAGCTGACTTCCATCAGTCTTGCCTACACACCATCAGTCAAAAATCTGACCGTCCCAAACGTTGTGACGTAAAACACTCTGACGAGCTGAGAAAAATGAAGTTCAATGCTCCTGAGCATGCGTCGACTTGATTCTGAGCATGTGTGGTTTTTTTCTCCGATGGAGTTCCACACAGACGATCGGATTTTGCTATCGTTTTTTCCCATAGGATAAATTTAAAACATGTTCTATCTTTTCACACCGATGTAAAAAAGAACGATGGGGCCCATAAACGATCGGTTCGTCCAATGAAAACAGTCCATCGGACTGTTTTCATCGGTAAAACCGATCGTGTGTACGAGGCTTAACAGGTTTTCTTCTAAGATTGCCCTGTATTTGGCTCCATCCATCTTCCCATCAACTCTGACCAGCTTCCCTGTCCCTGCTGAAGAAAAGCATCCCCACAATCCCAATAATATACATTTTCGTTTTTGGTTGTAACATGACAAAATGTGGAACATTTCAAGGGGTATGAATACTTTTTCAAGGCACTGTATAGTCCTTGAACACATACAGCACAACACTCGAGTACCATTCAGTAGATTGTCCAGCTGCAGTATATTTCAGCCTGTCATAGATTTTGACAGACTGCTGTAAGTGGGGCTGGATGCCTCCAGGGTGCCTGAAAACGGCAGGATTTTACGTACATAGGCCAAAGTGCTATTGTGCATGAGGCTTCTGTTTTGATCCAGATGATTTTCTTTTCCTGTGTTTTTTTTTAATTTTTTCACAATTTTTTGGGCAATTAGCGCCATGATTGTGTTTTAGTATTACAGTAAAACCTTGGTTTGAGAGTAACTTGGTTTAAGAGCGTTTTGCAAGATAAGCAAAATGTTTTAATAAATTTTGACTTGATATACAAGCGATGTCTTGATATAAGAGTAGCGTTATGTCACAACTGAGTAAAAAATAGAAGAGGCATCCAGGGTAAAGCTGTCCACTTAGACCATCCTCCTCAACCCCATTGATGTTGTCCCTTCCACGAGCGGTTCAAGCCTCGCTTTCAGATCTCTCTACTGCAGGGTAGTCTTCCCGGTCACAATTGCAGATTGATAGCGGTGAGAGCCGGCGGTGAGGAGGACGGTCTATGTGGATCGCTTTACTCAGGATGCCTGCATATTTAGATGTGCCTCTTTTAATCATCAACCATGTGAGTTGCTAAATGTTGTACCTTCATTAAATGTAACCATATTGCTACACTTAGAGGCGCCTCTCTTCTCTTTTATATTCTGTACCTCCTGCTGGAATTTGCTTCTAATCCCCGTGTGGAGGCTGCCATTTGTGGATGGACATTTTATGGTTACACAACTTATCACATTGCTGTTATTTTTTTATATGGACTATAAACCGAAGGACTTAAAAATAAATGGTTGTGGAATGAATCATTTGAGTTTCTATTATTTCTTATGGGAAAATTAGCTTTGAAATACAAGTGCTTTGGATTACAAGCATGCTTTCGGAACGAATTATGCTTGCAATCCAAGGTTTTACTGTATTTTTATGTATATTTTCCAGCACAGGCAGCCATACTAGAAGGCTGATTTTAACTTTCAGCTGGCGTGTTGAAATACATTTAAATGGATCTGCTTTGGCAGAACTGAAGAATTTTTTTAACCACTTAAGACCCGGACCAATACGCAGCATAAGGACCAGGCCCCTTTTTGCGATTCGGCACTGCGTCGCTTTAACTGACAATTGCGCGGTCGTGCGACGTGGCTCCCAAACAAAATTGGCGTCCTTTTATTCCCACAAATAGAGCTTTCTTTTGGTGGTATATGATCACCTCTGCGGTTTTTATTTTTTGCGCTATAAACAAAAATAGAGCGACAATTTTGAAAAAAATGCAATATTTTGTACTTTTTGCTATAATAAATATCCCCAAAAAATATATAATTTTTTTTTTTTCCTCAGTTTAGGCCGATACGTATTCTTCTACATATTTTTGGTAAAAAAAATAGCAATCGCCGTTTATTGATTGGTTTGTGCAAAAGTTAATGGTTTACAAAATAGGGCATAGTTTTATGGCATTTTTATAAAAAAGTTTTTTTTTACTAGTAATGGCGGCGATCAGTGAATTTTTTTCGTGACTGCGACATTGTGGCGGACACATCGGACACTTTTGACACTATTTTGGGACCATTGTCATTTTTACAGCGACCAGTGCTATAAAAATGCACTGGTTACTGTAAAAATGACACTGGCAGTGAAGGGGTTAACCAGGAGGGGGAGCTGTAGGGGTTAAGTGTGCCCTGATGTGTTTCTTATTGTGGGGGGCGTGGCTTAGCGTGTGACGTCACTGATCGTCGTTCCCTATTACAGGGAACAGACGATGAGTGACAGGCACACTAGGAAGCACAGGGAGAGGTTTGTTTACACTTACCTCTCCCCGTTCTTCCTCTCTGTGACCTGATCGCGGGACACCAGCGGCAATCGGGTCTGCTGTTCCCGCGGGGACGGTCACGGAGAAGAGGACCGGGTCGCGAGCGCGCCGCCGGTGGCGCGCTCGCGACCCATGGCTGGGCTCTTAAAGGGGACGTACCTGTACGCCCATGTGCCCAGCCGTGCCATTTTGCCGCCGTACATCTTTGTGCGGCGGTCTTCAAGTGGTTAAAGCCCAAATCCGGGCGAATAAAAAAATTATCTCTTGCAGTGGGACTGTGCCTGTACATATTCTCTGCTCCTTTCTGCAGCTAGACCGGTCCCCGCAGCATCCCCACGCTTCACCATTTTACGGTCCTGATGTCATCAAGACCAGAGCAGGATCCAGAGCCCTGCACTGGACGTGAGGATGCCAAGGGACAGTCCACCGCCAGATTGTGGGGATGTCCTGCCTTCCAGGGAAGCTGAGGGTCAGGTAAGTAAAACTGTTTCTCCTCCCCTAGACAAAATAAGCAATTAACCCTTGCAGTGCGGGCACAGTCCCACTGCAAAGGATACTTTCTAATTTGCCTGGAGATGGGCTTGAAGGAATGTAAAGAAACAAAAGGGTGTTTATATGTCTGCCCGGAGTTGTCCTTTAAGACGACACACTTCTAATGACTGTGCGGCGGCTGTCAACAAAGGTTTTTGTTACTGTAGAGCAGGATATATGTATTCATGGATTCCAGATGTATAAGCTTTCCACTGAGCCGCTTCTCTCACATTCTCTTCATTTGTGATGCGTTTTTATAATCTCCATTTAGAAAAATAATCCTATGAAATCGAAACCACTTGCTGAGTAATCACATGAAAAACATATTGAAGTGTTTAGAGAACAAGCACCGGTTTGAGCAAACAAGGTTTCCTGTGATTGATATCCAAAGACCGCAGCGGCCGTGCGGCATGCTGGGGATGTTATGGAAACAGTAAAAAATATAACAGCATTCCAACATGATGGACCCGGTGTCAGAAAATGTCTCATAGACGGTCTGTATTGACCACATTAGCCGGTGTGTTTATCTCCTTCATCTCTCCAGTCTATCAAAGCATGCTGCTACAGTATTAGCACTCTTGCCTTGGAGTTGCTGGGGTCCTGGGCTCAGTTCCCGATAGGGACGCCATTTGTATACGTTCCAAGTCTCCTAAAGTGTTCATGTGTATTTAATTTTGGATAAATTAGAGCAGGGTGCACGACCTGTGGCCCTAGGAGCCCTCTGATGTGGCCCTCGATCTCAAACCAGGGAAGCACATGCCCATGCTCTGGAATGGTGGGTCCGCAAGCCCAGATTGCGATCAATGAGTTGCCAACTTGCCATCCCACAGCATCAGAGTGCATGGAGCCGGCGCTAGCAGCGGAGGAAGCAGGAGCCGCATTAGCCGATGCTTCCTCTGTAGCGCCACCTCCTGTCCCAGTTGGAGTGATACTAAATGCCTGGCACCTTTCTAGCAGTCTGGAGAGCGATGCCAACAGAAACTGGAAGAGGAAAAGGTCAGTATATTAAACATCACATACACTGCACTTTTGCAATGGGCATATTAGCACTTATAAAAAAGGAGTTATTAGGCTGCTTTCACCCTGATCCGCAAGTGCAGTGCACCTGCAGCTTTCCTGTGGGTTAGCTGCACTGAGCCATAGACTTACTATTATATCCTGTAGGGCTGGAGCACTTTCAAAAAGTGCATTACAACCGCAAGATATAATAAAAGTCTATGGCAAGGCACAGCTAACCCACAGGAAAGCTGCAAGTACACTGCACTGCACCTGTGGTTTGGTAAACCACAGCGCATCAGAGTGAAATCAGCCTTGTAGGGGGTTCAGGACGGTAATGGCTCATTTACATTTGCGGTTTGGGGGGCAGTAAAACCCCATAGATCATTGTAGCCTGTGACCGGTTACCAAAGCACTTAAGTGGCCCTTGCTCTTCAAAAGGTTCAGCACCCATTGGATTAGAAGCTGAACTCCAGCCTTACTTTCAGTTTTGCACACTTGTACAGGCTCCCATGCTAAACTGAAATTTCTTTCTCACAGCATGAGCTTCTCACAGTATGAAATAGAAGCTGTAGTAATGCAGCTAGAGTCCACTTCTTTTCCTTGCTGGAGGATATCCAGCATCATCTAGCCAAGTGGTCTCCAAACTGTGGACCGTAGGCCGGATGCGGCCCTTTGCTTGCCTTTACCTGGCCCCTGGGGTACCATTACTTCCACTGATATGAGGCACTATTTCTCCTACTGACAGACACCAACTATGAGGCACCATTCCTTCAACTGACACCAAATGTGGGGCATCATTTTTCCCACTCCCACTATTCAATGGTGGGACACTATTCCTTTCACTGACACCAACAATGGGGCACTATTCCTCCCACTGACAGCAATCATGGGGTACTATTTAAAAAAAAATTATACACCCACTGGTGCCGGGACATTTTCTACTCCCATTGGCCATAATCCGACCTCCCTAAAGTGTAAAGGACAATGAATTGGCCCTTTTTTTTAAATGTTTGGAGACGCCTGATCTAGCCCTTTCCTCCCCAGGCTGACTGTCTTTGGCATACCTCTTTCATTTATTTCAGTTCTATTAATCAATGTCAATGTCTATAGTTCTTGAGATTTACTGCGTGAAACAACTAGGCGTTCTGAATTCACTCTGACTTTCAAATTTACAAATTATATAATTACAGCTAAACTCCAAACAACTTAGACAAAAATCTAAATACAATTAAAACACATGCAGGTAAACCATGTGACCCGCCAAAGATCTGTCATTCTGTTCTTCAAGTCTAATTATCTAGGCACCTCTTTAAGAGGTTATATCAACATCCCTGACCTGCAATCAAGCAGTCCAGCTTGGTCAAGGTCCCACTTCCAATGTGCTGACTGTACAAAGAAGAAGCAGCAGCACACTGCTGAAAGCATCCATGTGCTCTCTCACCTACTGTAATAGTTCACCAGTTCACCTTGTTTGGACCAAAGCTGGCCAAACAATGATCTAAATTCAGCTGGTCAAGCAGGGACTGGCCCGGTGTCGATCAATGTGTGGGCTCAGCGCTTGATAGAAGTCAATAATTTAATCATCTTCTGTCGATCAGTGGTTTGAAGCACTGGTTGGTTAATTCTGACAGTGGTAGGTGCCATTGTTAGAATACAATACCCCAAGGAGGAAAGTGGGGTTCCTCCATCTATTGTGTGAATGGAGGACTCAGCAGGATGTATGAAATAAAATAAACAGTGTATGGCCAGCTTAACACCACTGAACAAAGTAATAGAGTCCTAACTGGCTCACACAACTGACCCTAATACTCACTGAGGCCCTATTCACACCTGAGCATTTTTTAGCTCAGATCTCAAAGCTCCAAAGTGCTCAACATCCAAATCCCATGTACAGGCAGTCTCTGAGTTACAAACATCTGACTTACAGATCAGGCACCTGAAGCTTGACATCTGATGCTCCAAAAGCTAAATGAGCTACTTTTGAAGTAGATTTTGGCATTTTGGCCCCATAGACTTGAATTGGAACACCTGAAAATGTGCAAATCGAGAACTTTCACACATTTTTTCAGGCTTTTTGTTGACCTGTAAAACGTATTCTTGATAAAAAAAAACTGGTCCCCTATCCCCTGGTGCTTGATATTGGCCAAAACAAAAACACCTGAAGCTTGCATACACATGTAAAACACTTGAAATCAGCTTTTAAAACATTTAAGGAAACACAACAGCCACCAGCACATGGGACACCTGTCACTCATGTAAGTACTGTTCCAGATGCTGATTTAAAAAAAAAAAAAACAATAAACTTCAGCTTTAAGTATATAGTGATGACAAAATTGTGATACAAACATGGGACTGCGTTTGTTCTTATCAGTGCTGTGAGATAAGACACATTCATAGTTCTCCACACACACATTTCTGTCAATGCTGTCTTAAAAGTCAAGCTCGATAAAGCAATGGTTTGCCAAAAGTAGGCAAAATCTGTCTGTTTTCAAATGTACTGTGTTGCTTGGGTTCAGAGTGAGGAAGGCAATACTGCTGTGTAGTAAGTTACAACATCCCTCCTTACCTTGTTAAAACTAAACTACAATTTACATTTAAGCCCAACTGCAGTCTAAACTTTTTTTCAACAGAGCGGGGAAGAGTCAGAACATTTGTAGAGTTTTTAAGACTGTCTGTGTAACCATTGAAGAGATTTCCCCTTATTTCCTGTCCCAACGTCACCAGGAGAAGAAACAAGGAAATGGGTGTCTCCAGGACAAGGAATGAGTATCACCAGGACAAGATATTAGGGAATGGATCTCACCAAGACAAGGGTTAAGGGAATGGGAGTCCCCAGGAAATGGAATGAGAGTCACCAGGACAAGAAATTAGGGAATGGATGGGACCAAGACAAGGGCTAAAGGAATGAGTGTCATCAGGACAAGAAATTAGGGAATGAATGTGGCCAAGACAAGGAATGAGAGAATGAGTGTCCCCAGGAAAAGGAATGAGTGTCACCAGGACAAGAAATGAGGGAATGGAGTTGACCAAGAAAAGGAAAGAGGGAATGGGTGTCCCCAGGACAAAACAAGAGGGAATGGACGTGACCAAGACAAGGAATGAGGGAATGGGTGTCCCCAGGACATGGTATGAGTGTCATCAGGACAAGAAATGAGAGAATGGACGTGGCCAAGACAAGGAATGAGGGAATGTGTGTCCCCAGGAAAAGGAATGAGTGTCACATTGACAAGAAATGAGGGAATGGGGGTGACCAAGACAAGGGCTAATGGAATGCGTGTCACCAGGACAAGAAATGAGGGCATGGATGTGACCAAGACAAGGGCTAAGGGAATAGGTGTCCCCAGGACAAGGAATGAGGGCATAGATGTGACCAAGACAAGGGCTAATGGAATGCGTGTCACCAGGACAAGAAATGAGGGCATGGATGTGACCAAGACTAGGGCTAAGGGAATGGGTGTCCCCAGGACAAGGAATGAGGGCATGGATGTGACCAAGACAAGGGCTAAGGGAATGGGTGTCCCCAGGACAAGGAATGAGGGCATGGATGTGACCAAGACAAGGGCTAAGGGAATGGGTGTCCCCAGGACAATAAATGAGGGCATGGATGTGACCAAGACAAGGGCTAAGGGAATGGGTGTCCCCAGGACAAGGAATGAGTGTCACTAGGACAAAACATTAGGGAATGGAGGTGACCAAGACAAAGACTGAGGGAATGGGTATCCCCGGGACAAGAAATTAGGGGAATGGGTGTCTCGAGGACAAGGAATAAGTGTAACCAGGACAAGAAATGAGGGAATGGATGCCACTAAGACCAGGAATAAGGAGATAAGTGTTACCAGGACAATAAGACACAGAAAGCATTAAAAAAGGCTGTTCCAACCTTTCCCAACCCTACTAAAGAACAGTGTTTTTTTTAGTTCTTGTCCCCATTGGAAAGATATCCCATCACTTCCTCTACTTTTGACATCTGATCGAAAGGTAAATCACTCAGATAAAGACCCAGACAGCACTTTAATAAAGCTGATCCACCCCCCCCAGCTGTAGGTTTCACACTGTGTCCAAATTTAATAAGTGGTTGGTCTCCTGTAAGTAAACACATAATGTATTACCTCCAGTCTGGCTCTATCCACGTCTTTTGGGAGCTTCACCCGCACTTTGTTCGTTACAATCAGCATTTCATAGGGATAGGTCTAAGAAAGAGGAAAACAAATACAGAGGAATAAAAAAAACACAATCCAAATAGCATTCAAAGCTACCCACAACTCTGCCCCCAAATACATCACAAACCTCATCTCCAAAAAAGCTCCCAAACTGTCCTCTTCGCTCCTCCAAAAACCTCCTGTTCTCTACCCATTATTTCTCCCATGCCTGCCTCCAGGACTTCTCTAGAGCCTTCCTCATCCTCTGGAACTTCCTACCCAAACCTGTCCAGCTATTTAGTACCCTGTCCGTCTTTAGGTGCTCCCTAAAAATGAATCTCTTCAGGGAAGTCTATCCCTCCTCCACCTGAAGTTCAGTTTTTAACTAATTCTTCACAGTTATCACCAGGACCGTGGATAAGGGGATACCACTGTTCCTCCTTAATGGGGCCCAAACCAGCAGGGGGGCCCAGGCAACAGGGTGAACTGGATGTGGGCAGGGAGGGTGATCGATGCGAAGGGAAGGGCAATTACTGGAACCCATAACCTGTATGGCTCTCTCTGCAGCAGCTGTAATCTGGCCCCTACTCCTCTTCCTTCCACCAGCTTTCAGCTGCTGCAGAGAGAGCTATACATGGGATCGGTTCCAGTAATTCCCCCCACCACACTGATCCCTGTAGACAATAAATTTCCCCTGCTGCCCAGGCCCCCCTTTTTGCCCCTCCCCCGCAGTGCTTCTGGCTTCCCTCCTTCCTGCCGGCAGCTGCAAGCACACAATTGAATCCTTCAGGATTGAGAGTGGGGGAAGGGTCTGGTAAATATGTCCTATTTACCAGTCTCCTTTTCCTAAATGAACACGAGTGATTGGTACCCATCCTGCACTGTGTTCATTTATAACTGAAGCATAGTAAACTGTGTTTATTTGGGTAGGGGCCCTGTCAGGTTGGCTGTATGGGGCCCCCGTATTTTCTAACAGCAGCCCTCGTAATCAACTTTTGTATCTCTTTCCCTTCCCTTTAGATTGTAAGCTCTCATGAACAGACCCCCCCCCAACCCTCTTTTATTAACCCTTTTGTAACTGTACTGTCTCCCTTTTTTTTTGTAAAGTGCTCCACAAACTGAAAATGATAGTAATGGTAATAACAGTAATAAAAATAATAGAAGTACAGTGTTCAGAGTAATAATATCCATATACAGAGCAGATATGTGTACATATAGTACATGTATGATGCTGCAAACATAGTTGGTTACTGAATACAACCTTGGTAGTTGAATGTATACATACAATACATTGCTGATCAGACTGGGAGAGTGCGGCTCCTCTTACCTTGTACTCTGTAGAGAGAACACACAGAAAATTTGATATTAAAAAGTGATTTCCAAAATTGTATTCACTGATATTATTTGATAATATTTCAAATGTATGCAGCTGTAAATAAATATCATCTCCAGGAACAAGTAAAATCGATCAGAGAACAGTTGATGTCAGCCAGGAATTATTATTATTATTATTATACACGATTTATATAGCGGCAACAGTTTATGCAGGAATGACTGCGTCTGTGCTAAAACCTACTTATAGCTGAACTCAAGGATAAGTAAATATTATCTAAATATAAGAGTCATGTGTATTCTTGCTTGAATCTCCGTGTGCTTTGTACATTCCCTTATAGTGGTTGTAAACCCAATTCTATTTTTTTTTTAAAAAGAATAACCTGCAAAAGAAAGGCATAATGAGCTAGTATGATTAGCATACTAGCTCATTATGCATTACTTACCTTAGATTGAAGGCCCCTGAAGCCGTCCTCGTCTCCCCCTCCGGCCGCAGACATCGCTCTGGAAGGTTACTTCCGGGTATCGCCGCTCCGGCGCTCTGATTGGCCGGAGCGGCGATGACGTCACCGCGCATGCGCGCGGGAGCCATCAAAGCCGGCATTATCCATTGATAAACCGGCGTTGACAGTGCAGCAGCGCCGTTGTCTACGGCGCGAATGCGCCGTAGATAACGGTGCATTCTTTTTTGTAAAATATCTCCTAAACCGTGTAGGTTTAGGAGATATTGCAAACACCTACAGGTAAGCCTTAATCTAGGCTTACCTGTAGGTGAAAGTTGCATAAGTGGGTTTACAACCACTTTTAGATCTGTGCAGTAATCCAGTGTGAAACGTCTCCTCTGTGCTGGAGCTTCCTGTAATAAAGACCGCTCACTGCTGCTCTCTATCCTGGTGCAGGGTGACTGGCGTTCTCTGCAGCCTGTAGTGGGTGGAGCCTGCTGGGACCCCTCCTACAGCTCTGCTCTCTGCACAGGCAGGGGCGTTTGAAGGAATTTGGGGGCCCCAAGCAAAATGGACATGGAGGCCCCCCCCCCCTGCACTCACGCAAAGCCTACAGGAACCACAGCATAGCGATACAGTTTATCCTGTCAGGAGAGGACACACAAACACATCCTAGCAGGGCAGGGAGGGTTCATGCTGGGATTGGAAATCATGTGACCCCCCCCAGAAGTGAAGAACTACAGGTCCCAGCATGAACCCCTCAGAGCTGACTACTGCTCCAGTCCTGCCCAGTGCCCACATAAGGGTGGTCACTGGGCAGGACTGGAGCAGGAGTCAGCTCTGAGGGGTTCATGCTGGGACCTGTAGTTCTTCACTTTTGGGGGGGCCCGGGGGGGTCACATGATTTTAAGTCCCAGCATGAACCCTCCCTGCTCTGCTAGGATGTGTTTGTGTGTCCTGAGGGGTTCATGCTGGGACCTGTAGTTCTTCACTTTTGGGGGGGGGGTCACATGATTTCAAGTCTCAGCATGAACCCTCCCTGCTCTGCTAGGATGTGTTTGTGTGTCCTGAGGGGTTCAGCTGGGACCTGTAGTTCTTCACTTTGGGGGGGGCCTTGATTTCAAGTCCCAGCATGTACCCTCCCTGCCCTGCTAGGATGTGTTTGTGTGTCCTATCCTGGCAGGAGAGGACACACAAACACATCCTAGCAGGGCAGGGAGGGTTCATGCTGGGACTGGAAATCATGTGACCCCCCCAAAAGTGAAGAACTACAGGTCCCAGCATGAACCCCTCAGAGCTGACTACTGCTCCAGTCCTGCCCAGTGCAGTGCCCACCCCTTATGTGTTGGTCAGTGGTATGCTGACAATGGTGAGTGAGCAATGCTTACTTGCCTGCTTTCTACAGCTGGCTGAAATCTGTCTCACTCTGTCACGTCTTTCTGTGTTCTTCAGACTTCAGCACAGCAGCATGCCGCTGCCTGAGTGCCTGGCTGAGTGGCTGGACAGTGTTCCTCGAGGACAGAGCGGGAGGAGGAGGAGGGTGGACTCGGAGGCGGAGCTAGCTAGAAGATCTTTCCTCTGCTGCCTGTGATAGGCACAACTCTGCTTCTCTCCTGCTCTGCTAGTGATGTCACTGGTTGCTACAAGCCAAGCGGGCGTCACGTAGCAACCAGCAGAGACAGTGCCAGCTAGCTAGGCTGATCGATCGTGCATTTGATTTAGATTGACCAAGGGCAGAATTTGGAAATCCAGGACAGTGACAGGCAGCAGGCAGGCATCCTAGGCTGGGGCCCCAGGCCAGCTCGGGGCCCCAGGCAATTGCTTGTTTTGCCTGTCCTGTTCCGACGGCCCTGTGCACAGGCAATGTACAGCCTAGTGACGATGACTGTACTTTTACAAGGTAATATCTGGGACTGCAAAGGCATTTGGTGCACACAAAGTGGATTTATATCCTCTGTGGCTATTGAGGAATATATTTAAATTACATTTTTGTGCCTGTAGTTCAGCTTTACAGTTGTATGCTTGCATTATGGATTACAATACCCCCGATTTTCTATTTTCAGTTTGTGTAATTGGCTCAGTGCTCTTCCCAGGCATCAGCACCGATGTGGAAATCAGAATATAGTCATCACTTTTTTGTGGAGGTACTTTCAGTAACTGTTTGTAGATAAGAACCTAATAAAAGCTATGGTAAATTGCACATTACTGCAATGCATGGCAATGTTTGGGCAGCACAGTGGTATAGTGGGTAGTACTCTTGCCTAGCAGTAAAAAGGGTCGCTGGTTCGAATCCCAACCACGACACTACCTGCCTGGAGTTTGCATGTTCTCCTTGTGCCTGCGTGGGTTTCCTCCCACACTCCAAAGACATGCTGGAAGGTTAATTGGCTTCTGTCTAAATTGGCCCTAGTATATGAATGTGAGTTAGGGACTTTAGATTGTAAGCTCCTTGAGGGTAGGGACCAATGTGAATGTACAATGTATGTGTAGCGGGGTCCCCTTTAAGACTCCCAGGACTACTTTACCCAGAACCCCTTTCGGCAATGTTTCACCCCAGAGACTCATGGGAGGGGTTATATAAGGAAGAGGCGAGGTGAAGTTTGCTCTCTTTGGGACACGAGACTTCAGTGGAGAGATCTTCCTGTGTGGATCCGCTGTGGTGCAAGGCCTGAAGCCTGGGGCCTTGCGCTGCTACCCAAAAGAGCCTTCCACCCCATTGCGAGCCTGGGTGGCATCTGACTCGGTTTTCTTCAACCGCTGCTGAGCCGGAGACCAGACCGCTGCAGACGCTGTGTGTGGAGACACAGCAGGTGGAAGTTCCCGGACTGGGATCGCGTCCGGAGGGGTGAGCGAGCACATGCTCAATCCACAAATACTGTATACCATTGTTAGGCCTACAGACTGCCGTGGCCCACCAGTTTCCTATTTCAGTTCTTTTCCCCCACTGGAGATCCATAGCAGAACTGAGTCAAACGGATCTCTAGTGGTGTTGGCATTTTTGTCCCCCCCCCCGGATTAAAAATATGTTCCTGAAATGTGCACCACCGTTTAAAGACTTGCATGCAAAGAGTAAATTGCCGGGGGCTGTCTTCAGGGCCCAAACTAAATCTTCTTAACTGAAGGTATCGCTACACGTGGGGGCTCGTCCGGGATCCTGATACAGCAAGAAGACCCCAGAGGTACCGGCATGGACCCGCAAACAGTAAAAGCGTGGTGTGAAACATCCAGAGCAGACCCGGACACGTCGGTAGTCATCAGCCTCCCTGGAGAGGAATGGTCGACAGAGACGGTAGAGCAGCTAATGGTGTCCGTGTCCCCAGATTATACACCGAGGGTGACGGAGATAAAACCAGACCCAGATACCTCATATCAGTATGCACTAGTGGAGTACTGGGGCGGGATGCCAGAGATTTTCAAGCACAACTGTGTGCGGACGCCAGACAACAAAACCTATAGGTTAACGCACGCCATGACTATAAAGAAGGAGCCATCATCAACGGGATCACCGCAAGGGACAATCCGTGTCTCGCCTGAAAGAAGAGACAGGGTGACGCCTCCGGCGGCACCTGCACCCGTCACTGCCATATCACCAGAGCTGATAAATGCCATAGGGGATCTGCAGACCAAATGTCAGAAGACAAGCACGGTGCATGTAGAGACTAGCTACCGGAGACTAAAGACATTCTCTGGGAAGCCCCCTGTCCCTGCAGGGGAGGAAGACTTCGATACTTCGGTGGAGTAGGCATTACAAGCAGTAGAGGCATGGGAGGTGCCTGAAGCGCAGAAGAGGCAATGAGTGATAGAAAGCCTCAAAGGCGCAGCAGCAGAAGCAGTAAAAAGTTTTCGGTTTGGGAATGCAGACTGCACGGCTCAAGACTGTCTAGCCATGCTACAGGAAGAGTTTGGTCAATTGGAAAAGGTGACAGAGATGGTCTACCAATTTGAACATACTTTCCAACAGCCGAAGTAGAAACTTTCAGAGTATGTTAGGAGACTGAACAGGTTGCTGTGCAAGATTGTGTTGAAGAAGGGAATGAAGCCCCAAGATACAGATGCGGCAAGAATGAAGCAGGTCTTAAAGGGAGCGTTGCGCTCGGATCCAGTCTGGCTGCACCTGAAAACCTCGGGAGGAGGAACATCACTGACTTACTCTGATTTGATAAAAATCATCAGAGATGAGGAGGCACTACAACAGGACCAGCAAATGATTAAGACAAATGATGCCCCCGCACAGGTGTTAGTTAACCCAGTAATGACCCCTGAAAGAGACTCAGAGGTAGACACTTTAAAATCACAAATGTCCAAGGTGTTAGAGATGTTGACCTCTCTGATAGCAAAAGACCCAGAAGGCCCCAGGAGAGAAGTACCAAGGAAGGAACTATTCCCAATTGCCTCAGAACCCGCATCTTTACAAGAATGGGGAGATATAGTCTGCTTTAACTGTGGAGGAATTGGCCATATTGCAGCTACATGTTCCAGTCCCAAGAAGAAGAAAACAGATAACCGCAAGCCGGCGGGAAACTCCAGAGGGCCCCGGTGAAGGAGTCAACCGGGTGCCCATCATCTTCAGTGAGCTCCAAGCTGAATTCGAAGCAGAAGAAAAGAGGAGACAAAACCCCTCAGAAGAAACACAACATTCCTCAACAGAGATACACCCCAGAGAAAGGGGCAAGACCCCTCAGAAGGGGCACAGCATTCCCCAGAGGGGATGCACGCCTAAGAAAAACAATAATATCCCTCAGCGGGTCTGTACACCCATTGAAAGGAGGGAAATCAATGCATACCAGGCTCAAGAAAGACTAAAGGCCAAAGGGAGTTGGACGAGAGAGAGTCCGAAGGGAAAGGACCAGAAGAAGGCGACCCCTGCCAGGCCATATCCGGAGAAGCTGGTAGGCCCATCTCCTATAGTGCCCATTCAAGTGGAGGGAGTCTACACCAGAGCCATCTTGGATACTGGGGCACAAGTGACCCTATTATACCGGGATTTCTACGATAAGCATTTGAGTCACCTGCCCATTCAGAAGATAGAGGAACTGGAAATATGTGGGATTGGAACCCAGAGTTTCCCCTACGATGGCTATCTGCCCGTCAAGATGACCTTTGACCCATCTGTGGCCGGGAAGGCCGAAGTGTTTGACACCCTGGCAGTTGTGTGCCCTCGGCCGCCAGGAGCCAACAAGAGTTCCCTTATAATAGGGACAAACACGGACCTGGTCCGAAGACTCCTGACCCCTCTAGTGAAAGAGAAGGGGCAAGCGGCCACCAAGATCCACCCCATGCTGAAGACGGCCTACCAACGGCTGGTCCTAGAGCAGAAGACCCCAGGAGAGGGGATAGGGAAGGTGTGGAGACTTGGAAGAGAAGGGGTAGTGTTGCAGCCCGGCGAAGTAACCTGTCTCAGAGCCACTGTGAAGCTTACTTGGGAGCAACCTGGACCCTTTGTCATGCTGGAGTCCGACCCAAGGGAAGAGTCCTTCGGTCTGGAAGTGATACCAGAAGTGATTCCGCTGAAGGCCCTAAAGAAGGCCCATTGTAGAGTTCCGGTGAGTGTTAGGAACACTACAGGTGGCCCCATGGAAATCCCAGCCAGGATGCTGCTGGGCCAGGTGAGCCCTGCTGCCCCGGTTACCCTGTCAGAAGTCAAGGGGACGGGTGAAGGAGGAGACGTTTGGGAGAAGCTGTCCATGGAAAACCCGAATCTGCCCAGGGCTTGGAAAGAGAGAGCCAAGGCCCAGTTGACCAGATGGGAGAAGATTTTCTCCAAAGATGAGTTCGATGTGGGGTGTGCAAGGAGTGCCACCCATCGAATCCGCCTCCAAGAAGACAAGCCCTTCAGAGAGAGGGTCAGGCGGGTCCCACTAGCAGATCTGGAGGATCTAAGGGAACAACTCGCAGAACTCAAGAGGACTGGTGTGATCCGGGAGTCTAGAAGCCCCTATGCCTCCCCGATAGTGGTGGTCAGGAAGAAGAATGGGTCGTTGAGGCTCTGTATAGAATACAGGACTCTCAACATTAGAGCCATCCCCGACTAGTACACCACTCCAAGGATAGAGGACGCTTTACAGAGTTTGTCTGGAGCCAAGTGGTTTAGCGTTATGGATCTCAAGAGTGGATACTACCAGATCCCTATGCATCCAGAAGACAAGGAGAAGACAGCCTTCATAACCCCTGTGGGGTTCTTTGAGTTTGATCGAATGCCTCAGGGACTGTCTGGAGCTCCTGCTACCTTCCAACGTCTCATGGAGAAGACTGTAGGAGACATGAACCTTATTGAAGTCCTTGTATACCTGGACGATGTCATTGTCTTTGGGAGAACCTTGGAAGAACACGAGGAGAGGCTGGAAAAAGTGTTGAGAAGACTCAATGTGGAGGTACTCAAGCTTTCGCCTGAGAAGTGTCGGTTCTACCAGTCTTCTGTGAACTATCTGGGGCACATAGTGTCTGAAGAAGGGGTGGCCACAGACCCTGAGAAATTGGAGGCAGTTACCTCCTGGCCACGACCCACAACAGTAACAGAACTCAGATCCTTTTTAGGGTTCTGCTCCTATTACAGGAGGTTTGTGGAAGGATTCGCCCGAATTGCTAGACCATTGAATGAACTACTCCAGACCGAGGGGGAAGAGGATGACTCAGGGCCCAGGAAGCCGGGAGAGTCAGTCAGAGATCAGTGGAACCAGAAGTGTGAAGAGGCCTTCCAGGCATTGAAGAAGAGCCTAACCACTGCCCCAGTCTTGGCCTACGCAGACCCAACCAAACCCTATGAACTACACGTAGATGCTAGTCATGATGGTCTGGGAGGAGTATTTTACCAAGAACACTAAGGACAACTGCGGCCTGTTGCCTACGTGAGCAGAAGCCTGACCCCCTCTGAGAAAAACTACCCCACTTACAAGCTGGAGTTCCTGGCCCTTAAGTGGGCGGTAGTAGACAAGCTCAAAGACTACCTGTATGGGGCGGAGTTCACTGTGAAGACCGACAACAACCCCCTTACCTACCTTTTCACCACAGCAAAGCTGGACGCCACTGGACATAGGTGGCTGGCCGCACTGTCTGGATTCAATTTCAGCCTAAAGTACAGGCCAGGGGCTGGAAATCGAGATGCAGACGCTCTGTCCAGGAGATCTCATGCCCCCACCAGTGACATAGAAGACTGGACGCAAGTGGCACCTGACGGGGTGCGGGCCCTTTGTCAAGGGGCTGAATTACAAGCCAGAGGAGGCTCAAGGGCGGAAGAGATAGGGGTTACCATGGTAGGAGTCCCCAAACAATACTGTGGAGTAACCCAACTGGAGGAAGACAATCTGCCGAAACTGTCCAAGAAGGAACTGAGATGCAACCAATTAGAAGACCCCATGGGGAAATTGGTTCTGGAAGCCCTGGAGAATCAGGATCCAAATAGACTCCTTTGCCACTCCTCAAAGGAAGCTCGCCTGTTGAGGAAAGAGTGGGACAGGTTGCAGGTGCATCAGGGAGTGGTCTACCGAAGGGGCCCCTCTGATGACCTGGAAGATAAATGGCAATGGTTTCTTTTGGAAAAACATCGAGAGACTGTTCTGATTGCCCTACATGACAATCACGGCCACCTAGGGGCGGAAAGGACCTTTCAACTCGTCAGAAGTCAGTTCTATTGGCCCTGCATGAGGGCAGAAGTAGAAGAGTACTGCCATTCATGTGCACGCTGCATCCAGAGGAAGACTTTACCCCATCAAGCTGCCCCAATGGGCCATCTACAAAGTCAAGGCCCAATGGATCTGGTATGCATTGATTTTCTCTGCCTCAAACCCGACCTGAGTGGACTAGGAAATGTTCTGGTGATAACCGATCATTTCACCCGGTATGCCCAAGCTTTCCCAACCAAAGACCAGAAGGCTTCCACAGTAGCCAAGGTACTTATGGAAAAGTATTTTGTCCATTATGGGCTGCCACAGCGACTCCATTCAGATCAAGGAAGGGACTTTGAGAGTCGGCTGATCCGGAAACTACTGGATTATTTGGGGATCAAGAAGACAAGAACTACCCCATATCATCCACAAGGTGATGCTCAGCCGGAGAGGTTTAACCGAACCCTGCTCAACATGTTGGGAACTCTGGATAGTGAGAAGAAACAACATTGGAGCAAACACATAGCAGCTATAGTACACGCTTACAACTGCACCACCAGTGATGCTTAGGGATGAGCTTCGTGTTCGAGTCGAACATACGTTCGACTCGAACATCGGCTGTTCGATCGTTCGACGAAGATCGAACGATTTGGGCCGTTCGCGCCAAATTCGAGTGACGCGAACAGCCCACAATGCACTACGCCATCGCAGTGTCATCCAGGCACTGTGATTGGCCAAGCATGCACTGTGACCCCGCATGCTTGGCCAATCACAGCGCCGGCAGCGAGGAGAGCAATGATTGGCCACAGGCAGGATGCCTGTGGCCAATTATTGCTGAGGGTGTTTAGTACACGCCCCACACTATAAAAGGCCGCCAGCACGGCGGCCTAGTGTAGTGTGTTCCGGAGCAGGGAAAGACAAGCATAGGCAGGGACAGTGACATTTATTTCTTTCTTGCTTAACCTGGATTCCTTTAGTTTAGGGAAAGAGAAGGATAGGTAGGGAGAGTGTCAGTGTGTTTTACTGTGCGAATCCTTGTTTCTAGGGACAAAGAAGGAAAGTGAGGGGAATTCTCCTTGTGCTATAGTGTGCTTTAAAAAAACATTTTTTCTAGGGACAGAAAACTCTAGGTAGGGAGAGTGTCAGTTTCTTTCACTGTGCGAGTCCTTGTTTCTAGGGACAAAGAAGGAAAGTGAGGGGAATTCTCCTTGTGCTATAGTGTGCTTTAAAAAAACATTTTTTCTAGGGACAGAAAACTCTAGGTAGGGAGAGTGTCAGTTTCTTTCACTGTGCGAGTCCTTGTTTCTAGGGACAAAGAAGGAAAGTGAGGGGAATTCTCCTTGTGCTATAGTGTGCTTTAAAAAAACATTTTTTCTAGGGACAGAAAACTCTAGGTAGGGAGAGTGTCAGTGTCTTTTACTGTGCGAGTCCTTGTTTCTAGGGACAAAGAAGGAAAGTGAGGGGAATTCTCCTTGTGCTATAGTGTGCTTTAAAAAAACATTTTTTCTAGGGACAGAAAACTCTAGGTAGGGAGAGTGTCAGTGTCTTTTACTGTGCGAGTCCTTGTTTCTAGGGACAAAGAAGGAAAGTGAGGGGAATTCTCCTTGTGCTATAGTGTGCTTTAAAAAAACATTTTTTCTAGGGACAGAAAACTCTAGGTAGGGAGAGTGTCAGTTTCTTTCACTGTGCGAGTCCTTGTTTCTAGGGACAAAGAAGGAAAGTGAGGGGAATTCTCCTTGTGCTATAGTGTGCTTTAAAAAAACATTTTTTCTAGGGACAGAAAACTCTAGGTAGGGAGAGTGTCAGTTTCTTTCACTGTGCGAGTCCTTGTTTCTAGGGACAAAGAAGGAAAGTGAGGGGAATTCTCCTTGTGCTATAGTGTGCTTTAAAAAAACATTTTTTCTAGGGACAGAAAACTCTAGGTAGGGAGAGTGTCAGTTTCTTTCACTGTGCGAGTCCTTGTTTCTAGGGACAAAGAAGGAAAGTGAGGGGAATTCTCCTTGTGCTATAGTGTGCTTTAAAAAAACATTTTTTCTAGGGACAGAAAACTCTAGGTAGGGAGAGTGTCAGTTTCTTTCACTGTGCGAGTCCTTGTTTCTAGGGACAAAGAAGGAAAGTGAGGGGAATTCTCCTTGTGCTAAGTTTTTTGAACTTAGTGGAGATGAAGGAAGAGAACTTGACTGGCTGTGGCCTTCCCCAACTCCAGGAACTTCTGCTATAGATCTTCCAACTACTGAAGACACTATAGATGGACAACTGAATGCAGAAGCCACTGAGTTCATCCCATCTAGTCCTTTATCAGATTACTGGGAAGATGCCTGTGACACTTACTCAGGAGAGGACCCTAGAGACTCTACGTATCCTCCGGCCCCTGAAGCAGATGTTCCAGAGCCCGCTGTGTTGCCCAAACCTGCTACGGAAGAAAAGCCTGTGGCACCAGAGCCAGAAACCCCAAGAGAGCCAAGGGCTCGAAGAGTCATAAGGCCTCCCAAAAAGTTGACTTACCCACAAATGGGGAAGAGCTCAGAAGATTCTGTGGTCACTGCCAGGAGGAGTGCAGAGAATCCGGATCCCTCCACTGTTCATTTGGTGGAGGGCAGCCCCCACTCACTCTCTGGCACAGTTAGGCAGGCCACCCATGATAGTGTGACCTGTAGGCAAGGGAATTCAACCCCTTTGTTTTGGTGGGAATTCCCTATGCCAACATCATACGCAATGTTGTCTAGGGTTGTACGCAATGTATGCTAGAATTATCTTTGGGGATCAAAGAGTTTAAGTGGGGGGTGAGTGTGTAGCGGGGTCCACTTTAAGACTCCCAGGACTACCTTACCCAGAACCCCTTTCGGCAATGTTTCACCCCAGAGACTCATGGGAGGGGTTATATAAGGAAGAGGCGAGGCGGAGCTTGCTCTCTTTGGGACACGAGACTTCAGTGGAGAGATCTTCCTGTGCGGATCCGCTGTGGTGCAAGGCCTGAAGCGCCTGGGGCCTTGCGCTACTACCCAAAAGAGCCTTCCACCCCATCGCGAGCCTGGGTGGCATCTGACTCGGTTTTCTTCAACCGCTGCTGAGCCGGAGACCAGACCGCTGCAGACGCTGTGTGTGGAGACACAGCAGGTGGAAGTTCCCGGACTGGGATCACGTCCGGAGGGGTGAGCGAGCACATGCTCAATCCACAAATACTGTATACCATTGTTAGGCCTTCAGACTGCCGTGGCCCACCAGTTTCCTATTTCAGTTATTTTCCCCCACTGGAGATCCATAGCAGAACTGAGTCAAACGGATCTCTAGTGGAGTGTACTGTGTTGGCATTTTTCCCACCCCCCCACCCCCACCCTGGAATACAAATGTGTTCCTGAAATGTGCACCACCGTTTAAAGACTTGCATGTGAAGAATTTTACCCCCCTAGAGACTGAGTTATATGGTCAGGCCTGGCCATCTAGATAGTTTATTTAGTTGCTGCGCCATAGGGCGCATAGTGAAGTACTGTTACACGTGCCGCGTGTGCGCCATATCTTAATAGTTATAGTGTGACTACTGCTGCAGGGCTCTGCAGATAGATTCATGTGATCTGTTACAACTGTTGATTTTATTGCCAGTAGAAAGTAAATTCGTTATTCTTCTATCACTGAGTTGGTGTCTGAATTTAACCATAGAGCATAAGATATACACATATTACCCTAGACTAACTGTGCCAGAAGGGGGTCGAGTAAATTGCCGGGGGTTGGTGGAGCTGTCTTCAGGACCCAAACTAAATCTGCGGCCCTCTTAACTGAAGGTATTGCTACATATATGTAAAGCATTGCGTAAATTGACGGTGCTATATAAGTACCTAAAAAATAATAATGTGGTGTCATTTATTTTTCATGGCAATCTAATGCACTGAACAGAAATGGCCAAACGGACAATACACCATATGTCATGTGTTGTACAATGAGTAGGACTCCGTTTACACTTGTGCGACTTTGGACACATAAAGTTGCATGGCAAGTCACAGCCCATTGATTTCAATGGCACCCGTTCCAATCTATGTGACTTAAAGTTGCAGCACTACTTTGATGCGACTTTTTATGCAACTTTGATTCAGAGAGTGTAAAGTTGGATCAAAGTCGCACTCAAAAGTCACACACTAAATCGCGCAACTTTGGAGTTGCACTAGTGGAAACGTAGACTTAAAAATATGATGCCGGACCACTCAAAATGAATGGGTTGCCTTAATACAGGACATTGTAACATAAGGTAATTGGTTACATGAGGGCAGAAGTAGAAGAGTACTGCCATTCATGTGCACGCTGCATCCAGAGGAAGACTTTACCCCATCAAGCTGCCCCAATGGGCCATCTACAAAGTCAAGGCCCAATGGATCTGGTATGCATTGATTTTCTCTGCCTCAAACCCGACCTGAGTGGACTAGGAAATGTTCTGGTGATAACCGATCATTTCACCCGGTATGCCCAAGCTTTCCCAACCAAAGACCAGAAGGCTTCCACAGTAGCCAAGGTACTTATGGAAAAGTATTTTGTCCATTATGGGCTGCCACAGCGACTCCATTCAGATCAAGGAAGGGACTTTGAGAGTCGGCTGATCCGGAAACTACTGGATTATTTGGGGATCAAGAAGACAAGAACTACCCCATATCATCCACAAGGTGATGCTCAGCCGGAGAGGTTTAACCGAACCCTGCTCAACATGTTGGGAACTCTGGATAGTGAGAAGAAACAACATTGGAGCAAACACATAGCAGCTATAGTACACGCTTACAACTGCACCACCAGTGATGCTTAGGGATGAGCTTCGTGTTCGAGTCGAACATACGTTCGACTCGAACATCGGCTGTTCGATCGTTCGACGAAGATCGAACGATTTGGGCCGTTCGCGCCAAATTCGAGTGACGCGAACAGCCCACAATGCACTACGCCATCGCAGTGTCATCCAGGCGCTGTGATTGGCCAAGCATGCACTGTGACC
Organism: Rana muscosa; assembly: GCA_029206835.1. NCBI lineage: Eukaryota > Metazoa > Chordata > Amphibia > Anura > Ranidae > Rana > Rana muscosa. The sequence goes on from CM055116.1 coordinate 109,981,211, forward strand.
CCGCATGCTTGGCCAATCACAGCGCCGGCAGCGAGGAGAGCAATGATTGGCCACAGGCAGGATGCCTGTGGCCAATTATTGCTGAGGGTGTTTAGTACACGCCCCACACTATAAAAGGCCGCCAGCACGGCGGCCTAGTGTAGTGTGTTCCGGAGCAGGGAAAGACAAGCATAGGCAGGGACAGTGACATTTATTTCTTTCTTGCTTAACCTGGATTCCTTTAGTTTAGGGAAAGAGAAGGATAGGTAGGGAGAGTGTCAGTGTGTTTTACTGTGCGAATCCTTGTTTCTAGGGACAAAGAAGGAAAGTGAGGGGAATTCTCCTTGTGCTATAGTGTGCTTTAAAAAAACATTTTTTCTAGGGACAGAAAACTCTAGGTAGGGAGAGTGTCAGTTTCTTTCACTGTGCGAGTCCTTGTTTCTAGGGACAAAGAAGGAAAGTGAGGGGAATTCTCCTTGTGCTATAGTGTGCTTTAAAAAAACATTTTTTCTAGGGACAGAAAACTCTAGGTAGGGAGAGTGTCAGTTTCTTTCACTGTGCGAGTCCTTGTTTCTAGGGACAAAGAAGGAAAGTGAGGGGAATTCTCCTTGTGCTATAGTGTGCTTTAAAAAAACATTTTTTCTAGGGACAGAAAACTCTAGGTAGGGAGAGTGTCAGTGTCTTTTACTGTGCGAGTCCTTGTTTCTAGGGACAAAGAAGGAAAGTGAGGGGAATTCTCCTTGTGCTATAGTGTGCTTTAAAAAAACATTTTTTCTAGGGACAGAAAACTCTAGGTAGGGAGAGTGTCAGTGTCTTTTACTGTGCGAGTCCTTGTTTCTAGGGACAAAGAAGGAAAGTGAGGGGAATTCTCCTTGTGCTATAGTGTGCTTTAAAAAAACATTTTTTCTAGGGACAGAAAACTCTAGGTAGGGAGAGTGTCAGTTTCTTTCACTGTGCGAGTCCTTGTTTCTAGGGACAAAGAAGGAAAGTGAGGGGAATTCTCCTTGTGCTATAGTGTGCTTTAAAAAAACATTTTTTCTAGGGACAGAAAACTCTAGGTAGGGAGAGTGTCAGTTTCTTTCACTGTGCGAGTCCTTGTTTCTAGGGACAAAGAAGGAAAGTGAGGGGAATTCTCCTTGTGCTATAGTGTGCTTTAAAAAAACATTTTTTCTAGGGACAGAAAACTCTAGGTAGGGAGAGTGTCAGTTTCTTTCACTGTGCGAGTCCTTGTTTCTAGGGACAAAGAAGGAAAGTGAGGGGAATTCTCCTTGTGCTATAGTGTGCTTTAAAAAAACATTTTTTCTAGGGACAGAAAACTCTAGGTAGGGAGAGTGTCAGTTTCTTTCACTGTGCGAGTCCTTGTTTCTAGGGACAAAGAAGGAAAGTGAGGGGAATTCTCCTTGTGCTATAGTGTGCTTTAAAAAAACATTTTTTCTAGGGACAGAAAACTCTAGGTAGGGAGAGTGTCAGTGTCTTTTACTGTGCGAGTCCTTGTTTCTAGGGACAAAGAAGGAAAGTGAGGGGAATTCTCCTTGTGCTATAGTGTGCTTTAAAAAAACATTTTTTCTAGGGACAGAAAACTCTAGGTAGGGAGAGTATCAGTTTCTTTCACTGTGCGAGTCCTTGTTTCTAGGGACAAAGAAGGAAAGTGAGGGGAATTCTCCTTGTGCTATAGTGTGCTTTAAAAAAACATTTTTTCTAGGGACAGAAAACTCTAGGTAGGGAGAGTGTCAGTTTCTTTCACTGTGCGAGTCCTTGTTTCTAGGGACAAAGAAGGAAAGTGAGGGGAATTCTCCTTGTGCTATAGTGTGCTTTAAAAAAACATTTTTTCTAGGGACAGAAAACTCTAGGTAGGGAGAGTGTCAGTTTCTTTCACTGTGCGAGTCCTTGTTTCTAGGGACAAAGAAGGAAAGTGAGGGGAATTCTCCTTGTGCTATAGTGTGCTTTAAAAAAACTTTTTTTCTAGGGACAGAAAACTCTAGGTAGGGAGAGTGTCAGTTTCTTTCACTGTGCGAGTCCTTGTTTCTAGGGACAAAAAAGGAAAGTGAGGGGAATTCTCCTTGTGCTATAGTGTGCTTTAAAAAAACATTTTTTCTAGGGACAGAAAACTCTAGGTTGGGAGAGTGTCAGGTTCTTTCACTGTGCGAGTCCTTGTTTCTAGGGACAAAGAAGGAAAGTGAGGGGAATTCTCCTTGTGCTATAGTGTGCTTTAAAAAAACATTTTTTCTAGGGACAGAAAACTCTAGGTAGGGAGAGTGTCAGTTTCTTTCACTGTGCGAGTCCTTGTTTCTAGGGACAAAGAAGGAAAGTGAGGGGAATTCTCCTTGTGCTATAGTGTGCTTTAAAAAAACATTTTTTCTAGGGACAGAAAACTCTAGGTAGGGAGAGTGTCAGTTTCTTTCACTGTGCGAGTCCTTGTTTCTAGGGACAAAGAAGGAAAGTGAGGGGAATTCTCCTTGTGCTATAGTGTGCTTTAAAAAAACATTTTTTCTAGGGACAGAAAACTCTAGGTAGGGAGAGTGTCAGTTTCTTTCACTGTGCGAGTCCTTGTTTCTAGGGACAAAGAAGGAAAGTGAGGGGAATTCTCCTTGTGCTATAGTGTGCTTTAAAAAAACATTTTTTCTAGGGACAGAAAACTCTAGGTAGGGAGAGTGTCAGTTTCTTTCACTGTGCGAGTCCTTGTTTCTAGGGACAAAGAAGGAAAGTGAGGGGAATTCTCCTTGTGCTATAGTGTGCTTTAAAAAAACATTTTTTCTAGGGACAGAAAACTCTAGGTAGGGAGAGTGTCAGTTTCTTTCACTGTGCGAGTCCTTGTTTCTAGGGACAAAGAAGGAAAGTGAGGGGAATTCTCCTTGTGCTATAGTGTGCTTTAAAAAAACAATTTTTCTAGGGACAGAAAACTCTAGGTAGGGAGAGTGTCAGTTTCTTTCACTGTGCGAGTCCTTGTTTCTAGGGACAAAGAAGGAAAGTGAGGGGAATTCTCCTTGTGCTATAGTGTGCTTTAAAAAAACATTTTTTCTAGGGACAGAAAACTCTAGGTAGGGAGAGTGTCAGTTTCTTTCACTGTGCGAGTCCTTGTTTCTAGGGACAAAGAAGGAAAGTGAGGGGAATTCTCCTTGTGCTATAGTGTGCTTTAAAAAAACATTTTTTCTAGGGACAGAAAACTCTAGGTAGGGAGAGTGTCAGTTTCTTTCACTGTGCGAGTCCTTGTTTCTAGGGACAAAGAAGGAAAGTGAGGGGAATTCTCCTTGTGCTATAGTGTGCTTTAAAAAAACATTTTTTCTAGGGACAGAAAACTCTAGGTAGGGAGAGTGTCAGTTTCTTTCACTGTGCGAGTCCTTGTTTCTAGGGACAAAGAAGGAAAGTGAGGGGAATTCTCCTTGTGCTATAGTGTGCTTTAAAAAAACATTTTTTCTAGGGACAGAAAACTCTAGGTAGGGAGAGTGTCAGTTTCTTTCACTGTGCGAGTCCTTGTTTCTAGGGACAAAGAAGGAAAGTGAGGGGAATTCTCCTTGTGCTATAGTGTGCTTTAAAAAAACATTTTTTCTAGGGACAGAAAACTCTAGGTAGGGAGAGTGTCAGTTTCTTTCACTGTGCGAGTCCTTGTTTCTAGGGACAAAGAAGGAAAGTGAGGGGAATTCTCCTTGTGCTATAGTGTGCTTCCTCATCAACCATCTTTGAAATCCTTGTTTTTTGGACAGTCAGGGAAATTGTCGTTGTGCTATTCTGTGCAAAAGCAATCATCCTCAACCATATTTAGAAATCCTTAAGTAAAGGGACAGAGAAGGACACCTGAAGGTAGCCCTTATTGCTTTTTTCCCATCTCCCTGCAGGCCATCTATTAGAATGTCTGGAAGGCAAACAAGGAGAGGCAGACAGTCAGGAGGCAATAAAAGAGGGCAAGCAGGCTCTGTGTCTGGGGGCAACAGTGCTGGTCGTGGACGCGGTGCATTGTCATCAGCACATGGCCATGGGACACGCTTGTCCTTCTTTTCGGCAGCTGGACATGTTGAGCCACATCATGCCGAAGACTTGGTAGAGTGGATGACCAAGCCCTCCTCCTCCTCCTCATCCTCTCTCACCCAGGCTCAGGGTACTGGCAAAGCAGCTGCCAAAGCGTCCTCTTCCCTGGTATCAATGTCAGACTCATCATCAGTCACTCCTTCCCTAGACCCACCATGTCCTCCTCCTGAGGAGTCCCCCGAACTGTTTGAGCACAGTGTTGGGTACATGCTCCAGGAGGATGCCCAGCGTTTCGAAGGGTCTGATGATGAAACCCAGCTACAGGAAGGCAGTAGCGTGAGAGCAGACAGAGGGGATGCTCAAAAAGGACACCAATCTGGCAGTCATGTTCCAGCAGCTGCAGCATACTGCCAGATTGGCTCCAGTGATGAGGAGGGAGGGGATGATGAGGTCACTGACTCCACGTGGGTGCCTAATAGGAGAGAGGAGGAGGAGGAGGATGAGGAGGAGGCACATCTCCAACGAGGCAGGATGCCCTTTGGTGGCCAGCGTAAGGGCAGTACACCGACGGAATCACACCGCAGAGCTCCGCCTGTGCAGGGCGCTGCCTCTGCCCGTCATTCAAAAAGTTCCTTGGTGTGGGCCTTTTTTGAGGCTAGTGCATCAGATCGCACAGCTGCTGTTTGCAACATATGTCTCAAGCGTATATCGCGTGGCCAAAACATCAGCCGCTTGGGTACCACATGCCTGACCAGACATATGTTGACCTGCCATGCAGCTCGTTGGCAAGCCTACCTCAAAGACCCACACCAAAGAACAAAGCGGACCTCTCCTTGCACCGCATCAGCTGGGATCTCCAACCCCACTATAACTTCAGTCCTCTCTGAAACATGCACTGAGAGGAATGAAGGTGTAGAATTAGGTGTGTCACAGCCAAGTACTTGCGGCCACTCTGCTAGCAGTACACCGACGTCCGATTCTAGCAGGCAAATTTCCCTGCCCCAGCTGCTGGACCGTCGAAAGAAGTTCACTCCCAGCCATCCACATGCCCAGCGGTTGAATGCTAGCTTGGCTAAATTGCTAGCGCTTTAACTGCTGCCTTTTCAGTTGGTAGACTCGGCCCCCTTCCGTGAGTTTGTGCAATGTGCGGTTCCTCAGTGGCAGGTTCCCAAACGCCACTTTTTCTCACGGAAGGCTATTCCGGCTCTCTACCGGCATGTGGAAGGCAATGTCTTGGCCTCGCTGGACAGGGCGGTCAGCGGTAAGGTGCATATTACCGCTGACTCATGGTCCAGCAGGCATGGACAGGGACGTTACCTTTCTTTCACGGCCCATTGGGTCACTCTTTTGGCAGCTGGGAAGGATGCAGGACAAGGTGCAGTAGTGTTGGAGGTTGTTCCACCGCCACGCCTCCAAAATGCTACTACTGGTTGTGACACACCTCTCTCCTCCACCCCCTCCTCTTCTTCTTCCTCCATGGCCTCTTCCTGTGGTTTGTCCTATGAACCAGCGGTGCTCCGTAGCCGTTCACGGGGCTACGCAAGTACGCAGGCAAAAAGATGCCATGCCGTGCTTGCGCTGGTGTGTTTGGGGGACAGAAGCCACACTGGGGCAGAGGTCCTGTCTGCTCTGCAGGGCCAGGCCGAGAGGTGGTTGACGCCACGCCAGCTTAAGCCAGGAATGGTGGTTTGCGACAATGGCACCAACCTCCTCTCCGCCCTCCGACAGGGACAACTGACCCATGTGCCCTGTGTGGCTCACGTCCTTAACCTGGTGGTGCAGCGGTTCTTGGGCAGGTACCCGGGCTTACAGGATGTCCTGAGGCAGGCCAGGAAAGTCTGTGTGCATTTCCGCAGATCTTATAATGCCAGTGCTCACCTGGCTGAGCTGCAAAAGGAGTTGAACCTGCCCAAGAACCGCCTTATATGTGACATGCCCACCAGGTGGAACTCAACGTTGGCCATGCTGCAGCGGCTGCACACGCAGCAGAGGGCCATCAATGAGTACCTGTGCGACTACGGCACCAGGATAGGGTCAGGGGAGCTTGGTTTTTTTTCTCCACGCCAGTGGGGCATGATCAGGGATGCATGCACTGTCCTGGCACCATTTGAGGAGGCCACGAGGATGGTGAGCAGTGACAGTGCATGCATCAGTGACACTGTACCTCTTGTCCACCTGTTGGAGCACACGCTGCGTGGAATAATGGACAGGGCACTTGAGGCAGAACAGAGGCAGGAAGAGGAGGACTTCCTTGCCTCTCAAGGCCCCCTTTACCCAGACAGTGTTCCTTCTGTCCCACCCATCGCACAGGAAGAGGAGGAGGAGGAGGAGGAGGAGGAGGATTGTGTCAGCATGGAGGTGGAGGCTGGCACTCAGCATCATCAGCAGCAGTCTTTTAGGGATGATTTACAGTCCCAAGAAACCAGTGGACTTGTACGTGGCTGGGAGGAGGTGGCTGCGGATCATGTCGTCCTTAGTGACCCAGAGGACTCCGGAGCGAATGCCTCAGCAAACCTACGCTGCATGGCCTCCCTGATCCTGCAAAGTCTGCGGAAGGATCCTCGTATTCTTCGGATCAAGGAGAGGGACCATTACTGGCTGGCCACTCTCCTTGATCCACGGTACAAGGGTAAGGTTGCGGACCTTATGTTACCTTCGCAGAGGGAGCAGAGGATGAGACAACTCCGGGAGGCCTTGCAGAAAGGTCTGTGCAACGCGTTCCCAGAGACTGGGAGGTTACAAACTCCTGGTCCTGGACAACGAGTTGCTGAGGCTTCGGCCAGTCAAAGAAGGAGCGGTGGGGAAGGTGGCCGTCTGACCGATGCGTTCAGACAATTCTTTAGTCCGCAGCCCCAAAGTATGATCGGTTCCAGCAACCATCGCCAGCGTCTGATAAACATGGTGCAGGAATATCTAGGGGCAAGGTCAGACTTGGACACCTTCCCCACCGAAAATCCTCTGGCTTACTGGGTCTTGAGGATGGATCACTGGCCAGAGCTTGCACAGTATGCAATTGAGCTACTGGCCTGTCCTGCATCCAGCGTTCTTTCGGAACGCACATTCAGTGCTGCTGGAGGATTTGTCACGGATCACAGGGTGCGCCTGTCCACCAACTCGGTTGATCGACTGACTTTCATCAAGATGAACCAGTCTTGGATCACCACCAGCTACCACACACCTGATGCTGATATAACAGACTAATTGATTTTAACATGTCACATCCCTTCAAGACTGATGCTGATGCTGAGTGCCTGTGCTGTTATGTTGACTGGCTATCCTCCTCCTCCGAGTCCTCAATGATACGATTGATGATGATAGCTTGGAAGATCATTTTTGTTTATGGGTGCCGCCACCAGTGGCTAAGGCCCAATTTTTCAGCCCCTGTTTTACAGGGGCGTGTAATTACAATTTTTTTAGCAATAATTTGCCATAGGGCTCATTGCTGTGCTCCAAGTACAGTATCTGTGAGGGGTTGGAGTGTTGTGGCACCAGTGCCTAAGGCCCAATTTTTCAGCCCCTGTTTAAAAGGGGCGTGTCATTACAATTTTTGAAGCAATACTTTGCAACAGGGCTCATTGCTGTGCTCCAAGTACAGTATCTGTGAGGGGTTGTAGTGTTGTGCCACCAGTGCCTAAGGCCCAATTTTTCAGCCCCTGTTTAACAGGGGCGTGTCATTACAATTTTTGAAGCAATACTTTGCAACAGGGCTCATTGCTGTGCTCCAAGTACAGTATCTGTGAGGGGTTGTAGTGTTGTGCCACCAGTGCCTAAGGCCCAATTTTTCAGCCCCTGTTTAACAGGGGCGTGTCATTACAATTTTTGAAGCAATACTTTGCAACAGGGCTCATTGCTGTGCTCCAAGTACAGTATCTGTGAGGGGTTGTAGTGTTGTGCCACCAGTGCCTAAGGCCCAATTTTTCAGCCCCTGTTCAACAGGGGCATGCAATTACAATTCTTAATCTAATAATTCACAGCAGGGCCCATTGCTGCACCCACCAAGAGTAACTCTGAGGGCTTACAGTGTTGTGGCAACGCCACCACCACCACCACCACGAAAGGCCCAATTTTTCAGCCCCTGTTCAAAAGGGGCATGTAATTACAATTCTTGATCTAATAATTCACAGCAGGGCCCATTCCTGCACCCACCAAGAGTAACTCTGAGGGCTTACAGTGTTGTGGCAACACCACCACCACCACCACCACCACGAAAGGCCCAATTTTTCAGCCCCTGTTCAACAGGGGCATGCAATTACAATTCTTGATCTAATAATTCACAGCAGGGCCCATTGCTGCACCCACCAAGAGTAACTGTCAGGGCTTACAGTGTTGTGGCACCAGCACCACCATCAAAGGCCCAATTTGTACTACCACTGTTCAACAATTATATGTAATTAAAATTCCTGATATAATAGTTGACAGCAGGGCGTTCCAGCACCAACCAAGAGTAGCTGTGAGTGCTTACAGTGTTGTGCCAACACCAACAACTAAGGGGCCTATTTCTGCAGAGTATATACGGCAGGTCCCTACTTTCAAACATCCAACTTACAAACGACTCCTACTTGCAAACGCAAGAAGACAACAGGAAGTGAGAGGAAATCTACCACTAGGAAGGAAAATTCTCTCCTGTAAGAATAAATATGGGAGAAAGGTGTCTCCTCTGTACTGATGCTTTATCAGCAATCCTTGTTTCAAGAAAAACACCACATTTCAAAAACAGTTGTCATTGGGACGGAAAGTGAGGTGAAATGTTCTGAACAGGGGCACAGACAGCAAAACAAATGTTACAGGGGTGATAACATTTTTTCTAGGGACAGAAAACTCTAGGTAGGGAGAGTGTCAGTTTCTTTCACTGTGCGAGTCCTTGTTTCTAGGGACAAAGAAGGAAAGTGAGGGGAATTCTCCTTGTGCTATAGTGTGCTTTAAAAAAACATTTTTTCTAGGGACAGAAAACTCTAGGTAGGGAGAGTGTCAGTTTCTTTCACTGTGCGAGTCCTTGTTTCTAGGGACAAAGAAGGAAAGTGAGGGGAATTCTCCTTGTGCTATAGTGTGCTTTAAAAAAACATTTTTTCTAGGGACAGAAAACTCTAGGTAGGGAGAGTGTCAGTTTCTTTCACTGTGCGAGTCCTTGTTTCTAGGGACAAAGAAGGAAAGTGAGGGGAATTCTCCTTGTGCTATAGTGTGCTTTAAAAAAACATTTTTTCTAGGGACAGAAAACTCTAGGTAGGGAGAGTGTCAGTTTCTTTCACTGTGCGAGTCCTTGTTTCTAGGGACAAAGAAGGAAAGTGAGGGGAATTCTCCTTGTGCTATAGTGTGCTTTAAAAAAACAATTTTTCTAGGGACAGAAAACTCTAGGTAGGGAGAGTGTCAGTTTCTTTCACTGTGCGAGTCCTTGTTTCTAGGGACAAAGAAGGAAAGTGAGGGGAATTCTCCTTGTGCTATAGTGTGCTTTAAAAAAACATTTTTTCTAGGGACAGAAAACTCTAGGTAGGGAGAGTGTCAGTTTCTTTCACTGTGCGAGTCCTTGTTTCTAGGGACAAAGAAGGAAAGTGAGGGGAATTCTCCTTGTGCTATAGTGTGCTTTAAAAAAACATTTTTTCTAGGGACAGAAAACTCTAGGTAGGGAGAGTGTCAGTTTCTTTCACTGTGCGAGTCCTTGTTTCTAGGGACAAAGAAGGAAAGTGAGGGGAATTCTCCTTGTGCTATAGTGTGCTTTAAAAAAACATTTTTTCTAGGGACAGAAAACTCTAGGTAGGGAGAGTGTCAGTTTCTTTCACTGTGCGAGTCCTTGTTTCTAGGGACAAAGAAGGAAAGTGAGGGGAATTCTCCTTGTGCTATAGTGTGCTTTAAAAAAACATTTTTTCTAGGGACAGAAAACTCTAGGTAGGGAGAGTGTCAGTTTCTTTCACTGTGCGAGTCCTTGTTTCTAGGGACAAAGAAGGAAAGTGAGGGGAATTCTCCTTGTGCTATAGTGTGCTTTAAAAAAACATTTTTTCTAGGGACAGAAAACTCTAGGTAGGGAGAGTGTCAGTTTCTTTCACTGTGCGAGTCCTTGTTTCTAGGGACAAAGAAGGAAAGTGAGGGGAATTCTCCTTGTGCTATAGTGTGCTTCCTCATCAACCATCTTTGAAATCCTTGTTTTTTGGACAGTCAGGGAAATTGTCGTTGTGCTATTCTGTGCAAAAGCAATCATCCTCAACCATATTTAGAAATCCTTAAGTAAAGGGACAGAGAAGGACACCTGAAGGTAGCCCTTATTGCTTTTTTCCCATCTCCCTGCAGGCCATCTATTAGAATGTCTGGAAGGCAAACAAGGAGAGGCAGACAGTCAGGAGGCAATAAAAGAGGGCAAGCAGGCTCTGTGTCTGGGGGCAACAGTGCTGGTCGTGGACGCGGTGCATTGTCATCAGCACATGGCCATGGGACACGCTTGTCCTTCTTTTCGGCAGCTGGACATGTTGAGCCACATCATGCCGAAGACTTGGTAGAGTGGATGACCAAGCCCTCCTCCTCCTCCTCATCCTCTCTCACCCAGGCTCAGGGTACTGGCAAAGCAGCTGCCAAAGCGTCCTCTTCCCTGGTATCAATGTCAGACTCATCATCAGTCACTCCTTCCCTAGACCCACCATGTCCTCCTCCTGAGGAGTCCCCCGAACTGTTTGAGCACAGTGTTGGGTACATGCTCCAGGAGGATGCCCAGCGTTTCGAAGGGTCTGATGATGAAACCCAGCTACAGGAAGGCAGTAGCGTGAGAGCAGACAGAGGGGATGCTCAAAAAGGACACCAATCTGGCAGTCATGTTCCAGCAGCTGCAGCATACTGCCAGATTGGCTCCAGTGATGAGGAGGGAGGGGATGATGAGGTCACTGACTCCACGTGGGTGCCTAATAGGAGAGAGGAGGAGGAGGAGGATGAGGAGGAGGCACATCTCCAACGAGGCAGGATGCCCTTTGGTGGCCAGCGTAAGGGCAGTACACCGACGGAATCACACCGCAGAGCTCCGCCTGTGCAGGGCGCTGCCTCTGCCCGTCATTCAAAAAGTTCCTTGGTGTGGGCCTTTTTTGAGGCTAGTGCATCAGATCGCACAGCTGCTGTTTGCAACATATGTCTCAAGCGTATATCGCGTGGCCAAAACATCAGCCGCTTGGGTACCACATGCCTGACCAGACATATGTTGACCTGCCATGCAGCTCGTTGGCAAGCCTACCTCAAAGACCCACACCAAAGAACAAAGCGGACCTCTCCTTGCACCGCATCAGCTGGGATCTCCAACCCCACTATAACTTCAGTCCTCTCTGAAACATGCACTGAGAGGAATGAAGGTGTAGAATTAGGTGTGTCACAGCCAAGTACTTGCGGCCACTCTGCTAGCAGTACACCGACGTCCGATTCTAGCAGGCAAATTTCCCTGCCCCAGCTGCTGGACCGTCGAAAGAAGTTCACTCCCAGCCATCCACATGCCCAGCGGTTGAATGCTAGCTTGGCTAAATTGCTAGCGCTTTAACTGCTGCCTTTTCAGTTGGTAGACTCGGCCCCCTTCCGTGAGTTTGTGCAATGTGCGGTTCCTCAGTGGCAGGTTCCCAAACGCCACTTTTTCTCACGGAAGGCTATTCCGGCTCTCTACCGGCATGTGGAAGGCAATGTCTTGGCCTCGCTGGACAGGGCGGTCAGCGGTAAGGTGCATATTACCGCTGACTCATGGTCCAGCAGGCATGGACAGGGACGTTACCTTTCTTTCACGGCCCATTGGGTCACTCTTTTGGCAGCTGGGAAGGATGCAGGACAAGGTGCAGTAGTGTTGGAGGTTGTTCCACCGCCACGCCTCCAAAATGCTACTACTGGTTGTGACACACCTCTCTCCTCCACCCCCTCCTCTTCTTCTTCCTCCATGGCCTCTTCCTGTGGTTTGTCCTATGAACCAGCGGTGCTCCGTAGCCGTTCACGGGGCTACGCAAGTACGCAGGCAAAAAGATGCCATGCCGTGCTTGCGCTGGTGTGTTTGGGGGACAGAAGCCACACTGGGGCAGAGGTCCTGTCTGCTCTGCAGGGCCAGGCCGAGAGGTGGTTGACGCCACGCCAGCTTAAGCCAGGAATGGTGGTTTGCGACAATGGCACCAACCTCCTCTCCGCCCTCCGACAGGGACAACTGACCCATGTGCCCTGTGTGGCTCACGTCCTTAACCTGGTGGTGCAGCGGTTCTTGGGCAGGTACCCGGGCTTACAGGATGTCCTGAGGCAGGCCAGGAAAGTCTGTGTGCATTTCCGCAGATCTTATAATGCCAGTGCTCACCTGGCTGAGCTGCAAAAGGAGTTGAACCTGCCCAAGAACCGCCTTATATGTGACATGCCCACCAGGTGGAACTCAACGTTGGCCATGCTGCAGCGGCTGCACACGCAGCAGAGGGCCATCAATGAGTACCTGTGCGACTACGGCACCAGGATAGGGTCAGGGGAGCTTGGTTTTTTTTCTCCACGCCAGTGGGGCATGATCAGGGATGCATGCACTGTCCTGGCACCATTTGAGGAGGCCACGAGGATGGTGAGCAGTGACAGTGCATGCATCAGTGACACTGTACCTCTTGTCCACCTGTTGGAGCACACGCTGCGTGGAATAATGGACAGGGCACTTGAGGCAGAACAGAGGCAGGAAGAGGAGGACTTCCTTGCCTCTCAAGGCCCCCTTTACCCAGACAGTGTTCCTTCTGTCCCACCCATCGCACAGGAAGAGGAGGAGGAGGAGGAGGAGGAGGAGGATTGTGTCAGCATGGAGGTGGAGGCTGGCACTCAGCATCATCAGCAGCAGTCTTTTAGGGATGATTTACAGTCCCAAGAAACCAGTGGACTTGTACGTGGCTGGGAGGAGGTGGCTGCGGATCATGTCGTCCTTAGTGACCCAGAGGACTCCGGAGCGAATGCCTCAGCAAACCTACGCTGCATGGCCTCCCTGATCCTGCAAAGTCTGCGGAAGGATCCTCGTATTCTTCGGATCAAGGAGAGGGACCATTACTGGCTGGCCACTCTCCTTGATCCACGGTACAAGGGTAAGGTTGCGGACCTTATGTTACCTTCGCAGAGGGAGCAGAGGATGAGACAACTCCGGGAGGCCTTGCAGAAAGGTCTGTGCAACGCGTTCCCAGAGACTGGGAGGTTACAAACTCCTGGTCCTGGACAACGAGTTGCTGAGGCTTCGGCCAGTCAAAGAAGGAGCGGTGGGGAAGGTGGCCGTCTGACCGATGCGTTCAGACAATTCTTTAGTCCGCAGCCCCAAAGTATGATCGGTTCCAGCAACCATCGCCAGCGTCTGATAAACATGGTGCAGGAATATCTAGGGGCAAGGTCAGACTTGGACACCTTCCCCACCGAAAATCCTCTGGCTTACTGGGTCTTGAGGATGGATCACTGGCCAGAGCTTGCACAGTATGCAATTGAGCTACTGGCCTGTCCTGCATCCAGCGTTCTTTCGGAACGCACATTCAGTGCTGCTGGAGGATTTGTCACGGATCACAGGGTGCGCCTGTCCACCAACTCGGTTGATCGACTGACTTTCATCAAGATGAACCAGTCTTGGATCACCACCAGCTACCACACACCTGATGCTGATATAACAGACTAATTGATTTTAACATGTCACATCCCTTCAAGACTGATGCTGATGCTGAGTGCCTGTGCTGTTATGTTGACTGGCTATCCTCCTCCTCCGAGTCCTCAATGATACGATTGATGATGATAGCTTGGAAGATCATTTTTGTTTATGGGTGCCGCCACCAGTGGCTAAGGCCCAATTTTTCAGCCCCTGTTTTACAGGGGCGTGTAATTACAATTTTTTTAGCAATAATTTGCCATAGGGCTCATTGCTGTGCTCCAAGTACAGTATCTGTGAGGGGTTGGAGTGTTGTGGCACCAGTGCCTAAGGCCCAATTTTTCAGCCCCTGTTTAAAAGGGGCGTGTCATTACAATTTTTGAAGCAATACTTTGCAACAGGGCTCATTGCTGTGCTCCAAGTACAGTATCTGTGAGGGGTTGTAGTGTTGTGCCACCAGTGCCTAAGGCCCAATTTTTCAGCCCCTGTTTAACAGGGGCGTGTCATTACAATTTTTGAAGCAATACTTTGCAACAGGGCTCATTGCTGTGCTCCAAGTACAGTATCTGTGAGGGGTTGTAGTGTTGTGCCACCAGTGCCTAAGGCCCAATTTTTCAGCCCCTGTTTAACAGGGGCGTGTCATTACAATTTTTGAAGCAATACTTTGCAACAGGGCTCATTGCTGTGCTCCAAGTACAGTATCTGTGAGGGGTTGTAGTGTTGTGCCACCAGTGCCTAAGGCCCAATTTTTCAGCCCCTGTTCAACAGGGGCATGCAATTACAATTCTTAATCTAATAATTCACAGCAGGGCCCATTGCTGCACCCACCAAGAGTAACTCTGAGGGCTTACAGTGTTGTGGCAACGCCACCACCACCACCACCACGAAAGGCCCAATTTTTCAGCCCCTGTTCAAAAGGGGCATGTAATTACAATTCTTGATCTAATAATTCACAGCAGGGCCCATTCCTGCACCCACCAAGAGTAACTCTGAGGGCTTACAGTGTTGTGGCAACACCACCACCACCACCACCACCACGAAAGGCCCAATTTTTCAGCCCCTGTTCAACAGGGGCATGCAATTACAATTCTTGATCTAATAATTCACAGCAGGGCCCATTGCTGCACCCACCAAGAGTAACTGTCAGGGCTTACAGTGTTGTGGCACCAGCACCACCATCAAAGGCCCAATTTGTACTACCACTGTTCAACAATTATATGTAATTAAAATTCCTGATATAATAGTTGACAGCAGGGCGTTCCAGCACCAACCAAGAGTAGCTGTGAGTGCTTACAGTGTTGTGCCAACACCAACAACTAAGGGGCCTATTTCTGCAGAGTATATACGGCAGGTCCCTACTTTCAAACATCCAACTTACAAACGACTCCTACTTGCAAACGCAAGAAGACAACAGGAAGTGAGAGGAAATCTACCACTAGGAAGGAAAATTCTCTCCTGTAAGAATAAATATGGGAGAAAGGTGTCTCCTCTGTACTGATGCTTTATCAGCAATCCTTGTTTCAAGAAAAACACCACATTTCAAAAACAGTTGTCATTGGGACGGAAAGTGAGGTGAAATGTTCTGAACAGGGGCACAGACAGCAAAACAAATGTTACAGGGGTGATAACCCTTACCTATGTTTTCCAAAAAGTTTAAAAATAGATTTTTGGGCTGGAGCTACACTTCAACAATGTACCTGTTCAAAATTACAAACACATTCTACATAAGAACAAAACTACAGTCCCTGTCTTGTATGCACCGCCTGTATACGGCTGTTCAGAGTATATAGGGCCTTTTTTATTTTATGTGCGGGGTTCCCCTTAATATCCATACAAGACCCAAAGGGGCTGGTAATGGGCTGGGGTAGGGGGGGGGGGGGTCATGGGGTAGCTATGCCATTTTTCTTAAAGATTTTCATCCATATTACCGGGACCAGACATTACATTAAAGCCGCAAGCAGTTTTAAATGGCTTTTTTTTCCTTTAGAAGTGTCATTTTGTGCAGGGACAGTTCTAAACACGGGAAACACGTGGCACTTCACAGGCATACTTTAGACACCCCCCAGGTACGATATTTAAAGGAATATTTGACTTTTTTTTTTTCACTTTATGCATCATTAAAATGACTGCTCCCGAAAAACGACCGTTTTTAAAACTTCTTTTTGCATTGATACATGTCCCCTGGTGCAGAACCCGGGTTCCCAAACCCTTTTTAGGACAATAACATGCATAATAGTTGTTATAATTAGCACTTTAGAATTCGAACGTTCGCATCCATTGTATTTAATAGGGTTCTAATGTTCGTACGAACTTTCGGGCCGTTCGCGGGTTCTGGTGCGAACCGAACCCGGGGGTGTTCGGCTCATCACTAGTGATGCTACAGGCTACTCCCCAAATCGACTCATGTTTGGGAGAGAAGCAAGGTTACCTGTGGACCTGGCCTTTGGCACCTCTTTAGACCATTCCTCAGCCACATCCCACAAATGATATGTGGACAGGCTCAGACACAGCCTGAAAGTAGCCTATGAACAAGCTCAAGCGGCCTCAGATCAAAGGGGAGCTCGAAACAAAAGAAACTTTGACTTGAAGGTCTGGGTGCAAGACCTGCAGCCCGGGGACCGAGTACTGCTACGCAATCTGGGGGTCCCTGGAAAACACAAACTTGCAGACAGATGGAGATCTGAACCCTATGTCATCTGTAGGAAGCTGCTGGGCCTACCTGTCTACAAGTTGAAGCCAGAAGGAAAGGTAGGACCACTGAAGATGTGGCATCGAAACCACCTGCTCCCACTTGCTGAAGCGGTCAGGATACCTCCAGTGAGGGACTCCCCTGAACCAGTCTCTATTCTGGATACCCCCAGGCCAAACACTCGGTCCCAGACCTCTCGGGCTGAAGATGGAGAGGCCTCTGAACTTAGTGGAGATGAAGGAAGAGAACTTGACTGGCTGTGGCCTTCCCCAACTCCAGGAACTTCTGCTATAGATCTTCCAACTACTGAAGACACTATAGATGGACAACTGAATGCAGAAGCCACTGAGTTCATCCCATCTAGTCCTTTATCAGATTACTGGGAAGATGCCTGTGACACTTACTCAGGAGAGGACCCTAGAGACTCTACGTATCCTCCGGCCCCTGAAGCAGATGTTCCAGAGCCCGCTGTGTTGCCCAAACCTGCTACGGAAGAAAAGCCTGTGGCACCAGAGCCAGAAACCCCAAGAGAGCCAAGGGCTCGAAGAGTCATAAGGCCTCCCAAAAAGTTGACTTACCCACAAATGGGGAAGAGCTCAGAAGATTCTGTGGTCACTGCCAGGAGGAGTGCAGAGAATCCGGATCCCTCCACTGTTCATTTGGTGGAGGGCAGCCCCCACTCACTCTCTGGCACAGTTAGGCAGGCCACCCATGATAGTGTGACCTGTAGGCAAGGGAATTCAACCCCTTTGTTTTGGTGGGAATTCCCTATGCCAACATCATACGCAATGTTGTCTAGGGTTGTACGCAATGTATGCTAGAATTATCTTTGGGGATCAAAGAGTTTAAGTGGGGGGTGAGTGTGTAGCGGGGTCCACTTTAAGACTCCCAGGACTACCTTACCCAGAACCCCTTTCGGCAATGTTTCACCCCAGAGACTCATGGGAGGGGTTATATAAGGAAGAGGCGAGGCGGAGCTTGCTCTCTTTGGGACACGAGACTTCAGTGGAGAGATCTTCCTGTGCGGATCCGCTGTGGTGCAAGGCCTGAAGCGCCTGGGGCCTTGCGCTACTACCCAAAAGAGCCTTCCACCCCATCGCGAGCCTGGGTGGCATCTGACTCGGTTTTCTTCAACCGCTGCTGAGCCGGAGACCAGACCGCTGCAGACGCTGTGTGTGGAGACACAGCAGGTGGAAGTTCCCGGACTGGGATCACGTCCGGAGGGGTGAGCGAGCACATGCTCAATCCACAAATACTGTATACCATTGTTAGGCCTTCAGACTGCCGTGGCCCACCAGTTTCCTATTTCAGTTATTTTCCCCCACTGGAGATCCATAGCAGAACTGAGTCAAACGGATCTCTAGTGGAGTGTACTGTGTTGGCATTTTTCCCACCCCCCCCCCCCACCCTGGAATACAAATGTGTTCCTGAAATGTGCACCACCGTTTAAAGACTTGCATGCGAAGAATTTTACCCCCCTAGAGACTGAGTTATATGGTTAGGCCTGGCCATCTAGATAGTTTATTTAGTTGCTGCGCCATAGGGCGCATAGTGAAGTACTGTTACACGTGCCGCGTGTGCGCCATATCTTAATAGTTATAGTGTGACTACTGCTGCAGGGCTCTGCAGATAGATTCATGTGATCTGTTACAACTGTTGATTTTATTGCCAGTAGAAAGTAAATTCGTTATTCTTCTATCACTGAGTTGGTGTCTGAATTTAACCATAGAGCATAAGATATACACATATTACCCTAGACTAACTGTGCCAGAAGGGGGTCGAGTAAATTGCCGGGGGTTGGTGGAGCTGTCTTCAGGACCCAAACTAAATCTGCGGCCCTCTTAACTGAAGGTATTGCTACATATATGTAAAGCATTGCGTAAATTGACGGTGCTATATAAGTACCTAAAAAATAATAATGTGGTGTCATTTATTTTTCATGGCAATCTAATGCACTGAACAGAAATGGCCAAACGGACAATACACCATATGTCATGTGTTGTACAATGAGTAGGACTCCGTTTACACTTGTGCGACTTTGGACACATAAAGTTGCATGGCAAGTCACAGCCCATTGATTTCAATGGCACCCGTTCCAATCTATGTGACTTAAAGTTGCAGCACTACTTTGATGCGACTTTTTATGCAACTTTGATTCAGAGAGTGTAAAGTTGGATCAAAGTCGCACTCAAAAGTCACACACTAAATCGCGCAACTTTGGAGTTGCACTAGTGGAAACGTAGACTTAAAAATATGATGCCGGACCACTCAAAATGAATGGGTTGCCTTAATACAGGACATTGTAACATAAGGTAATTGGTTGTTTCAATGCAACGTGTAGTCTGAATGGCCAATACGCCAATGATGGTCCTTTTCCCATTACAATATTGGGAGGTGGTTATAATGAAGGCAGATCCTCCCATTTAGCAGTCAGAACCCCAGTTCTTTAGTAGGGTTGGGAAAGGTTGGACATGGTAAAAAAATCTCCTTGATCCCCACTAGCTTCCAGGTCCTGTGGAGAGAGGCTACCCTGCTTCTTACTCAGTGCCACCCTTTCTGGGCCAGAAGGTTTTACCCCTTTCCTGTCTAGGCCATTTTTTGCGATACCGCACTGCATTACTTTAACTGACAATTGCGCAGTCGTGCAATGCTGTACACAAATAAAATGTATGTCCATTTTTCCCCATACATGGAGCTTTCTTTTGGTGGTATTTGATCACCTCTGGGTTTAAATTTTTTGCGCTGTAAACAAAAAAGAGCGACAGTTTTGAAAAAAAAATTAATATTTTTTTTTTTTACTTTCCGCTATAAAACATTTTAAAAAAAAATCAACTTCTTTCATTAATTTAGGCCAATATGAATTCTGCTACATGTTTTTGGTAAAAAAAAATAATAATATATAAATGTATATTGATTAGTTTCACAAAAGTTATAACATCTACAAACGATGCAATATTTTTATGGCATTTTTTATTTATTTCATTTTTTTACTAGTAATGGCTGCAATATTTAGCGGGACTGCAACATTGCGACGAACAAATCAGTCATCTAACTGACACTTTTTTGGGACCAGTGACACTAATACACTGATCAGTGCTAAAAAAAATGCACTGTCACTGCACTAATGACACTGGCAGAGAAGGGGTTAAGTGTGTCCCTAGGGGGTGCTTAATAACTGTGGGGGGGGGGGGAGTTGGACTGATTGGGGGAAGACAAGATCTCCATCTTGTCCCCTTGCAGAACGGTGATCTGCCTTGTTTACATAGGCAGATCGCCGTTCTACCTCTCCCAGGGATGACTGCGGGTAGCTGGCGGACATCAGGCCGGCCGGACCCGATGATTGACATCCCCGCTAGCCAATCCCAGTACAATCGTGCCCCCGGTGGCGCCATATAGTGGCTTTTGAATGAAACGATGTACAGGTACGTCATTTTGCACAATAGCACCACATTGCCGCAGTAAATACATGGTGGCTGGTCTGCAAGTAGTTAACAGCATAATGGGCCAATATGCAAAGTAATGCACTGGGGTCCCTACCAGGGAAATGGGTGTGGCTTTATGGCTGGGTGTGGCGAAATTATGCTACATTTTGGATGTGGCTTTTTAGTCTGATTAGAAATTTTAGTCAGATTTTTTTTTTAAATAGTTAATTTTTATTTATTTTTTATGATCGTTTTATGATCATTTTATAATTAATTTTTATTTAATATTTTTTTTTTTTCACAAGGCTGTTTGGGGGTCTTTGCTGAGATATCAGGGGTCTAAACAGACCCCTGAAGTCTCACTTTTGAGACAGAGAAAGGGACTGAGGAAACACATTTCCCAGCTTCTTTCTGCAGCCTCAGCTGCACTGCAGATGAATGAGCAGGAAACAGAGGCTTCTGGTCATTCATTAACTGAATCATAGTAAACACAGTTTATTATGCTTCAGTTATGAATGAACATAGTGTGCCTGCAGCTGCAGCCAACAGGAGAGGGGAGGAGAGAAGCTGGCAGCGCTCCAGGGGACACACACACAGGGGGGTCCAGGCAGTACTGATCACCCGCTCACAAAACATGTGATTCTCTCTGCTTGGGGGGACTGCAGGGATGCCCGTGTGATAAGACAGCACCATTCTTACTGAACATAGGAGATTGCTCACTTAGCACGAGTGCCTAAAAAGAGTACTTTAGATTTTCTCAATGAATGCAAAGGGTTCTCTAATTGGATGAGGTGGAGCTCGGGACATCACTGCACTGCCTTTCCACCTCCTCTAATCAGAGAATGATTTGCATTATTTTGACAGAATGCAAAGTGTTCCCTGAATGGTGCCCAAGCTGAGCGAGCGACCTCCTGTGTTCAATAAGAAGCAGGGCAGCCGATTGGCATGGAACCTAGAGGCAAGTGGAGATTACTGTAATAATGGTAATTACTACAATGATTTCCAGCATCCATAGGGATCCCACAGGTATGGCACATACATACTTACATTGGTCTAAGTTATGTGGAATCATATATATATATATATATATGGTTTCTGTTGAGCGACACTCTGAGGCCTCGTACACACGACCGATTTTCTCGGCAAGAACCAGCAAGAAACTTGCTGGCAGAGAGGTCTTGCCGAGTAAATCGGTCGTGTGTACGCTGCTATCGGGTTTCTCGTCGAGAAAACCGACAAGAAACCTCGACGAGAAAATAGAGAACCTGCTCTCTATTTTCTCGTCGAGATTCTCCTCGGCATGTTTCTCGACGAGAAAAGTGAGTGTGTGTACACTTACCTGTCCTCCCCGAAGCCCGCGCATGTTCGAAATGAATTCGACGCATGCGCGGTAGCTTCCTAGGCATACGTAGGGTATACCAAGATGGCGGCGACGGCATCGAATGTGACGAGCGCATGCTCGACGTAGTCGATGACGTCACCGCGTACGCTCCTTTCAAAGAACCGCGGGTTCTTTGAAACGAGCGTGTGTACACTCGGCCGGGACAAGTTTCTTGTCCAAGAATCTCGTCGAAAAAAACGACATGTTTTTTTCAACGAGAATCTCGGCCGTGTGTACGAGGCCTAAGACCTACACGCTATAGCGGGGGTCGTCAACCCCCGGGCCGTGGCCTTTCTGCAGTCGGGCCGTGGGTGCGTGCGGCTGGCATAAGACACCTGGGCAGGCGGGTGGGCGGCATGAAAGAGCCGGGCGGACAGCATAAGAGAGCCGGGCAGGCGGCAAGAGACAGCCGAGCGGCTGGCATATGAGAGCTGGGTGGATGGAAGAAGCGAGCGGGCAAGCAGAGATTACATCATCTCTCTCCGCCCCCCGCATCACTGCTCTTCCGCCCTCACAGCCAGTGTCCTATCAGCCTCAGTGTCGGAGGTGCGGCGTCGAGCAGAGAGATGACATCATCTTTCACTGTCCGCCCCGCATCACCGGTTTCCTGCCTTCATGCGGAACCCACCATTGCACAGAGGCCTGACTCTGTGCTAAATGGACCAATGCTGCCACCAATGCAGTGGTGGCAGGCAGCATGGCAAGTGACATTCTGCATCTGGTGACAGGCAGCGTGGCAAGTGACCTTCCACATCTTGTCGCAGGCAGCGTGGCAAGTGACACTCTGCATCTGGTGACAGGCAGCGTGGCAGGTGGTGTGGCAAGTGACCTTCCACATCTTGTGGCAGGCAGCGTGGCAAGTGACATTCTGCATCTGGTGACAGGCAAAGTGGCAGGTGGCGTGGCAAGTGACATTCTGCATCTGGTGACAGGCAACGTGGCAAGTGACATTCTGCATCTGGTGACAGGCAGCGCGGCAAGTGACATTCTGCATCTGGTGGCAGGTGGCGTGGCAAGTGACTTTCAGCATCTGGTGACAGGCAACATGGCAGGTGGCATGGAAAGTGACATTCCACATCTGGTGACAGGCAACATGGCAGGTGACATTCTGCATCTGGTGACAGGCAGCGCGGCAAGTGACATTCTGCATCTGGTGGCAGGTGGCGTGGCAAGTGACTTTCAGCATCTGGTGACAGGCAACATGGCAGGTGGCATGGAAAGTGACATTCCACATCTGGTGACAGGCAATGTGGCAAGTGACATTCTGCATCTGGTGACAGACAGCGCGGCAAGTGACATTCTGCATCTGGTGACAGGCAGCGCGGCAAGTGACATTCTGCATCTGGTGACAGGCAGCGTGGCAGGTGGCGTGGCAAGTGACTTTCAGCATCTGGTGACAGGCAACATGGCAGGTGGCGTGGAAAGTGACATTCCACATCTGGTGACAGGCAACGTGGCAAGTGACAATCCACATCTGGTGGCAGGCGACAGTGGCAAGTGACACGCTCAGGGCTCCCACTGATTTTGCATCATGGTGAGTTGAACTATTTCATTTATTACTACAATGTAATAATATAAATAATGCACTTCAATCACCCTGACACCATACCATTGCCCGCGAAAAATCGTTTATCATGCCGTGACTGGCGGCTCCCGCGTGCATGCGCGGGAGTGATGTCACGCGACTCCGGCCAGTCACAGAGCCGGAGTCCGCGGCCCCGGAAGGAAGAGGGGTGAACAATGGACGCTTCCTGTACATGGGACAGCGGTGACATCGCAGGCTTCGGTTTCAGGTAAGTGACACATAATGGGCTACTGTGCGATGCGTAGTAGCCCATTATGCTTTACCTTTGCAGGGAAATAAAGAGGAAGTAAAACCCATCAGCATCAGGGTTTACTTCCTCTTTAAGGCCCCTTTTCACACGGGCTTTCCGATCAGGTCAGTATTTCAGGCGGACCTGATCGGACACTCCATTCACTCCTATGGAGCGGCGGATGTCAGCGGTGAAGTGTCCGTTGACATCCGCTGCTATCCGATCCTGTCTGTGAAATGCAGATGGATAGAGACCCTATTTTCCATCCGCCTGGCCGATCGGATTGGATGGGATCGGATGAAAAAGGAAAAGCGGTCTGTTTTCATCTGATCTCCCCATAGAGGAGAGGGGAGCTCTGACAGGTCTGTCTCTGCACAGTGAGCGGAGAAGGACCTGTCATCCGCCTGCTCAGCGGGGATCAGCGGACCACCGCCCGTGTGAAAGGACGCATATTGAACAAGCTGAAGCTAGAAATTGATTGGCTACCATGCACAGCTGCACCAGATTCTGAGTGCTCCAGTTTTAGTAAATCTCCCTCAGTGTGTCTTTATATTATGCGTTTATGATATAAATTATGTCTCACTTCCCAGATAGGATAGGAAAAATCCGACCATATGAGAAGGATGATTAGCACACCCAATGTTTATTGTTAATATAATGGTGTGTACATTTGTTTTAGCAATTATTTACATTACTTAATGAGAAGACATCCATTTCCAGTGATGCATGGTGTTATAAACACAAGCTGATCTGTATGTATATAGTTCAGGACAGTTTCACTAGAAATGGGGAAGATGCTGTTTACAAGTGTAGACAGAGATCTATTCTCTGGACATTCATTTTTTTTCCCTCTGGAATAATGTATACATGTACAATGTGGGAAGGTCAAAACCACACAGGACATTTTGTAGGACTCAGTAGCTTGACCTTAACTCTTTACAGTCATCTATTCTGAAATACATTGAATTTAGTGTGCTGGTAAATCAAGAGTGATTCATAAATGGACACTTGACTTAGAAAAAAAAGGTATGTATTCTTAAAGCGGTTGTATAGCCCCCCCCCAAAAATTATTTTTTAGGTCACCTGTAAGGGAAAAGGCATAATGAGCTAGTATGCACCGCATACTAGCTCATTATGAAATACTTACCTTAGAAGGAGGCGGCGGTAACTTACCTGATCCACGCTGAGAGAGATGACATGTTGCCTCGGCGTGTCTTCCGGGTATCGCAGCTCCAGTGCTGTGAGTGGCTGGAGCCGCGATGTCGTCACTCCCGCGCATGCACGCGGGAGACTTTTTCCCGGCAACGCCCGGCGTCTGCCAGGCCTTCAGCCGAGAATCCCCTTTGCGCATGCGCCGCTGCAGTCAGCGGCTCATTGCGAGGGGAATATCTCCTAAACCGTAAAGGTTTAGGAGATATTTTTTTTTACCTACAGGTAAGCCTTATTATAGGCTTACCTGTAGGTAAAAGTGGAAAAAATTACTATACAACCACTTTAACTCAATAAAATACCTTCTATTATTCTTAGCCTCCTCCTAATTACTTTTTTGCTGCTACACAGGACAGCAACTAACGTGCACTGCTTGTTCCATACAAATGGAAGTGAGGGGGAAAATGGAGAAATTCAGGAGCTCACATTATAAGGAGGCAGAAAAACACAATAAGAAACAATTTAATGAAAATTAGATTACAGGGCCATTACGTAGTCGTTATGCATGGATTATTTTTGGAGAATAAGCATATCATTAAAGCTGAATTCCAGGATTTCAGCTTCTTTGTAAAAAATAATGGCACACTATGAGCTGAGTCCAGCGAGGTGCATGACACCTCCTGGGCAAAGCTCTATTATTTATATCTGACAGCTTTATAGTACTACAGGAAGTCAGCTATCACTGTAGTTCCAGAAGCCCGATGCTGATCCTTCTGTGCTTTCCATCTTGAACAGGAGAGTTGCTGCAGCTGCTATGGCAGCTCCTCCCCTTCTCCTGCCCATTCACAGAAGCCTTTGTATTATGTGAACACATTTACAAAATACAAGGCCTTTTGTGAATGGGCATCATTCCTGTAATTCCTGTAATTCAGCTTTAAGTGTCACTTTAACCACTTCCCTATCCAGCCATAGTCAAATGACGTCCACAGATGGGATCTCCCATCCTGGGTGGACGTCATATGACGTCTTTGGCTTTGTAGGGGGATATCTGAATGATGCCTGCAGCTAGAGGCATCATTAAGATATCCTTTTGTTGTGCCGGCGATTCTGTGCACCATAAGAATGATCATAGCGGCGGTTCCGCCGCTTGATCGTTCTTATAGGCGGCGGGAGGGGGCACCCCCCCGCCGCCATCCGGTGCTTCTCCGGGCTCTCCAGGGCCCGGAGAATGAATCGTCCGGGGCACGATAGGAAGCATAGAGATGCTTCACCAGTCATCTCTATGACCGTCGGAGGCCCAGGCGCGATGTGATGACGTCACGCCCGGGTCCTCAGATGTAAACAAAGCCGCCATTGCGGCTAGGAAACATGAGATCAGTGAATTTTTTTTCACAATCTCATGCTTTCCAGCCTGGAGGAGAGATGTGGGGTCTTATAGACCCCGCATCTCTCCATAAAGAGGACCTGTCACACACATTCCTATTACAAGGGATGTTTACATTCCTTGTAATAGGAATAAAAATTATCAAAAAGAAGTTAAATAAATGTAAAAAAAATAAAAATAAGTAAAAAAAAAAAATTAAAACGCCCCTGTCCCCGGTAGCTCGCGATCAGAAGCGAACACACACGTAAGTCCCGCCCACATATGTAAACGCCGTTCAAACCACATATGTGAGGTATCGCCGCGTGCGTTAGAGCGCATGCAACAATTATAGCACTAGAGCTCCTCTGTAACTCTAACCTGGTAACCTGTAAAAAAAATTAAAGCGTCGCCTATGGTGTCTGCTAAAAAAATGTATATAATGTTTGGGGGTTCTGAGTAATTTTCTAGCAAAAGAATGATGATTTGTACATGTAGGAGAGAAGTGCCAGAATAGTCCCGGTATTGAGGTGGTAAAAAGAGCCCGGGTTGAAGTGGTTAAAGGGTAAGTTCACCTTTACAAAAAAATCTGTAAGGTGAACTTACACAGGACACCCTCCTCACCCCCCCTCCCAGTCCCGCTGACCTGGAGCACGGCGATCACCCGCTAGGAGACATCGGGTCACCACCTTACCGGTCCAAGGCTTAGAAATCCCCCGCAGCTTAATCTACAAAATGTACCTCGTCAGGAGGTACGTTTAGGAGCATTCTAATTGGTCGGCGCCGTCACATGGGTGACACCAACCAATCAGAATCCGCGTGGCCTGTCCTGTCACCGCAGGCGAAGAGGAGAGAAAGCCACTGGGATTCAGGGTCCAGTGTAAGTTCACCTTACAGATTTTCTGTAAAGGTGAACCTACACTTTAATCTACTATTATTAAAAAATGCCTGTGTAGACCACTCTGAACATTGGCTGGAAACTCCGGACACAAATCTTTTCAATCAGTCATAATGCCCACTGTCGAAATGTAAAATCGAATTTTATGTGAATGGATACATCAGTGCCCTCCAAGTAAAAAGGCAGGTCACATGTTATGACATACATTTTCGGAGCCTACAATTATTTATTTCCATGGCTAATTCTTGCCTCATCCAATCCTTGGCCGCTTTACTCAGTTTATATGGAAATATAGAAGTGACAGCAGATGAAGACCCAGTGGTTCACTGATATACTGTACAGCATCAAAGAACGGTATGGAAGCCCTAGAGATAATTGCTGCTCCATATGATCTACTTTATATTAGGTGCCCCAAATGCTCTATAACAGCCACTGATATTGTTCCTCTTGCAAGAGAATCTGACTGCTTGCTAGTGGCAGAACTATAATGGTGGTAGGGAATGCAATATAGAAGAACTGAGAATTGATTGCCAACATCCTATGTATCATCAAAGAAAGTTTATGCACCAAGTGCATTGGAGGATGCCCCCATGGACTTTATATGGCAGAAATAGAGAGTATCAAAAGTCAAATTGAGTAAAAAAAATGGCACACAGGACGTAGGGAATGCTGTGTGCCCATAGAGCTGGATGAATCCCAGACTGAAGCATATTTTAAATCAAAACCCCCCCCAAAAAAATTAAAAATCACATGGGGAAATGCATGGAGAAGGAGCAGAGAAAAGTAATGAAAAGATGGTACACCACAGAAGAGAATACTTTTATTGAAAAAGAAACCTCACCCTTTGATGAATGAGCCCTAGCAATGAGATTTCCCCTTCCCCCATCCATAAACACATACAGTATAAAACAAGAACAAACATGAAATTGGGGATTGGTACCTTTCATGCCCCAGCTGGAATCATCATCCACGTACTGACCAAAATTGGTAGCCTGGAGAAGAAAAGTTATACTGGCATTAATTCTAGGCTCACTGAAATACATACATTTTTCATGCATATGCAGGTGTACCGAGTTCAACAATATATTCAATTTAGTTTGTAACAAGCCCTTAATGTGCTTGATTCTATTTTAGGCTGGGTTCACACATGTGGGGTGCGAATTTCAGCTCCGGTTTCCCTGCGAAGATAAAAATGATTCATTCAGCGGTTCCTCTCCATTGTAGCTGCGGATCAGCTGACCAGGGAGAGGGCGGAGATGTAGTGAGGAGGGGGAGAGAATTTGTGTTCAGAACGGAACACATCTGCGAATCAGATGCATTCCCATTAAAGATTATGTGCCTGCAATTCGCACTGCACTGCCTAGAAAACGCACACGTTTTTTGTGCAATGTGGACTGCGGATGCAATGCACATATGTGAACCAGACCCATTGAAAATAACATATTTTCAAATGCGAGTTGGATGCAGTGTAAGCCGCAACCAATTTGCATATGTGTGAACACAGCCTTATGGCCCGTACACACAATCCGAATATCGGACGAAAATGGTCGTCCGAGGAAGAATCGTACGATATTCGGATCGTGTGTACACTACGTTCGAGAGCCGATCACGACAGTTCATCCGATATTATTCGATCGGACAAGCACAAAAATTTTCCTCGTACGATATCAGATCGTACAATTTTCATTTGGTCAGTATAGTTGTCGTCCGAAAATACAATACAAATACATTACAACACATGACATCACTTCCGATTTTTTTTTCTGTTGTACGAGAATTTGTGACTTTATTATCCTATTCATTTTCTACTTGCGACTATTAAGCGAAAAAAGTTGTACGATATTCGGATCGTGTGTACGGGCCATTAGAACATCAAATTGATTGTGCTGTGTTACTGCACCTAACAACCTACCATGGCACTTTGACAGTATCCCAGGATTTCAATGGGAGTGATTTACTAAAATTGGTGCAGCTGTGCATAGTAGCCAATCAGCTTCTAACTTCAGCTTGTTCAATCGAGCTTTGACAATACAACAACCTGGGTTCACACTGGTATGACACAACAGTCATACAACTTTCACCCTACTTTGCTCTGCGACATCGGTCCTACATTGATCCTACATTGGTCCGACATCCATCCGACTTTCATGAACAGGATACTACTTTGATCCGACATTGTGCTAGTCTGACTTGTCTTTTGACCAATCAAAACAATCCCAGGGTGAGATAAATTCCTTTTACTGCTGCTGTAATCACCATGTCGGATGTCAAATGTCGGATGGTTAGGACAAGGATCCTACTTTGATCCGACTTCAATGATATTCAATGGACTGACGTAGGATTAAAGTCGGACCAAAGTAGTACAGGGAGCATTTTCAAAGTCGGACCGACTTGTGTCGGACCAGTTAAGACGGCTCCCATAGGGAAACATTGATTTTCACACGTCATGCGACATGAGCTCCCAATGTCGGAGCGTTTGTCGGACCAGTGTGAACCCAGCCTCAAGCTTCTATGCAGAGTTGTACATTTCCCCCAATATTGTATGTTCTTGCAATTTTAAAATCAAGCAATGCAAAGAAATGTGTGATTTATTAATCTATGAATTGCTATCTAATTCACTGATTCATTAGTGCAGTGGTCCCCAAAATATTTACACAAAGGCCAGTTCACTGTCCAGGACCAAATGTGGCCATTACGTGTAACAAAATGCCCTGGCAGAGGAAGTCAGTGGGAGAAAAAGTTCCCCTACATCAGTGGTCAGTGGGAGTAATAAATGTCCCTTTGTAAGTTGTCAGTAGAAGTTATATTAAATGCTCCTTTGCCATTGGCCAGTAGGAGTAAAAAATATGTCATGTGTCAGTGGTAGTAAACAATGCCTCTGAGTGCCTCTGGAATTAAATTCATGGCTTGAGGGCACATGTCATGGCTATGAATACAACTACACTGGCAATATTTTAATAGTACACACAGCTTAGCCACTAAAATTGACCTAACCACTAAAAGTGGTTATTGGCTAAGAGTTGCAATCATTGCTAAAGAGATAGAAGAAATGGCTTCCTATGGTGTAAGCCGGGGTCTCCAAACTATCTTAACATAGGGCCAGTTTACTGTCCTTCAGGACGGGCTTTGGCCAGTGGGATTAGAAAATGCCCCAGCATCAGTGGTATTTCAACAATGCCTCAGACTTGGTGGTAAGTGGGAGTACAAAAAATACATAGCGCTTGTCTTCAGGAGTAGGAATAGTTCCCCATTGTTGGTATTTGTGGAAGGAATAGTGTCTTATCAATTGTATCAGTAGGAGGAATTATGTCCCATTGTTGATGTCAGTGGGAGGAATAGTTCCATATTGTTGATGTCAGTGGGAGGAATAATTCCCCATCATTGATATCAGTGGGAAGAATAGTTCCCCATTGTTGATGTCAGTGGAAGGAATAGTTCCCCATTATTGATTTCAGCGGGAGGAATATTTCCCCATTGTTGATGTCAGCATGAGGGATAGTGACCCATTGTTGATGCTAGTGGGAGATATTGTTACCCATCGTTGATGTCAGTGGGAGGAATATTTCCCCATTGTTGATGTCAGTGAGAGGAATAGTTACCCATCATTGATGTCAGTGGGAGGAATAGTTCCCCATCACTGATGTCAGTGGGAGGAATAGTTCCCCATCGTTGATGTCAGTGTGAGGAATAGTTCCCCATCATTGATGTCAGTGGGAGATATTGTTACCCATCATTGATGTCAGTGGAAGGAATTGTTCCCCATAGTTGATGTCAGTGGGAGGAATAGTTCCCCATTATTGATGTCAGTGGGAGGAATAGTTCCCCCTCATTGATGTCAGTGGGAGGAAAAGTTCCCCATCATTGATGTTAGTGGGAGGAATAGTTCCCCATCTTTGGTGTCAGTGGGAGGAATAGTTCCCCCTCATTGATGTCAGTGGGAGGAAAAGTTCCCCATCATTGATGTCAGTGGGAGGAATAGTTCCCCATCATTGATGTCAGTGGGAGGAATAGTTCCCCATCATTGATGTCAGTGAGAGGAATAGTTCCCCATCGTTGATGTCAGTGGGAGAATAGTTCCCCATCATTGATGTCAGTGAGAGGAATAGTTCCCCATCATTGATGTCAGTGGGAGGAATAGTTCCCCATCATTGATGTCATGGCAGGAATTATGCTTCACTGTTGGTATCAGTGAAAGGGATGGTGCCATGTATAATTGGAAGGAATAGTGATACAAGATCTGAAAAATGTCAAGCAAAGGGCTGCATCTGGCCCACATGGCACCGTTTGGAAGCCACTGGTGTAAGCTAAACAAGTAGCACAAATGAGTTACTTAAAATAAATCTATAGTCTATCTATACAAAGCAACAGATTTACTTTTAAACTGGCCCTCGTAGCAGAATATAATAACCTTTTTTTGGCCAAATACACCAGTCATGTCACATAGGAGAAAGGGGTAGTGAGTCATCTGCTCCCCACAACCTGAAAGTGCCAGAAAATCGGATATCGGAGTGGTGGGGGAGTAAAGGTAGGTGAGTATATGTAGGAGGATGGCTGGGCATTAAAGTGAACATGTTGCTTTGCCCTCCATGGGCATATTAACAGTTAGAAAATCACTTGCAGTAGACTTTTTCTTCACACATTACTATTTAATAAATAAGAGCTACAAATGTTGAGCTTAGTGCACCATTTAATAGAATCTGACAGCAGGCAGATGAGTTTGCAGTGAATGCTCAGGAGGAAGTATTCTGGATCTTTGTAATATCAACATCAATCCACTCATTTCTGCCATCTGCTGAATTCATCATTAGTAGCAGTGCACAGACACAATCATTCATTTCCTAGATAATTAACTGAGAAAACTGCAATCATTTTAGAACTGATGAGCTGCAATTACTCTAATGAAGATCCTCAGGACATTCTCACTGTTCCTCTAAAACCATTTTTTTATTATTGCTATAAATTAATTCAATTTTTTTAGATGCTTTGGGATATTAATTAGAGCAGAATTTCACAACTAGGGTTCCTCCAGAAGTTCCTCCTAGGGTTTCCTGTTTCAAATATTTTATTGAATTTTATAATTTATATATAATTATCAACAAAATTCCATTAACAGAGCATGTACAATAATATAATAGAAATAGATATTCCATTAACAGAACATGTACAATAGTATAGTAGAAAAAGGTGTAATCATTCAGGAAAGTAACTTATTAATGTAAATGAAAAGAGATAACCTAGCGGATTGCAGGATGAGATTATGTAACATGAAGTGTCATAATCATAGCTTCATGGCAGCTATTTGACGACAAGTAATTGAGAATTTAAGTTGATTGAAAAAATAATATAATATAATTATGTAATCTATGAAGAGAATAGAATTGAATGAACCTATAAAGAAATATAAAGTTGTTCCTAGGGTTTCCATAAGCAGTGAGCAATGGTGAATTGACATCTCACTTACGCTGACTGCCAATGCAAAGGGGAAATTTTCCACTAACCACCAATGCAGGGGGTCCCTTCCATGTGGACTACTAATATAAGGGGGCGCCATAACTTTCATTTCAAGAATAATACTGAAAATGATTTTGTGGCATACAGATTAGAGGTAGTAAAAAAAGCATTTTCCCTGGATGTCAAATACGCTAAATCCCCGTACACACGATCTGAAAATTGGACAACAGATCGTTCGTTTCTTTTTGCATGCTAGTCACCTATCGAACATGAAGAGTTTACTAAAGTTACGAAAACTCTCATACAATATAAAAAATCGGAAGTGATGTCATGTGTTGTGGTGTATTTGTATTATATTTTTGAACGACAACTGTACTGATTAAACAAAAAGCTTATGATCTGGTATCGTACGAGAATTTTTTTTGTG
Source organism: Rana muscosa (assembly GCA_029206835.1). Lineage (NCBI taxonomy): Eukaryota > Metazoa > Chordata > Amphibia > Anura > Ranidae > Rana > Rana muscosa. Next base: position 110,013,321 of record CM055116.1, read on the forward strand.
CTTGTCCGAATCGGATAATATCGGATGAACTATATACGATAATATCGGAGTCATGATCGGCTCTTGAAAGCTCTGTATTAACGATCCGATTATCATATGATTGCTTTGAAAGCGTTATTTTTCGTCTGATTTTCGGATCATGTGTTTGCCACATTCCTTAACCACGTCACGCAAAACGACGTACCCGTACGCCAGGACTTTGATGCTAAATACTGGGGTTATGGGAGCAGCTAGCTGCCATAACCCCGGTATTTTCGGGAAAGACTTGCATTTCTCTTTAAGATAAAAGTGGTCTCCGTGGCGGATTCGGTAGAGCCGGTAGCGTCGGAGACGATTGCGTCCTCTCCCGTGGATGCCTGGCCTGCGACTGAGGGGAAGATTGCCCCCGCTCGGCTCCATAGCATGGGAGAGCAGAAGCGACGTCAAACGTCACTTCTGCCTATAGCTCTTAAAGGAGAATTTTTTTTTAAATTTTTTTTTCAAGTGATTTTTTATTTTTTTGGTGTAAATATGAGATCTGAGGTATTTTTGACCACAGATCTCATATTTAAGAGGTCCTGCCATGCTTTTTTTTTCTATTACAAGGGATGTTTACATTCCTTGTAATAGGAATAAAATTGCATCTCCCAATTTAACAAAATCTGGGATTCATGGGATCAATCGGAATGTGGGACGCCTCTATCGGGCACTGAGTCATGATCATTTCTCCCCCCCCCCTTTCTTTTTCCTAAATGTACACTGTTTGGTACCTCTTAAATTAAAGTCCTCCTACTGGTATAACCTTTGTTATCATTGATACTATGTATATGACCTTTTATTATCCTTTTTATCTCACATATGAGTTATATTTCACCTACGTTTGCTATGCAGTACACCCCTGTGTTCTGTATGTCTCGATATTTGAGTCGAAATATCTTTTCCTACACTACTGTTTCGTCATGTTGAAGCACTCTGTAACTATTGTTATTTTCATGAAAATTTTCAATAAAAATTACAATTATAAAAAAATAGGTAAGTACACCCATCTTTTTTATAGAGGTTAGGCAGGATAGGTAGGAGGGAGAGGACATTTGTAAGAATAGTTAGGGTTTTTATCCATCTTAATCATGTTTAGAAATGGTGTATCAAGATCTGAAAATTATTTCAAGGGTTCCTTTGAGGTAAAAAGGTTGAGAAAGGCTGAATTAGAGGAAATGAGTGTCTGGTGTGCTGTGTACTGAGGCTCCAATGGTCTCAATGCTCTCTGCAGCCAAAAAACAGGCAAATAACAGCCCACATGGGAGTATTTGCTGTAAAGCTGAAGAAGTTCTGTTTTAAATCCAATGTCCCACCAATGCTCGCAGTGTTCACAAGTGTATATATAGATAGGTCAGCAGAGGAATATGCAGGCTACAATTGCTGACTTGTTTTTGAAGATTTAACTTCAACGTTGTCATTGTCATCCTCACGTTACTACCTTGTGAATCACTGACCTGGGTAGGGTAGGGTTGCCACCTCATCCCTTTAAACCCGAACACATATGAATTACACAGGTTCTGAGGCTAATTTAAAGAGGTAGTAAACTCAGATAATGTTACCCCAAATCAGCAATATGTAATTTCATGTTGCTGTTTAGTAGCTATGCGCCACATACATTATGCAAATAGCACATTCTTACTTGAAAAATTTTACTTTTTATGATCGCCTCTGCTTGTACTCATCCGTTGCCATTATAACTCCTGTCTTTCGCGTCTCAGTTGTATTTTATTTACGCCCTCACTCTTCTTCTGTGGCCATAATCCCGCACGTGCGCATTCGTTCCTGAAGCCAAGCCTCATTTTCGTTTCAGACAGACAGGCTCTGTCCTTAGCTCTGCGCTCCAACCCCTGTGACGTAGCGAGTCACATGGGGTTAGGATCAGCTTCTCAGCGGGGGAGTGACGCGGGATCTCGGGGTTGACGTCAGCCAAAGGAAATGACTCAGCCCCGGCATGTACACAGTTTTACGGCAAGAAGAGCCTGCCGGAAAAACTGGACTAACCGCGCATTTGCCGATTACATCATTGATTAGAAAAGGACAGATTACACAGAAAGGATAAGGTAGGAAGCATTTTAATCAGAGCAACTCGTTCATGAAGTAGGAAAGCTTGATATGGTGGAAATAGCACAGGATGGGTTTACTACCGCTTTGATGCAGATAAGGCACCAAGTGAGTTTAATTACCACTTTAATTAGCCACAGAACCTGTGTAATTAATATGTGTTCGGGTTTAAAAGGATTAGGTGGCAACTCTAGACCTGGGACAAGTGTAAAGTCAGTTTTGTCAGAATTCCTAGTCTGCATAATTGCTATGATTTAGTGTTTATTGTGTTATAAATCAGGGATAAGCATGACCTCCAGATTATGAATCTTCAGAAACAAGTGGACAAAGTCAGATTCTATATTTCTGATCTTACAGATTCCCCTTAAAGAGGTTATAAAGCCTCAAGGTTTTTTACCCTAATGCATAGAACCTTCTCTGCTGCAGGCTCCCCCCCAGCCCCCTCTTATGCCCTGTACACACGATCGGTTTTACAGATGAAAACAGTCCGATGGACTTTTTTCATCGGATAAACCCATCGTGTATGGGCCCCATCGTTGAGAAAAAATAGAACATGTTTTAAAACGATAGCAAATTCCAATCGTCTGTGGGGAACTCCATCGGAGAAAAAACCCACGCATGCTCAGAATCAAGTCGACGCATGCTCAGAAGCATTGAACTTAATTTTTCTCGGCTCGTCGGAGTGTTTTACGTCACAGCGTTTGGGACGGTCGGCAAGACCAATGGAAGTCGGCTTCATCGGAATTCCGATGGAAAAATCCATCAGATTTGAATCCATAGGAAATCCGATCGTGTGTACAGGGCTTTATTCTTACCTGATCCGATCCAGCGACGTGCACGAGAGCAGCGCCTCTCACAGCTGTCTTCCTCCTCATTGGGCAGGTTGAGTATAGTGGACTCTCCCAATCTGTTACTAAGTGTATTATTTCTCTGTGTATCTTGTTTTAGATAGATGTACTGCATTCTCTTTGCATGTTAGTGGTGGGGCTCATTCCCTGTCAGCTCTACATCTATTATTGGGTAAAGTACACACTCCTGTGGCTATAAATGATAGCTGCAGGTAAAGCAATGACATCTACAGTCATACAGACATGCAATGTGGCAAGAGATTAACAGCATAGGTTCAGCACTGATGTAGGTGCAGGGATCACATGCTAAGACCCTGGTTCTGATGACTATATACCAACCATCTTGACCTACCCGGTTTAGTCCATTTTTGCCATATCCAGGAAGTGATGCAGACTTGGAGTAAGGCAGCCCTGTGTAACAAAATGATATTACATTGTAGATTTCACAACACCTTAAAATAAGCATCTGGTCTATCACATAACACAGAACTGGAGACAAAGAAATAATATAGCTGAGCAATGAAAAATGAAACTATAGGATAAAGCTACATGCTTAGTGATGAAAAAGATCATGACTGCACCAATACCCTTTTCCAGCTACAAAACCCTGCAGACTTTGGGACACATTTAGACCCGCTAAGCAAGTTTCTTACACAATAACATTTTATTATAATTAACAAGGGTGGTACACAGTTGACATCCAAATGTACATAATAAAGAATATCGCTTATAAAATGGTAGGTTACAAGATTGGACACAATGTAGCACATGATTTATACGTAAGACCAATGATTTCCTATAGGTTCCACCAATGTATAGTCTCTCTATCTCCAGGTACCACCCAGGTGTCTACAGTGAAAGGGAAGTAAAATAGGGAAAAGAGCAGGGAGTTTTTTTTGGCCAGCAACCATTTATGCTATAGAGCAGGGGACACCAAATGTTTTAAACAAAGGGCTAGTTCATTATCCTTTAAACTTTAGGGGGGGGGGGCAGACTATGGCCAGGGAGAGTAGAAAATATCTTGGCATCAGTGGGAGTAAAAAAAGTTAAAATCATGCTCCATCACTGCTGTCAGTGTCCAGGAATATTGCCCCATTGTTGGTATCAGTGGGAGGAATACCGGTAGTACCCCATCATTGGTGACACTGAGAGGAATTATGCCCCAATGTTGGTGTCAGTGAAAGGAATAGCGCCCCACCATTAAATAGTGGGAGTGGGAGGAATTATGCAGGAGGAGGATGCATGCAATACCTGTCCATCCTGGTGCAGGTAAGCACATCCCTTGCACAGGTTAATCTTTATACCCCTGTTTTTAAAACATGAACTGTTAGACAGGACAATTTGGTTTGTTGCAGGCTGGCTGGGAATTGAGATTTTTCTTTGTTGTTGTTTGACATGTGTCACCCTTCCATGTGCTCCTTGCTGTTAAGGCCAGTTATAGGTTGGGGCAGTTGCCCTGTAATTTTCCCATGTTAATGAGTCCGAATAAGAATATCATTTTAAAATTTTAAAATAACTGTCACTTTTTTGAAAATAAAAATGCCTTTCCTGGTGTGTCGGCTTTGTGAATTGAGCCCATTGCCTGGTATTTACCCTATGTGGGGTTAATAAATGTTCCCCTTATGAGGGCTTCTAAGGGTATCAGGTCAAATCTGTATGCTGCCTTCTCTCTTATGACATAAAAGGTAGGTACCAATATTAGTATACTGTATAGATAGCTTGTTTTCACCAGACCAGAGTTCTTTTTGAACAGTGGTCTTCATATACTGTATACAGTAATACCCAATATAATATATGGCAATTATATACACTGTTATAGTTCACCTGAGTAGGAAGGGTCTCCCGCATTTCTCTGAGATGAATCTCTATAGGTTCTGGTACTGAGGCAGAGTGACCGCGTGTCTGCATCTGTAGAATCGACATCAACCTCTCCCTTCAGAATCAGCCAGCTTGTTTTAGCCTAAAGTAAGAAAGCATAACATATTGATTTCTCCATTTTGCAAGAACTTCATCCAAAGTGAGGGATTAGGTGACAAGATCTGAACAATTGACCTTAACATAGTTAATCCTCTCCTACTGAGATGGGAACATTTCCAGCACGGGACCACACTGTCTCTGACGCAGCCGGCGGTGACCGGCGAAAACGGTTAAGCCGCGTACACACGATCGGTTTTACCGATGAAAACAGTCTGATGGATTTTTTTCATCGGACAAACCGATCGTGTATGGGCCCCATCGGTCTTTTTTCCATCGGTGTCAAAAAATAGAACATTTTTTACATTTTTCCGATGGATAAAAAACCAATAGCAAATTCCGATCGTCTGTGGGCAAGTCCATCGGTTAAAAAACCCACGGAGTGTTTTACGTCACCGCGTTTGGAACGGTCGGTTTTTTGACTGATGGTGTGTAGGCAAGACTGATGGAAGTCAGCTTCATCGGTTTTGCGATGGAAAAATCTATTGGTTTAAAAACCATAGGAAATCCGATTGTGTGTACAGGGCTTTAGGCTCTCTTGTTTCCTTGTCCACCTTGCCCCTGTGACTGGAGGATATGAACACTTGCTTATGCTTGATGGGCCTCATGGGAAATCGGCAATGGTACCGGCACTGAAGATTTGTTTTTCTATCACCACCTGATCTACTTTGGACTATATGCTTTGATCCATGTATGGTCTCCCATGGACCAGGACCTGCATGCACACTCTGGATATCAAATTATGGTTTACAACAGAGAGGGAGGTTACAGGAGATTGTTTTGCATTCAAATCTCTGGCGTTTCATGCCACAAACATACTGTGACTGTACCTTTTAATTTCATATACCTCCTTTAGACCACTGTTGATCCCAGGTGTCTTCCCCTTTTCATATCTCAGCAATTTCCCCCTTTTGGATACATCAAGGTATTAACACCATTCAGCACAATATTCCAGTGTGCCTCATTCCCAGGATCCAGGTCTGATCTCCCTAGGATCCATTTCCTGTTGGAAGCCAACTTAGCTCCACATCCTATTTACATGCATGCAATTTCTATGTTTCAAGTTATTATTGCTGCTCAGGATTGAAGATATTGTACTTTCACATTCCTTGCTATATATATACAGGTATATTACTGTCACTGGATAGGGGCAAGCATGGTGGACATTGAGTTTTTATTACAGTATGATTGACACGTTGTTTATGATTCAGTTTTTATCATTGGCTATTCCATTTATGTTTTTGATATAATACAATTTGACTTTTTGTACTTGCACAGTGGGCTGTGTATTTCCTTTCCCCTTTTCCCTACCCCCTTTATGTCATTGGAGTCGGTTGAGCCCAAACAGGGTTTTTATTCGTTTTTGAGCATTTCCAGCAGTAGCTCACTCCAGACGTGCAGAATGTGTCCAATGACACAGAGCAGAGTATGCAGCATGTGGCCTTCGAATGGTCAAATCACAGCAATTTGGCTTTGTAATATTTTCCCATTGTGTTCACTTAGTTCCCCTTAAAACATTAAAACAATTAAAGGGAACACATCTAAACATGAGGAAGATCAGATTACACAGACTGCATTAGAAGTCACATAGGAGGGACACAACCTCTTATTTTCAGAGACCAGACCATCTAGTTTATTCAGATATGCACCAGCTGGCAACAAGCTTGCTGGGCTTTCCTATTAGGCCCCTTTCACACAGGGCGGAAACAGTCCAAGTGGATCCACCTGATCAGTGGGGGATCTCTCCGCTGATCCCCGCTGAGCAGGTGGATGACAGGTTCGTGTCTGCTCTGCATAGCGGACACAGCCCGCTGCTCTCTATGGGGTAGTTGGTTGGAAACAGACTGCATGTCCGTTTCCATCCGATCCGCCGGGTGGATAGCGAACGTATCCCTATCCGTCTGTTTTTAGCAGACCGGATCGCATGCCAGCGGGTGACAGCGGACACATGGGTGGTCTGATCAGGTCTGCCTGAAAAACGGACAGGTGGATCTGATCAGTCCGCTGGTGTTAAAGGGGCCTTAGAAACCCTATAACGTTTTCCAAACTATAAATCACTGATGTTATCTGTTTTAAATATTTTAAAATGATAAACAACTTAGATTATAAACAAAATAATTCAAATATAGGTGACCAATAATTTGATTTTCCCATTAAAGTGCAGTTCCACTTTGGGGAAAAACAGACAGTCCTCTCCAGATCCAGGTCCATAGTCACATGATAAACTACAATGCCTTGGTACTGCTTGAAACACCAGCCTTAAAGGGTATTTCCACATTTGCAGCTAAACTGGGATAACACCTACTTTATATTTGTTACTTGTTGTCATGAACATAACATAAATAAACCTGTCTGTAGTGTGTTTGCAGTTCATTATCAGCTGTAAGCTTGATTTGAACACTGTCTGTCCTGGATGGACGTGTGTCTTTTTTCAACCTGACTAACTATGTAACTATGTAAACCATGTAGAAACTGCCATCCTGCATTGTATTTTAGGGCTATTTTTTTTTTAACAGAAAATAAGGGCTAGTTTACACTTGCTTCAAAACATGGCTTCGGACACGCTTTGTTAAAGCTCTCTAAACGCCAATCAAATCCCCTGTCACTAAATAAGCTTACAGTCCTGTTTACACCTTGCTTAACTTGGCGCTTGGCTGGGGCTTTGATGAGGCTTTGGTGGGGCCTCAAGCGAGCTTTGCCATAGACTTCTATGGGGGCCTTGAAGACGCATTGAAGCACCACTAAAGCTACATGGGGTATAATTTTTTAAGCAAAGCCGAAGCAAAGCAAAAGCAAATGTAAACAGGACTGTAAGCTAACCATTTTATTTAGTGGCAGGGGCTTTGATTGGCGTTCAGAGAGCTTTAACAAAGCGTGTCCGAAGCCTTGTTTTGAAGCAAGTGTAACTTAGCCTCTAATGTATGTTGAAGCTGAAGCAAGTGTAAATGAGCCCTTAATGAGGTATAGCTCAGTCTGTGTGGGGACAAAGACACTGAGACCCTCCTGAAAGCCATGACAACTTCTCCTTAGAAACATCTAGAAGGGAAGAATTATATATATATATATACCGTATTTATCGGCGTATAACACGCACTTTTTTCCCCTTAAAATCAGGGGGAAATCGTGGGTGCGTGTTATACGCCGATACTCCGTCGAATTCCCCCGCTGAAAACGAGCGAGAGGAGCGAGCGGAGCCGAAGCCGAAGTACAATCGGCTTTACTCGGCTCCTCTCGCAGTCCCGCCCATCTCTGACTGCGCCGCTGACATAGAGAAAGCCGAGTGTACTTCGGCTAGTCTCGGCTCCTCTCGCAGTCCTGCCTGTGACTGTGAGCAGAGCCGAGTCTAGCCGAAGTACACTTGGCTTTCTCCATCAGCGGCGCAGTCAGTGGAGATGGGCGGGACTGCGAGAGGATCCGAGTCTAGCCGAAGTACACTCGGCCCCGCTCGCTCCTCTCCACAGAAATCGGCGCCAAATTTAAAAAAACGCTGGGACTGACACGATCGCAAAGGTACTGGGCAAGGCTGCAGATGGACAGATGGACACTGGGCAAGGCTGCAGATGGACAGATGGACACTGGGCAAGGCTGCAGATGGACAGATGGACACTGGGCAAGGCTACAGATGGACAGATGGACACTGGGCAAGGCTGCAGATGGACAGATGGACACTGGGCAAGGCTGCAGATGGACAGATGGACACTGGGCAAGGCTGCAGATGGACAGATGGACACTGGGCAAGGCTGCAGATGGACAGATGGACACTGGGCAAGGCTGCAGATGGACAGATGGACACTGGGCAAGGCTGCAGATGGACACTGGGCAAGGCTGCATGCTGCATTTAAATGTAAGTTTTTTTTCCTTGAATTTCCCTCCTAAAAGTTTTTTTCCTTAAAATTCCCTCCTAAACTTGGGGTGCGTGTTATACGCCGCTGCGTGTTATACGCCGATAAATACGGTATATATATATATATATATATATATATATATATACATACAAATACTTTTTTTGGGGGGGGGGGTAAGCTGTATGGGACCCCATGACAAATTGCTAAATATGATATACTTTATAGATGATATACTTTTATAAATAAATTCACAGTAAAAAATAAATAATGCTTTAATGACTTGATTGTATGGAGGGTAAACGTGGCCATGGAGTACTGATTTGTCCTGTAGCAAGTTGATGATTCAAAGCATTTTTCCACTTTTGCAGTCAAATCTGAAAAAAAACGCACTACGGGGCAAATGTGTACTTTACAAGTGTAGTTGCACTCATTTTCCCCAGAGCTTCAGGAATGTGGTGAAGCTTCAATTTGAAAAGAATACCCAATAAGGTGCAAGGAAAATGTAAAGGGAGCACTTATGTAGATTTGTGTGGCATACTTGAAATTATGATAAACTTACCTCTAATGCCGCGTACACACGATTGGAATTTCCGACAACAAATATTTGATGTGAGCTTTTGGACGGATATTCCGACCGTGTGTAGGCTCCATCGGACATTTGCTGTAGTAATTTCCGACAACAAACTATTGAGAGCTGGTTCTCAATTTTTTCGACAACAAAAGTTCTTGTCGGAAATTCCGACCAATTCGGACGCACAAAAATCCTACGCATGCCCGGAATCAATTCGACGCATGCTCAGAATCATTGAACTTAATTTTTCTCGGCTCGTTGTAGTGTTGTACGTCACCGTGTTCTTGGCGATCGAAATTTCCGAGCAATATTTGTGTTACCGTGTGTATGCAAGACAAGTTTGAGTGAAAGTCCGTCGGAAAAAAAATCCATAGTTTTGTTGTCGGAATGTCCGATCGTGTGTACGCGACATAAGGCTGCATTCACACCTGAAAAAGCCTCACGTTTTTGAGTATTTTTTGGGCGTTTTTCAAGTGTTTATATGCGTGCTTTTAAAGTGTTTTTGAGCTTTAGCATTTTTTAATTAGTCAATAAAGGAAAAAATCATCTGTTTCATCATTTGTAGCTATTATTTTCAGCTTTTTCAGCTGCTTTTATTTATTATTTATCTATTAACTTTTTTGTAAGGGCTTAAGAAGGGTTATGCCGTGTACACACAACCGTTTTTAATGACGAGAAAAATGTCATTTTTTAAAATGGTCATTAAAAATGATCGTGTGTGGGCTTCAGAGCATTTTTCACGACGTGAAAAACGGGCATGAAAAAATTGGAACATGCTCTAATTTTTCACGTCGTTTTTTACATTGTCGTTTTTCTCGTCATGAAAAACGGCCGTGTGTGGGCTTTAACGACGTGAAAAAAAACCACGCATGCTCAGAATCAAGTATGAGACGGGAGCGCTCGTTCTGGTAAAACTAGTGTTCGTAATGGAGATAGCACATTCGTCACGCTGTAACGGACTGTAAAGCACGAGGCTGAAAAGCGCGAATCGTCGCTCAACAAACTTTACTAACATGAAGGGTGGCGCCATCCGAAGGGAACTTCCCCTTTATAGTGCCGTCGTACGTGTTGTACGTCACCGCGCTTTACTCGAGCATTTTTTTTTCATGATAGTGTGTAGGCAAGGCAGGCTTGAGAGGAAACACGAAAAATCACGTCTAGAAAAATGCCGTTTTTTTCAATGACATTAAAAACGGTCGTGTGTACGCGGCATTAGGGTTAGTGGTTAATTCACTTATTATTTATTCATTCTGTTAGGTTAGGGGTTAATATTAGGTTCGGTTCACACTGGGGCGACTTTTCAGGCGACTTAGCTGCCTGACAAGTCACGTTCCATTAATTGTAATGGAACCGTTCTAATCTGAGCCACTCAAGTCGCTCCAACTTAGAAAAAGGTTCCTGTACTACTTGGGGGCGACTTCGGAGTGGCTTGCATTGACTTCTATTACAGAAGTCATTTGTAAGCCGCACTGAAATCACATTGTGCGAGGCGGCTTCAGAGTTGGACAACTTTTAGGTTAGGGGTTAGGTTAGGGGTTAGGGTTTTCTATTTATTTTAATTTATTTATTTGATTAGTATTTATTTTCATATGTTTTTTTTTATTTGAGTTATTATGATTTATTTTGATTTAATTTTTACATTTGAGCAGAAAAACCCTCAAAAACGTGCGACAAAACGCACTAAAACGCTTAAAAACACACAAATCAATCTGCCCAATTTGAGCTACAGGATAAGCTTCAGAACCTTTTGGAGCTTTGGGCATTTGGCTTAAGGCGACTTGTAGTGGAGACGTGAATCATCTCCATAGAGAATATTTTTTTTTTCTCCTCCAGCGTTTTGGAGCTGTGAGCTTCAAGCTACAGAATGCTGAGGTGTGAATGGGGCCTCAGTTTCTCCTCTTCTGCAGATGACAACTCCACTATAGGACAGACAGATATGATGTAATTCTCACACGTGCATGGTGGAGTTGTATTACCCTGTTACTAAACTTCACTCTCCAACATAGGCGTGCGCACAGGGTGTGCCAGATGTGCCCAGGCACACCCTAATCGCCCCTGTGCAGCACAGATTCGCCCTGCGGCCTTGGTTTCCCCACTTCCCCCCAAAGCGCTGCTGGCTTCCCTCCTCTCCTGCCGGCTGTTGCTGCCGGGATGTTTTAGGATGAATGGGGGAAGGGGCCATGAAAATGTAATTTACTGGTCCCTTCCCGTTCTGAATGAACATTGAGAGTGATCAGTAGGGTGTATTTGAGCTTTGGGGTGCACACCCTAATGCAATAGGCTGCGCACACCTATGCTCTCCAACATCTTACAGATGCCAAGAGTGTACACAGCAGGTAGTGTTAATGATAAAACAATTGCTTTTATAAAGGACAAGGATTTTCTGACAGATGAGACATAGCAAGTCTCTCCTACCCAATACTGTAAATCCTAACAATTTTTGGGAAGATGGTTCAGTTTGATTTTAGGTGAAAAAGTATTGGTTAGTGTACAAGTCAGCACAATAATCCCCAACAAAATATCAGATTTTCTTATTTACTAAATCATCTACCCTCACCTCCTAGTGTTCCCCCTCCAGACAGTGGTGGTTCTCCATGATGCCAAGAGCAGCACCGATCAAGTGACTTCAGCTCTGCTCTCTGCACCATTACACTATAAGAGCAGGGCGCTGTGGTGATGACTCATCTGGGGGCAAGTCTGTGACACCCTGTATTCACAACGTCTCAGACTTCCTGGCTGAATGACATTGAATGTCATTTAACCTGAAGGACTGCGGACATTTAGTGGCTAAAGGGTATAACTGAGGGACAACCACTTACAGAAGGTGAGTTTTGCAGCCAGGATTCTTGTTTTTATTTTAAACCCCAGCTCGGGACTGTTTCAAAGAAAAAAGCTCCCAGAGTTAGAATGATTAATTCTAATGAACTGGCATTAAAGTGGTAGTAAAGCCTTTATTTTTGCACTGCTACCTACAGGTAAGCCTATAATAAGGCTTACCTGCTGGAGCCCGCAAACCCGGAAGGAAGACTGGGTGAAGATGGAAGCCCTGTCAGCGGTGACAGCATGCCACTGCAGGGCTTCGTTCTAAGGTAAGTATTTCATATTGTGCTAGTATGTGATGCATACTAGCACATTATGCCATTGGAAGAAAAGGAACAATATTGAGCTTATCTAAAAACACACAAAGAAAACAAAAATAAGCCGCTACACTAGAATGTGACTAAAATTCAAACGGTAATAGAAATGTGAATGTAGCGCTAGTGATTCCAGGAAAAAAATGTATCTCACTGAGTGAGTATAGCCACTGGGTGTAAACAGTGAAAATATGAACAATGAAAGTAATGTGAATATAAATATAATAATAAGTCCACATGGAGGAAAAGATGTGATAAAGAAATGTCCATCAACATGGCATGTGAAGTGACGGTGAAGATGAATGTATAACCATAAGGATCATCAAACGGAACTTTCTTTCAAAAGGGTAAGAAGAGATGGAATACGCTTACCGGAACCAATGGATCTACCTGTTTTTTTTTTTTTTTTTGCCAGCTGCGGTTTACTACCGCTTTAAGTATAAGAAAAGGTGATGACCACAGTTTAACAACTAAAGAACCTTTGTCATAAATGTGTTTGTGACAACAGTTACTGCAAAATAGACCTAGGATACTCAGTAAAAGACATTGGGGAAGGTCTCCTGGGGCCAGGGTCTAGCAACAGCCCAGATAACTTGCATTAACAGCTCTTTCTGTGTAGGCTGATTCTCCCATTCTCTGAGGCCTAAATAATCTCAGTGGAGTCTCATCTCTGCCTCTAATGCAGATCGGAAATTCAGACAGAAAAAGTCCGATGTGAGCTTTTGGTTGGAAATTCCGACCGTGTGTATGCTCCATCTGACTTTTGCTGTCGGAAATTCCGTCAGCAAAAGATTGAGAGCAGGTTCTCTATTTTTCCGTTCGTCTGTATGCAATTCTGACGTGCAAAATTCCTAAACAGGCTCGGAAACAATTTGACGCATGCTCGGAAGCATTGAACTTAATTTTCTCGCCTCGTCGTAGTGTTGTACGTCACTGCGTTCTTGACGGTCGAAAGTTCAGAGAACTTTTGTGTGACCGTGTGTATGCAAGCCAAGCTTGAGCGGAATTCCGTCGAAAAACCATCCAAGGTTTTTCCGACGGAAATTCCGATTGTGTGTACGCGGCATTAGAGTAAATTCGAACAAACTCGATCTGGGTATAATCACTTTTCCTTGTTTACCTTTCTGGTTTCTGGATCCATATTGAGCTCCTCTCCCACAGATCTCCTGGATGCTGAAATAAAAAATATTGTCCATTAGAGGAAGTGATATAATTAATATCCTAGGCCCCCCCACCACGACTCTTTTCCTGTACTCTGAAAGGCAATGGAAAATTATGTAAAATTAGTTGAGGCCTACTCTAAATAAACCTGCTTCAGTTTGTGCTCATTAGATTCCATATAAAAATGGAGCTTGTAGTAAACTCAAAGGGTGGGATATAGTATGGTAGTAGCTGACGTGTGTTAGTAACATTAGCAGCTTATGGAATGCATGGTCTGCTGTCCAATAATTGCTCGCCTCTTGGCAAGTTGAGCTGATGATGCATTCTCATATCTCTTGGGTACTTCAGTGGTGAGATTTGCAGTTCCATCCAAGCTCCTTCCATCACAAAGCCAAGAGATGATTTCACTCTGACCTTACGGAGTCTTCATAATGTGGAACTAATAAATACAAAGGGCCCCACTTCAAAAAAGAGACACCTTCATTACAACATTGTAGGAGGAGAAGCAATGCACATTTTTGTAGGGAAACCTAATCACTTTAGAGAGAGATGAAGCCAATAGATGATTCAACATACCAAAGACATCCCAGAACAAAAATTTTTTTTTTGGTGGAATAGGTCTTTACCAGAAACGGGGGAAAAATAAAAAGAACTCTTTTAAAAATGTTTACCTTTAACTAAATAATAAATGCACATATTTTTGTATATAATAAAATGTGCATTTTTTTTTTACATAGGAGCCAGCAAAGTGTTGCACACATTAGTGGATCGTGGGTGCAACATTAGGCTCCTGCACACCAGCTTTCTGTGCATACCTTTGTACAGGCTTTCAGTTAGAAACCTGGAGGAAGATTCAATGGACTAAGAGTGCGTTGATCTGCATACTCTTAGCCCCTTGAGAACTACAAGTTGACTGTCGCAGTGGAAAACAGGATTTGTAGTTTATTCATGCACACATCTCTGTGAATGAATGACATGGCCATTCACGGGCAGAGCCCCACACAGCCGTGCTGAATTTAAATGTAATAAATGTTGGCGGGGGAGTGGAACCCCTACCCACTGGCACAGAGAAGATGGGGCTCAGGGGGTAAGGGGGGTCTGCTGGAACATGTTACACCCTAAATATGGATGTAACATGTGATATGTTCAAAAGGTGAACTTATTCTTTAGCGCCGTTCACACTGAATGCAGCTTTGAACGATTTCAAAGCCACAGGTCAGTGCGATGTCAGGTGCGACTTACCTGACATCTTTGCAACTTCATGCACAGATGTATATGCAAGTCACACCTGAAATCTCCAAAAAATAGTGCAGGAACCACTAAGGAACTGCAAAGTTGGACTTGCACTGATTTGAAGAGTTCCATTGTCGACAATGGGGTACGCTTTGTCATGCCATTTGGAACTGTCAAATGGCATGACAAGTCTCACCGGTGTGAACAGGTGCTTAATATAGTCCTCAGATAGTACTTGTAGCTGCCACTGTTTAGAGTCTGGAAGATTTGATACAGCTAGTAGGTTCCAAGCCTGGCGGGTGTCCTAGTAGCCCCAAACAATATATGCCCAAAAGTTTGTGGACACTTGACCATCATAACTACCTAAATGGCCAGTGTATGTGGGCACCTCTCCAAATTACTGAATTAAGGTATTTCCAGAGGGTACTATAAATACTACAATTAGAAAAAGCATTTTAGACAAATGTGTGCTTCCGATCTTGAGACAACAGTTTGGAGGAGGCCCTTTTCTGTTGCAGTATGACTGTATACCTGTCCGCAAAGCCAGGGCTATTTAGACAAGGTTTGCCAAGTTTGATGTAGAGGAATGTGAGTGTCCTGCACAAAGCCCTGACCTGAACCCTGCTGAACACCTTTGAGATGAATTGGAACACCAATTGCAAGATACATCTTCTCATACCTGACCTCTCAAATACACTTTTGACGGAATGGTCACAAATGTTCGCAGACACACTAGAAAATCTTGTGGAAAGCCTTCCCAAAAGAGTAGATGCTGTTGTAGTCACAACTCCACAATAATGCCCATGTTTTTGGAATGGTATGCCCAACAAACTCATATCGGTGTGGTAATTAGGTGTCCAATAACATTTTGGCCAAACAGTGGCCATTGTGCTCATTTGCTGCCTCTATGGACATCTGTTGTACCATGCACTTCCAAAATGAATGTAGCTAAGTTTAGACTGCTGTTTAGTTCAAACGTTTAAAGTGGAACCCTAGGCAGGTTATCTACTTTCTTTGTTTTATTTATTGCAAGAGCAAGTTAGGACACCTTTTATGTCCTGGATATAGTGGTTAGTTTTGAAGGATTAAAAGCTATGTCGAGTTGTTGTTTCTATCTGCTGGGGTAATTTCCACAGATATAGTGGTCATAAGGGACAGGAGTGAGAATAAGCCTTCTCAATAGAGACACAAAGAACAGAGACATGAGGGGTCAAAACAGGTTTAATGATATCTGTGCAGAAGTTGGACAGTCGAAGGAGGTGTCACTTCTGTCCAAGACACAATGGTCAGCAAGGCAGGAATTGAGTGACAATTCTACACTGAGATTCTAACCTTTCCCACTACACTAACAAACGGGTTATTATTTATATGATATAAATTTGTGTCATGGTTGGATTGATTTCATCTTATTTCCTGTTCCAGTGACTACTATTTACAGTACAGGAAGTTAGCTGCTGTATTATTATGTGGTTGCAAAGATTTTGGACCCTTGGTGTACATGAAACACTGGATTTACAAAAACTGGAACACTCAGAATATGGTACAGCCATGCATGGTAGCCAATCAGTTTCTAACTTCATCTTATTTAATTAGGCTTTGGCAAAAAAAAAAAAAAAAAATGGACGCTGATTGGTTTCTATGCGGAGCTGCACCAGATTTTGCACTCTCCAGTTTTAGTAAATAACCTCCCAGTACTGCTCCATTTGTCAGTAAAGTTTTCTTACTAAGACATTATGTAAAGTTCAATAACTTTTAACAATCTTTCACTAGTCTGACTGCAGGAAACTGAAAACTGATTGGTTGCTATCTTGCCAAATTAGCCTTGTCCTGTTTGAGCCAGCCAAGGTCAAGTAGGAACATCCACTGGAAGATGGTGCTGTAAAAGACATAGGTGGATCTGGAGCCGAGGGAATGACTCAGACTGTGATTCTCACATTGTTCCCAATTAGGTGGGCTGATGATTCATGAGTATCATGTTGTTCTACACTTAACAAGATAACGAAAAACAGCTTTTACTGGCAAACACCCACGTAACATCAGCAATTCTAGCCTCTGAAAAACTGCTGCTTTAATAATCTCCATAAAGAAACCAGAGTACATGGGATCTGGGTGAAGATGCTTAAAGTGGTTGTAAAGATATTTTTTTTCTTAACCACTTAAGCCCCGGACCATTTTGTAGCTAAAGGACCAGGCCCCTTTTTGCGATTCGGCACTGCGTCGCTTTAACTGACAATTGCGCGGTCTGCGATTTGGCACCCAAACAAAATTGACGTTCTTTTTTTCCCACAAATAGAGCTTTCTTTTGGTGGTATTTGATCACCTCTGCGGTTTTTATTTTTTGTGCTATAAACAAAAATAGAGCGACAATTTTGAAAAAAATACAATATTTTTCCATAGACTCCAATGTTAAATGTCAGTCTAGTCATGGACACAGTGAGGCATGGACACAGTGAGGCATGGACACAGTGAGGCATGGACACAGTGAGGCATGCACATGGACACAGTGAGGCAAAGTGAGGCACGCAGATGGACACCCTAGGCTTATACTCGAGTCAATACGTTTTCCCAGTTTTTTGTGGTAAAATTAGGTGCCTCGGCTTATATTCGGGTCGGCTTATACTTGAGTATATACGGTATTCTTCTACATATTTTTGGTAAAAAAAAAAGCGTTTATTGATTGGTTTGCGCAAAAGTTATAGCGTCTACAAAATAGGGGGTAGTTTTATGGCATTTTTATTAATATATATTTTTTTACTAGTAATGGTGGCGATCAACGATTTTTATCGTGACTGCGACATTATGGCGGACACATCGGACACTTTTGACACCATTTTGGGACCATTGTCATTTTTACAGCGATCAGTGCTATAAAAATGCACTGATTGCTGTGAAAATGACACTGGCAGTGAAGGGGTTAACCTGTAGTGGTTGTTGAAGGGGTTAAGTGTGACCTAGGGAGTGATTACTACTGTGTGGGGGCGTGGCTTGGCGTGTGACATTACTGATCGTCGTTTCCTCTGACAGGGAACATCGATCAGTGACACTCACACTAGGAAGCACGGGCAGAGGTTTGTTTACACTCACCTCTCCCCGTTCTTCAGCTCTGTGACCCGATCGCGGGACACCGGCGGCAATCGGGTCCGCGGGTCCCGCGGGCGCGGTCACGGAGCTCAGGACCGGGTCGCGAATGTGCCGCCGGCGGCGAACGCGTGACCCACGACTGGGCTTCTTAAAGGCGACGTACCTGTACGTGCTTGTGCCCAGCCGTGCCATTCTGCCGACGTATATCGGCGTGAGGTGGTCCTTAAGTGGTTAAAATAAAAAATATTTTATACTTATCTGCTCTGTGCAATGGTATTTTACAGAGCGTTCCCTTACCTCGTCTTCTGGAGTCTCCTGTCAGTACAGTCCACTCCTCCTCTTCTCTGAGTGCCCCTCAGCTACCACGGTGCTGACAAGGCACCAGTGTGAGCGTGCACCCAAGCTTGGGCTGTGTGCATCCATTGATACACACAGCGCGGCTCTGCTACAGTCCCTTCCCTCCTCACAGGATTTGACTGACAGCAGCAGCTGCCTATGACTCCCCCTGCTGCCTGTGTCTCCTGTGATAGCATAAGTGAATGGAGAAGAGCTGCAGCCAGGACAGCACTGGATCGAGAGAGGACTCAGGTAAGTGTTTAGGTAAGGGGGGCTAGTATTAGAATGTTTTTACCTTAATACAGGGAATGCATTAAAGTGGTTCTAAAGGCAGAAGTTTATTTTTTCCCTTACTGCATTCTATTCTAAATAGCCTTTTGCAAGCAGCCCCCCCCTAGTCCCCCTACATTCTTACCTGAGCCCGATCTTAAACCAGCGATGTGCATGAGAGCAGAAGCTCTCTTGGCTCTCCCTCCTCATTGGCACAGTAGCAGCAGTGGGAGCCATTAGCTCCTGCTTCTGTCAAACACAGTCAGGAGGGAGCAAGGGGCGGGGCCAAGCCATGCTCTGTGTGTCTTATGGAAACACAAAGCCAGCTCGAGAGCGCACATGAGTGCACCCATAGCAAGCAGCTTGCTATGGGGGCACTTGGCAGGGAGGAGGGGCCAGGAGCACCAGCGGGGGGCCCGTGAAGAGGAGGATTGAGGCTGCTCTGTGCAAAACCATTGCACAGAGCATTTAGAATCACTTTATGACCCCTTTCACAATGGGGCAGTTTTCAGGTGCTTTAGCGCTGGAAATAACCTCTTCTAAGCGCCTGAAAACTGCCTCCCATTCATTCCAGTGTAACTTTTCACACGCGGGTGGTGTGCTTGCGGGACGTTACGAAAATTCCTGCAAGCAGCATCTTTTGGGCACTCCCAAAATGCCCTGCCCGTTGGAATTAATGGGCAGCCCTTTAAAGCACCTAAAAAGCACTTTGAAAGCACTGCAAAGGAGTCAAAAGCACCCCGCTAGCGACTGAAAATCAGCGTAAAAGCGCCACTTAAACAGCGCTAAAGTGCCGCTAAACCAAGAAGCGATTTAGGGCTAATGGCCGGCACTTTCAGTGTGAAAGCACTGTAAGGAAAAATACAATGAGTCTTTAGAACTTTAACATTCATGCAAAACTCACAGGGACCCAGCGAGTTTCACTTTTCTCGCCATAGACAAATTCACCCCACATTGGAGGGGAAGTTTTGTCAGGCGGGAGATATCCAGATTGGAAACCCGCTGGATCTATGACCTTAAGTTTTATGTCCCGTTTGGGTTAAATGTCGAATGGGATGTGAATTGTTTCAATAATAATAGCTGATTATTTTGACATCACATGTGTAGATGTTACTCTTATATTTATATTTTTCTCAGGGGTTCAATGCATTTATTAATATATTATATCTGATAGTTTTTTTATGTATAATTTCCTACTCCCTTGATTCATCAAGATTATGCACAGGGGCGAGTAGTGCTTTTTTTTATTGGTGGCATCCTAGTTAGGATTTTTTTTTTCTCACCAGGGAGTGCTATTGTTCTATGAGAGTGGGTTACATCCACTATGTATTTTAGGATGTACGTATATGTTAAGTTTTTTAGATATGAACTTTTAATTATTTGATGCAGTATATTTTTATACTGAATGGATTCAGCTTTGAGTTTCTGATAGTTGGAGCGCATCTGAGAGTTTGGGTCGCTTCCGGGTATTGCATATCCAGTTTACCAACTTCCGGTTACTGTAAATTTTTAGGCATGCTTGCTCCAGAAGGCCACGCCTCTGACGATATCAGTTGATGGTGAAACGTGTTAGGTGGGACTTGACGCTTGATGATGTAAGCATGCTACTAGCCGTGGCCATCTCTACATGTTTGTTTGGAATGCTGTTTTAATCAGACTTGTTGTAAGTACACTACAATAAAGCTTTACATCTTTATTTAAACATTCTTCACCATGGGAGTGTCTCTTGTGTTTTAACAATTTGGTGAGCTCCATGTGAATGAGTGATTGCGAGTCTGATCCTGTGGGCGTTGATCTGGATTGCTCTTTCGAATGTCCGGGAGGTTGCTTTTAATCGCTCTGTCGGGTGTCTGGGACTAGTCGGATGATTCTTTGGTTATTTGCTCAGTCGGCCACTCTAAAATCTGAGGGCCCAATTTGTCTGGTAAGGAGACCCGCTGTGATCACGGTGGTACAGTGTGCTTTTTTTGTACACTGAAGATTGGTGTGGGGACCTTTCATCTATTTCTCCATCCTAAATATATGGACTTTCTCTGAAAATGTCATCATGTGTGCAATAGAACATAACACTATTTACAATATATAGAGCTGCATTTTTAGTTCTTTTATATTTAGTGCGTTTGTGATCAACAAATCATTTGCTGGCTGCTATTGATACAATTTTCTTTAGTGGTAGCGTGGATGTTCTGCGGGCTTTATATGTATTTACACTATCATGGTTGCACATCTGTATTAGCATTATATGCAGATAGTAAACACTGCAAGAATACAACAGGGTTTTCTGGCTGCACTGTGGACACAACAATTAAACTGTAAATGTGTGTATTCTTTAGCAAATCAGGCCCACCGAGTCTGAGTCAAATCTTCCTGGGTAAACGGGCTGACTCAGGCAAGTAACAGAACTGAACTAGCACTGTTGCATTAGCAACAACTGATATCTGCAGTCTCTGTTCATTCAAAAAACAAATGATGGTGCAGATACCCATGCACCATTAAGCCACAGGGTTAAAACCTAACTTTTATTAAGAGTTACTAAAAAAAGGGCATTATCCAACAGAAACAGTGTGTGTTTAATACTTATTAAGTAGCTGGGGCTCTTGCACACTTTAAATGATGCCTGTCATCACTAACTGTGGCTCATTATTCTGGTAAGTTTATTCATGTCTCTGCAAATTAACAAAGATGTACATCAGTGCTGCAGAGGCATAAACACAAGGGACTGGGGCATCTATATCCTATAATGGAAACGATATACTGTGTGGTCTATTTTGGGGTGGAACAGGCAAAATTGTGATTGGAGGATCTGGGTGTAAAAATCTGACAAGTTTAGATGATTCTCAGTATTCTCCTGATATTGTGGAAAAAATAGGATATTTCACAGTGCTTGAAAGATAGCCTTCTCCTTTTCATCCACAAGATGGCAAAGTCCTGGCAGTTATCACGCAGGAAGGGGCGAGCATAGCAGCCATATTTGGCTACAAATAGAGGAAAAAGTGGGCTTGGCTGCCAATTTGCTGTTTGACCATGTGATTATGGCACACACATGCCACTAAAATATTTTTTTCCCACTTTGCTGCACCCCTGACGAAGCTCTCCCTTTTGAGAGAAAAACATGCTGGGTTATTTGGGCTTAGTTTTTTTGATTTATCACTGGTATGATTTTGGTGTTGGTGAATACAGTTTTTTTTTGAGAGGAGGACTAGGGGACTCTTTATGCCTCTCTATATGTGAGCTCTGATTTTGTACTTGAGGGAAGTAAGCATTAGAGCAAAAAAACTGACTGCAACATATGAACCATTGTCAGTGGTGGGAGGCTTTATCTAAAGAAGTGTGTAAGAGCCCCAGCCCCTTGTGTTTATGCCTTGCAGCCCTGATGTACAGCTTTGTGAGTTAATTTGCAAAGACATAAATAAACATACCAGAATAATGAGCCACAGTAATGAAAGGTTTCATTTAATGAGTGTGTTAGAGCCCCAGTCTCCACTTACAAGTATTAAACATTGAACAAATTCTGTTGGATAATGCCCTTTTTTTAAGTAACTCTAATAAAAGTTAGGTTTTAACCCTGTGGCTTATTCGGTGCGTGAGTATGCACAACCTTGCTTGTTTTTTGAATGTTGGGTTGACATTTTTCACACATTAGGCTTTTTTAGTTTATACAGTCTCTATTAATTTTAATATACAGCTCAATGATTTTCAGTTTAATGAACTAGTGCCATAGCAAGGAGCAAATACGCTATCAGCTTTGAAGCATTTGACTACCAAGCATTCAACATGAACCCGTAGCTCTCAGCATAGGTCATTTTCTAGCCGGTTTCCTACTTTATAGTTAAAAGCTGAAAACGTTTAAAGGGACTTACTGTCAGGGCCTGGATCACCTACTTGTTGCATTGTGCTTCCTAGAGCAATAGGTTGTAGTTCCAGTGTCCACCAGTGGGTGTCTCCCAGAAGATCAGCAGATTCCAGTTATCAGTCTCCACGTGATGCTGGCTGCTGGGAGGGTATTTAGCCCTTCCTTTACAATTATACTTTGCTTCATCGTTTTCCTTTGCCAGCCAGATACTGCTTGCCATTTATCCTGTTCCTGATCTTTCTCTTGGCCTGCATTCTATACCCTGCTGCCTGATATCTGTTCCCCTTGTTCCTGATCCCTGTCCTGGTTTCCCCATACTTCTTGTATTTCCAGTATTACTCTGATTATCCCTGTTCCCCATTTAAGTACATATTGTATATAGTTGGCTAGTTAGGTTTCCTTTTACATAGGTTGCTCTTTAGGATCTTTGTTTATATAGTTATGGTTGACTTACAGTGGGTACGGAAAGTATTCAGACCCCCTTACATTTTTCACTCTTTGTTATATTGCAGCCATTTGCTAAAATCATTTAAGTTAATTTTTTTCCTCATTAATGTACACACAGCACCCCATATTGACAGAAAAACAGAGAATTGTTGACATTTTTGCAGATTTATAAAAAAAAAAAAAACTGAAATATCACATGGTCCTAAGTAACTAACCCTTTGCTCAGTATTTAGGATTTGCACCCTTTTGATCTAATACAGCCATGAGTCTTTTAGGGAAAGATGCAACAAGTTTTTCACACCTGGATTTGGGGATCCCCTGCCATTCCTCCTTGTAGATCCTCTCCAGTTCTGTCAGGTTGGATGGTAAAAGTTGGTGGACAGCCATTTTTAGGTCTTTCCAGAGATGCTCAATTGGGTTTAAGTCAGGGCTCTGGCTGGGCCATTCAAGAACAGTCACGGAGTTGTTGTGAAGCCACTCCTTCGTTATTTTAGCTGTGTGCTTAGGGTCATTGTCTTGTTGGAAGGTAAACCTTCGGCCCAGTCTGAGGTCCTGAGCACTCTGGAGAAGGTTTTCGTCCAGGATATCCCTGTACTTGGCCGCATTCATGTTTCCCTCGATTGCAACCAGTCCCTGCAGCTGAAAAACACCCCCACAGCATGATGCTGCCACCACCATGCTTCACTGTTGGGACTGTATTGAACAGGTGATGAGCAGTGCCTGGTTTTCTCCACACATACCGCTTAGAATTAAGGCCAAAAAGTTCCATCTTGGTCTCATCAGACCAGAGAATCTTATTTCTCACCATCTTGGAGTCCTTCAGGCGTTTTTTTAGCAAACTCCATGCAGGCTTTCATGTGTCTTGCACTGAGGAGAGGCTTCCGTCGGGCCACTCTGCCATAAAGCCCCAACTGGTGGAGGGCTGCTGTGATGGTTGACTTTCTACAACTTTCTCCCATCTCCTGACTACATCTCTGGAGCTCAGCCACAGTGATCTTTGGGTTCTTCTTTACCTCTCCCACCAAGGCTCTTCTCCCCAATAGCTCAGTTTGGCCGGACGGCCAGCTCTAGGAAGGGTTCTGGTCATCCCAAACGTCTTCCATTTAAGGATTATGGAGGCCACCGCGCTCTTAGGAACCTTAAGTGCAGCAGAAATATTTGTGTAACCATGGCCAGATCTGTGCCTTGCCACAATTCTGTCTCTGAGCTCTTCAGGCAGTTCATTTGACCTCATGATTCTCATTTGTCTGACATGCACTGTGAGCTGTAAGGTCTTATATAGACAGGTGTGTGGCTTTCCTATTCAAGTCCAATCAGTAAAATCAAACACAGCTGGACTCAAATGAAGGTGTAGAACCATCTCAAGGATGATCAGAAGAAATGGACAGCACCCGAGTTAAATATATGAGTGTCACAGCAAAGGGTCTGAATACTTAGGACCATGTGATATTTCAGTTTTTCTTTTTTAATAAATCTGCAAAAATGTCAACCATTCTGTGTTTTTCTGTCAATATGGGGTGCTGTGTGTACATTAATGAGGAAAAAAAAATTAACTTAAATGATTTTTAGCAAATGGCTGCAATATAACAAAGAGTGGAAAATTTAAGGGGGTCTGAATACTTTCCGTACCCACTGTATATATTCACATTTGCTGTCTTTCCTGTTTGCTGGTGTTTGGATGGATTTTGGTTTAAATAAATCTTACTTAGAGCATACAAAGTTTGGTCCCAGTTTCCTAAGTGTAGCCACACAGACCTGGCCATCCCTGCTGCTGATTCCTGACACTTACCTTCAGATATCATTTTACAGGAGAGCTGCTTTATCCCATATCCCAGGTCAATGTAATTATACATCTTTGTCCAAGTATATACAATAAAGGCATCAAAGGAGTGTAATCACAATTTAGTAAATAATGTAACAGGCCACTGATAAATTATAAATATAAATGTGGACCAAAAATTATGCAGCTGCCTAGTCTGTACAAGAACAACAAAGAGATGTCATCTTCAGATCTAGATCTACGATTTCATTCTCTTGTTCTCATTTCATCATCTTTCTTTGTATATCTAATTCTACCTATCCTTATTGTGTTTAATATCTAGCCGAACTATGCTGTCAGAACACATACAAATGTATATAATAAATAGGTAAATATATAAAGCCATCGAGACCATTTAAAAAAAAGTGCAATGATAATTTGTTAGGCATATCTCATTGTATTTTGGTAATCAGTATTGTGGATTCATGATATGTCAGTAAAAGGATTTATTATTTGATCTTCATGCAAAAGAAAGGC
This sequence comes from Rana muscosa, assembly GCA_029206835.1. Lineage (NCBI taxonomy): Eukaryota > Metazoa > Chordata > Amphibia > Anura > Ranidae > Rana > Rana muscosa. Next base: position 110,038,449 of record CM055116.1, read on the forward strand.
AAAGCAGCAAGCAGAAAGGGACTGTACCATGCTGTCTGTAGATAGGGGCTTTCCTATAGATGTTATCTTTACTTCCAGTGTCTACAGAAAAGAAAAAGGGAGAACAAATAAAAGAGAAAGTATAGAATGCAAATAAAGATTTGTTGAACAGAAGGGAAAAAAGCAGAGATTGACCATAATCTATAAATTTCAAATGAAACTGCAGTTGTTTTCTATGCACAGCAGAGGGCGCCATGTTGCAGAATACAACCACAAAATCGCAGCCCAGCTCTGGAAGAGGCTAATGTACTCTTATGATTACTGAGGCGTAGAGGGGAAAAAAATAGCAGAGTTGCCCATAGCAATCAGTCACTGCTCAGTTTTCATGTCTTGAACCATGCTAGAAAATTTACAGGTGTAACCCGACTAATTGCAACTGGCAACATCTCACATTTTCTTTCCACTCTTTTTGTAAAAAAAAAATAAAAAATGCTGTGAAGCCAAGAAATGCACTTTTACCTTCCAGAGAAATAAGTTAGTACATGAAGCAAGTGTAAAAGGTTAAGAAAATAAAACGGCAGAACAAAATATCCTCAAATAAAAGTAGAAACTATTTCAGAACAGGCTTGTTACATGTTATGAAAAAATAAATAAATACAATAAAATATATTTTAGGGGCTTTGCCACTTGGGGCACTGGGTCCAGGTCATTAAAGGGCCCAGAGTCAGGCTTGGAATTACTACCTCCTAGAAAGTGTCAGAGTGCTGACTGGTTCCTTCTTGGTTGCAGCAAAGGTAGAAATTTTAATAATAATTTACATAATAGACAGAGTGACAGACAGATATCCTTGTGTGCTGTTTAGCCCCTAGTGTGTAGCAGACAGTATATTAGAAGCTTCCTGTTGGTAGTAAAGGACAAGCAGTAGGCAGAAAGACAATCACGCCACCTAGGGGTTGAGCAATATTTAACACCCAACTCATTGCAAATATTTGTAAAATAAAACAGTCCCCAATGAGGTGCTTAAAATAAAAAGCTGCAATACTCACCCTCAATCTGGAGCTCCCTTACAGTAATTAATTTTCACCTCAAGATGTCCTCAGTCTTTTAAGTTGAATGTCACCCAGTGTTATTGAACAAGGAAGAAAGTAAATTAAAGCAGCTCTTGTCCCTCACTATGATGTAAGTGTGGATATATATTTTAATTAACGGTTGCTACTTGTTTTCTAGTCCTGTGCTCCGGTTACATTATTTCCTCTGCTTACATTGTATCAAATCCTTCCCTGATCTGTGCCACCCAAAACTGCGGATTCTTCTTGCCCGTTGTGGCTGCCTTTGTTCCCTAACTCTGGACTTCCAATCTTTTTCTTAGCACAGCTTCAGTGTTATTTGGAACGCTCATAGCCTATCTTGGCAACAGTGCTGTGGATCTCCCTCCACCCATTTGCTGCTACTTTGTTTACATTTTTGGACTCTAATTTTTGGATTAATTGTACTTTACTGCTCTTTTCTTTTTATTCATACCTATAAGTCCATACAAACAAAATGAAAACTATACAATGTTTAGGTAACTGTCAGTCTTCGCTCTCCCCTCCAGCGCTCACTGAAGTGCTGGGCTGTGGAGGGGGTGGTAGCGTCTGGTTCAGTCTCCCAGTGGCTTACTGAGAGGCTGGGCCTGCTGCCTGTCCAAGCATCTTGGTGGATCCCGACTGTAAAGTCAAGATCTTTCCCAAGCCTGGACGGGCTCTGTGAATGAACTGCACTCCTGTGATCCATAGAAGTATAGCCAAAAAAGCTTTGGCTATAATTTTCCTTTACGTAAAAAGGGAGATCCTTTGGGGAACCCCAAAAAGGTTCCTCCAGCGACCAGATATCTTCCTTTTTAGGTTGACCACCATATGATAAATGTGTCCTGTTTCTCTCTACTATAAAGTGATCTGCTGGTATGCCTAAAGGTATAGTTGTTTGTTAGGATCCCCGAAGAAGGTTGGAGGTTCCATATAATATCATAAGTGTTACTTGACCACTCCTCAGCGAGTGTCATCTGTGTAAGGTAAGCCCCCACCTTTATACACCGTGGTGGTCTGTGTGGTCCTATCGCTGAAAGGCTATCAGGATACACACTTTTTTTTTTCACTTTGCCCTAAATTGAGAGGAAAGCTCACCTCTGAATTTTTCTTTGGGCCTTTTTAGCTTATAGGTTTCATGCACTTCATGTGTCTGTTAGATATTTAATTTTATGCTGATTTTTATATTATGCACATTGTAATCAGCTGTATACATGTATTAAAAGTCAGCCAGTTCCTGCTGAATCTGCTGACTTTCGGTACGTGTTTACTGGGCTTTAGCCATTAATTTAGAAAGTAAGTGAGTTTATGTGATATCCTTTATGGGCTAACTTAAATCTGAATTTCAGGAATTCACCCACTTTAAGAAAATGTGCAGGCACAATATGAATTAAGTCCAAAGAGGTGCATGACATCTCTTGGACTTATCTCAATTATTTACATTTGACAGGTTTACTGCTCTGATGGAGAGACAGTCCAAGATCTGAGAGAGATAAAGCACACAGAGCAGCTATGCTCGCCTCTCTCCTCTGCTGCCCATTCACAGAAGCCTTTGTATTTTGTGAATGTGTTCATAAAGCCAAGGCTTCTGTGAATGCTCAGGAGAAGGTGAGGGGCGGGCATAGCAGCTGAAACAGCTCTCCTGTTTAATATGCAGAGCTCAGAAGGATCAGCATCGGGCTCACGGAACTATAGCGATAGCTGTCTTTTGGGAGTACTATAAAGCTGTCAGATCTAAATAATAGAGCTACGCCCAGGAGGTGTCTTGCAACTCACTGGACTTAACTCAAAGTTAAGTCAATTATTTTTTAGTTTAAATGAGGGAGAGTTATAAGCCCCGTTAAAGTTTTATTTTGCCATCTGTGTCCAATTTGGGAGATTCCCCTTCACTTCCTGTCCCAAAACAGGAAGTGAGAGGAAATCCCTCCAAAATGAGGAAATTCCTGGTTGTCACCAGTACTAAAGTCCACAATGGTAGATTTCCCCTCTATGCCTGTTCTGATTACTACCCAAAATTTGGGATTTTCTTTCACATAAGTAGAGATGGTCAATCACCCTGACAGGGGCATAGACAGCAATACAAACCTGACAGGTATTCTAATCCCTCTTCCCTATCCACAACTAAAAAAAAAGTTTTGCCTTTAACTATACTTTAAATTAGTAAATACATATAAAAGCTTTTGGAGAACCTTTTAGATCCCTTGCATTTCTAATAATTAAAATTAGCCAACAAAGGCTATCACTTAAAACCCAAACTTTCATACACCTAAAAAATTGATATTAAAAGCACCACAAATGCAAGAAAGGTCTTCATTAATGGTCCAGACTATAAAGGTTATTCTCCTGGTCAGGTACACCTGACCCTATCTTCTATTTAAAGAAGTTCTAACCCCAAATACTAAAATCTCATGTAGACTTCAAAATGTTAAAGATGATTTAGCCAGGAAGATCCTTTGCCAGGCACTTCCTGTTATGGGATGACAATTGCTGCCACCCTGTCACATGCCGCCCTGATAAAGACAAGTGGCCCTGTGCTGACACACACTGAAAAAGTATGGCCCACTGTTGTCATTATCTGGAAGCCAGGCCAGAACAATAATGTGAAGCCAACACTGGAATGAGTGCTTTGAAGACAGAAAGTGCCTGCCAAAGCTGGATAAGATCAGCAGCTCCTGAGATGAAAAAAAAAAGGTATTAAAGAGGAAAATATATATTTTTTTCAATGGCAATATTGTAAGATACACAGTGCTTTAGTAACCGAAATATCATCCAATGAGGATTTAGATATACTTTAAAAGGTAATTGTTGTGAATCTGAAAAGCATAAAGGAGGTCAAAGCTTTCTATAAGTCATGAAAAAAGTAGACGTGGCCCAACCAATGACACTGTTCTTTTTGCTACTACAAAGTTGCAAGAATGTTAAAGTGGTAATAAACCACCCAAAAATGACTGAATATTGCAGTTTACCAATTCTTTGGAGTGGGTTGCATTACTTTTCTCTTTTTAGGCTTTTTTTTTTTAAAGGGGTTGTAAACCCTCAAGATTTTTTCACCTTCTGTAATGTAGCTCCCCCCCCCCCCCCCCCCAGAGACCCCTTTTTACTAACTTGATTAACTACCAAAATATAATTTTGTAAATGAGGAATTGTGGCACTAAACCGCCTGGATGAGTGTGGCATGTTATCCTCCCGCATAACTTGCAGTACCAGTATTATAGGGGGGAGCATTACACTTGAGAGGACAAAGGTACGGGCAGTGCCAAGTTGGCTCTTCTATAGTATGAGCCAGTAGATGTCCATACAGGGCTGTCTTAATGCATGGGCACTACCCAGGGGCCCCAGGGGCACGGGGGGCCTCGTGATAATCTTGCATTACATCATACTTGCAAACTGTCCCGGATTTGCTGGGATAGTCACGCTTTTTACTAAGCTGTCCCAGGATAGCATTGTCCCGGAACCTGCACTGTGCCCTCCTGACCTGTACTGTGTCTGCCTGCCCCCTGTACTGCGCCCGTTGTGTTGATCAGCCTTTGGAATATGGCACTTTTTCTTGTTGTTTAAAATTAGGGCTGTGGAAATTAACTATTAATTCCTCGATTAATCGATTAATTGTTTTGATCGATCAAAATTCTTTTGATCGATCAAAATTCTTTTGATCGATCAAAATTCTTTGGGCTTGCCATGTCCATATGAAGGGCTCCTTTGCTGTGCCTTCATATCTGCTTGCCGGCGGGACCTTACTATCTGCCACACGCAAGGGCTGTTATACTTCCCTCTATCACTTCCCTCTACCAACCTGGGATTCTACAGCCATCCACTGGGAGTTGTGATAGTTCCCTTCACGGGACATCTACATGCCAACGGACTGATGTTAGCCCCTTCTCATCTGAATTCAGCAGTGGTATCGTTGTACACATTTTTATACCAGTATCATACTTAGCTACATGTTTTTATGACTGCTTTTGCTACCGTTTGGTATTACTCGCACCATTTTTACAGTTTATGTAGCTACATCTAATTTATCTTCAGTGCAATATTTATTTTGTTACCTACTTGAAGACTATAAAAGTTTTAATGCTATTCCCATCGAGCGCTGCCTTTGTGTGTCTTTTGTATCCTGCTATCCATTTTTCCAGTGGTTGGTAGCTGCACTGGGAATCGGCCTGCAAGGAGATCAGCTAAAAGTAGTTGGATCTGTATGTGCGTTATAATTAATCGAAATTAGTCGATTAATCGATTAAAAAAAAAAACGATTAATCGAACACGAAAATTTTAATCAGTAACAGCCCTATTTAAAATAGATTTTATTGAACATACTAATAAATATATGTTTAATTCTATTTATACTTTAATTCTTGAGAGTAGGTGCGTAAATTGGGGCAGGCTGGTAGGGGCTCCATTGTATTACTTTGCCCAGGGGCTCATGATGCTATTAAGACGGCCCTGTGCCCATACAGTACTTTCCATAAGTAGGTATTCTGCTTCAGCAAAAGCCTATGTGGTTTCTTAAGGCTCCATTCACACTTGTGCCACAACTTTGGACACAAAGTCGCATGACAAGTCGCAGACCACTGATTTTAATAGAACCCGTCCAAATCAATGTGATTTAAATTTGCAGCAACTTTGAAAAGGTTCCTGCACTACTTTGTTGAGACTTTAATGCGACTTGAGTGCCAGAGATTGTAAAAGTTGCATCAGACAAGCTGGAAGCCCCTAATACTGGCTGACATGAGGTTACTGTCCCCGGGCGGAGAGGAGGCCTGGGGTCGGGTGGATGTCCTCTTCTCTCCTATTCTCCTATCCTCTGCCCCCTTCTACCCTTCCCTCCTCTCCTTATCCCTGTCCTCTCTAGTCCTCTTGGCTTTATCTAACCTTTTTTTTTTTCATTCCTTTCTCACTCCTTTTTTGTTATTACTTTGTATCTGAACGAATCCGACCTTAATGGTAAGCTAACTTCACTGATTGGTTTTGGACATACACGGCTTATTGTCGAACTGTTTTATATGCCTCAACTTTGTTGCGACATTGTATGTGGTTAGTTCGCCTGATTTATACCATTTATCACAAAGCATGCCTTTTCTTCTTATTGTTTTGTTTGTCTTTTTTTCTGTTGGAAAATATGAAAATTCAATAAAATTGTCAGTTTCCAAAAAAAAAGAAAAGTTGCAACAGAGTTACACTCCAAAGTCACACTCGAAATCTCACGGCTTTGGAGTCGCACAAGTGTGAACGGAGCCTTAAACAGCCTGTGAGTGGGCACTGGAGCAGCCAAATGATGCCAAGTGACAATGCTATGCCCTAGATGTCCTTCCATTTCCAGAGAAGGTTATCTGCATACATTTCCCAAGGAGCATTGCAATCCTACTTCTACTCTGTTTTCTACTGAAGTCATTTCACTTTTCTAGTATCAGTCAATAAATAAATCATGGTCTCTAACACTTCACCAAAAGGGCCAGATTTTTAGCACTGTTAGGGAGGCAATAATTAGCCCAGTTTTGCTCACACAAAGAGCAGCTCGAAGCTTGCTGGTGATTTCCAAGGAGAGGCTTTACATCAGCACAAAGAGTTACTTGTCAGATTTACAGTAGTAATTGGAAAAATGAATCAGGCATGCACTGAAAGCATCAAACAAATCATGGGAATCTACAGGCTTCCCCAATTAATGATGGCAAATTAGAAAACACACATGCCTACCTGGAACATGGAAATGTCTGGGCGCCTGCTGATAGGACGAAGATGTGGATTTGGTGTCTGAACACATAGACAAGCTGGGGGTACTCCGGCCACTTTCACTGCCTCCATTGAAAAAAGAAAATAGAACAAATAAAAGCAAAGTCTGAGAACAAAGTCATATGCTTCACCTCGACAGCACCATGGACTACTCTCATAACAGGCCTAACAATGAAAAGGTGAAAACAGCAACTGTACATTATAAAGTGCTGGAAGCTAGTATGTATTAATACAGCCATTCTGAACAAGGATTCCATGGTACCCTAGGGTTCCTCCAGAGGTTCCCTGTTTGATGGTGCCTGGTTCCAGGACCAACGCCACTTGGTATAGCCAGCAGTGTAACACCAATCACCTTTTTAGCTATATGTAAGGGTGGCATTCTGACCATCACTGTAAGGGGGGCATTCACCCTATTGACAATCAATATAAGGTGCATTTTTGCCATTGATCCCAATGAATTTGTTTTAGCAAGGGTTCCCTGAGATCTAAAAATTATTTAAGGGCTTCTTTGGGGTAAAAAGATCGTGGAAGGCTGAATTAATATGAAAATACTCCTTCATCCACATACTTCATACATTGTACATCTGAATATTATAAGGATCAAGCAGTGAAAGAGTAAGATAAACTTTGTAACTTGTATTCATTTACTTTATTTTTACACAACCTGCTCACCTACAGTATATATTCCCACTCATGGGAAAAGTTCTAATTTTTCTGCTAGTCTTGTAGTCTCCTTAAAGGGGTTGTAACCCTTCTGTAGTGCAGCAGGCCCCCTTTTACTTAACCAAACCCAAACATTCCAGTGACAGGGGTGAGCACGGCAGTGCAAGCTGCTGTCTCGGGTCCTCATTGGATAGAATAATAACAGCAGGAGCCATTGGCTCCCGCTGCTGTCAATCAAATCCAGTGACATGGGAACCGGGGGGCGGAGCTGAGTCCTGCTGTCTGTGTCAATGGAGGTAGCAGCAGGACTCGGCTCCGCCCCCCGTGTCACTGGGTTTGATTGACACAGGAGCCGGGGTGGGGCCGAGTCCTGCTGTCTGTGTCAATGGACGTAGCAGCAGGACTTGGGAGCACACCCACGCGAGTGCCCCCATGGAATGCGGCTCTCTATGGGGGCACTCGATAAGAGGAGGAGCCAGGAGCGCCGCTGAGGGACCCCAGAAAAGGAGGTTTGGGGCCACTCTGTGCAAAACCGTTGCACAGAGGAGGTAAGTATGACGTGTTTGTTATTTTATATATATATATATATAAAAAAAAACTTACAACCCCTTTAAAAGGGGTTGTAACCCCTTACATATACCCAGTGAAGTGTCTAGCCTTAGGTGATATACAGAGATGAAACAAATCCTCCTACATAAGTTTCACTTGTTTATCTGCAGTCTTCTCTTCTCTACATTCATTTTAAAGTGCACATTTGTGATAAAATCCCTCTGCATCTGTCAGGAGCAGAGAGGAGGGGGTGGAGAGCTGCAGTTACAGTGTGTAAGATGATTGGTGGAAAGGGATATTCCCCCCTCCACACAAGGCACAGGATTGAAGGAACATGCAGAGCTGTGTTCTGAATAGACAAGCTTTGTGCTCTTTTCCCTGTCACAAATTTATCTCATGTGTCCGGAAAACTTCTCAGAAGTGACTCATGTTGATAACAGAGGAACAAAGCACCGGAGAGAAACAACACTTATGCTGGCCATACACGGAGCAAATTTATTTCCTGCGCCCTCCTGCTGGGCCATTGTCTTTTCCAGGCGGAGGGGGCAGGAAGAGCCATTCCTGCCGGGAGAAGACAGCGATTATTTCTAGCAGCTATAGCAGCCGCTAGCGATATTCTCAGGTAAAACCCAGAATTCTGGTTGCTTAGTTAAATAGCAGGTGAGGCTGAAAAAAGACACAAGTCCATCAAGTTAAACCTATGTGTGTGATTATATGTCAGTATTACATTGTATATCCCTGTATGTTGCGGTCTTTCAGGTGCTTATCTAATATTTTTTTTAAACTATCGATTTCCCCCCACGTTGAGACCACCGCCTGGCCACTCTTACAGTAAAGAACCCTCTACGTAGTTTATGGTTAAACCTCCTGTGCGAATTGCATGCAGTGTCTGAACCGCAGCAGTGTAAACATAGGCTAAAGGTATCAGAGGAAATCAGAAACATTATTGACTAGCCTGCAATTGACCTGGAACTCTCCGCACTAGGAGCTACTGCACCAACACTCACCATCGCTGTGCTGACAGAGATTCCCGTACTGACGTAATACCAGTTACCACAAACTGCTACACTTACTACACTGTGCTATACGTATCATCCTCCAGACTGCTAACTCTGCACACTATATTGTACATTCTTACCACTAGGAAATGTTTAAAGGATTTCAGTATTCATTTCGTTCAATGAACAGGCACACATTTGCATAATGAAACAATTCCTAATGCTAATGCGCCTTAGTAATCTGCTTCATATCAAATCAACTTTTAATTTGTACGGATTCATTTTTTTTTGTATTAGTTATAAATAAATATGTATTCAAAATAAATCATGTGTGGTCATTTTAAGACTACAATTTTATGTTTATTAGTAACTATTAATCCAGATTGCACAACAGTTGAAATGTTGAGGCTCGGTTTGAGAAGTTGAAGCTCTATTTGGGAATAACAGCAAACAAGTACAGTGGAACCTTGGATTACGAGCATAATCCGTTCCAGGAGTATGCTCGTAATCCAAAGTACTCGCATATCAAAGCGAGTTTCCCCATTGAAGTCATTGGAAACGAAAATAATTCTTACCGCATTGACTTCAATGGCATGCAATACCGCATGCGTCCAGAGGCGGGAGGCGCCGGAGAGCCTCGGAAATGGCCGGAAAGGCCCGAGGACAGTTCAGCTGACCTCCTCAAACCTCGAAAAGACTCCGTTCACAAGCCTTTCCGAGGTTTGCTGAGGTCAGCTGAACTGTCCTCGGGCCTTTCCGTGCATTTCCGAACGGGGACCCCCCCCCACCTCAGGCCAAAAGCGGTACTGCACACCGCTTTGGCTTGAATCCTGCTCGTTTTGCGAAACAACACTCGCAAACCGAGTTAGGCTTTTTAGAAATACAGTGCTCGTATTGCGAAACGCTTGTTAACTGCGTTACTCGCAATCCGAGGTTCCACTGTATATTAAAGTGGATGTAAACCCTCACATATACCCAGTGAAGTGAACAGCCTCAGATGATACACAGGGGTGAAACAAATCTCCCTACATACGTTTTACATGTATTTCTACTGTCTTCAGCTTTATATACTGTTTAGAAAGTTCAGAGCATTAGAAGATTTTCTCTTCCTTGTTAGCACTGCAGTAAAGTCTGGGCATGCAGCCAAGGCAGCTGATTGGAGAAAAGGCACACACCCCTTTCTCCTGATAGGTAGAGACTTTCAGCTCTGTCCCTTGAATAGTTCAGGGTTCTGTTAATCTATTCATAGCATCCTCCCCAACACAAAACTCAGGCTGCTTTTATCATATGTGATGGAGAACTTGTCAGAAGTTATCAGGCTGATAACAGAAGAACAGAGCAGGAGACCACTACGGAAGATAATGCTTTGAAGAGAGATAAGAAAACATTGCAGATATATGTGCCCAGCTCAGATTTCATGAATCGGGTTTACATCCACTTTAACTACTTGCCAACCAGCCGCCGTCGTTATACGGTGGCAGGTTGGCTCCCCTGCGTGAATTGCTGTAGCTGTACGGCGGACGCTTTAAGAGCTATAGGGGGCGCATGCGTGGCCGGCAGCCGTGATGTCCGCCGGCAACCCACGATCAGATCCCCGTTCTGTCAGGGAAGTAGAGAGAGATCTGCTGCTCCTAGTGATCAGGAATAGCAATCTCTCTCTACTCCCAGTTAGTCCTATCCTCCCACAGCTAGAAACACCTCCCTAGGACACACTTAACCCCTTGATCGCCCCCTAGTCTTAACCCCTTCCCTGCCAGTGTCATTTATACAGTAATCAGTGGCTATTTTTAGCTCTGATCACTGTATAAATGTCAATGGTCCAGAAAAAGTGTCAAAAGTGTCCGCCGCAATGTTGTAGTCCTGCTAAAAATCGCTGATCACCGCCATTACTAGAAAAAAAAAAAATAATAAAAATGCCATAAATATGTATTTTGTAGACGCTATAACTTTTGCGCAAATCAATTAATATACACTTATTTTGCAGTCCCGCTAAAAATCGCTGATTACTGCCATTACTATTAAAAAAAAAAATTATAATAAAAATGCTATAAATTAGTATTTTGTAGGAGCAATAACTTTTGCACAAACCAATCAATATACACTTTTTGTGTTTTTTTTGCCAAAAATATGTAGAAGAATACACATTGGTCTAAACTGATGAGGAAATTTGTTTTATTTATTTTTTGGGGATACTTATTTTAAAATTGTCGCTTTATTTTTGTTTATAGTGCAAAAATTAAAACTGCAGAGCTGATCAAATGCCACCAAAAGAAAGCTCTATTTGTGGGAAAAAAAGGACATCAATTTTGTTTGGGTACAGCGTCGTACGCCTACGCAATTGTCAGTTAAAGCGAAGCAGTGCCGTATCACAAAAAATGGCCTGGTCAGAAAGTGGGTAAATCCTTCCGGGACTGAAGTGGTTAAAGCATCATTCTTTCAATAATTAATAGGATTAATGAGAATGTTTATTTAAAAAAAAAATCAGAACTTCCAGGCCTGACAACAATGAAAAAAATTAGGTCTGTCTGTGCCCCTCTCCCTGATAAATGCCACACTGATTATATATTAATGCTTAACCTTAATTGGGATTCTGTCTGCAGTTCACCAGACCTCCTGTGGCTTCCTTCTTCCCTGCACTATTAAATGATTTCATCTTCCTTGGCCTCTACAGTCTTGTTTAATTACAAAAAAATTTTAATACAACTTTATTCGCTATTTAACTTTTTACGAGTACTAACAAAAAGGCGAGTCCTGGCTGTTTGTTTCACTTCAACTTACCACTGCAGCTAATACCAAAATTCTCTTTTAGCACTTACAGAATATGCCTGCTATGTGCTCAGCTACTTTCAGATTCTGTAATGGCTTTAAAGTGAAAATGTATCTCAAGCCAAAACTTTTTTTTTTTTTAGTTTTGAACAGAGTAGGGAAGGGTTGGCAAGCCTGTAATGTTTTATTGGTGTTTTTGTCCCCGCTAGGGATCTGGCCCCTACCTCCACCTCCATTTATGTTTGAGACTATTGTCAGCAGGGGCTTTGCTAGGTCGTTAGAGCGAGAGCAATAATTCTAGCACTAGACCTCCTCTGTAACTCTAAACATGTAACCTGTAAAAAAATTTAAAGCATCTTCCATGGAGATTTATAAGTACTGAAGTTTGGTGCCATTCCACAAGTGTGCGCAATTTTAAAGCGTGACATGTTGGGTATCTATTTACTCGGCGTAACATCATCTTTCACATTATACAAAAAAGTCGGGCTAACGTTAGTGTTTTGTTTTTATTCATGAAACTGTTTTTCCCCCAAAAAAACACGTTTAAAAAAATTGCTGCGCAAATACCGTGTGACAACCACCATTTTATTCCCTAGGGTGCCCGCTAAAACAATATATATAATGTTTGGGGGTTCTGAGTAATTTTCTCGCAAAAAATTATGATTTTTACATGTAGGAGAGAAGTGTCAGAATTGGCCCGGGTGGGTTAATTACCATAAGTAATATACAAATCATAATTACAGTATATATTGTTTTGCTTGATTTAGCTTGAATATAATAGTACCTTTTCAGCAGCAGCAGCATTCTCCCTCTTAAAGCGGTTGTATACCCCAAAAAATTAAAAAAACTTAAAATAAAAACCTGCAAGACAAAGGCATAATGAGCTAGTATGACTAGCATACTAGCTCATTATGAATTACTTACCTTAGATCGAAGCCCCCCAAGCCGTCCTCGTCTGCCCCTCCGGCCGCAGACATCTCTCCGGAAGGTTACTTCCGGGTATCGCCGCTCCGGCGCTGTGATTGGCCGGAGCGGCGAAAACGTCACGCCGCGCATGCTTCAAAGCCGGGATTGCCGGTTTTATGAATGGCTATTCTCAGTGTGCCGTAGACATCGGTCTATTCTTTGTGGCAAATATTTCCTAAACCATGTAGGTTTAGGAGATATTGCAAACACCTACAGGTAAGCCTTAATCTTCCTTGTAGTTAAGAGGACTGGGCTGGAAGGGAGCATTTGTCTTTTAGACACCTTCCCCCTTCTATGACACTGCAGTGAGAGGCGTGCCTCCACTGCAGCATTTTTCTTGGACAGCTGGGACCAATGGTGCTTTATCATTGGTCCAAGACTCCAAGCTGCCCATTGAGCTCAGTGCCTCTGACAAGAAGTGAGGAGAGGCACTGTGAGCTCAACCTCTCAGTCTGCTGCAAAAATATTTAAAGTGGCCGCTCTGTATTTAGCTTCTGACAGGCTGTGCAAGGAGCCCCATATCTCTGTAACCATAGGTCGTAGGCGGCCCAATGGTGGGGTAGGACTTGTACACACGATCAGATTTTCCGACGGGAATTGTGTGTTGACAGACCGTTGGCCTAAAATCTGACCATTTGTACAATTCATCGGACAACTGCTGTCTGATTTTCCGCGGACAAATGTTGGATGGCAGGATTTCAAATTTTCCGCGGACAACGATCTGTTGTCAGCTTTTCCGACCGTGTGTACACAAGTCCGTCAGACAAAAGTCCAAAGTACAGGCACGCATGCTCGGAAGCAATGCTCACCAAACACAACATTAGCAGAAGGTGCCCAAAGAGCTGAAAAACGACGTAGTACGTCACTACGTTCGTGTTTGTTGGCCGACAATTGTGTGCCGTTTGTATGCAAGAAAAGTTCCTGGCTAACGCCCTTCGGACAAAAGTCAGATGCTTTGTCTGCGGAAAATCTGATCATGTGTATGGGGCTTTAGGCTACATACCCCAGGTCACCGAGCTACGAAGCTCGATTTTTTTAAATTGTATTTATTTTTAATGTTCATGGCCCTGCCTCACCTGCCTCCTCTGACTGCACGTCCCTGATATATATATATATATATATATATATATATATATATTATCCTATAAAGAATAAGTTCACTTTTAAAATAAAAATAAAATAAGTCCACATTCTCCCAGATAACACCACTGAAAAGTGAGAGAGAATCCAGCACCTTCATTCTTCCACCCCAGGGCCGTTCTCCCTCCCAATGTAATTGGCTTAACCACTTCAGCCCTGGAAGGTTTACCCCCCTTCCGGACCAGGCCATATTTTGCAATGCGGCACTGACAATTGCACGGTCGTGCGACGTTGTACCCAAACAAAATTGATGTCCTTTTTATCCCACAAATAGAGCTTTCTTTTGGTGGTATTTGATTTGTTTGTGTTTAACAAAGTTATTGTGCCTGCAAACTATGGGATAGTTTTATGATTTTTTTTTTTTACTAGTAATGGCGGTGATGAACGATTTTGTAGCGGGACTGCGACATTGCAGCGGTCAAATTAGACACTAACTGACACTGTTCATACAGTGTTAAAAAAAATGCACTGTCAGTGTAGTAATGACACTGGTAGGGAAGGGGTTAACACCATTGGCGATCACTCTAGGGGGTGCTTTCTAACTGTGGGGGGGATGTGCTTTGACTAGGGTAAAACAGAGATCCGTGTTTCTGCTTAGCAGAATCACAAGATCTCCATTTTGCCCTCTGGCAGAATGGTGATCTGCCTTGTTGACATCACCAGCATCCCACCCCTTTGTTTACATTGCCTGCGTGGGGCACACTATTGTCCTTTACACATGTCTGATATATCAAGATTTATGTATTGCTTACTCTATGCCTAAATGAATCTCTCTATGTATACCTTAATGGCCATCTCCTTTTATAGGGCACACGGTGTATAGGGACGTACAATGTAAAACATGGAGAACTACAACTGGGTGCATTCCCACCCAGGGGAAGAGAGAGAGAGAGAGCTTAACTCTTCCGCCACAGTTCTGTTCTCCCGCTGCACTCAGGCATAGTCAGTGTGACTCTGGAGGCAGCAGACTAGTGGGCATCACCGTGCCGGCTGGATGTAAGGAGAAATCCAGCACCACGCGTTCGTCTGCTGCTGCCCTCAGGCATATCACTCTGCCTGCAGGTGACAGTGCAGTGGGCAGAGCCACGCCTGACGGATCACACAGAAGGGATAATGTGCCTGCCACAACGGCTGACTGCCCTTTCTTTTTGGTCAAAGTTTGCACCCGCTAAGAAACTCGGGGCTATGGCCCCTAGATTTGGGGCTGTAGCCTCTAAAGCCATCCCCTAGCGTTGCCACTGATTGTCAGCAGAACAAAAAGCAACGACAATTCCAAAATTTTTATTTTTTTCTAGAACAGTCTTCATGTACACTACAGCTTGTAAACTTGAGTTTAAAAGCTTTCGGCTTTCGGCTTTTTTTTTTGCCAAAGCTTTTAAACTAATTTCCATAAAAGTTTAATTGTCCATGTACACATGGGCTTTTAGTAGAGTTTAGGAGCTTCTGCGGTTATGTGAGGTTTAACCTTCTTCTCCTGAATGTGTAAAAATCTAATCGCATTCAAGATAGGAACATTTTGAAACTGCAAAATGTAGCAAAATCGCGGCGCGTTTTGCGGTTTCCTGCGGTCAAAACGTTTCTATTCTGAACGCGAGTCTTCTGCGTTCAGGAAAAGGGGGTTGCGGGAGGATTAAACCTCACCTAACCGCAGCAGCTCCTAAACTCTGCTAAACACCTATGTTCATGGACACATAGGCTTTTTATGGATTTTGACGCATTTTGCATTTTTCCCATGTCTGCGGTACATCACGGTCAAGTGTACATGAAGCCTGATGCCGTGTACACACGATCGGTTTTACCAATGAAAACAGTCCGATGGACTTTTCTCATCGGACAAACCGATCGTGTATGGGCCCATCGGTCTTTTTTCCATCGGTGAGAAAAAATAGAACATGTTTTAAATTTATCTGATGGGAAAAAAAAAAACGATAGCAAATTCCGATCGTCTGTGTGGAACTCCATCGGACAAAAAACCCACGCATGCTCAGAATCAAGTCGACGCATGCTTAGAAGCATTGAACTTCATTTTTCTGGGCTTGTCGGAGTGTTTTACGTCACAGCGTTTGGGACGGTCGGATTTTGGACTGATGGTGTGTAGGCAAGACTGATGGAAGTCAGCTTCATCGGATTTCCGATGGAAAAATCCATCAGATTAGAATCCATAGGAAATCCGATCGTGTGTACAGGGCTTTCGTCTTCAAATTGGGGAACTTATTGTTGTGACAACTAAGAGGTAATTTCCCTCACTTTGGAGAGGTTTCCTCTCATTTATGGCCTACAGGAAGTGAAAATTATGTATCTCCAACCATTCGGTTGGACAGGAAGATAGAAACATTAAAAAAAACCTGAACAGAGGTTCTAACCATTCCCCATTCTACTTAAATGAGAAGTATGGGCTTTTAAAAATAAATGACTAATAGTCACCGCTCTACGCAGGCAGCGGGAAGGATCCCAACAATATTGTTGTAATTCTTTCAGAGCCTGATGTGGCTTTACCCCCTCAGCTGATAGTGGCCAATAAATTAGCTGCCTCTGTGTCACAGGAGAACAAAAGTAATTGTACTCCTGTGACCCACAAGAGATGTATGTCCAAAAAAGCCTCAGTCATACTACTCTTTTAAAGATTGTTATTTTACAGTCTGTGCCCTCATTGGAGAGCTTTCCCATCATATCCTGTGTATCTCCAAAATAGAGACACAACCTGCTATATGCCTTCTCCACTTTGTCCAGAACTCCAAAAAAAGTTTTATCTAGAGGTTGTCTTTTAATTGATGAGAAATACCCAAGTAAAGTTGATTTCTAACATTACATGTAGGTGGCTAAATGATTCAGGACATAAACTTTAATAAAATCTCACTGACAGTCTTGACTCATCCCCATTCCACCTACACATTTCTGTAACTGCAGGCCTGAAATCAAGGGAGGTGTGAAGTGACAGTAACTGCTAAAGACTCCACTCATTAGGATCCACCCAGCAATTATCTGTATCTAGCAGAGCCGTGCAAAAAATGCACAATGGAAGTATTAACAATGCAATTACAATAGCAAAGCCTGGAAAGTAAAGGAGTACTAGGTTCAGTTATGGCTTTATGAAACATCTATTGAGGGCTTGTATCTGTGATTGTTGGGTTCCCAGAGCAACCGATGATCAAGTTTTAAATGTAAAGAGCTGATCAAGCTGTCATTACCCCTCCACAGTAGCTGATACAAGGCCAAGGCCTGTCTTCCTTTAAAGTGAATGTAAAGTCACCACTGAGAAATCCTGTATTTCCCTCTCTTCCAGAATGCTATAATGTGCTGTATCTGTGTTTTTTTCTTTTTTTTTATTATTCCTCAAAATACCTTATTTACAGCGCTGCTGGGCACTCACGTGACCTGCCAGGACTCTCCTTCCCTGCTACGAGCACTAACCTGGGAGGGCCGAGACTCCCCACTGACGTCAGCCGGAAGGAGAGGAGGAGAGCGGTGGGAGGTCACGTGAGTGCCCAGCGGCGCTGTAAATAAGATATTTTGCAAAATCATTTATAAAAAACACAGATGCTGCACATTATATCTTCCTGTAAGAGAGGAGATTACAGGATTTCCCAGTAGTAATGTCACAGACTCCCGAGCTGACAGGCAGAGAGGGAGGGGGAGAGAGGAGAACAGCGGACTGACTAAGGCACATAAACTTACCACGGTATCATGGATCAGGAGCCGTGATTACCGTGGTCAGCACACTAAGGGGGACACAGGAACAGGTAGGATCAACCAGGTTTTCTAGAACATAGAGAGGGACAAATGACACAACGGATTAAGGCTGTTTGGGTGGCAAAAGGGGTACCTACTTAATATTATGGTGGGTGGTGACAATGTTATGGCTGATCGGTGTATATGTGTAAGCTATTTGGATTTGATTATATCTTATTTCTATTACACAGAGTGTGAGGGGCCTTAGAACAAAAAAAAAACCCACATAAGGCTTGTTATCGTATGTATAAGGTATAGCATGGAAAACATCTCTGAATTGAAAATCGCTGTTTTTATCAGCAGTTTGGGATGGATGTTCCTTACCACAAAGAAAAAGAAAAAAAATATATACATCTTTGTGGACCCAACCACTACAGATTACAATATAGATTTGTTTTATTGCTAAATTTGTATCTAATACGTATTTGTGAACTCCCTTTTTAGTGATATGTTTCTAATTCCTGCACAGCTCTTCAAAAAAGAACTTATCTGGAGGACAGATTGGTTTTTCTTTTATGTAAGATCTTGCGTATAACAGCACACCATAGAAGAAAAGATTTTGGAAACAAAGGTAAACTGTTTAATTCAACAAAGAACAAGAAACACAATGAAAACATATTGTCATAATGTCACCTGTGTTTACATTTACTTCCACGATCAATACTGAGTGCAGTGACATTTCTAAGGTTTATAGATTGCAGTGAAATTTAGGAACACAATTTGTGCAGCAGACATTAAATTGTGCTGATGGATCTCAACATAATTGTCATGCAAGGTGAACACATTTCATGATCAGAAGCAACTATAATGGAATATTGGTCAAAGATGGACTGAATTTCAGCCTGTGCAAAATAAGTATGGGGTATCTCTTACAACTCTATATGGCAAAGGACAATTAGAATCAGTGAAGATCTGTAGTACTGTCGGACCCTTCTCTAGTCACGCTGACTTTTTTTTTCATTTTGGTTAGAGTAAGGGAGGGTTATAACCCCGGTCAGGTTTTTTTTTTTTTTTTTTTGCATTCTGGGCCCCATTGGGGAGATTTTTCTTCACTTCCTGTCCAACAGCCAAAAAAGGAAGTGACGGGAAATACCACCAACGTGAGGAAATCCCTGGTTGTCACTAGTGTCCCCAATTTTGGGATTTTCTTTTACTTTCACTTTTAATGATAATGCTAAACAGGACAAATAGAGAGAGTGAATCTACTTAATGGGAGCACTGAAATTTAAGTTTGACAGGTGTACTAATACCTCTCCAAAACGAAAAAAAAGTTTTACCCATATGGCCCGTACACACTATCTGAAAATTGGACGTCAGATCGTCTGAATTTTTCGCTTAAAGGGGTTCTAAAGGTTTGTGTTTTTTCACCTTAATGCATCCTATGCACCTGGCAATCACGGGCCCCCCCAGCCCCCCCCGTTTTACTTACCTGAGTCAGTTCACCTGCTCGGCTCGTCTCCGGCGCCATCTTCTCCACGGAGTCTCGGCGTTGATTGGATAGATTGATAGCAGCGCAGCCATTGTCTCCCGCTGCTGTCAATCAAATCCAATGACGCGGCCACCGGGGGGTATGACACGAGAGCGCGCCCGCAAGGTAAGCCCCTAGGGAGAGAGCTTCCCAGAGGGGGTTATCTATTGCGGGGAGGAGCTGAGAGAGCCGCCGTTGGGACCCCAGAACATCGGGGCCACTCTGTGCAAAACGAACTGCACAGTGGAGGTAAGTATGACATGTTTGTTATTTAAAAAAAATAAAAAATGAACCATTACAACCACTTTAATAGTCGCAAGTTGAAATTGAATAGGTTACTAAAGTCACAAAAATTCTCGTACGACAGAAAAAAAATTGTATTTACAGACGACAACTGTACTGACTAAACAAAAATCGTAGGATCTGGTATCGTACGAGGAAAATTTTTGTGTTTGTCAGATGGAATAATATCAGATGATTTGTCGTGATCGGCTCTCGAAAGCTCTGTACTAACGATCCAATTATCATACGATTGCGACGAAAGCGGTATTTTTCATCCGATTTTCAGATCATGTGTACGGGCTATGAGTAATACTTTAAAGTAGAGTTCCACCAAAAAAATGGAACTTCCGCTTTTCGGAATCCTCCCCCCCTCTGGGGTCACATTTGGCACCTTTCAAAGGGGAGGGGGGAGCAGATACCTGTCTAATATAGATATTTTGCTCCCACTTCCGGGCATAGATAGCTGAGCCACCCGCAGCTATCTACGCCACGTCCGGCGCCTTCTCCCCCCCCGCTGTCTTCTGGGAGACACACAGGTCCCAGAAGACAGCAGGGACCAGTGGGATCGTGCAGCTCAAGTCGCGCATGCGCAGTAGGGAACCAGGAAGTGAAGCCGCAAGGCTTCACTTTCTGATTCCCTTACCGAAGATGGCGAGTAGGAGGGACAGATCGGCGAGATGACGAGAGGGAGGGACAGATCGGCTTCGGGTGCCGACATTGCAGGCGCCCAGGACAGGTAAGTGCCCTTTTTTAAATGTCAGCAGCTGCAGTATTTGTAGCTGCTGACTTTAAAAAAAAAAAAAAAAAGCTGCTGAGATGCCCCAACTAGAAGCCGACATCTCAGACAAAATTTCCACCTTCCTTCATAGTAGTAATGCCTCGCTAACAGTCTTCACAAGGATCCTATAAAAATGGGAATAAGGCATACCAGCTTTACCCCTTTAAATTTGGAGACTAGATTTATTAAACTAGGATTTCCTAAAACTGAGCGAATTAAACACTCTGCCTCAATAAGTACAAGCTGGCTGGCACAAATTGCCCAAATTATTACACTAGAGAAATGGAATTACCGATAGGCATGACCTGATGGGGGATTTCATGCAAATCCTCATGCCTCTATTGGGTATAATCAAAAATTACTCTTGCAAAGTAATTGATCCAATCGATCTGCCTTGCTTCTCCTTGTTATCAGTAAAATTGAAGATTGATTATATGGGCTTTTGGCTTATTACAGACTGGAGCATGCAGTAACATTCACTGGATTGTACATGCAAAGATCTCGGCTGAGTAGCTTAGCTCCCATTAGGATATGAGAGAATTCACTGCTCCGCATGATTTTTGCCTTTAATCAGCATTAAGCAGTGGAGAGGTTGGTGCAGATGCCCAGAGGCTTATTTATGTCTAGCTTAAGCAAAATATAGTGGGAAAGGTTTTTACTTCTGTCTGTGTCTCCTTTGGGGAAATGACTCCTTACTGGGACAGGACACAGGGGAAAGGCTCCCCAATGAGGATACAGGAGAAAAAAAAAGCTAACCAAGGTTACTACTTTTCCCCACGCTGTACAAAATAAAGTAAAATGGGCTGGAGACCCACTTGATCAAAGTAGTATACATGGCAGTATACATGGCAGAGAGCAGCAACCAATCAGATTTGATTACAGTCAAACTATTTTAAAAATCACCATTTGCTGCACATTTTGGATCACATACCTAAAATTGAAGTGATCTTAAAGGTGAATTTTCATATTAGTTGCTCCTCCATAGCAAGGAAGGAAAATAACATGGCAAGTGAATGTTAACTTTTGTGAATGGCAGTAATTTTAACTTTTTTTTTTTTCAGTTTAAAGCAGGCCACAAATGATTTTTTTTTTTTTAACTAGCAGGTTGAAGGAAAGAAAATTAATCAATTCATCCATCCACACACTCAAGGTGGATAGGGGAATCCCTCCCATGGAGTCATCTGAATACACTCATCAGCACCGCTGGTGGCACTGATGGAGTGCAAATTTTCAAACGGGCTGGTTGTACAGAAGTTGATTGGGAGATCAACTTCTGTACAACCAGCCTGCCCACAAACAGAATAGAATTCTTTTTTGAAAACCTGTCACTTTGGCCACCATCCCTTCTTATTATACTTGACTTTCCTGCATTCCTCTGCTGCTCTGTTCGTATTCTGGAGCATTGAGTCTTAAGCTGGCCATAGACAGTTCAAATCCAGTCGAGGTTCGAACCATGTATGGGCAGGCTGATTGCACCCAATTTGATCAATCGATCAACTTTGGTACAACTAGCCTATTGGGTTTTACAGTACTTGAAATTACATTGCAGTACATTGTATTATAATACAATGGCTCCATGGGAGAGATTCCCCCATCAACACTGACTGTGGTTCAAGAAAGAAAAAAACCCTGTCTATTGGAAGGCTTAATCACTGTGTAAGCACTTTGTCAATCTTTGTTGGGAGTACACACAGGGTTAATGACTTGCTCCCCACCCTCATGTAACAGGGAATTTTGAGACAAATTAGAAAGGCAGAAGAATGTGGCAAAGGTATAAGCAGGAGGGTGGGAAGGGGTCATTAAGAGACCCTGTCACTCTGCCTACTCATGTTCTTTTTAAGTGAATTCATGGCAAAGTACCTGCTCTATGTGCAGTGCACTGCTGTTCCACTCATTGTGAAGAGCACCCCAATGCACTGTACAATAGAGCCCAATGCACATTGCACCACAGCACACCACAAAGCATATACCATACGGTATACAAGGGCCATGCACTTTTTTTTACATCATTGTGGTGTGTTGGCAGCCCATTTAAAATGAAACGGGGGCTTTAAAGGGGAAGTCCACCCTAACACTAACATTGCTACACAGTGGCAGCCCGTCCATTAGGGGCGCACGGGCGCCGGCCCCCCTATCCATGCGGCTGGCCCCCCTATCTACATACAGGATGTCGGATTCATGGATTTCAATGGGGGGAGGGGAGTTTTTTTGAAGCACGGGATTAGAGCCAGAGGCTCTAATAGGCTTCAAAAAACGGTGGGCTCGGGGTGCAGAGCACTGCGCTCAAAGCCCACCCAGTTGTGTGACGATAGCAAATAAATATTCACTATTTTCACACTTAATCTCCTCCCTGCCAATCAGGAAGTGGGTCAGAGACCCGTTTCTTGATTGGCTAAAATGTCAGGTGATCCTATTGGACGCCTAGGAGAAGGAGGAGAGAGGACACGCACGGCGGAAGCCGTGAAGGAAAGGACACCAGAGCTGCTGCTCGCAGCCCGCCATGCTGAGGTCACCGGAGCTGCTGCCCACAATCCACTGCCCGCCACCTAGATAGGTTAAGTGCCGGGTAGGTGGGGGTAGAGCCACCCCCACCCCCCAAAAAAAAAGACACCAGCCGCCCCTGTTGCTACATCTGCAGGCATCCACAGACTAAGCTATCTAGCCCTGTAAAGAAGAAATCAGTATACATACCTTTTTTGAAGCCGCTCCGGTCCGGTCTCCAGCGGCGGAAGCTCTGTAGAGGAGACAGCCTCCTCTGCACCCACCTACACAGTGAAGCCACCACTGACAGATCAGCATGGGACCGGACAGGATCGGCTTCAGAAAACGTATGTACAGTGATTTATTCTTTACAAGGCTAGCTAGGTTAGTCTTAGATCGTGGATGCCTGTAGATATAGAGATTTTAGTGTTAGGGTGGACCTCCCCTTTAATGCAACACATTAGTGCGTGCCTTAACGTTCTAACGCGGTTAAGTGTGAATAAGTCCTCCATTGATCATTTCAAATTAGAGATTGCATTTGTAAATGCTATTAGATGTTGATTCAGGTTATGAGTGAAAAAAAAAAAAACACAAAAGAATAACAAAAGAAAAGGGGACGACATAAAATAGTTTGTGTTCATGCTGCCACAAAGCACAACCAGAAGAACAGTATATCTGAACCAACGCCATGTCAGTTACAGGAATCACAGCACAGATGCACTCCTGTCCTTACCTTTGAAGAAAGGGATGTAATGATGCCTTAATGTAGATGTGGGGCTTGTATGTTGGGACAGAGATGTGCAGCTGCTGGTACCAAAAGGCTCAGTACCAACTGATCAGCCAACAAAAAAGGAAATTAAAAGAATGGTTTTAGCTCCATGGGGGAACTCATGCACTAACAGATAAATTGCAAAGCATTGTAAATAAAATAATCAAATGTTTTGCAGCTTACTCGTTGTATAAGATCATGCAGAGCCTTCTCCATAAACAAGTTTTGTTGATATGAGATGGAAATAAAGTACAAAGAAATACAATTATGTTTTCCTTAGAACCAACAACTCAGAAGAACCTCAAATAATGTATTTATTGGCGTATAACACTCACTTTTGTACCCTGAAAATAGAGGGTAAACTGTGCCTGCGTGTTATACGCAGGGGGCTGTGGAAAGTTTTCTTCCTGAAACTTCCCTCTTAAAGTTAGGGTGCGTGTTATACGCCTGTGCGTGTTATACGCCGATAAATACGGTAGTTAACACAGCTAGGTATTTTAAAGGCAGGCAATCAGGTGGGGGGCACTGGGAAAAAATAGACATCAAACTGACTAGTTGCTGTATGATGCTGTAAATATCCTGGATTACTTCTTATGCCGCGTACACACGAATTTCCGACAACAAATGTTCGATGTGAGCTTTTGGTCGGATATTCCGACCGTGTGTAGGCTCCATCGGACATTTGCTGTCGGAATTTCCAACAAGAAATGTTTGAGAGCTGGTTCTCAATTTTTCCAACAAGAAAAGTTCTTGTCGGAAATTCCGACGCACAAAAATCCATGCATGCTCGGAATCAGCAGAAGAGCCGCACTGCCTATTGAACTTTATTTTTCTTGTCTCGTCGTACGTCTTGTACGTCACCGTGTTCTTGACGTTCGGAATTTACGACAACATTTGTGTGACCGTGTGTATGCAACACAAGTTTGAGCCAACATTCCGTCGGAAAAAAATCCACGGTTTTGTTGTCGGAATGTCCAATCGTGTGTACGTGGCATAAGTGTGAAAGTGTGTTTCCATCTCCATCTTCCATTTCTCTATTTGTTTTCAGTATTTTAGGGATTTTTTTTTTATTTCCCAATAGTAGATATCCCTAAATTGGCCCCTTTCTGAAAAAAAAAGATCTGTACGCTGAAAATAGTTTTTGAAAAAATTACATTCCGCTTTTAAATGAATCTTTTTATTGTTATTTTTTATTTTTAATAATGTGATCTGGTAAAGTATGTGAGAAGAGTTTTCTTCCCAAATTTTACTCTTCTCTAGAACTTGTACGGTGTATTCCTCTCACTTAACATGTACAGTACATACTTTGAAATGAACCTGTGGCTAGGCTGTGGACATTTTATTATTTGTATATTCTCAAGAAGCAGTTAATGAGCTTTAAAACAAAACCCCAATTACCTGAGTACCTACAAGTACTGTGAAGCAATTCATTCTCAAAGTTAACAGTGGAAGCAACAAAATATGCTAAAAAGCTTAGATCACCCTGCCTCTTTCTCAGGCCTCGTACACATGACCGGTTTTCTTGTCAAGAAACTTGTTGGGAGAGCTTTCTTGCCGAGAAAACCGTTCGTGTGTATGGTTTTTCGTCGAGAAAACTGCCGGGAATCTCGACAAGAAAGATAGAGTACCTGCTCTCTATTTTCTCGTCAGGATTCTCGTTTTTCTCGTCGGGATTCTCGTCGGCCTGTTTCCCGACGAGAAAACCGTTGTGTGTATGCTTTTCCGAGTTTTAAAAAATTGCGCATGCTCAGAATCAAGTATGAGACGGGACTTCTGGTAAAACTAGCAATCGTAATGGAGATAGCACATTCGTCACGCTGTAACGGACTGAAAAGCACGAAGACTGAAAAGTGCGAATTGTCTCTTCCCAAACTTTTACTAACATGCGGTAACACGAGATCAGCAAAAGCAGCCCAAGGGGTGTGGTCATTGGAATCGAACTTCCCCTTTATACTGCCGTCGTACGTGTTGTACGTCACCCAGCTTTACAATGACGAGATTTGGAATTGACAGTGTGTATGCAAGGAAAGCTTGACAAGAATCCCGTTGAGAAAAACAACCGTTTTTTTTATGACGAGATTCTCGGTCGTGTGTACTAGGCTTTAGAGTTCTCAATCTGTGTCTACATCAGAGATTTGTAAGTCAGAAGGCAGCTAAGTCAATGTTGGGAGGAAAAAAATATATATAGTGAAGGGCGCAATTAGACAATACAAATAAATACTTGATATATATTAAGCAATCAATTAATTACCTAATAAAGTGCATACTTTGAGCCAATTTTACAGAAACTTCTGATGGGAGCTGGATGTATCCAATAAAGGATACATGTGTTTGAAGAAAATCGAATCTTTATACCATTGCCGATTGGATTGGGATCTGGTTTTATCTGAAAAGCAGATTGATGCTGATGTGATTCCTGAAGGGGTGCAGATAAAGCAATAAGGATTTCCCTCTATTATATGCCTAATGGTCACTTGATGGCCAAGGATATCTGGTGAGCGCATTATATTATCACTTCGGGTGAAGCACTACTTATTTGAGAATTGAAGCACATTGCACTTTAGAACGCACAGTGTTGGAGCATACACTGAAAAATTAACCATAAGGCTGCTATGGACTTTCTCATTACTATTGAATGATTATGCACTTTATTAATTCATTGATCGCTTAATATATATCAAGTATTTATTTGTATTGTCTAATTGTGCCCTACACTATATATATTTGTTATGCTTTATTAGTTATCACTAAGCTTAGGTGCAGCATTAGACTATTTAGAAATTTGCAGGTGGCGCTGGTACCCCATTATTCACCTTTTCACTCAATGGTGGGAGGAAGATCGGTGTGAGCTGAGCTGTTAAATCACTGCAGAGAGACGGAGCTAAACTGCTGACAGAAGGACTTTTGCCTTGTACACACAATAGGAATTTCTGATGAAAAAAGTCTGATGGAATTTTTTTATCAGACTTTTTTCCGTAGGATTTTAGAAATAGAACATGTTTTACATTTTTCTGATGGAAAAAAATCCTATGGGAAATTCCGATCGTCTGTGTGGAACTCCGTCGGAAAAATAACCCCACGCATGCTCAGAATCAAGTCGACGAATGCTCAGAAGCATTGAACTTCATTTTTCTCGTCTCATCATAGTGTTTTACGTCACCGCGCTTTGGACGGTCGGAATTTAGTCTGACAGTGTGTATGCAAGACTGATGGAAGACAGTTTGAACGGAATTCTGACAGAAAATTCAATCAGATTTTAGCCCATAGGAAATTCCTATTGTGTGTACAAGGCATTATAGGGCTTCAGTGCTTTTGCTGTGAACTTTGAGTCACCGCTGAAACAGGGAGCCGAGTTGTTAAAGAGGAACTGCAGTCTGCGCACATAATCTGTAATAAAAACATCTTTGCCATTCTGAAGCTTCCCTCCAACCACTTTGCATATTATTTTATATATACTGTGATTCTGTACTTGTCAAATATGCTGCAGGAATCTCCCTCCACTGAGTCTGGCTGCATCCATTTTAACTGTGGGCAGCTGAAGCTGCTGCCTGTTCACTTCCTGGATTTACACAGACACACACCTCCAGCTCTGCAGCTCTCATTGGCCCTCTTATGACTCACCCCCTCTTTTCCTGGCAAACTCTCAGAAGAGTGAGAGAGAGAGCTGTGTATGATGTCATAAGCCTAGGCTAATGACCATACAAAAAACAGGAAGTGGACTATATAAGGTACTTACTGGCAAAAAAAAATAATGTTTTACTATCCAAAGTTAAAACAACAAGGGCAGAAGATTTAATAGATGGAAAGATGAAAAAATGACTGAAGTTCCGCTTTAAGGCCCCTTTCACATGGGATGGATCTGTGAAGATCCGCCCTGTGAACCTCCGCTTGCTCAGTGGGGATCGCTCCGTTGATCCCCGCTGAGCCGTCGGATGACAGGGCGGTCCCCGCACACTGTGCAGGGACCGCCCTGTCAGATCTCAGCTCTCCTCTATGGGGGAACGGATGAACATGGACCGTCTGTCCGTGTTCATCCGATCCGCTCTGCAGACGGATAGAAAAATAGGATTTTCCTCCGTCTGCAGAATCGGGGGATTGCGGACACGGAGGAGATCGGGTGTCAGCGGATGTTCATCCGCTGACACCCGCGATCTCATAGGGACCAATGTATGTCCCTTTTTCATCCGTAAACGGATGGATGAAAAAGCGGACATACGGTCCGCTGGTGTGAAAGGGGCCTAAGTCAATGTTGGTAGAGGGAAGCAATAAGAGCTGAGCTGTTGATTCACTGCTGATAGATTGCAGCTGTGGGAGTTGAGATGCTGAATCGCTGCTGGGAGAGCGGGCTGAGCTGCTGAGTGGTGTCATTAGAGAACCTCAGAACTTCTGCTGAAAACTCTAAACATGAATTGCCCCACAGCTCCTGCAGTTAGAGGTCAATGTTGGCTACTTTAAGAATGAATTTACAGTAAATTATCACTTTTTTTTTTTTTTTTTTAGCCAAGGAAGCTGCCATCTTAGCTTCTGTTTGATCTTCAACTGCCATGATGATTCATATATTCCAGTTTAGAATATGTTAATATTATAGCCTGGCCACAGATTACAGACACTTTGCGATGGTTAAGGTGAGGTAACTCAACCTCACCATGGGATCCTGTGAAAGCTGAGGATCCAAAATCTCACAAAAAGATGTTCCTGCACAGAGCTGCCATATTCCATGGTATGGCCCAGGCAAAGTGGCCAGAACCTAGCAGGGGATATCATTTTGGCTTTTTTTCTAATTATATTTTTATAAAATGTGTGTCTTTTTCAGAGGGTGGAAGGCTGCAAGATAAGCAGCCGTTCCATTTTCATGTGAGGTTCCCTCTAACGCGACCCTGGCGCTATCATAAAATAAGTCAGTGAGATGCACCCTGTAAAACAATAGGCTGAATACTTACCTGTCCAGAGAGCAGCAAGGGAAAACGTTGTTCCCTTCATCTGACACTTGTAGTAGCCTCTCAATTCTTTTTTATGAATGTGATTGTGGTTTACTTTGATGTGATGGGCTCATTAACCAACAGGGGCACTCATGAATGGCATAGCCAAGCTCAAATCTAGGAACAGTTAAAACATACTAATACACTTAGCCTGGATCTTTGGATCTATGAATCCTTTTGACACATGGCTTAACCTGAACCTAGCTTCTGCTTTTGAAATTTTCCATTATATGTTCAGTTTGCATTGTCCAGGTTATGACTGGTATGAAAAGCACTGAAAATGTACATTCATTATTTAAACATGATTTAATTTTTTCTTATAAAAGAGCTTGAAAATATAAGCACTGCACAGAGTAACAATTATCTCACTTTTCTGTACATAAGTGGCAGAGATGAAAATGTAACAAGATAAAAGCAATTCATTGCTACTTAAACTTTACCTGGTCTGCTGTAATGTTGAGGTGAATGAGATGTAGGAGTATAACGACCATATCCTACGGAGCCGGTGGAGCTCGGGCTGGAAGCTCGGTACTGTTTAAGTGACCGATCGTCAAGATCTCCCTGAATGGAGTAGAAAAATTTGATAAAACAAGTGTGCCATGAAAACCATAATATAGTATTCATCTAATGAATCATTCCATCACCACACCAGCAATGATTTCAACCTCTAAGTGCTATGATGGCTCTCATATGTCATAGAAAGCCAATAAAATAGGATTTTTATAACAGCTTACCTGTAAAATCCTTTTCTTGGAGTACATCACGGGACACAGAGCGACATAGTCATTACTAATGGGTTATATAGATACCGTCAGGTGCTGGCACTGGCAACTTCCAAAACCGGAAGTACCCTCCCCTATATAAGCCCCTCCCATCCGGGAGCACCTCAGTTTTGTAGCAAAGCAATAAGTGTCCCCAAAGAGGGGCGGGAGCTCTGTGTCCCGTGATGTACTCCAAGAAAAGGATTTTACAGGTAAGCTGTTATAAAAATCCTATTTTCTTTCTCGTACATCACGGGACACAGAGCGACATAGTCATTACTAATGGGATGTCCTAAAGCAATGCCAAATGAGGGGGGGGGGGATACACCATATATAAGCTGAGCGCTATCAGACATGAGGATCTTTTGCGGCCTGCAACACACTGCGCCCAAAGGCGACATCCTCCTGACTTCTAACGTCCACCTGGTAGAACCTAGTAAACGTGTGTACTGAAGACCATGTTGCGGCCTTACAGATTTGAGCCAGGGAGGCCTGGTGATGCACTGCCCATGAAGTTCCTTCCAACTGCTCTCGTGGAGTGCGCTCTAACTTTGAACGGAGGCGGTCTCCTTGTCAAGCCATAGGCTTGTATTATGACCTGTCGAATCCACCTGGCTAAAGTAGATTTTGACGCTGCCTGACCCTTTCTGGGGCCTTCCGGCAGAATAAACAAAGTATCCGTTCTGCGAATCTGAGCAGTGGCTTTTAGATAAGCTTTAACTGCTCTTACTACATCCAAAGAATGCAATAACTTTTCCTCTACCGAAGTAGGTTTGGGGAAAAAAGAAGGAAGAACCACATCTTGGTTCAAATGAAAACTCGATACCACCTTAGGAAGAAAGGCTGGATGAGGACGTAACACTACTCTGTCCTTATGGATAACCAGATATGGCTCCTTACAGGACATAGCTGCTAATTCCGATACTCTTTTAGCCGAACAAATGGCTACTAGAAAAATCAATTTCCTGGTGAGAAGCACCAAGGAAATATGCTGTAATGGTTCAAATGGTTGTTTCTGTAGAACCGACAGAACCAAGTTTAGATCCCATGGACATATGGGAATATTAACCGGAGGACTAATACGCATCACTCCTTGTATAAAGGCTTTGACTAGTGAATGCGAAGCCAAGGGCCTTTGAAAAAATATTGACAAGGCCGAAATCTGACCCTTGATAGTACTCAAGGCAAGCTTCCTATCTACAGCCCATTGTAGGAAGTCCAGAATCCTACCTATTACGTATTTACGTGGATGCCATTTCTTGGCCTCACACCAGGCGATGTACGCCTTCCAGATTCTATAGTAGATCTGCCTGGATACCGGCTTCCTGGCATTGATCATGGTAGATACCACAGAATTAGAGAGCCCTCTCTTTTTTAGAATGTGGGCTTCAATAGCCAGGCCGTCAAACCTAGGGCTGGTAAGGAAGGGTGGTATATCGGTCCTTGCGAAAGCAGGTCCGGACGATGTGGGAGGGTCCAAGGACTCCCCACAGACATTTTTACAATCTCCGCGTACCATGCTCTTCGGGGCCACGCTGGAGCCACCAGAATCACTGGTTTCTTTTCTACCCTGATTCTGCGGAGTAATCGAGGTAACAATTGTGGCGGTGGGAATGCATATATCAGCTTGAACTGATCCCAAGGGAACACTAGGGCATCCGAGCCGCACGCTAGGGGATCCCTTGTCCAAGAGACAAACCTGTCCACTTTTGTGTTGAATCTGGATGCTAGCAGATCTACATCCGGTGTTCCCCACCGCTGACATATTGTCCGGAAAACCTCGGGATGAAGGGACCATTCCCCTGGGCATAATTGTTGGCGACTTAGAAAGTCCGCCTTCCAATTCTCCACTCCTGGAATGAATACCGCAGATATGGCTGGGACATATCTTTCTGCCCATCTCAGGATGTAATTTACTTCCCTTTGGGCTGCACGACTCCTGGTGCCCCCCTGACGATTGATATATGCCACTGCTGTGGCATTGTCTGATTGAACTCTGACAGGGGACCCTTGGAGTTTGGATGTCCATGCTACTAGGGCATACCGGGCTGCTCGTATCTCTAAGAGATTGATGGGCAGGGCCTTTTCTGCTTCTGACCACTTGCCCTGGAGAGACCATTGCTCCAGTACTGCTCCCCAGCCTATAAGGCTGGCATCTGTAGTGACCACCTTCCAGGAAATCGGACTGAAGGATTTCCCTCTTTCCAGATTCTGGGGAACCAACCACCAGCGGAGGCTCTTGCGAACGGAAGGGGACAAGGACATTGGTAAGTCCAGAGCCTGAACTTTTTTGTTCCAGGCTGACAGTATGGCCCTTTGCAACTTCCTTGAATGGAATTGACCGTAGGGTACTGCTTCGAATGATGCCACCATTTTTCCCAGCAGCCTCATGCACAGGCGTATGGATGGCTGTCTTTTTGAACCCACTAAGTGGATCAAATCTCTCAAAGACGACCCCTTTTCTTGAGGCAAGAAAAATTTTCTCTGGTCTGAATCCAGCCTTAGCCCCAAGTATTCCAGACTTTTGACTGGTTTTAGGGCTGACTTGTCTCGGTTGATAATCCAACCGTGATATTCCAGAAACTTGATTGTCTCGTGAACAACCACTTCTAGTTTTTCCACTGAGTGGTCTATCAGCAACAAGTCGTCTAGATATGCCATTATCGTTACACCTCGTGTCCTTAGATTGGCCAATAATGGGGCCAGAATTTTTGTGAACACTCTTGGTGCTGTGGCCAGACCGAAGGGTAAGGCTCTGAACTGAAAATGGCGTCCTTCTACCGCAAAGCGTAGAAATTTTTGGTGGGCTGGAAAGATGGGAATGTGCAAATAAGCATCTTTGATGTCGATCGAGGCTAACCATTCCTCCCCTTGTAGGGCAGTGGCTACCGATCGGATCGACTCCATCCGGAAAGTCCTGATATGTAGGAATTTGTTTAGCCCTTTTAGATTTAATATGGGCCTCACGTCCCCGTTTGGCTTCGGAACTGTAAAGAGGTTTGAGTAAAACCCGAACCCCCATTCTTCCAGGGGAACCTCTATAATTACTGCTTGGAGCAATAATTGTTCCAGTGCCAACAGGAGGGATCCTCTCTTCTGGGGATCCCTTGGCACGTTTGACCTTATAAAGCGGGAAGGAGGGGAGTTTTTTAACTCCAATTTGTATCCCAGATTTACTGCGGAGAGCACCCATCTGTCTCGGATCGTGTCCCGCCAGGTCTCTGTGAACAACTGAAGTCTTCCCCCCACCCGATTAAGTGGGGGCAACCCTTCATGCATTTGACTTTGGGGGAGGTTTTGTACCTCTCCTGCTCCAGGGCTTCTTGTTACCCTGTAACTGTCCCTGATTTTTACCTCCGGGATTTGACCGAGGAGGCCGTCGGAACTGTTTCACAGCCGATGTCCTAGGGACTGGAGAAGCCGGCCTCTTAAAAGAGGGACCTCTAACTCTATTTCTAACCGGCAAAAGTGTACTTTTACCGCTGGAAATTCTCTGGATATACTTGTCCAGGTCTTCCCCGAATAAGCGCTCACCATGAAATGGGAAGCTGACCAGCAATTTTTTACAGGGAGCTTCAGCAGACCAGTTTTTGAGCCATAGAAGCCTGCGCATATGTACTACAGACAGCGTAAGGCGGGAGGCCTGATGGATTGAATCCTTTATGGCGTCCACCGCAAAGCATAAGGCTCTAGGTAGATCAGCTAGGGCAAGAGCCTGCTGATCTGGCAAGTCCCTTAAGACCTGTTTCAACTGATCCTTCACTGCTTGGCAGACCCCAATAGCTGCCACTGCTGGTTGTGTCACCAATCCTGCTGTAGAAAAAGCAGATTTTAATAAGGACTCCAATTTTTTATCTATTGGGTCCTTGAACATTTGGACATTATCCACCGGACATGTCAGTGATTTATTCACACAAGAGATGGCTGCGTCCACTGTAGGGACCTTCCATTTTCTGATGAACTTATCCTCCATGGGATAGACCACCGGAAATCTCTTAGGGGGAGTAAATATTTTGTCAGGATGCTCCCAATCCTGGTAAATGAGCCCTTCCAGTAAAGGATGGATCGGAAAGGAACAAACAGTCTGGGGAGCTTTTAGCGACCCCAACGAGGAGACAGAAGTGGATGATGGCTCCGCAAGTGGCATTTTAAATGCTGATCGGACCATATTAGTCAGGGACTGAACCCATAACCTTTCAGCATGTGATGCTGAGAACGGCTCTTCCACTGTTGATTCCTCTACAACCAAATCGACCTCATCCTGATCCCCTTCAGGTAGGTCGATCCCTGTATGGGACTGTTGCTCTGTTAACAGGCACTCTGAGGGAGGAGACGGAGATCGGGCGCTTTTCTCCTGTGACAGGGAAGCCGCGATCAATGCTGACAATCTCTCTTCCAGCCCTCCCAGAGCTGAGGAAAAAACCTCCTCTGTTACATACACAGGAGCAGGTGAACTGAGGACAGCCACAGTACCAGGTACTCCTGAGGGTGCTCTACGGTCACTAACCTCTGATTCTTCAGGGGAGACTGGTGCAGCCAAAGCATGCCCAAGATCCTCAGAGCCCGATGGAGACCCCCTATTCCTCCTGGAATTTCTAGTCCCGGAGTTTTTAGACGGCATATTCCTAAGCCACAAAGCTGAGGTATTCCAGCCGAAATACACCAGTTACTGATAATAGTCTAGCATAAATGCTGCTATAAGAAACAGTTGGTGTCTACTAATGTGCCTTTCTAGGGGATGCCTGTATCAACCGCTTGCTGTATGCCCTTTTTTAAATGTTGCCAGCTCTGTCTCTGTACTTCATAGCCAGCTCACCACACAAAAATGTGGTTTTTAACATGCTGGGACGCCCGCACATGCGCAGAAGCGCTGCGGCGCGCACAGAGCGTCATCCCCCAGGCTCCGCCCCCTTTCCCGGCTCACCTCTATATATAGAGGCGCGTGCACGCGCACGCGCGCGGCCATGTGCGCCTTCGGCGCTAATTTTGAAAAATGGAAACTAGGGACAAGAGCCAGGGCCCCTCTTTGCCGCAGTCTAATATATTAAATATATATAAAAAAAAAATTTTTTTTTCTTGACCACCATTAAAAATTATTACATTTTTTTAGTAGTTACAGGCATGCACAGAATTTTGCGGGAATACCATTAGGTAACAGACAGAAAGACAAATTAGGCTTGGGGGTCCCCCAATAGAACCAAGTTCCTGGGGGCCCCCACTTACCTGTTCCCCGCCGCAGGACTTTGTTTGGTCCACAAAAGCCCAAACTTCACCTATCACGGCAGGCATTGTAATCAAACCTTCAGGGACCGGGTTCCCAAGGATTCCACTCCCCTGGACCTGTATAGCACCCTGCACAGAAAACATCTTGGTCGTGGGTATGACCAGAGCTCTGGATCCCAGGGTCC
The DNA here is from genome assembly GCA_029206835.1 of Rana muscosa. Lineage (NCBI taxonomy): Eukaryota > Metazoa > Chordata > Amphibia > Anura > Ranidae > Rana > Rana muscosa. Next base: position 110,072,956 of record CM055116.1, read on the forward strand.
AGCTCTCCTAAGAGAAGCATTACAGGCAAAACCCTGCTCTTCTCTGCAAGGCCCGGGTACCGACCGTTTAGCTATGAAGCTTTTTTGGTCGGATCCGGAATAGCTTACTGAGGCCCAAAAGAACCTGTACGCAAGCTCAGTGAAAAGCACATGTTTCTTCTTGGCCAACACCTTAGACACTGGCAAAAAACTGAGGTGCTCCCGGATGGGAGGGGCTTATATAGGGGAGGGTACTTCCGGTTTTGGAAGTTGCCAGTGCCAGCACCTGACGGTATCTATATAACCCATTAGTAATGACTATGTCGCTCTGTGTCCCGTGATGTACGAGAAAGAAAAATGTCAAGCTTCTTGACCTATTACTGCTGAAAAAGTCAAATACCCTCAAGGAGCACCTTAAAAATGAACTGTGTCTTAAGCCATCCACATCTAAACTGCTTTAGCCCGCCGTCGGCTGAAAATGAGTCCAGGAATGCAGAACGAACTTCACCAGACAGAAGTATGCCCAAGAAAGCTTTGACCATACTTCTCCTTTAACATAACACCATAGTATCTGCACAAAAATGTTGAAACATTCACTTTTTTTGGGGCCCATATATCTGTAACAGTCAAGAACAAGTAAAACAAATGAGAAATATAGAAGCTGTGTGGACCTCAGCATTTGTGCGGGAGGGCACAGAATATAATGTTGCACTGTGGCAAAAATTGGTTTTGGCAAAATGGCATCCACATCCATTTGGGGCAAGATGATGGGTTCTCTTGATAGTGTAAGGGAAGGGGAGAGAGGCGCCAGGTGACCAATAGTGTAAAACAGTTTAATGAGTGAATATAAAACATAATAACAGGTTCAACTCACAGGGCAATAATGAGAGACTGTCTGTGCTCAGATGGGCTGTGTGAAGGATCCCGCACGAGATACTGGAAAAGTCCTAGCGGCAGCCAAGGGTCCGTGAAGACAGGGGGGGGGGGGGACGCTGGAACCACGAGCTGCAGGGAGCTAAAGGACAGCTTTCAGAGGCGCGACTTGCCTCTGAAACACGTTCCGATTGGTCAGTTCTACTCTGGGTTTGAAAGCTGTCATTCGGCTCCCTGCAGCTCATGGTTCCAGCGTTCTCCCTCCTGTCTTCACAGAGCCGCTGCTGTGTCTAGGACTATTCCACTACCTAGTGCGGGATCCTTCACACAGCCCACCTGGGCACAGACAGGCTCTCATTATTACTGTGTGAGATGAACCCGTTACTGTGTTTTATATTTACTCATTAAACTGTTTTACACTATTGGTCGCCGGTCCCCTCTCACCCCTTCCCCTCTTCTGTTTCAGTGTTTGTTCCCTTACCCCAGAGCAGGCTGCCTATTTCCAATGGGTACTACAGACATTTCTCATTGATTTTTTGTCTTCCATTCCCATCCAGACTGAGTGTATAAGAGACACTGGGGGTTATTTACGAAAGGGAAATCCACTTTGCACTACAAGTGCAAAGTGTACTTGAAATTGCACTGAAAGTGCACTTGGAAGTGCAGTCTCTGTAGATCTGAGGGGGACATGCAAGGAAAATAAAAAACAGCCTTTTAGCTTGCACATGATTGGACAATAAAATCAGCAGAGCTTCCCCTCATTTCAGATCTACCCCTCAGATTTACAGCGACTGCACTTCCAAGTGCACTTTTAGTGCAATTTCAAGTGCACTTTGCACTTGTAGTTTGCACTTGTAGTGCAAAGTGGATTTGCCTTTCGTAAATAACCCCCACTGTTTCATATATAGGTACATATAGGTGCATAACTATTTTCATTTCCACAATTCTGGACATTTCATTCACCATCTTTTGGACCTTTTATCAGACAAGCTAGGGCAGCACTGGGAATTTCTGTTTGTTTGTTTTTTGATCTACATCTCTTGCTAGTGTACATCTCTCACCTGCTTTCCTTTCTCCTACTCCCCCACTGTTCTGAGTAAGTTCCATGACATGATCTTCTCTTTCACGTGACAGTGTTTGGGCCTGATGAATGGCAGCTCAGGCCTGAGTGCAACGCTGTATCCTGGCCTAGGCCAACAAGGCCCAGGCCTAGGGCAGCACTTTGCAGGGGGGCAGCACAGAAAGAGTCCCCGTCGGCTTGCGTTACACTGTTAGTGTAGAGCCAGTCTTATGGGAAGGACTGGACTGAGAGGCAAATTAGTCTAGCGCCCACATAAAGCGGACGCGTTTTTACCATCCCTGTCCCATTGCAGAGATTTCCCTTCACCTCCTGTCCCATAGCCAAACAGGAAGTGAGAGGAAATCTATGCAAATTAAGGGAATTCATTGCTTCCCCCCAGTCCCTCAGAACTAGTGTCCCCACTCAAAAATTTCAGGGCGGGTCTTAAAAATGAAGGGGTGTGGCCTTGATAGAAAGGGGTGGGTCATATTTAAATTAGGGGGTGCATGAGTTTAGTCAGGCCTAGGGCAGCACAAAACCTAAATACACTACTGCCTGAGTGGCACATATTGAAAGAAGGGGAGACGGTAATATGCTCCCCCATACCCAGAAATGGGTAATTCTTGGTGCTCCCATAGATGAACAGAGAACTGACTACAACAAAGGCAAGTATCAGTGGATGGGTGAGGGGTGCCCCGTCAAGAGAACCTCTTTAAAGCAGAGCAGACATAGGCCAACCCTGGACGGTTCGAATCTCGTCCGGTTCAGCAGGAACTGACTGAGTTTTGAACCGTGTGGGAACAGGCTGAATATACCAAGTTGATTGACCCAGTCTGCTGGATTTTACCTGTAATTATCACTAGTGGCTGGTATAGCCGCTAGCAATAATCACTGTCTTCCCCCAGCCGGGGTGGCTTCCCCAGCCCCCCCAGCTGGGAGAATACAGGGTCTCTGCGGAAGGGATTCCCCTGTCAGCACTGTCTCTGTTGATGGGGGAATCGTTCAAATTTGCAGGAAAGAAATTTGCTCAGTCTGTGGCCAGCCATAGACACCAACTTATTCTGGGTGTCTAGTTCTGGAGATTGGCTGATTTGCATATCAGCAGCCCTCCTAAATCAGACACCACTGAAAGTAGGTCAAACAGAGTTCTAAACAGTTCCGTAATTAGAAAATATTACAAAGCTTTTGTTTTCTTCAAATACAGTCCTCTGAATAACAAAGCAATGTATCTCCCACACTGCCTTCGTTCAGCTGGGGCTGCCCGCTTTACATGTAAAGATACAAAACATTTACACTGCAAGATGACCTATCAGCTAGGAGATTTAGGCCCCATTCACACCTGAGCGATTTTCTGCCAGAAGCACTAAAACACTCAACAAGGCAAATTCTATTTATTTCAAAGTGTAAGGTATGTGTACAGCCCTCAGCACCTGCATGTCCTCATTCAGGCGGGCAGTCAGGGGTCAGTAAAACTGCAGCTTAACCCGTTGGCCGCACGTGTGTGTATATATATTATATACATACAGTATCTCACAAAAGTGAGTACACCCCTCACATTTTTGTAAATTTTTTATTCTATCTTTTCATGTGACAACACTGAAGAAATGACACTTTGCTACAATGTAAAGTAGTGAGTGTACAGCTTGTATAACAGTGTACATTTTCTGTCCCCTCAAAATAACTCAACACACAACCATTAATGTCTAAACTGCTGGCAACAAAAGTGAGTACACCCCTAAGTGAAAATGTCCAAATTGGGCTCAAAGTGTCAATATTTTGTATGGCCGCCATTATTTTCCAGCACTGCTTTAACCCTCTTGGGCATGGAGTTCACCAGAGCTTCACAGGTTGCCACTGGAGTCCTCTTCCACTCCTCCATGACAACATCACCGAGCTGTTGGATGTTAGAGACCTTGCGCTCCTCCACCTTACATTTGAGGATGCCCCACAGATGCTCAATAGGGTTTAGGTCTGGAGACATGCTTGGCCAGTCCATCACCTTTACCCTCAGCTTCTTTAGCAAGGCAGTGGTCGTCTTGGAGGTGTGTTTGGGGTCGTTATCATGTTGGAATACTGCCCTGCGGCCCAGTCCCTGAGGGGAGGGGATCATGCTCTGCCTCAGTATGTCACAGTACATGTTGGCATTCATGGTTCCCTCAATGATCTGTAGCTCCCAGTGCCGGCAACACTCATGCAGCCCCAGACTATGACACTCCCACCATCATGCTTGACTGTAGGCAAGGCACACTTGTGTTTGTACTCCTCACCTTGTTGCCGCCACAAACGCTTGACAACATCTGAACCAAATAAGTTTATCTTGGTCTCATCAGACCACAGGACATGGTTCCAGTGATCCATGTCCTTAGTCTGCTTGTCTTCAGCAAACTGTTTGCGAGCTTTCTTGTGCATCATCTTTAGAAGAGGCTTCCTTCTGGGATGAAAGCCAGGCAGACCAATTTAATGCAGTGTGCGGCGTATGGTCTGAGCACTGACAGGCTGACCCCCCACCCCTTCAACCTCTGCAGCAATGCTGGCAGCACTCATATGTCTATTTTCCAAAGAACACCTCTGGATATGACGCTGAGAACGTGCACTCAACTTCTTTGGTCAACCATGGCGAGGCCTGTTCTGAGTGGAATCTGTCCTGTTAAACTGCTGCAGCTCGGTTTCAGGGTCTTGGCAATCTTCTTATAGCCTAGGCTATCTTTATGTAAAGCAGCATTAATTTTTTTCAGATCCTCAGAGAGTTCTTTGCCATGAGGTAACACCAAATTTAACACACCTGTTCCCCATTCACACCTGAGACATTGTAACACTAACGAGTCACACGACACCGGGGAGGGAAAATGGCTAATTGGGCCCAATTAGGACATTTTCACTTAGGGGTGTACTCACTTTGTTGCCAGCAGTTTAGACATTAATGGCTGTGTGTTGAGTTATTTTGAGGGGACAGAAAATTTACACTGTTATACAAGCTGTACACTCACTACTTTACATTGTAGCAAAGTGTAATTTCCTCAGTGTTTTCACATGAAAAGATAGAATAATAGGATTTTTATAACAGCTTACCTGTAAAATCCTTTTCTTGGAGTACATCACGGGACACAGAGCGACATAGTCATTACTAATGGGTTATATAGATACCGTCAGGTGCTGGCACTGGCAACTTCCAAAACCGGAAGTACCCTCCCCTATATAAGCCCCTCCCATCCGGGAGCACCTCAGTTTTGTAGCAAAGCAATAAGTGTCCCTAAAGAGGGGCGGGAGCTCTGTGTCCCGTGATGTACTCCAAGAAAAGGATTTTACAGGTAAGCTGTTATAAAAATCCTATTTTCTTTCTCGTACATCACGGGACACAGAGCGACATAGTCATTACTAATGGGATGTCCTAAAGCAATGCCAAATGAGGGGGGGGGGGATACACCATATATAAGCTGAGCGCTATCAGACATGAGGATCTTTTGCGGCCTGCAACACACTGCGCCCAAAGGCGACATCCTCCTGACTTCTAACGTCCACCTGGTAGGACCTAGTAAACGTGTGTACCGAAGACCATGTTGCGGCCTTACAGATTTGAGCCAGGGAGGCCTGGTGATGCACTGCCCATGAAGTTCCAACTGCTCTCGTGGAGTGCGCTCTAACTTTGAACGGAGGCGGTCTCCTTCTCAAGCCATAGGCTTGCATAATGACCTGTCGAATCCACTTGGCTAAAGTAGATTTTGACGCTGCCTGACCCTTTCTGGGGCCTTCCGGCAGAATAAACAAAGTATCCGTTCTGCGAATCTGAGCAGTGGCCTTTAGATAAGCTTTAACTGCTCTTACTACATCCAAAGAATGCAATAACTTTTCCTCTACCGAAGTAGGTTTGGGGAAAAAAGAAGGAAGAACCACATCTTGGTTCAAATGAAACCTCGATACCACCCTAGGAAGAAAGGCTGGATGAGGACGTAACACTACTCTATCCTTATGGATAACCAGATATGGCTCCTTACAGGACATAGCTGCTAATTCCGACACTCTTTTAGCCGAACAAATGGCTACTAGAAAAATCAATTTCCTGGTGAGAAGCACCAAAGAAATATGCTGTAATGGTTCAAATGGTTGTTTCTGTAGAACCGACAGAACCAAGTTTAGATCCCATGGACATATGGGAATATTAACCGGAGGACTAATACGCATCACTCCTTGTATAAAGGCTTTGACTAGTGAATGCGAAGCCAAGGGCCTTTGAAAAAATATTGACAAGGCCGAAATCTGACCCTTGATAGTACTCAAGGCAAGCTTCCTATCTACAGCCCACTGTAGGAAGTCCAGAATCCTACCTATTACGTACTTATGTGGATGCCATTTCTTGGCCTCACACCAGGCGATGTACGCCTTCCAGATTCTATAGTAGATCTGCCTGGATACCGGCTTCCTGGCATTTATCATGGTAGATACCACAGCATTAGAGAGCCCTCTCTTTTTTAGAATGTGGGCTTCAATAGCCAGGCCGTCAAACCTAGGGCTGGTAAGGAAGGGTGGTATATCGGTCCTTGCGAAAGCCGGACGACGTGGGAGAGTCCAAGGACTCCCCACTGAAATTTTACAATCTCCGCGTACCACGCTCTTCGGGGCCACGCTGGAGCCACCGGAATCACCGGTTTCTTTTCTACCCTGATTCTGCGGAGTAATCGAGGTAACCATTGTGGCGGTGTGAATGCATATATCAGCTTGAACTGATCCCCAGGGAACACTAGGGCATCCGAGCCGCAAGCTAGGGGATCCCTTGTCCGAGAGACAAACCTGTCCCCCTTTGCATTGAATCTGGATGCTAGAAGATCTACATCCGATGTTCCCCACCGCTGACATATTGTCCAGAAAACCTCGGGGTGAAGGGACCCTTCCTCTGGGCCTAATTGCTGGCGACTTAGAAAGTCCGCCTTCCAATTCTCCACTCCTGGAATGAATACCGCAGATATGGCTGGGACATATTTTTCCTGCCCATTTCAGGATGTAATTTACTTCCCTCTGGGCTGCACGACTCCTGGTGCCCCCCTGATGATTGATATATGCCACTGCTGTGGCATTGTCTGATTGAATTCTGACAGGGGACCCTTGGAGTTTGGATGTCCATGCTACTAGGGCATACCGGGCTGCTCGTATCTCTAAGAGATTGATGGGCAGGGCCTTTTCTGCATCCGACCATCTGCCCTGGAGAGACTATTGCTCCAGTACTGCTCCCCAGCCTATAAGGCTGGCATCTGTAGTGACCACCTTCCAAGAAATCGGACTGAAGGATTTCCTTTTTTCCAGATTCTGGAGAACCAACCACCAACGGAGGCTCTTGCGAACGGAAGGGGACAAGGACATTGTAAGTCTAGGGCCTGAACTTTTTTGTTCCAGGCTGACAGTATGGCCCCTTGCAAATTCCTTGAATGGAATTGACCGTAGGGTACTGCTTCGAATGATGCCACCATTTTTCCCAGCAGCCTTATATACAGGCGTATGGACGGCTGTCTTTTTTGTACCCACTAAGTGGATCAAATCTTTCAAAGACAACACCTTTCCTCGAGGCAAGAATATTTTTCTCTGGCCTGAATCCAACCTTAGCCCCAAGTATTCCAGACTTTTGACTGGTTTTTAGGGCTGACTTGTCTCGGTTGATAATCCAACCGTGAGATTCCAGATACTTGATCGTCTTGTGAACGACCACGTCTAGTTTTTTCACTGAGTGGTCTATCAGCAACAAGTCATCCAGATATGCCATTATCATTACACCTTGTGTTCTTAGATTGGCCAATAAAGGGCCAGAATTTTTGTAAACACTCGTGGTGCTGTGGCCAAACCGAAGGGTAAGGCTCTGAAAATGGCGCCCTTCTACTGCAAAGCGTAGAAATTTTTGGTGGACTGGAAAGATGGGAATGTGCAAATAAGCATCTTTGATGTCGATCGTGGCTAACCAATCCTCCCCTTGTAGGGCAGTGGCCACCGATCGGATCGACTCCATCGGAAAGTCCTGATATACAGGAATTTGTATAGCCCTTTTAGAATTAATATGGGCCTCCCGTCCGCGTTTGCTTCGGGACTGTAAAGAGGTTTGAGTAAAACCCGAACCCTCATTCTTCCAGGGGAACCTCCATAATTACTCCTTGGAGCAATAGTTGTTCTAGTGCCAACAGGAGGGACTCTCTCTTCCGGGGATCCCTTGGCACGTTTGACCTCAAAATGGGAAGGAGGAGAGTCTTTTAACTCCAAGCTGTATCCCAAACCTACTGCGGAGAGCACCTATCTGTCTTGATCGTGTCCCGCCAGGTCTCTTGCGAACAACTGGAGTCCTCCCCCCACCTGACTGAGTGGGGGCTTCAATGAATTTAACTTTGGGGGAGGTTTTGTACCTCCCCTGACCCAGGGTTTCTCATTACCCTGCTACTGTCCCTGTTTTTTACCCCCGGGATTTAACCGAGGAGACCGTCGGAACTGTTACACAGCCGATGCCCCAGGGACTGGAGAAGCAGGCCTCTTAAAGAGGGACCTCTAACTCTGCTTTTAACCGGCAAAAGCGTATTTTTACCGCTGGAAATTTTCTGGATATATTTGTCCAGGTTTTCCCTGAATAAGCGTTCACCATGAAATGGGACGCTAACCAGCCATTCTTTACAGGGAGCTTCAGCAGACCAGTTTTTGAGCCATAGGAGCCTACGCATATGTACTATAGACAGCGTAAGGCGGGAGGCCTGATGGACTGAATCCTCTAAGGCGTCAACCGCAAAGCCTAAGGCTCTAGGTAGATCAGCTAGGGCAAAGCCTGCTGATCTGTCAAGTCCCTCAAGACCTGTTTCAACTGATCCTTCACTGCTTAGCAGACCCCAATAGCTGCTACTGCTGGTTGTATCACCAAGCAGATTTTCATAAGGACTCCAATCTTTTATCTATTGGGTTCTTGAACATTTGGACATTATCCACTGGACATGTCAGTGATTTATACATACAAGAGATGGCTGCGTCCACTGTAGGGACCTTCCATTTTTTTTTTTTTTTTTTTTGATGAACTTATCCTCCATGGGATAGACCACCGGAAATCTCTTGGGGGAATAAATATTTTCTCAGGACGTTCCCAATCCTGGTAAATGAGCCCTTTCAGTAAAGGGTGAAGTGGAAAAGAACAAACAGTCTGGGGGCTTCTAGCGACCCCAACGAGGATACAGTAGTGGTTGATGGTTCCGCAAGGTGCATTTTTAAATGCTGATCGGACCATGTTAGTCAGAGACTGAACCCATAATCTTTCAGCTTAAGATGCTGAGAAAAGGTTCCCCCACTGTTGATTCCTCTATAACAGAATCAACCTCATCCTGATCCCCTTCAGGCAGGTCGATCTCTGTATGGGACTGTTGCTCTGCTAACAGGTACTCTGAAGGAGGAGACGGAGATCGGGCGTGCTTTCCCTGACAGGGAGGCAGCGATAAATGTTGACAATCTCTCTCTAATCCTCCCAGAGCTGAGGAAAAAACCTCCTCTGTTACATACACAGGAGCAGGTGAACTGAGGACAGCCACAGTACCAAGTACCCTGCGGGGTCTCTACGGTCACTTACCTCTGAACTTCAGGGGAGACTGGTGCAGCAGGAGTATGCCCAAGATCCTCCGAGCCCGATGAGACCCCCTTCGCTTCCTGGAAGATTCAGTTCCGGAGCTTCTGGACGGCATATTCCTAAGCCTAAAGCTGAGGTATTCCAGCCGTAATACACCACTTTTACTGAGAATAGTCTAGCACAATTGCTGCTATATCACAGTTGGTGTCTACTAATGTGCCTTTCTAGGGGATGCCTGTATCAACCGCTTGCTGTATGCCTTTAAATGTTGCCAGCTCTGTCTCTGTACTTCATAGCCAGCTCACTACAATATTGTGTTTTTTTTTTTTTAAACTGCTGGGACGCCCGCACATGCGCAGAAGCGCTGCGGCGCGCACAGAGCGTCATCCCCCAGGCTCCGCCCCCTTTCCCGGCTCACCTCTATATATAGAGGCGCGTGCACGCGCACGCGCGCGGGCACGTGCGCCTTCGGCGCTAATTTCAAATATGGTAACAAGGGACAGGAGCCAGGGCCCCTCTTTGCCGCAGGCCGGGGGATGGACGAGCACTGCAACATGGCAGAGGAAGCAGTTTCCTATAAGAGAACTCACCATCTGCCTGGACTTTGCTCTGCTGAGAAGAAGCTAGTCCACATGACAAGAAAACATTCCACAGCGGCCTCTAGTGGACAAACACAGGTACCGCAGTCTAATATATTAAATATATATATAAAAATTTTTTTTTTTTTTTCTCTTGACCACCATTAAAAATTATTACATTTTTTTAGTAGTTACAGGCATGCACAGAATTTTGCGGGAATACCATTAGGTAACAGACTGAAAGACAAATTAGGCTTGGGGGTCCCCCAATAGAACCAAGTTCCTGGGGGCCCCCACTTACCTGTTCCCCGCCGCAGGACTTTGTTTGGTCCACAAAAGCCCAAACTTCACCTATCACGGCAGGCATTGTAATCAAACCTTCAGGGACCGGGTTCCCAAGGATTCCACTCCCCTGGACCTGTATAGCACCCTGCACAGAAAACATCTTGGTCGTGGGTATGACCAGAGCTCTGGATCCCAGGGTCCAGCTCTCCTAAGAGAAGCATTACAGGCAAAACCTTGCTCTTCTCTGCAAGGCCCGGGTACCGACCGTTTAGCTATGAAGCTTTTTTGGTCGGATCCGGAATAGCTTACTGAGGCCCAAAAGAACCTGTACGCAAGCTCAGTGAAAAACACATGTTTCTTCTTGGCCAACACCTTAGACACTGGCAAAAAACTGAGGTGCTCCCGGATGGGAGGGGCTTATATAGGGGAGGGTACTTCCGGTTTTGGAAGTTGCCAGTGCCAGCACCTGACGGTATCTATATAACCCATTAGTAATGACTATGTCGCTCTGTGTCCCGTGATGTACGAGAAAGAAAAAATATTTACAAAAATGTGAGGGGTGTACTCACTTTTGTGAGACAATGTGTGTGTGTGTGTATATATATATATATATATATATATATATATATATATATATATATATGTTTGATGTTATTAAGCATCAAACATATAGTTAGATCTCCTGGGCATGTGACAAATTTCAGTGGGGGAGCTTCTTATGCACCAAGTATGGAGATTCATTCAGCACACTTCTAATTGCCTATTGCGTGCTAGATTTTCTTCTAAGGATGCTAAAAAGTATTTCTTTAAGGATAACCAAACCAAAGAAAAAAATAACATATTGTAGTTTACAATCCTTTCACAAAATCTTTTGCATGATATTACATGGAACGGAACATGGATACTTCAAACAAGAATTCACATACTCAGCCCAACAAACAGCAAAAGAGAAACAATAAAACAATAAGGTACAAAGTGCAGTAAGGTATCAAGGCACAAGGTATCAATTGGAAATTCGTCCTTTAGTGATTTGTCATGCGATTTGACAGTTCAAAATTGCATTACAAGTCGCACCCCATTGCCGGCAATGTAAACATGCAAATTGTTGCAACTCAAGTTTTTTAAAGGATTCCTGCAGAACTTTTTTGCAATTTCACTGCGACTTGCTTCGACGTTTGCTAAATGAAGTCACAGGCCACAGTAAAAGTGGGGGTCCAAATCGCACTGATCTGCGGCTTTGAAATTGCGCTGAAGTAGCGTAATTTCAAAGCCGCACTGGTGTGAACCAGGGTTTATTAATCTGATTATAGTAATCTGGAATCTGATTGGCCATCAATTACTGAACTTTGCACACTGACAGTACACTTTTACTACATTGCATATAAGAACATAAAATTACTGGGGCATTTGCAGCTTCTTTGTACAGAGTTCTATGGATTATTTTTCACCAGATATAAAATAAAATAACAATTATGAGATCTTGGCGAGATGAGAATGCCAGCATGACAGAAGCAAAAGGCAAAAATAATAAACAAACAAAAAAATCACAAACATGTAGACATGGCCAATTACCTCCGTAGGTGTTGGAGAGAGCAACTGAGGTGACTGCAAACAGCAACACAAAATAGGAGATTAGTGAGACGGCTCCATGCATGATGGGTATAACGACATGACAACAGTTCTGAGAATCCATGTATAACATTTACAGGTATTAAATATTCATGTGCACGAGTGTAATAATCAATACTGCTAATAACCATGGCCTCTCTGTACTGTATCAGTCTAACACAACTAGTAGACAAGGATTACTGGAAGTTTGACGGTTCATACCTGGAAAGTTGTAAGTCTGCTGACAAGACTACAAATGGTGATCTGGGTTTACAGCCCACTTAAAGCCTTGTTCACTCTTGTGCAGTTTTCTGTGGTCCAAAGTAAGTCTATGCAACAATTCCCAAATGTTTTCATAGTTAATGGATACATCATTGCACATTTCCTTAAAATGGTTGTAAACCTCAGACATGGATATGACCAAAGCATATCCTTCTATAGTGTGTGCTTGTCTCAATTAAGAGAACTTTGTGGTTGATTTACTAAAGGCAAAAAAACTACAAAGTGCAGTTGCTCCAGAGCCTAGTAAATGAGCAGAATCTCTGCTGACTTCCATCATCCAATCATGTGCAAGCAAACATGTTTATTTTTTTATTTTCCTTGCATGTGATTGGATATTGTTTGCAAAGTGAAGCCTTGCCTCATTTACTTAGCTCTGGAGCAACTGCACTTGCAGAGGGCAACTGCAAAGTCTATTTGCCTTTACTAAATCAACCCCTAAGTGTAATTTCTGTCTGCTGCTTTGTTCCTCTGCTATCAGCATTTCACTTCTGACAGATTTTCCTGACACCAAGAGAAAAATGGTGACGGGGAGGGCCTTCCAGCTGATTGACAGCCTTAAAAATTCTGTACTTTGAATGCATGTAGTGAAGAAAGGCTGCAGGTAGACAGGTACAACTTATGTCAGAGGATTTGTTTCATTTCTGTGTATCACCTGAGGCCAGTCACTTCACTGGGTATATGTAAGGGTTTACAACCACTTTAAAGCAAATATGTTCTTTACCCATTTAGGGCAAAGCAATCAATTTGCTTTAATCCCCAAATCCTCCTTAGCAGGGTTAGGAGCCAAAGGGAATACCCCCTACTTCCAAGAATAGAAGAGGAAGGAATTTTTTCATTAGTATTCATTAGTATTTATTTTATTTTTACACTGTCCCTTTAATTCTGACCCCAGATATCCCCTCTACCCTGTAAAGCATGATATGAAAAACAAACAAACATTGATCTCAGCATTCTAGGGGGAAAAAAAGTAATTGTTTACATTAGCCAGAAGTGACGACGTTGCTTCCGGCCTCCCAGGGTCATAGAGATGGCCTGAGAACATCTGGTCCCCGGCAAGCTCTGTGGTAATCTGCTGCTTCACAATCGCACAGGAGAGCCCAGAGAGGCACCGGAGGGTGGGGGGCTAACGAGCTGCTAGGATGGCTTTAACATTGCAGGAAATCGCCAGCTGAAAAAAAAAAAAAGATATCTGGATGATGCCTGTAGCTGTAGGCATCATCTAGATATCTCCACCCAAAGTACACAACAACGTCATGCGGGCAGGAATTGGTTAAACTGTGACTCTAATGACTTCCAGCTTACACAGACCCCTCCCTTGCTCCTGTGGTTTCCTTTCCGTAAAGCGGACCTTCAGTAATTTTTTCAATTTTCCATCTAATAAATCTTCTGCCCTTGTTTTCATTTTGGATAGTAAAACATTTTTTTTTTCTGCTAGTAAATATCTTATACAGCCCACTTCCTCTTTCTTGTCTGTTAAAAAGCCTAGACTTATGACATCATGTAAAGCTCTCTCCCTCACTCTTGTGAGGGTTTGGCAGAAAGGGAGGGGGGGTGAGTCATAAGAGAGCCAATGAGAGCTGCAGGGCTGCAGAGCTGGAGGTGTCCCTCTGTGTGAATCCAGGAAGTGAACAGGCAGCAGCTTCAGCTGCCCACAGTTAAAATGGCTCCAGCCAGACTCAGTGAAGGGAGATTTCTGCAGCATATTTGGCAAGTACAGAATCACAGTATATATAAAATAATATGCAAAGTAAGTGGAGGGAAGCTTCAGAATGGGAAATATGTTTTTATTACAAATTATGTGAGCAGACTGCAGTTCCTCTTTAATTAAAGTGAACCTGTTGCTTTTCCCTGCACTGGCAAAGCACAGGATCACTTTCCAGGAAAATTATAATGTATTGGAAAATTACAGTGTATTATCAGTGGGCACATATTTTCAGTTGTCACTGCAACTAAAATATAATTTTATATGAATATCACATTTATTTACCTGTTTGCTCTTCCATATGGTAAATTACATTTACGGTAGTTTGCAATAACTCCATTCTTAACAACGGTTGAAATAAGATTATCAGCCACATGGGGTGCATTGTTTTTAATGAGTCAACCGACAGACTTCCAGTAAAGCAGATATTTTGTGTATCTCTGAGAAGCAGGGAATGTGGCTTGTATATGCAATGGATAGATGTGGGCGCTTCTGTACACACAAATGTATACTGTATGATTTATAAAAACACAGTTATTTAAAAAACTTTCAACACTTTAAAAAGGGAATTTACATCTATCTGATGCAAGAGAATGCACGTAAAACGCATTAATGTAGTACATGGACCTAATATGCAAGCGACTCTGGAACCACAACAAAGCCTCAAGAGGTGCACAAGTGTGAACGAAGACTATGACATCTGCAGATGTACAAGAACTGCTTTCCGCATCCTTTCTGATTGCCTGTTATGTAAAAGTAGGTACACATGACTGACACCCTCAACAGAAGGAGTTTGGCACTGTTGTGTATGATGAGCATTGCAAGCTCCAGTCTGCCACCATGACACTGTAAAGCCTCGTACACATGAATGGATTTTCCGTGGACAAAGCCTCGGAATTTTGTCCGAAGGGCGTTGACCAGGAACTTGTATTGCATATAAACGGCAAAGAATTGTTGACCAACAAACACAAAACTATGTGTTATTTCAGCTCTTTAGCGCCACCCTTTGGGCAACATCTGCTAATGTTGTGTTATGGTTAGCATTGCTTCTGAGCATGTGTGTTTGTACTTTGGATTTTTTTTCCGACGGACTTCTGTACACATTTGTTGGCAGAAATTCCAACAATTGTCCGACGGAGCATACAAACAGTCGGATTTTCCAACAACAGCCTGTCATCACACAATTCCTGTTGGAAAATCCGATCGTGTGTACAAGGCTTTAGGCTATAAAAATGCTGCACAACAAAGGTGTAAGTACAGTCATGGCAGACCATTGGATCCTTATGGAGCAGGATGGGGGGCACTGTATTGATTGGCTGTGATATTTGCTATAAAGCACCATCAACCAAGCTACACTCATACTGATCACTGTAATAAGCACTCTTTATATTTATGCACATGTGATTTTGTGTTTTAAACTGTTATATGGTTGCAGTAAACATGTGTAGCGGGGTGTTCCATTTAGGGGAAGTGTCTGAGTGGTAACCAGGCTCAGACACCTTAAATTGTTAGGAGTTATGGACCATTTTTGTCCTCAGGGGATAGTATTGGTGTGGAGTTCTCTGTGGCCTATGGGTGGCGCTGCCATATTGGGCCGGGGTTGAACAATCAATACAGTGCTGTGCCTTTTGTGACCCCTCTCAGCAGCCGTACAGTGGGGCGGGGAACCTGCTGTGCATGCTGGGAGAGGATATAAAAGGGGCAGACGCCTCTGGATCGGGGTTCGTCCACCCCCAGGCACCTTCAGCCTGGGAGTGCGTGTGTGGGTCATCTCCGGGTGCCCTCGGCCCAGAGGCCCTGATCCGGTTCCACCTCAGGCACCTTTAGCCTGGGGTGAGGTACTACCTCACCGTTCTGACTGCCTGGGTATGGAGGCCCAGGAGCTGCAGCAACGGCCCGGGGCCCAGCAACCTTCGGCTGGGGTCCACTAGGGATTGAGGAGTCCAGGGTGCCGCCTTGCGAGGGGACCCGCACCCTAAGAGAAGGGAGGATCTGTTCCGAGGGACTGATGCTGTGGTCACGGTGAAGGAAGGGTCTGTTGACTCTCTGGGGGGACGTCTTCTCCCTGAAAGGGGCCATGTCCTAGGAAGAAACCAAGGTTCACCAGGTCAGTGGCAGTGGCCTTGTTCACCAGGTCTGTGGCAGAGACCTTATCCACAGGGTCTGTGGCAGAGACCGTGCGTCAAAACTGTTTGAGAAACCTAAACAGTCAGAAGAGTTTGAGCTACGTTTGTGCCTGGACCTCCTCCACACCTTAAGCTGTCCTGTGTCTTTGCTCCAACCTTTCTTCTATCCAAGAGACTATTTGTTATTCAAGTGAAAATAAATATTTAGTGGGACTTTCAGCTGGTGTGGACATTCACGATCCTGGGGAAGTCAAGGACTTGTATCTACCCACGGTATAGGTGAGAATCATTCTCAGGAGGACTTTGGACTCCGGCTGCAGACAAGGCCCAAAAATAACACCGCCTAACCTCTTTACACAGGAGGGTACGGGCTGATAGTGCGGTGTGCCTGTCTCCCCCTGCGAGGAGCCGAGTTTAATGCAGGAGGGGGATAGGTGGGTGCGCTAGACATCTATAGATCTTGTAGTAAATGTAGGCCTATAATGCAGGACAAAAAGGAATAAGAATGGATAAATCAAACCTCCCATCTTTCTGAGATGGGAATGAGGGACACCTATTAGCAAAAGTATGTAGGCATAAGACACACCCCCTGCCATGTCTACTTTAAAGGAGAATTGCACAAAAAAAATGGTTGGTTAAACTCATAAGTGTTTTGTTACCACTACGATTCCTTTATACTGGCTTTTTGAATTTGCAAATCCAGGAATTTAGAAATTGGATGAAAGGGAACTGTGAAACACGTTTTGATAGATAAATAGTGCTTTTTTTATACCACTATATAGATCAGACCAAAATGAGGGACAAATAAGGAAGACAGAGGGACTTTGTTCCGAATGAGGGACAGTCCCTCCAAATCAGGGACAGTTGGGAGCTATGGATAAATGGATGGATAGTATTAGATGTGTAGCGGGTATATGCTTTCTATTTTTTGAATCTGGTGGGGAAAACTGTGATGTATGGTTCCCTGGGGCCCACCAGGTGGCGCTGTCACTTTGGGCCCGGGGTTGAGTCATCGTTGCGGTGGCGTACCTCTTTTGGTCTCTCTCAGCGGTTGTATGGTGGGGCGGGGAACCCGCCGTGCTTGCTGGGAGGGGGTATAAAGGGGGCGCCCATTTTTGGTGGGGGGAGTCGAGCCCGGGCACCTTCAGCCTGTGGGCGGTGGTTCGTGTCAGTCCCCTAGGCGGGTCTAGGCCTAGAGGACGTTCGGAGGTCGTGTTCCATCCCAGGCACCTTTAGCCTGGGGTGAGGTACTCGGGAGGAGGTCTGGAGCTCAGTGCCCACCACTGAGTTCCGCGAGGGAAGGAGGTCCTAGGGAACCCCGGGAGTGGGTTCCCGAATCCGGAAGGCGTAATGGACCGGTGGGAGATACTTACTTGAAGACCCGGTGCAGCATATTGCCAGTGACAGGTGAGCCTCCCATCGGAGACCGCCTGGAAGGAAATTCCCCCTCGCTAGGAGACCGCAGCCCACTTTCAGGAAGGAAAGTGGAGAGTTCATTGTGTCTGGGCCTACTCGCATCCACACCTCCTTTTCTGTTCTGTTCTCCAAGGGAGTCTAACTGATTGTGTTCATTCAAGAAGAATAAAGGAGTGTTGGACTTTAATGGTGTGGGGCTCATTTTCTGGCAGACATTGTTCAAGGTAGCTCTCATTGGAGGTTCTAGGTGCAGAACACTGACCCGAAGGTAAAACAAGAACTTTGCTTCCACCACGCAAACACATGCGGTGAGGGCTTGGCGTGGTGACCCCGCTCTCTCTTCTCTAAAGTACCCCTAGACAAGAGACAGACGAGCTGATAGAAGAGAGGGGAGAGAGGAGGCCGCTACACGTGGGGGCTCGGGTCCGGTATAGTGTTCGTATTACTACGGAATTGAACGTGTCTGCCCGGAGGAGTTACGAGTAGGAAGGCCTTCATTGGCCGAAGTGCATCCCTGCTCGAAGTCGTGGACATGACCCAATGAAGGGAAAGGCCCGCGCAGAAGAGTGGAAAAAGGGGGAAGCTCAGCCGTGTGAAGTAGTACACGTGGGGGCTTCTATTGCACTGCGCCACCAGACACACCCCCACCACTTAGTTCGTGGGCGTGACTCAGAAACAGAAAAGAAGAAAAGCCCGCGAACTGGAGCAAAGGGGAGGAGTCCAATACGTGTGAAGAACTACACGTGGGACGTTGGCGCAAAACCCTGGCAGTGTGCGATGGATCAGCAACTGGTCACCATGTTCGGACATACATCGTGGATTCCGGTTCACCCTTCTACCACGACACTGACTGCTGCTGCTCCGGTAACAGATACGGGGATCCGGCTAAAGCCAAGGGGTCGATTCGCCTTGTATTCGTGCATGGACGTTGAGGCCCTGGGTGTGATTTGTCCTGGTTGTTCGGGACTGGTGTGCCAACTGAAGCTGTTCGGACGATGTGAGGCCTGTGGGGAGTTCCTTTTTGAAGTGGATCCAGCGGTTGAGAAGCCGAGAACCATTTACCCAGGCCGGGCTGCAGGCAACACCACTCAGAGAGGAGGAATCACTGCTTTGACAGCCATCCCTGCGCACACTGCAACGACCGCGGAGGAGGTCGTGAGTACTCAACGGGAGAAATCCGATGATGCTGACTCGGTCACAACTGTCTCGCAGCATCCACCACCGAAGAGAAAGACCGGTATGGTAGCCCCGACCAGCGGTTGTGGTGGACCGTCTCGCCCGCTTAAACCCGGCCCGGATGGATCTGACGATAAGAGTTCTGGACGTCCCGCTTCAAGTAAAGGCCGAGGTAAGCCAGGCGGAGAGATTTGGTGTGTGGGAAGAGGTGAAAACTCAGTCTCCACTACAGGGTACCTGCCCGCGGAGGAGTGTGACACCTCTGACCTGGAGTCGCTCTTGGATATGGGAGACGATGTTGCTATTGACAAACTGTTTGCAGAAAAGGGCTGGGACAAAGTACCTCTTGCTTCATCCCGCAGAACCAGGGATCCACCCATGTCTACAGGGGATAGTACACCCCGGGTGGAGGCACCAGCGCCTGAAGAGGGGTCCCGTTCCCAACCTGCCCTTACCTCCCCGGTGTCGCCTACACCCAGGACCGGGGAAAAGAGACTGCTGTTGCGGGCACCTATGCCCAGATCAGATGTGATCAAGGTCCCTCGCCACCCGGACTCAATAGTTTTGCCTGGCGAAGGGGACAGAGCCACTATGCCTCCTCTGGCGAGACTACAATGCCTATTTGGTCAGAAGGGGTGGGTCTTAGTCAGGATGGGTGGGAAAAAAAAAGCATAATGTGAATATGTGATTCTACAGTTATGGTTAAAATGTTGTTGTTTCCCTTCCCTTTTATGTAAGGCTCAGACACAATTTCTTTAGTTGACCAAGTTTTTCAAAAAAATTATGTTTTTATACAATTTATAGTTGGTTTCTGGACTGGACTATGTCAGCTGCTGAGGGCATAGTTTGCTCCAGACACTGGGGACCAGTGTCAAATCACCAGGGGGAGAGTGTAGCGGGTATATGCTTTCTATTTTTTGAATCTGGTGGGGAAAACTGTGATGTATGGTTCCCTGGGGCCCACCAGGTGGCGCTGTCACTTTGGGCCCGGGGTTGAGTCATCGTTGCGGTTGCGTACCTCTTTTGGTCTCTCTCAGCGGTTGTATGGTGGGGCGGGGAACCCGCCGTGCTTGCTGGGAGGGGGTATAAAGGGGGCGGCCATTTTTGGTGGGAGGAGTTGAGCCTGGGCACCTTCAGCCTGTGGGCGGTGGTTCGTGTCGGTCCCCTAGGCGGGTCTAGGCCTAGAGGACATTCGGAGGTCGTGTTCCATCCCAGGCACCTTTAGCCTGGGGTGAGGTACTCGGGAGGAGGTCTGGAGCTCAGTGCCCACCACTGAGTTCCGTGAGGGAAGGAGGTCCTAGGGAACCCCGGGAGTGGGTACCCGAATCCGGAAGGCGTAATGGACCGGTGGGAGATACTTACTTGAAGACCCGGTGCAGCATATTGCCAGTGACAGGTGAGCCTCCCATCGGAGACCCCTTGGAAGGAAATTCCCCCTCGCTAGGAGACCGCAGCCCACTTTCAGGAAGGAAAGTGGAGAGTTCATTGTGTCTGGGCCTACTCGCATCCACACCTCCTTTTCTGTTCTGTTCTCCAAGGGAGTCTAACTGATTGTGTTCATTCAAGAAGAATAAAGGAGTGTTGGACTTTATGGTGTGGGGCTCATTTTCTGGCAGACATTGTTCAAGGTAACTCTCATTGGAGGTTCCAGGTGCAGAACACTGACCCGAAGGTAAAACAAGAACTTTGCTTCCACCACGCAAACACATGCAGTGAGGGCTTGGCGTGGTGACCCCGCTCTCCCTCCTCTAAAGTACCCCTAGACAAGAGACAGACGAGCTGATAGAAGAGAGGGGAGAGAGGAGGCCGCTACAGATGTATCATAGGTGCACAAGGTATAATGCATATTACATTTTTACATTTTATAAAAAAAATGGCGTTCAGGAAGATAAAAAACTGTTTCTCTGGCTTTTTGGTAATATTTTATCATTAATGCAACAAAGCAAGCAAGCTCCATTAATGCTAGGAGCTGTAGGCACAAAAGCATTGATAGGTTCTGTTATACTAAAAAAGAGAACACACAGAAGAGACATGGAACATAGAGGACTACTAGCAGAAAGGCAGAGAGACACACAGAGTTGAATCAGCTTTTATGATCTCTGCAGCAGTGAGCTCCTTGTCCCCATCTTTGCCATCGCAAACTGCTGTGGCCATTATCCAATACATGATATGTAGAGCATCTGGGTCAGTGGCGGTGCGTCCATAGTGGGCGCAGGAGCGCCGCCCCCTCTCTCTCCTGCGTCCGTTTCTCACCACAACAATACATATGTTCATGCATTGCATGAACCTATGTATTGTCGCCGCTGCTGCCACCCACTATTCAGATGGCCTACCCCCTGTTGAGCGCCGGCCATCTGAATAACAGCGGCTGGTTGGTTTTTGGAAGAGCCTATCAGAGCCAGCGGCCCTGATAGGCTTCCCGATTACAGCCTGAGGGCTGTAATCGGCTTCCAAATAGTTAACCAGGGGACGCACGGGGGGTGCGTTCCTTGGTTAACACTGACAGGCGTCTCAGCCAATCAGGTTCACCGGGTCTGGTTACCGGTAACCTGATTGGCTGAAGCGACATCGAGGGCGGGAGAAGACATCGAGGACGGAAGAATGACGGTGCTGACCCGAGGAAGGTAAGTGCAGGGCTGTGGACAAACTGGCTGTATTTGAGGAAAAACTGGCTGTATTTGAGGGGGCAAACTGGTGGCGTTTGGGCACAGTGGCGGCAATTGATGATTTTTTTTTTCAGTTTGTTTGCGCCCCCCAAAAAATTTTGAGCACCAGCCTCACTGATCTGGGTACAGGGAAAATTTGTGAGTGTGCTATATTTCCATATTCCCAAAGTTTTAGAAGAGCCCAGTAGTGACAATCTGATAACGTGGGAGTTCAGAGACCAGTCTAGGTTTCCTATCCGCAGGCTGCACACACCTGCACTGCTATACAGAAAGCCAATACCAAAATGATTGCTATTTTCTTCCTCTCACTCTAACTTTTTCTAAGCACAAATGGGTGACAGAGAGCAAATACTAAATGATTATTGTGGTGCTAAAATAAATCTGCATCAAATGACTATAAATGCTGAACTCCTGGTCTACATTCTTGTTCTATGTTACTGACATGTAAACCATGGAATTCATTGGATCAATATGAGAACCAGACAAGTGGCCCATCTAATAGGAGAGCTGAGCATTCGTACTCCATGTTTAATGTTCAACACACAGGGGTTGATTTACTAAAACTGGAGAGTGCAAAATCTGGTGCATCTCTGCAAAGAAACCAATCAGCTTCCAGGTTTTTTTATTTTTGAAAAAGTTTAATTGAACAAGTTGAAGTTTGAAGCCGATTGGCTGCCGTGCACAGCTGCCTTGCATTTTGCATTCTCCAGTTGTAGAAAATCAACCCCACAGTCTCTTTTGGTAAAGATGGAGTCCAGTGGGCTGAGACAACCCCTGGTTATATGTATTTCTTCTTTCTCCAACAGAGAGAACTCAATGCCTTATCTGCCAAATCTGCCGCTGTCCACCTGGGAGTTCTGGGTGGTCCCACTCACCTTTGCTTGTCCCAGCATCCCACGTTAACCTTTCAATATTATAAAAGAATACTAAAGAGAGAATGAGAATCATTACACTGGACACAGTGTATTTTCCTTGCATGTGATTTGGTATTCTTTGTAAAGTGAAGCTTTACCTCATTTACTAAGCTCTGGAGCAACTGCTTTTGCAGAGTGCACAACATATTTGCCTTTAAGCCGGCTATAAACAGTTTAAATCGCAGCCGGTTCAGCAGGAATCGGCTGAGATTCAAACCATATATTGTCAGGCTGAATGTACCAAGTTGATCGATCAATCAACTTTCTATAAAACCAGCCTGTCGAATTTTACATGCCATTATTGCTAGCCGCTGCTAGAAAACAATGGCTCCACGGGAGGTATTCCCCCATTAACACTAGAACACTAACTGTGTTGATGGGGGAATCAAGTGATTTTCTTTCCTGCAACCTGTGTTGCAGGAAAGAAAATCACTGTCTTTGGCCGGCCTTAGTAAATCCACCCCTTTATGTTCAATAACATAAACTATCTGGTTGTCCAGCAGATTTGTACAACATGCTACTTTTGATTAAAATTAGAACCATGATGGAAGAAATGAAATATTAAATAAAATGCAATATATAAAATAATGCCTGTAGGTTCATCGTTTTATATATGTAATTTACTTTTTAGCTATGATTATTTGCATGCCAAAAGTGAATGGTCCGTTATTTGATGAAATGAAAAATAAGCTGTGAAAAATAATACTCATGACTGTTTTCTAACATAATTGTTAGACATTCTCTAAATGTATACAGCCAAAATCAGGAACCACTTACCCCTCTTATAGAAGGCCTTCCTACCAAAAGCAGGGATGTCCCTGTTGTAAGGCAAATATGACAATCTCTTTCCTTGGTCGTAGCTACTCCTAGACTAGTTCTCCATAACTACAACTGAGACCCACAAATGTGGTCCCCTGTGGTTTGTGGTTTAAATAACTTTTAAGTGGCAGGCCGGTGCCATAATGGCACAATAAGAATACATTTCCACAGTGGTGGCTGTCAGTAAGGCACGCACCGATTAAAAGAACAGAATGTATCTGCTTCACTCAGCTACTGTATGCTTAGTCCTACAGTTAGCCTTTGAGGCAGTGTACCACTACAGAGTGGACATCCCACACTTTTGGAAACAATGCCACAAATAAAGCTTTCTAGTCCATTTTAATATCTTAAAAATGTTAATTAGTGATGTATATTTGCAATACCTCTCCATAACTATGCCTGTCGTCTGATGAATAACTGATGTACGGTGAATAGGAGATCATGTCAGGACGATCAATATTATAGATGGCTTTACTTTTGGGTAGAGCCGCCAGATCTTTGTAGTCAATGATCTCATCGCCAAGCTTTGCCTAAGGATGACAGGAAAGAGAAAGAAGACAGACAGGTAAGAACAGAGGACAGAACAGATAACTAAGTAGCCGTTCACTAGGTAAAATGAAATAAAAGTGAAATTCTTAAGGAAGAACACAGCAGAGGACAAAAACCTGTACATGCAAAGCTTCTAATGTCAACGATTGACTTAGGTATGCAGGTCCCACCATTAAATAGTGTACATCCACAGAGATTTAAAATGATGTACTGCCAAAGTTTTTATGCAAAACACACTTTTTGCAGCCATATCCAAGCCATTTTAAAAGCCTATATTGGGTGGATATTTTCTGTTTCAATAGTTTTTATTGATATATCAAACAGAAGGGAAGATTTACAATCATATAAATACAAGATGGTCAAAAATAAACAATAATGTGGTTGAATTATCTATAGAAAGAACTATCCTAACCACAAATATTGCAAATACAGAGTGTATCTAAATGACTGTTACAAAGGATCCAATTTTAATAAATTATATCTTTAAGAGAAAAAAGGAGTGAAGAAATATCTAAAAAAGAGAGAAAAGAAAAGAGAACAATTGAAAATAGAGAGTAAATAATAGAGAATAAAAAAAAAAAAGGGAGTACACAACATGTAAGCTATAGGGTGAATATTTTCAGCACAAACATCTACAGAAAGGATCCCTGTAGCTCAAAAACATAATATTCATATGCAACTGATTAGACACTAAGGGTGACCTCAAGTCTCTAGCGATCCTAAGATCCTTTATGGCAGGGACATGCTATTAGCGGACCTCCAGCTGTTGCAAAACTACAAGTCCCATCATGCCTCTGCCTCTGGGTATCATGCTTGTGGCTGTCAGAGTCTTGCTATGCCTCATGGGACTTGTAGTTCTGCAACAGCTGGAGGTCCGCTAATTGCATATCCCTGCTTTATGGCCATCTCCTGCTGACCTATTATCCAGAACAGTGGTCTCCAAACTGCGGCCCAGTGGGCCGGATGAGGCCCTTTGCTTACTTTTATCTGGCCCTTGGGGGCACTATTCCTCGCACCGACACCAATGATGGAGCACTATTCCTTCATCTGATACCAATTATAAGGGCATTATTCCTTCCACTGACACCAATGATGGGGCACTGTTATTTCCACTGACAACAATGATAGGGCACTATTCCTTCCGCTAATACCAACAATGGAGCATTATTCTTCCCACCGATGCCAATGATGGGTCATTGTTTACTCCCATTGTCACCAGGGCATTTTCTACTTACACTGGCCACAGTCCGGCCCCCTAAAAGTCTGAAGGACACTAAACTGACTCGTAAAGATGTCAAATACATACTAACCTAACAGTAGCCCCGTAGTTTCTTTTGCCAATGACACCAAAGCACGGCTATCTCTGTAAGTTATCTCTGCTCTTTCAAATGAAGGCGTCTGGGCAACACAAGCCAGTCAGTAGCTCTGCTTAAACACAGAGAGATGCCATCCTTTGACAGCAGTGCCATGTCCCTCAGCTGTGGCTATGCTTTGGAGCTGTTGACTTGAAATTCATAGCTTTGGATATTTTTTTTATAAATGGAACAGAGTAATGGCCCGTACACACGATCCAAATATCGGACGAAAACGATGGTCCGAGGAAGAATCGTACGATTTTCGGATCGTGTGTACACTACTTTCGAGAGCCAATCACGACAGTTCATCCGATATTATTCGATCGGACAAGCACGAAAATTTTCCTCGTACGATACCAGATCATACGATTTTCGTTTAGTCAGTACAGTTGTCGTCCGAAAATACAATACAAATACATTACAACAAATTACATCACTTACGATTTTTTTTTCTGTCGTACGAGAATTTTCGTGACTTTAGTAACCTATTCAATTTCTACTTGTGACTATTAACCGAAAAAAGTCGTACGATCTGTTGTACAATATTCGGATCGTGTGTACGGGGCATAAGTCACAAAGTACTCACTAAATAAATTAATAAATGTCATTAGAGTAATCCTTCTTCATATTAGCTTCTAACAATCTTCTCACCCCATTGGGCTAACAGTGGGAGGGTCTGAGGGCTGAGCAGTCAGACCAAAGCATTTCAAACATTGGAGGCTTGAGGGTGAATGGTCTAGGCAACCTTACAGAATGGGAAGGTGACGCAGGAACTTGCAAAGCTTCGGCCCTAAATAGTGTTGTCACTCTCTAGCTATATTGAATTGCAGAGATGTGTGAATGACATTTATGGATGAACAGTTATGAACAGCTGGTAGGTCAACCACAAAAGATTTTGTATTTCAAGTACTTATTTTCTGTAAAATAACAACAATAATGCAATATGGCAAAAAAAAATAAAAAGCAATCTTACATAAATAACTCTACTTGGGGATCCAGAGGTACTTGATGCAGGGACTGATATGATGCTCTCTGAGGAAGTTCTTGTTTCCTGAGGAATAAATACACATGATTATGCATGTATTACTTAATTTAGGGCTACTTTCACACTGAGGCGCTGGATGCGCTGGCGGTATAGCGGCGCTATTTTTAGCGCCACTATACCGTTTTTTTGGCCGCAATTTGCGGGCGCTAGCGGGGGTATTTTAACCCCCACTAGCGGCCGAAAAAGGGTTAAAAACGCCCGCAATAACGCCTCTTTGAGGCGTTTCGCGGGCGTATTAGAGGCGCTACCCCATTGATTTCAATGGGCAGGGGCGCTATAGGAGCGCTATTTTTAGCGCTCCTATTGCGCCTCAAAGATGCGGCTTGCAGGAGTTTTTTGAGCCTCCTGCAAGCGCAACGCTCCAGTGTGAAAGCCCTCGGGCTTTCACATTGGATAGTATTGAGAGGCTTTTTTGGGGCGCATTGCAGGCGCTATTTAGAGCGCAATAGCGCCTGCAAAGCGCCTCAGTGTGAAAGGGGCCTAAAGCTTTGAAAAGTAAACCTCTTTCAAGTCTACTCACAACTAGCCTTATGTAGTCATTAATGACACTGTCATCAGACAGGGGTAAGGCATTTGTGCTTAGTTTGCTTAAAGTAGAACTATAGGCAAAACATTTATTTATTTTTTTGGATAGAGTTAAAGGGGTTGTAAAGGTTCATTTTTTATTTTCTAAATAGGTTCCTTTAAGCTAGTGCATTGTTGGTTCACTTACCTTTTCCTTTGATTTCCCTTCTAAATGATTTTTTTTCTTTGTCTGAATTTCTCACTTCCTGTTTCTCCTCAGTAAACTTCACACCATCATCCGAGCGGTGGTTAGTCAGCCAGAACAGCTTACTGAACAGCTTACTGAGGAGGAACAGGAAGTGAGAAATTCAGACAAAGAAAAAAAAGAAGGGAAATCTAAGGAAAAGGTAAGTGAACCAACAATGCTATAGCTTAAAGGAACCTATTTAGAAAATAAAAAACGAACCTTTACAACCCCTTTAAGGAGGGTCATAACCTCTGTCAGTTAATTTTTTGCCATCTGTGTCCCATTGAGGAGATTTCCCTTCACTTCCTGCCCCATAGCCAAACAGGAAATCCCAGAAAATTAAGGAAAACCCTTGGGAACAACCAGGTCACCAGAACTAGTATCTCTATTTGAAGATTTCCACTCCAATACTTTTCTGGGTACAACCCAAAATTTGGGATTTTCTTTAATTTTCACTTTAAATGATAATGGTAAACATGACAAATATGGTGAATCTCCCTAACAGGGGCACAGACAGTGATAACATCTGACAGATGTTCTAATCCATTTCCACTCTGTCACGATTTAGTTTAACTTTAACCATTTAACCACTTAAGGACCGGCTAACGTATATATACGTCGGCAGAATGGCTCCTGTGGGCAGAACGACGTATATATACGTCGCCTTTAAGAAGCGGCATTATGGGCGCATGCGCGCCGCCGCAAGCTCCGTGAGTCCGACCGTGGGTCCCGCGGACTCGATGTCCGCGGGGATACCCGCGATCGTCTCACGGAGAGGAAGAACAGGGAAATGCTAATGTAAACAAGCATTTCCCCATTTTTCCTAGTGACAGGACACTGATCACAGCTCCCTGTAATCGGGAGCAGTGATCAGTGTCGTGACACACGTAGCCCATCCCCCCTACAGTTAGAACACATCCCTAAGACACACTTAGCCCCTTCAGCGCCCCCTCTTGGTTAACCCCTTCACTGCCAGTCACATTTACACAGTAATCAATGCATTTTTATAGCACTGATCGCTGTGTAAATGTGAATGATCCCAAAATAGCGCCAAAAAATTATTATTAAAAATGCCATAAAACTATCCCCTATTTTGTAGACGCTATAACTTTTACGCAAACCAATCAATAAACACTTATTGCGATTTTTTTTATTGCGATTTTTTTTACCAAAAATATATAGAAGAATATGTATCGGCCTAAACTGAGGAAAAAAAAATGTTTTTTTATATATTTTTGGGGGATATTTATTAAAGCAAAAAGTAAAAAATATTGAATTTTTTTCAAAATTGTTGCTCTATTTTTGTTTATAGCGCAAAAAATAAAAACCGCAGAGCTGATCAAATACCACAAAAAGAAAGCTATATTTGTGTGAAAAAAAGGACGTCAATTTTGTTTGGAAGCCACGTCGCACGACCGCGCAATTGTCAGTTAAAACGACGCAGTGCCGAATCGCAAAAAGTGCTCTGGTCTTTGGCCAGCCAAATGGTCTGGGGCTGAAGTAGTTAATGTCCGCCCTATAGCAGTTTTACTGCCACAGGGCAGCAACTCTATGCTGGATCACGTATACAGTATATATGTGATCTGGCTCTTCCAGGTTGGGGACACGCATGCGTGCCGCTGGTGACTTGCTCCCGCTGTGATCACAAACAGTGGGAGCCCAGCGGCGGGTACCGTGGACTCGATGTCCACCGGCACCCGCCAATGATCGAGCAGAGAGGCAGATCACCGTTCTGACATGAGGGAAGAGATGAAATTTCTGTTCCTGGAAAGCAGTGAATACATTTAATCTCTTCCCCTAGTAAAAGCACCTCCCACAGTGTAGTACTGTAAAACACTGGTTAGGCACAGTTAATTATTTGATCGCCTCTGATGTTAACCCCTTCCCAGCCAGTGTCATTAGTACAGTGAAAGTGCATATTTTTTAGCACTGATCACTGTATTAGTGTCACTGGCCCCCAAAAAGTGTCAAAAGTTTCAGAATGTCTGTTACAATATCGCAGTGCCGCTATAAGTCGCTGATCACCGTCATTACTAGTAAAAAAAAAAAATATCCCATAGTTTGTACACACTATAAAACAACCCAACACCATAATCCCCCCTTAACCCGTCATGACCTCAACCCGATAGAACACTTTTGGGATGAATAAGAGCGGAGACTGCAAGCCAGGCCTTCTCGTCCAACATCAGCTGTTATAGCTGCAAAGGGTGGGCCAACTCAATATTGAACCCCACGGACTAAGACTGGGAGGCCATTAAAGTTCATGTGCGTATAAATGCAGGTGTCCCAATACTTTTGGCATTAACGTGTATTTTTGGTAAAAGAAAGGTTCATGTGTGTGTAAAAGAAGACATCCCAATACTTTTGGAAATATAATGTATGTAGCAGAATACATATTGGTCTAAATTTATGAAGGAATTAGATTTTTTTCATTTTGTTTTTGATTGGATAGGTTTTATAGCAGAAAGAAAAACATTTTTTTTTTTCAAAATTGTCGGTCTGTTTTTGTTTATAGCACTAAAATGAAAACCGCAGAGGTGATTAAATACCACCAAAAGAAAACTCTATTTGTGAAATAAAAAGGACATACATTTTATTTGTGTACAGCATCGCACAACTGCGCAATTGTCAGTTAAAGTAAAAAAGGCCTGGTCATAAAGGGGGTAAATCTTTCTGGAGGTCAAATGGGTAACCACTTAAGCCCCGGACCATTTGGTAGCTAAAGGACCAGAGGTGATTTCAGAATTTTGCACTGCGCTGCTTTAACTGTAAATTGTGCGGACATGCAATGTTGTACCGAAACGAAATTTGCGTCCTTTTCTTCCCACAAATAGAGCTTTCTTTTAATGGTATTTGATTGCCTCTGCGATTTTTATTTTTTGCGATATAAACGGAAAAAGACCGAAAATTTTGAAAAAAAATTATATTTTCTAATTTTTGTTATAAGAAAAATCGAATAAACTCAATTTTAGTCATACATTTAGGCCAAAATGTATTCAGCCACATGTCTTTAGTAAAAAAAATGTCAATAAGCGTATATTTATTGGTTTGCGCAAAAGTTATAGCGTCTACAAACTAGGGTACATTTTCTGGAATTTACACAGCTTTAAATTTATGACTGCCTATCTCATTTCTTGAGGTGCTAAAATGACAGGGCAGTACAAAACCCCCCCAAATGACCCCATTTTGGAAAGTAGACACCCCAAGGAAATTGCTGAGAGGCCTGTTGAGCCCATTGAATATTTTTTTTTTGTCCCAAGTGATTGAATAATGACAAAAAAAAAAAAAATTACAAAAAGTTGTCACTAAATGATATATTGCTCACACATGCCATGGTTATATGTGGAATTGCACCCCAAAATACATTCTGCTGCTTCTCCTGAGTACGGGGATACCACATGTGTGGGACTTTTTAGGAGCCTAGCCGCGTACGGGACCCCGAAAACCAAGCACCGCCTTCAGGATTTCTAAGGGCGCAAATTTTTGATTTGACTCCTCACTACCTATCACAGTTTCGAAGGCCATAAAATGCCAAAATAGCACAAAACCCTCCCAAATGACCCCATTTTGGAAAGTAGACACCCCAAGCTGTTTGCTGAGAGGCATGGTGAGTATTTTACAGCTCTCATTTGTTTTTGAAAATGTAGAAAGCAAATTTTATTTTTATTTTTTTCAATTTTCAAAACTTTGTGACAAAAAGCGAGATCTGCAAAATACTCACAATACCTCTCAGCAAATAGCTTGGGGTGTCTACTTTCCAAAATGGGGTCATTTGGGGGCATTTTGTGCCATCTGGGCATTCCATGGCCTCCGAAACTGTGATAGGCAGTGAGAAGTGAAATCAAAAATTTACACCCTTAGAAAGCCTGAAGGCGGTGATTGGTTTTTGGGGTCCCGTACGCGGCTAGGCTCCCAAAAAGTCTCACACATGTGGTATCCCCATACTCAGGAGAAGCAACAGAATGTATTTTGGGGTGTAATTCCACATATGCCCATGGCATGTTTGAGCAATATATCATTTAGTGACAACTTTGTGCAAAAAAAAAAAAAATTTCCTTTTTCCGCAACTTGTGTCAACATATAAAATATTCCATGGACTCGACATGCCTCTCAGTATATAGCTTGGGGTGTCTACTTTCCAAAATGGGGTCATTTGGGGGGGGGGTTTTGAACTCTTCTGGCATTTTATACACAACATTAGGAAGCTTACATCCACTCTTCTAACCACTTGAAGACAAAGCCCTTTTTGACACTTTTTGTTTACATGAAAACATATTTTTTTTTGCAAGAAAATTATGTTGAACCCCCAAACATTATATATATTTTTAAAGCAAATGCCCTACAGAATAAAATGGTGGGTGTTGCATTTTTTTTTCTACACAGTATTTGCGCAGCGATTTTTCAAACGCATTTTTTGGGGAAAAAATACACTTTTTTAATTTTAATGCACTAAAACACACTATATTGCCCAAATGTTTGATGAAATAAAAAAGATGATCTTAGGCCGAGTACATAAATACCAAACACGACATGCTTTAAAATTTCGCACAAACGTGCATTGGCGACAAACTACATACATTTTTAAAAGCCTTTAAAAGCCTTTACAGGTTACCCCGTTAGATTTACAGAGGAGGTCTACTGCTAAAATTACTGCCCTCGATCTGACCTTCGCGGTGATACCTCACATGCATGGTGCAATTGCTGTTTACATATGACGCCAGACCGACGCTTGCGTTCGCCATTGGGCAAGAGCAGGGCAGGACAGGGGTGCTTTTTTTATTTATTTTTTTTATTATTAATTTTGCTTTTTTATTTTATTTTTAAATTGTTCCTTCCATATTTTTTATTTTTTTTATCATTTTTATTGTTATCTCAGGGAATGTAAATATCCCCTATGATAGCAATAGGTAGTGACAGGTACTCTTTTTTTGAAAAAACTGGGGTCTAGACCCTAGATCTTTCCTCTGCCCTCAAAGCATCTGACCACACCAAGATCGGTGTGATAAAATGCTTTTCCAATTTCCCAATGGCGCTTTTTATATCCGGGGGGGGACATTCCCTCCCACTGCTTGTAAAAGCAGCCCAGAGGCTAATTAGCCACTAGGATTGCTTTTACATGAAAGCCGGCTGCTGGCTGAAAAGAATGATACCAAGATGATACCTAAACCCGCAGGCATCAATCTGGTATAACCATTCAAAGTCCAGCAACATACCAGTACGTTGCTGGTCCTTGTTGGACATGTATTGTAATCTTTTTTTTTCATGCAGCCAGTTGGCTGAACGAAAAAAGAGATTGATCGGGTGGGTATGCCCACCATTAGAATACCGCCCTTCATCCACCCACTTCTAATGATGGGCATACATGCACCATTTATATATGCCGAAAAATGGGGGCATCCTCCCGCAAAAAAGTTATGCCGCACACACATGGTCGGACTTTTCCACGGGCAAGCCTCCGTCGGAATTTTGACCGTATGTACGCGGCATTAAGAGCAAAATCACTCCTCCGCCCCTGCTGCCCCAATGCTTCGGCATATTTGCTTTTTTTTTTAACTGTGGTGGTGAAATCACCTCCTACAGCACTGGAGTCGCAGGGATCAGGCCTGTCTCTGCGAACGCTGCAGTTATTTATGTGTGTTGTGTTTTGCAAGTGACAGTGATCGATCGACACTGCACTTGGGTGGCCTGGGCTGGACGGAGGGACAAAACGCAGGTGCTAGCAGGTATCTGGGCTGATCCCGCTAACACTGCGTTTTTGGGAACCCTAAACTGCTGGGGACGCTAGTATAGATCTGATCAGATCAGATATTGATCTGTTCAGATACTATACCACTAAGGAGGGTGTATGCTTCACGCGTGGGTGTTAGCGTTACTGGCACTAACCTGACGCTGCCTGGGGTGTGACTCAGACCCTCTCTGACGCTAAAACCTAATTGATATCACCCGCCGGGCGATCAGGGGGTTAAACCTTTATTGGGTTATATACGGCGGGTGCCCTGACACTATAAAAAGCAAACTAACTAACCAGCGTCACCCGTAACACTTATATGATGATCACTGGTGAAAGGGTTAACTAGGGGCAATTAGGGGGTTAAAACCTTTATTAGATAATATATGGGGGTACCTGACGCTATAAAAACCTGCGGCGAACCTAAAAAAAATTACTGGCTACCGATCTGCATCACCGACGCTAAGACAGCGATCAGAAAAATGATCGCTTAGCGACAGTGGTGATAGGGGGTGAAAGGGTTACCTGGGGGGAGATCAAGGGGGTTAAATCTTTATTAGATAATTTATGGGGGTACCTGATGCTATAAAAACCTGCAGCGAACCTAAAAAAAATTACTGGCTACCGATCTGCATCACCGACGCTAAGACAGCGATCAGAAAAATGATCGCTTAGCGACAGTGGTGATAGGGGGTGAAAGGGTTACCTGGGGGGAGATCAAGGGGGTTAAACCTTTTATTAGATAATTTGTGGGGGTACCTGACGCTATAAAAACCTGCAGCGAACCTAAAAAAAATTACTGGCTACCGATCTGCATCACCGACACTAAGACAGCGATCAGAAAAATGATCGCTTAGCGACAGTGGTGATAGGGGGTGAAAGGGTTACCTGGGGGGCGATCAAGGGGGTTAAACCTTTATTAGATAATTTATGGGGGTACTTAAGCTATAAAAACCTGCGGCGAACCTAAAAAAAAAATACTGGCTACCGATCTGCATCACCGACGCTAAGACAGCGATCAGAAAAATGATCGCTTAGCGACAGTGGTGATAGGGGGTGAAAGGGTTACCTGGGGGGCGATCAAGGGGGTTAAACCTTTATTAGATAATTTATGGGGGTACCTGACGCTATAAAAACCTGCGGCGAACCTAAAAAAAATTACTGACTACCGATCTGCATCACCGACGCTAAGACAGCGATCAGAAAAATGATCGCTTAGCGACAGTGGTGATAGGGGGTG
Organism: Rana muscosa; assembly: GCA_029206835.1. Classification (NCBI taxonomy): domain Eukaryota; kingdom Metazoa; phylum Chordata; class Amphibia; order Anura; family Ranidae; genus Rana; species Rana muscosa. Next base: position 110,106,678 of record CM055116.1, read on the forward strand.
AAAGGGTTACCTGGGGGGCGATCAAGGGGGTTAAACCTTTATTAGATAATTTATGGGGGTACCTGACGCTATAAAAACCTGCGGCGAACCTAAAAAAAAAATACTGGCTACCGATCTGCATCACAGACGCTAAGACAGCGATCAGAAAAATGATCGCTTAGCGACAGTGGTGATAGGGGGTGAAAGGGTTACCTGGGGGGCGATCAAGGGGGTTAAACCTTTATTAGGGGGGTTTAGGGGGCTACACTGGACCTAAAACTAAACTGTAGTGACACTTTTACAGTCACAAATGTCACTGATTGCAGTGATCAGTAAATAAATGGTCACTGCAATCAGTGACACTGTGACTGGGGGCTGGGGGGTGATCTGGGGGGGCCTGGGGGGGGCGATTTATGTGCCTATGTGTGCTGGTGTTAGTGTAGTGTAGTGTTTGTGCACTAACCTTGATGTCTTCTCTTGTACAGCGCTCGGTATATCGCCCTGACACTATAAAAAGCAAACTAACTAACCAGCGTCACCCGTAACACTTATATGATGATCACTGGTGAAAGGGTTAACTAGGGGCAATTAGGGGGTTAAAACCTTTATTAGATAATATATGGGGGTACCTGACGCTATAAAAACCTGCGGCGAACCTAAAAAAAATTACTGGCTACCGATCTGCATCACCGACGCTAAGACAGCGATCAGAAAAATGATCGCTTAGCGACAGTGGTGATAGGGGGTGAAAGGGTTACCTGGGGGGAGATCAAGGGGGTTAAATCTTTATTAGATAATTTATGGGGGTACCTGACGCTATAAAAACCTGCAGCGAACCTAAAAAAAATTACTGGCTACCGATCTGCATCACCGACGCTAAGACAGCGATCAGAAAAATGATCGCTTAGCGACAGTGGTGATAGGGGGTGAAAGGGTTACCTGGGGGGCGATCAAGGGGGTTAAACCTTTATTAGATAATTTATGGGGGTACCTGACGCTATAAAAACCTGCGGCGAACCTAAAAAAAATTACTGACTACCGATCTGCATCACCGACGCTAAGACAGCGATCAGAAAAATGATCGCTTAGCGACAGTGGTGATAGGGGGTGAAAGGGTTACCTGGGGGGCGATCAAGGGGGTTAAACCTTTATTAGATCATTTATGGGGGTACCTGACGCTATAAAAACCTGCGGCGAACCTAAAAAAAAAATACTGGCTACCGATCTGCATCACAGACGCTAAGACAGCGATCAGAAAAATGATCCCTTAGCGACAGTGGTGATAGGGGGTGAAAGGGTTACCTGGGGGGCGATCAAGGGGGTTAAACCTTTATTAGATAATTTATGGGGGTACCTGACGCTATAAAAACCTGCGGCGAACCTAAAAAAAATTACTGGCTACCGATCTGCATCACCGACGCTAAGACAGCGATCAGAAAAATGATCGCTTAGCGACAGTGGTGATAGGGGGTGAAAGGGTTACCTGGGGGGCGATCAAGGGGGTTAAACCTTTATTAGATCATTTATGGGGGTACCTGACGCTATAAAAACCTGCGGCGAACCTAAAAAAAATTACTGACTACCGATCTGCATCACCGACGCTAAGACAGCGATCAGAAAAATGATCGCTTAGCGACAGTGGTGATAGGGGGTGAAAGGGTTACCTGGGGGGCGATCAAGGGGGTTAAACCTTTATTAGATAATTTATGGGGGTACCTGACGCTATAAAAACCTGCGGCGAACCTAAAAAAAAAAATACTGGCTACCGATCTGCATCACAGACGCTAAGACAGCGATCAGAAAAATGATCGCTTAGCGACAGTGGTGATAGGGGGTGAAAGGGTTACCTGGGGGGCGATCAAGGGGGTTAAACCTTTATTAGATAATTTATGGGGGTACCTGACGCTATAAAAACCTGCGGCGAACCTAAAAAAAATTACTGGCTACCGATCTGCATCACCGACGCTAAGACAGCGATCAGAAAAATGATCGCTTAGCGATGGCGGTGCTAGGGGGTGAAAGGGTTACCTGGGGGGTGATCAAGGGGTTAAACCTTTATTAGGGGGGGTTAGGGGGCTACACTGGACCTAAAACTAAACTGTAGTGACACTTTTACAGTCACAAATGTCACTGATTGCAGTGATCAGTAAATAAATGGTCACTGCAATCAGTGACACTGTGACTGGGGGCTGGGGGGTGATCTGGGGGGGCCTGGGGGGGCGATTTATGTGCCTATGTGTGCTGGTGTTAGTGTAGTGTTTGTGCACTAACCTTGATGTCTTCTCTTGTACAGCGCTCGGTATATGTGAGCGCCGCACAAGAGATGACATCACTTCCTCCTGCTTCCTCTGCCTGTGTTTACATTACACAGACAGAGGGGGCATTCTCATTCGCCGGGAGCGATCGCGGGGGGTGGCCGGAATCGAACGGCCGCCCCCCCATCTCGGAACGCTCCCAGACGAATTCCGACCGCTCACTGTACAGAAGGGGGGTCCGATTGGTCCCCCCAACTGTACAAAGGCAATCACGTACACTCTACGTGATTGTGCCTGTCGGTGCCATTGTGCCGACGTATATATACAGTGAGCGGTCGTTAAGTGGTTAAAGTAATATTAAAGACTGATTTTTTTTAAATAACAAACATGTTATACTTACCTGCCCTGTGTAATGGTTTTGCACAGAGCAGCCCCGATCCACCTTTTCTCAGGTCCCATGCTGGTGCTCCTGGCCCCTCCCTCCTGCCGCTGCTCTGCATGTCTATTCACACACAGAGGCGTGGCTTTGCCTCACCCCCTCTCTCTCCTCATTGGCTCACTGGCTGTGATTGACAGCAGTGGGAGCTAATGGAGGGAGACACCCCAGAGAGCGGAGGTTCTCGTGCACATCGCTAGAGGAAGATCAGGCTCAGGTAAGAATTAGAGGGGCTGGGGGGGCTGGTGCACACAGAAGGTTTTTTACTTTCATGCATAGAATAGAATGCATAAAGGTAAAAAACCTTGAGCCTTTACAACCACTTTAAAGAGGTATTCCAGGTGTAGATATTTTATATATAGTTACATTAATCCAGCTTGGGCCAATGTAACTATGTATATACCACAACCGGCTGATACCCCTGAAAGCTGGAAATCCCTTTAAATAGACCTGTACTCCAGTGATGTCTAAATGCTTCCCGATCCCATGCTGAGCAGCTGCCCTGCTGCGTTCTGAACACAAGAGGTTGGCCACTTGGCACCAGCACTATTCAGAGAATACTTTACAAGGGAGAAGTCTCAGTTTGTAGATTTCGGTGCAGTGCTTTGGACACCAAACACAACTTCAAATTAAAGTGTTTCCCCACATGTTTCTCACCTGTAAGTTTTACCTTAGAATTAAGCTAACTTTAATACGTATCCTGAATGAAAACATTAATCATTTAAGCATTGGCTGGAGTAGACTGGTAAATCTATAGGGACTTAAAAGCTAGTCCTAAAAGAAGTACCTTGTTTCTTTCTTCTGTTTTGGCAGCTTGTCTGCAGATTGGATGCCATATTGAGTTCCCTGTTAACATAAAAGTGGTAAATATCAGATAATCAACAATACATTAAAATGGGCTTTATTAAATAAAACCACTTTTTGAGTTAATCATCTAATGCAGTGTTTCTCAACTCCAGTCCTCAAGGCGCCCCAACAGGTCATGTTTTCAGGATTTCCCTCAGATGAAACTGCTGTGGTAATTACTAAGGCAGTGAAACTGATCAAATCACCTGTGCAAAATAATGGAAAACCTGAAAACATGACCTGTTGGGGAGCCTTAAGGACTGGAGTTGAGAAACACTGATCTAATGCATAGGGGGTAAACACAAGGCCCGAGGGCCGAATCCGGGAGGCCAGAACCCAGGGGAGGGGTGAAAATCAGTTGTTGCATACTGTGCATAGCATACTTCTGAACCCTGCACCCCCTACACAGTGCACTCCTGAACCTTGGCCTCTCTAAGCAGCATACTCCTGAACCCTGGCCTCCCTACGCAGTGCACTCCTGAACCCCGCGCTCCCTACGCAGTGCACTCCTGAACCCTGCGCTCCCTACGCAGCGAACTCCTGAACCCTGCCCTCCCTACGCAGTGCACTACTGAACTCTGCCCTCCCTACGCATCGCACTCCTGAACCCTGCGCTCCCTACGCAGCGCACTCCTGAACCTTGGCCTCCCTACGCAGTGCACTCTTGAACCCTGGCCTCCCTATGCAGTGCACTCCTGAACCCTGGTCTCCCTACGCAGTGCACTCCTGAACCCTGGTCTCCCTACGCAGCTCACTCCTGAACCCTGCGCTCCCTATGCAGCGCAATTCTGAACCCTGTGCTCCATATGCAGCGCACTCCTGAACCCTGCGCTCCCTAAGCAGCGCACTCCTGAACCCTGAGCTCCCTATGCAGCGCACTCCTGAACCCTGCGCTCCCTATGCAGCGCACTCCTGAACCCTGCACTTCCTTTGCAACGCAAGAAAACTTTATTGGAGACTGCTCAGACTGAACACTATGGTGGAGTGCAGATACAACCGGCCCTTTGAGGGCTGCGGCCCCTGAAGAATTTGAGTTTGACACCCCTGATCTAATGCATCGTCTGATGACCAAAAGACTCCTTAAGAATGTGCAAGTTAAAAATGCTAAGCCCTGCTTGTACAGGAATGGCTTTGACAACCATGAACAGTTTCTAAGAAACAGGTCAAGTCGCATTAAAATTTAAATGTTCTTCATTTCTAATTTCATGGAGGCTGAGCTTCACTTAATTGAGACAGTGACAACAGCATTGTATAAACAGTGCCATCTATAGTTTTAGATCCAGCTTATTTCTTATAGTGCACAACATTCATTTACAATCCAAAAATGTTGTTTACAAGTCTTTACACTCATTTCTCTAAGCTATGGCACGCACTTGCTGTAAATATCTTTATACAATAAGAAACAGAAGAAGCACTCACACACTGACAGAAATGATGATCATTATGGATTTAATACATACTGTATGCTATAGCTTTAGCAAATCAAATGTTGTGTTCATGTTAAAGGATCAGATGACTCAAAATAAAAACAAAATTATACAGATGTACATCCTTAAAATGTGGGCGCCCCTTCAAATAACTAAGTTCAGTGTCAGATGCTACAACATAGAAAGACATATTAGAAAAGATCATTCTCATTACCAAGGTGTCCCACAAGAAACATCTCATGATGGGTAAAAGCAAAGAGCTCTCTCAAGACCTTATTGTTGCAAAGCATACTGATGGCACGGATTACAGAAGGATTTCTAAACTTCTGAATGTTCCAGTGAGCACTGCTGGGGCCCTAATCCGATGTGGAAAGAATATAATTTCACCATAAATCGGCCATGACCAGATGCTCCTTGCAAGATTTCTGTGAAAATAATTATCAGAAGAGTTGTCCAAGAGCCAAGGATCACTTGTGGAGCGCTTCAGAAAAGAACTGGAATTAGCAGGTACAATTTTTTCAAAGAAAACAATACGTAATGAACTCAACCACCATGGCATGTATGCACGCTCACCACGCAAGGCTCTATTGCTGAAGAAAAAGCATTTTGAAGCTTGTTTAAAGTTTGATGCACAACATTTAGACAAGCCTGTGAAATACTGGGAGAATATAGTCTGGTCAGATGAACTCTTTGGATGCCATATTACACACCATGTTTGGAGGTTAAATGGCAATGCACATCACCCCAAAAACACCCACATACCAATAGTAAAGTTTTGAGGTGGGAACATCATGGTGTGGGGCTGTTTTCAGCAAACGGTACTGTCACACATCACGTCATTGAAGGAAGGATGAATGGAAAAAGTACCAAGACATTCTTGATAAAAATCTCCTGCCATCTACCAGGATGAGGAAGAAGAAACGAGGGTGGACATTTCAGCAAGACAATAATGCCAAACACAAGGCCAAGGAAACTCTCAATTGGTTTCAAAAAAAGAAAATAAAGGTGCTAGAATGGGCCAGACAATCGCCTGACTTGAATCCAATAGAAAATCTATGGAAAGAACTAACGATTAGAGTTTATAGAAGAAGCCCACAGAACCTTCAAGATTTGAAGACTGTTTGTGTGGAAGAAGGGGGCCAAAATCACACCTGAGCAATGCATGAGACTAGTTTCTCCATACAGGAGGCGTCTTGAAGCTCTCATTACCAAGAAAGGATTTTGTACGAAGTAGTAAATAAATTCCAGTTAGCGTGTTCAATACTTTTTCCCTGTGTCATTCCATTTTATTTAACATAACTTAATTTTTACCCACTGTATATGTAAAGCGCTGCATAAATCAATGGCGCTATATAAGTACCTGTAATAAATAAAGCAGCTTTTGACCCATCAGTTTTCTACTTTTATGTGGTAATGCAACTTCTCTGCAACAGCACAGTTTAGGACTCAACCAATGTAGCGCTAACAAGTTGAAATCTGTATGCAATAATAAGCTCTTCCTTTATCGTTGGGTCCTACACTACCTGGTCTTTGTCTGATGGTTTCACTGTTGATTGGCCAGAGTCAAGCCATGTACAAACTCCCTTTTTAATAAAATTTATGAAGAATACAGAAAGATGAAGGGTTACCTTGAAGATACATCTCCTCGCCTTCACCGAACATTTGATTACATCGAACACATCGTGCACACGTGGGGTGATAATGTTTTTCACCAGCCTGTAGGAAATAAAACATAATTGGTAAACATATTTGTTTAAATTCTTTTCCCCAAGCTGCGAAAACGAATAGTTCCCATACATGCGCAGGTTAGTAGCACAAAATGGTCAATTTAGACTCTTTTTTCCACAACCTCAAAGGAAAAAACACCTAAATGTCAAATGAATCATATGGAATATATAATCACTCAGAATGGTCATCTCTGTTCTCAGAGCCTTATACAGTGTTTAGCACCCACCTGGATCAACTGTATGAGCTATATTTGGCCATTGAGCAATGATATTTTATCATTGAACCACTCTGGGGAGATCTCAAATGTGCAGTTAATGCAAGACAGCCCAAGAATTTACAGGAACTGGAGGATTTTTGCCAAGAGGAATGGGCAGCTTTACTATCTGAGAAGATAAAGCGCCTTGAGGCGATTTAGTTCGCATTTGTAGCGCTATACAAGTTACTCATTCATTCATTCATAAAGAGCGTCATCCACAAATACCACAAAAGACTTCAAGCTGTCATTGATGTTAAAGGGGGCAATACACTGTATTAAGAACTGGGGTATGTAAACTTTTGATCAGGGTCATTTGGGTAGTTTCTGTTGTCATTATGATTTAAAAAGAGTAAACACAGTTGATTGATAATAAATGGCTTCAGACAAACACTAACCATGAGTGAAAGAAAAGTTTTTGTGTTATCACTTATTCTCTGAAAAAATGGCCAAGAAATCATAAATTCTGCCAGGGTATGTTAATTTATGAGCACGACTGTATATATATATATATATATATATATATATATATATATATATATATATGTATATATATATATATATACACATACACACAAAAAACAAAACATGTATATATGATGAGGGAAAAAGTATTTGCTCCCCTGCTGATTTTGTACTTTTGCCCACTGACAAAGAAATGATCAGTCTACATTTTAATGGTAGGTTTATTTTAACAGTGAGAGACAGAATAACGACAAAAAAAAAAGAAGAAAAACCCAATTCAAAAAAGTTATAAATTGATTTGCATTTTAACCACTTGTTTACTGGGCACTTAAACCCCCCTCCTGCCCAGACCAATTTTCAGCTTTCAGCGCTGATGCACTTTGAATGATATCTGATATTTCACCAACCCGCACAGGGCTGTTAAAAAAAATAATAAAGAAAAAACAAAACAAAATTAAGGGCTCATTCTCACAGGTATTCTGGTTGCATGAATGAGTGGTTTGTTCATGCGTCTGGAGCCCCCTGTTAGACTTGGTTCACTGTTCCCATCAGCTAAGCTGTACATGGCCCCATGATTTCTAACAGCAGCCCTGGCTGGGAATAAAAACTATAACCTGAAACAATGTAAAAAGAGACTAAAAAACAGTCCATTGTCTCCTCTAGTCCTGGGTGTGATTGCTATCAGATTATACATTTAGAATGTAATAACTACTGTTACCAAGATTTAAAGCGAAGTTCCACTGAAATTTTTTTTTTTAAAAGTCGGTAGCTACAAATACTGCAGCTGCTGACTTTTAAAATATGGACACTTACCTGTTCAGGGCACCGGCGATGTCGGCACCTGAAGCCGTTCTGTCCCTCGGCTCTCGGGTGCATCTTCAGTAAGGGAATCAGGAAGTGAAGCCTTGCGGCTTCACTTCCTGGTTCCCTACTGTGCATGTGCGAGTCGCGCTGCACGATCTGAATGGTCCCTGCTGTCTTTTTTGGACCTGTGTGTCTCCCAGAAGACAGCGGTGGGGGGGGGGGGGGGAGAGGCGGCGGATGTGGCGTAGATATCCGTGGATATCTATGCCCGGAAGTGGGAGCAAATACCTGTATTAGACAGGTATCTGCTCCCCCCTCCCCCCTGAAAGGTGCCAAATGTGACACCGGAGGGGGGGAGGACTGCGAAAAGCGGAAGTTCCATTTTTGGGTGGAACTCTGCTTTAAAGAACTTAGGATATGTGTCTCTTCATCAATATCATCCTTTCCATTCAGCACTGGGAATTCAGATCTTTGATAACTTCCCTAACTTTTCGAACGGTGGTAAATCTCCATTTCCTAGTGACATTAATCTTAGCTACAAATGATGGTTCTATAAGCATTATGGAAATCAGAGACATTTGTGTGGAGTAGAGCTAGTTCATCTGTGTCATTTATAGACGTCCCTGTAACTTCTGCTATAAGGGAGAAGATTCTATTCCAAAAAGAGAGATTTCCAAAACAACATTATATGGAGACAGATTCTGTGCACTGTTTCCAATATAACGAAAGGTAATGCCTCGTACACACGATCAGTTTTCTTGACAGGAAATGTGCGATGTGAGGTTTTTGTCAGGAAAACCGACCGTGTGTATGCTCCATCACACTTTTTGTCAGTTTTCCTGCCCAAAAAAGATTGAGAGCAGGATCTCAATTTTCGTGACAGGAAAAATTCCTATCGCGAATCGCGTTCGTCTGTATGCAATTACGACGCGCAGAAAAACGTGCATGCTCAGAATCAAGCAGAAGAACCGAACTGCCTATTGAACTTCATTGATCTCGGCTCGTCGTACGTAATGTACGTCACCGCGTTCTTGACGTTCGGAATTTCAGCCAAGATTTGAGTGACCGTGTGTATGCAAGACAATTTTGAGCCATTTTCCTGCTGAAAAAAAAAGTAGTAAAATTGTGTTGGAATCATATGTTTCTACACCCATATACCCGAAAACTGTACCTTATGCTAGCTGCTGAGCAAAGAGTATAAGCTGAGCCAATACCTTATGTAAGAATATGTTTGTGTGTGTGAATTAGCTTGTTCCCCAAATTAACCAGAATGATAAAAGGGAATATATTGATAGTTGCTAAAGATTGCTTAAATATTTCTTGGGTTAGACCCTTCACTTAGTGCGTTTCTCACTTACAACCAGGTAATGAGGTGCTGTCCAGTTCTTTTCTTTATCTATAAATAGAAGGATCACACCTGTGTTCTCTATACCAAGTGGATATAAATGGAACTCAATCAAATAGCGAGGACCTCTGTGTGCAGAACATAATACAACATCTGTTCTTTCTACTAGGTTAGAGGAAGGCCTGTCTGTAATGCAGAAAAGCAATGAAGGCACTGACGTTTATATACCTACAGTCTGGAAAACAAACTGCTAAATATCAAGTCCCCAAGTGCAAACAAGTATTACATAGTTAATTTTTATTTCTTCTAGCCAGTACTAAATATAGCCAAAGACACTGTTTTTGCAGGGGATAAGGTCAACTGTAATATTGTTCTTCTCTATAATAATAAGCCTTGAATACACAATTAAAAACATTTCATGGCGTGCCACATAAAGGTCAGTTTTCAAATAAAAGTGATCTATCTTCTCATTTTACAAAGGGTTCGACCTGCTTTTCTCGACCTTTTAACATGGAGGAACCCTTTAAATAACTTACCAGTCTCAGGGAACCCCTGCTACTATTTTTTACATCTACAACTCATGATACATTCGTGTGATGGTCACTGGGAAAAATGCTCCTTACACTTGTGGTCATTGGTAGAAATCCCCCACTTACAGATATCTTAAAGTGGTAGTAAACTCCCCAGAAGTCAGCGTCATGCAAAGCAGTAGAAAAAGACTTACTAGTTCTTTCAGGTGCGCTATTTAGAAGATATCGCCCACTCTTGTAACAATTACGTCACTCGCACATGAGCTATGTTATCCTAATTGATAGCACACTAAGTGTGCCGTCAATCAATACAGCTATGTGCGGTGTCTCCGTCACCATTACTCTGCGGCATTACCATGTAATTGCTGAGCATTTACCAGTTCCTTAGTTTGACTTGACATGTGTGAGATTACTGCACTGATGTACAAGCAGGGCGGAAGTTGGGGTAGGGAAGGGAGCAAAAGGACTCCACAAAGATGGCGGCGGCTTTAGACAGAACAGTCTAAGAACAAGTTGTATGAACAGTTAGTTAAATGACACTTTGGATAATGCCTATGTGTTTGAAAGTAGGTTTATTTCTACTGTTATGCTTTTAGTGGATTAGTTGTAGAGAGTTTACTAGAGCTTTAAAGGTTCATCGTTGTTGGTGGTTATTTATCTAAGAGGCATACATTGCTCATTGCTCAAGGAACCCCTAGCCACCTCTGGAAGACTCTAGGGTTCCATGGAACCCTAGTTGAGAAAGGCTGGGTTAGATATTATTTTAGTTGCAACAGTTCCACATAAGTGAATAATAAAAAGCCCAGGGGTAACTCTGCATACATTATACAAGTTTTTTAACATTTACTATATCTTTTTACCTCGAGAACTCGGCCTGTAATGAACTTCTCGCAGTGATCACATTTAATGCCAAATTTAGCATGATAGTCCATTTCACAGTAGGGGATTCCATCTCTAAAAAAAAAAAAAAAAAACATATTAGAAGATAGCACAACGGAATATTTTCTGTTTGATGAAATAAATCTAGCAACTCTGAAGCAGAAGACCCAGGTATGTAAGTACAATCATTATACAGGGTTATTCATAAATATGGAGTAGATTTCAACTTTTTATTTAAAACGAACTGTAAAGCCCTGTACACACGATCGGATTTCCTATGGATTTTAAACCGATGGATTTTTCCATCGGTAATCCGATGAAGCTGACTTCCATCAGTCTTGCCTACACACGATCAGTCAAAAAACCGATCGTCCAAAACGCCGTGACGTAAAACACTCCGACAAGCCGGGAAAAATTAAGTTCAATGCTTCTGAGCATGCGTCGACTTGATTCTGAGCATGCGTGGGTTTTTTGTCCGATGGAGTTCCCCACAGACGATCAGAATTTGCTATCGTTTTTTTTCCCATCGGATAAATGTAAAACATGTTCTATTTTTTCTTACCGATGGAAAAAAGACAGATGGGGCCCACACACGATCGGTTTGTCTGATGAAAAAAGTCCATCGGACTGTTTTCATCGGTAAAACCAATCGTGTGTACGCGGCTTAAGGGTTAGAAGCACAGTCTGCACATCACTGGATAGAGGAAGGTTCAACGTTAAAAGCCTGCCTAAAAGTTCCATTCAATGCCACACATAAGCGCTATTTCTTGCTTATAGGAAAATGGCAACACCACAAGTAATTTTGTGCGCTGTAATTTGTGTATCCACTGTTTAAGTGCAATGTGAATTCCGCCATTAGTTCGACAAACAGCTGACTCATCATAAGCAAATTTACAAGTGGCATAAACAGTTTGTTGAAGATGGATGCCTATGCAAACGGAATGCACTAGTCGTCCTCACACGTCAGATGAAAATGTTCAGCATATTCATGGTGCGTTCGAACAGAGCCCTAGGAAATCCACAACACAGGTAGGAGTTGAACTTGGAATTCCTCAAACATTGGTATGGCATGTTCTTAAAAACCGTCTGCATATGAAGGCAGTTGTTTCCCCAACTTCAAAAAGATTTGAACGACTTCATTTTCATGCAAGATGGTGCCCCGCCACTTATACAGAAGTCTGGCATTATCTGAACGTCACCATTGCAGGATGATGGATTGGAAGAGAGCGACAAGAAGATCTTGTTTATCGTCTGTGGCCTCCTAAGTCATCAGATCTTACCCCCTGAGATTTTTATCTGTGAGGGTGTGTAAAAGAAAGGGTGTTTGTCCCACCTATGTCTGCTACTCTTCAAGATCTGAGACATTGAATTGTTGAAGCTGTGAATTCAATACCAAGTGACCAGTTGATTTGTGTGTGGCAAGAAATGGTCTCTACCGTTATGATGTTTTTTGCACAACACAAGGGGGGTTATTTACTAAAGGCAAATCCACTTTGCGCTACAAGTGCAAACTACAAGTGCAAAGTGCTCTTGAAATTGCACTGAAAGTGAACTTGGAAGTGCAGTCGCTCTAAATCTGAGGGGTAGATCTGAAATGAGGGGAAGCTCTGTTGATTTTATTATCTAATCATGTTCAAGCTAAAATGCTGTTTTTTATTTTCCTTGCATGTCCCCCTCAGATTTACAGCGACTACACTTCCAAGTGCACTTTCAGTGCAAGTTCAAGTGCACTTTGCACTTGTAGTGCAAAGTGGATTTGCCTTTAGTAAATAACCCCCATGGTGTTCATGTTGAGTGCATACAACCTTAACCTCCCCGGCGGTATTCCCGAGTCTGGCTCGGGGTGGAATTTCAGTACCATTAGCGGTAACCCCGAGCCAGACTCAGGATTGCATCGCAGGATACAGGGGAAGTTACTTACCTTGTCCCCTGGATCCTGCGATGTCTCCCTGCAGTGTGTGCAAGCTGTCTCCTCGCTCGATTCACACAGTGCCCGAGTGCCGCCGAGCTCTGTTCCCTGCGACGTTGCGGCGCACGGGGGCGGAGATCGGCGCCAAATTCAAAAAAGTAAAGACACAAAACACATACAGCACACTGTAATCTTACAGATTACAGTACTGTATAAAAAAATTACACATCCCCTTTGTCCCTAGGTCTGGTCTGTCCAGTGCCCTGCATGCAGTTTTATATTATAAATACAGTTTTTTCTGCCTGGAAACTGGAGATTGTCCATAGCAACCAAAAAGTGTCCCTTTATGTCAAAATTGGTTTTAGACCAGCTAAAAAACAGCGATAATAAATTAGAATCACTCGCAGAATTGAGCGATAGCGATTTGTGGGGAAATTCGTCATCAAACACTAAATCTAATGACAGCGACAATTATGCAACTGAGCAAATTTCAGTGTTTTTGATTTGATTACATTATTGAATAATTGTTATTATATTATTATTTGTTATAATTATTTATAGTTATTTATTATATTATAATTTATGATTTTGTGTTTCAAACATTATCATACCCGGGATGTCTACTAGACTCTTGTTTGGACAGATTTAAGTGAGTTATTTCTAAGAATTACAAGCCTACAATATAAAACACCAAATTTCCATGCAAAATAATTGTACCGCTTTCAGCATCAAAAATCTGACATAATCATACCGTCAGGCAGGTTAAGGACCATAAAACTTTGATCCTTCCTCTATCCAGTGATGTGCGGTATGTGCTTCTAATGCTAAAGCCTTGTACACACGATCGGTTTTACCGATGAAAACAGTCCGATGAACTGTTTTCATCGGACAAACCGATCGTGTGTGGGACCCATCGATCTTTTTTTCATCGGTTTTAAAATATAGAACATGTTTTAAATTTTTCCGATGGATCAAAAACCGATAGCAAATTCCGATCGTCTATGGGCAAGTCCATCGGATAAAAAACCCACGCATGCTCAGAATCAAGTCGACGCATGCTCAGAAGCATTAAACTTCATTTTTCTCGGCTCATCAGAGTGTTTTACGTCACCGCGTTTGGAGCGGTCGGTTTTTTGACTGATGGTGTGTAGGCAAGACTGATGGAAGTCAGCTTCATCGGATTTCCGATGGAAAAAACCATCGGATTAGAATAGATAGGATATCCGATCGTGTGTACAAGGCTTTACAGTTTGATTGAAATAAGAAGTTGAAATCTGCTCCATCTCTTTGAATAATCCTATTAAGTTGCAGGCTCATTGCTGAATCCTGATGTTCACTTAGTAATCATATGGTAAATATTTCTATCGCACACGTTCCTGACAAATATGGTTCATAAAATGGTGGGTGCTGCAGCGATTACCAGTTGGGTCCTGGAAACATCAAGCAAGTGTACATATCCGCCAGCACACCATGAATCGACAACTTCCGTCCAAAAGTTTTTTTTAATGAAAGAGATCACATCACAAAGGAAAGTGCAACTTTTTGGAGCCGTGCAGAGCCCCTTCGTCAGGCACATGCCTATGGAGCACCATGGACATGGTAAGGATTTACGTGAGAAAAATCTTCTCCACTCTGCATGCCTTTTTGTATGTCCTGCAGTCACATATAACCCTTATGGGCACTAGTACATCTGCAGCTGCCCCTGTTAAAACATATGGGGGGATGCAGGATACTCTTGGAAACAAAAGAGAACAAATAGGAAGCACATTGCCGATTGCCACAACAACGTTTCAGGTCTGTATCCCCCCTTTGTCAAGTCTGCTAGCAACACTCTTGATGTTAGTATACCTTTCCTCAGATCCCCAGAAGGAATTGTCAAATGCTGTGAGCCAGACTGCTGTCTTGCAAGCTTCCTGGTAACAGTGCAGAGGAAGGATTCTACCTGCGTATATTAGGCTGTTGTCTTTAGCCAGGGCAATAGCCATACATCTGTGACAGGTGTGTACCACCGCTTGGGTTATTTGAGTGTATACTCTTTTTAATTATTTGTTCAATAAAAGTTTCTATTGCACTAGCTGTGAACTTCCCTTTTGTTCTTTTTTGTTTTAAGGATTTACACAGAGACTTGACATTTGATCAAGATTCCTGCCCTACAAACACTAAATTCGGCCCCATCATTCTATAGCAGAATAAGGCTTAGCATGAGTGGGAATTCATCATGGTGGGTAGAAGTTAAAATCCCAAGAACAAGGTCAGATTAAGAATGGAATTAGAAATTTGAAGATGTCATTAAACCCAGATTATAAAAAAATCTAATTACATGCAATATAACAGTGTTCATACTCACAACGCCACTAACGCATTTGTTTTGTGCAAAATTAATTATGCCTGGTTGTATCTGCCTTCAGCGGTCCTTCCCAGCTGCTCTGTGTCCCCACTGCATGTTCAGATTATGTAGACCAGCGTGTCCTCTACGGAGCATCCTCATATTTCAGTTCCCTTATAAGAGCTTCATTATCTGCTTTTTCTTATATGCACAGCCCACATGACTATAGGGTCACACATCTGGGCGTATACACAGTGGTAAATGACACTACCCTCCCTCATTCCTCCTCCATGTCCTCCTGTTGCTAAACACTATGAAGGTGGGATACAGTATGCTGATTCATTACATTCACTAAGGGATTTACAAAAAAAGCTTTGTTTTAATATAAATCAGTATTAAATATATCAAATGTAATTGTCAATACCTGTAAAGTAAAAAAACAGTCTTGGATGCAGATGCCGTCTGAACAGAATGAAAGCTAATGTCAATAATCTCTGACTTCACCTACACCATATTAATGCACAGAAAACACACACCTGATGTTCAATAAAGATTTATAGGGATCTATAACACAGTTATTTGATATTTATCATCTAATTTGAATTGCTCTTCACAGTACCAATCAGAGCTGGCCAGACACCTAGTCACACTGTAGAGATCATACATCAGCAGAGTAATAGAATCCCCTCCCAAGGATTTTTCCCTGCAGATGCCAAAGAACAGAGAAAGATCATGTGACCACACAACAGCGCTGCAGGTATAAGGTATTTAGAGGATTAAAAAAAAAAACCTACAGTGGCATGATATATATGATTTATATGAATGAATTATGGCAATTAACACTTCTCTGTTTAAAGACTAAAGCTGGCCATACACAAGTAGAATTTTGTTAAAGAAATTACATTTTAAGAACATTTGTTTGGTTTTCTAATTGTTAATGGACATTCATCTTTGACCTAAGTGATGAGAAAATTTAACCTCCCTGGCGGTATAATTATTTCAGATTTTAGGTGCTGAAAGGGGTACCATTATTTTGCATGGAAATTTGGTGTTTTACATTGTAGGCCTGTAATTCTTAGGAATAACTCACCTAAATCTGTCCAAACCAGTCTAGTAGATATCCCGGGTATGATAAAGTTTGAAACATAAAATCATAAATTATAATATAATAAATAATAACAAATAATAATTTAATAATAATACTTTTTATTCAATACATTTTAGTAAATAATATAATCAAAAACACTGACATTTTTTTTGGTCAAACAAGGGTGCAATATTAGTAGTCATATTGCGTCAGTAAACGTCTCGGGTATGGAAAATTTTAAAACAAGTTACAGCACAAAGTCCTACGTCACAATCGGGACAATAGAAACGGGTTTCTTTTTGGATTTTACTTCCGGTGTCGTCACGCTTGGAGCAGAAAACCACACACATCCTTGTGGGTGCTGTCTTCTTTTCAGTTGGTGGAATGTGGTCCATAAAGTGACGACCAGTCAGGGCGTTCCGGGTTCACAATGCCAGCAGCTCGACGTCCAGATCTGTTTACTGCCATTGGCGTCTGGTGCTTCAGAAATATGAGTTCGGCAACCTTCCACACAAAGTCCGCATGAACCATAGGCCTGTCACTCTTTTTTTTCAGAAGAATAAATGCATTCCACAGGCACTGTTCCAGAAGATGCCTGAACATTTTTTTATAATATTTTTTTTTGTTGCTTCCTCATGGCTGGATAAAAGGTCATGGCCTGGTCAGCCCTGTCCACACCTCCCATGGTATGGTTGTAATCCAACACGACCTGTGGCTTCATTACATCTTTTCCACCTTTGGTATGTACCATTACAGTAGAGGTGTTGTGAATGGTACTCAGAAGGCACACGTTTTTTTTGTCCCGCCATCTCAGTGCCATCATTTTTCCTTTCTGCCAGGCAACTGTTTCTCCTGCCTTGAGTTTTTTATTGGCAAAGGTTGGAGGCATGTCACGCCTATTAGGCCTAACGGTCCCATATGCATCCGTCTTGTTCAGAAGGAATTCATAGAGTTCTGGGGACGTATAAAAATTGTCTGTGGTGACACAGTAACCCTGGTTCAGCAATGGCTCAATCAAAGAAAGAACCATTTTGCCATTCCAAAACTGCTGAATCGATCGCTGAATTTGGTCCCTTTTCCGGTGTACAGGACTGAATTCCAGATGTACCCAGAGCTGGATTCACACAGCATAAATGACTTCATGCCAAAACGAGCTCGCTTTGATGCGATAAACTGTATCCAGCTAAGTCTACCTTTGTAGGCCATAAGACTTTCGTCAATACTTATGTCACTGTCTGGAACATAGGTCTGCTGGAAATTATTCAAAATTAGTTGGTAAATCTCCCACATTTTTTTCAGTTTTGGAGCTGGATGAGAACTCTCATCAAAGTCTTCATTATTTGCAAAGTGCAAATATTTCATTATGAGCGAAAATTTGTATTCCGACATAACGATGCCAAAAAAAGGAGTGGCCAGCAATTTGTTGGTTGTCCAGTACCATTTCTGCAGGGGTTTCCCCACCACTCCCTGAAGTATTATAAGGCCCAGAAACTTCCAGATGTCCTCTCTGGTTACCGGTTCCCATTTTCTGGTCCTTGAATAGTGCTGATGGGTAGCAGCTTGTTGCTCCTGGTAGTGATTTGTCTCCATAACAATTTTTTTTTTGTTTTTTGTATCAAACTTTTTTATTTTTTTTATTTTAGAAAATTATTCTCATAATACATACAATTCGTGCATTTTGTTCAGTAAAACATTATACATAGAAACAAAAAACATATCTAATCTTACATCCATATAATATTTTGTGTCAATCTTGTGTATTTACATCTGTATCATATCACTCTATCCTCTTTTCCCCTTTTCTCCCTTTCCACCTCCCCCCTAATCCCATGACTACGTCCATCACCTATGCCTCCTAATATCTGATCACCACAAGTCGTTTTTTCCACCACGATGTTCTCTCCTATCTAGATGTTCAACCTTTGCTCCTTCAGGCCGTTCCTTCCTTCTCCTCTCTGCCCTTCCCTCCCCTACACCTCCCCAGGGTCTCTACATCTGGAGTCTTTCCACTACCAGTTGAGATGGCGCTAAATCAGCATCCCCCAACCATGGTTGCCATATAGTATCAAATTTACCCACCTATGACTATATGTCAATCGCTCTCTAAGAAGCAAGGAGTTTACATAGGAGATCCGCTTCTTCCCCGTGGGTACCACTGGTGCCATCCAGTATTTTGCGATAAGTTTTCTAGCCAGATACATCAGTCTAGTTAACATGTAGAACATTCCTCTTGGGAACATTTCTACATCTATGGCTCCAAGCAGGTACACTACTGGGTTTAGAGGGACTGGAACCTGTGCTAGTCTAGTAATGCACTGGGAGACTTCCTCCCAGTACCTGTGTAGTTTTGGACACCTCCAGATTAGGTGTATAAAGTCCCCCTTATGTACCTTACATTTTGGGCACAGGGGGGAGTCTCTTCCCCCCCATTTGTATAACTGCACTGATGTTCTATATGCCCTATGCAGAATAAATAAAAGCGACAATCTATGGGATGCAGATACCGATACCGCTGGAATAGATTCAAGGGCCATTTCCCACTGGTTTCTATCTATCTCCCCTATATCTTCCACCCATTTGCTTCGGCATTTTAGAGAGGCATAGTGCTGTACTGAGGACAGCAATTCCCTATAGATTTTTGATGTTAGTCCTTTCCTAGTGTCCGCCCCAAGAACTTCTCTCAACAAAGGTGATGTTGACACTGTCAAAGAGTGTGTTGTTTGTTGTGCCTGCAACGCATGACGAAGTTGGAGATATTGATAGAAGCTCCTGGGGTTTAACTGGAATTCCCTACATAGCTGTTCATACGTCTTCAACACCTCCCCCTCATATAGCTGTGCAAAAAAACAGATCCCCCTCTCTTTCCAGGGGGTAAAGCCCTGCAATTCCTGTACCTCTGGGTATCTCTGATTGCGCCAAATCGGGGTATAAGGCAACAAACCCGATATCTTCAGGGCTTTCCGGACCTCCCCCCATACCCTTTTGAGGCGGACACACGTAGGTGCCGAGCCTGGCATGCTTGGCAAGTCCATCTCCATATGGGAGGCCGCCTCTAATGCGGGGGCCGATGCGGTCACCAATTTACATATAGGGTCCTCATTTCCTTCCCGCCCCCACCCTGCCATCTGCTGGAGCTGTGAGGCCAAAAAGTACATTTTGGGATGGGGTACTGCCAGTCCTCCTCTGTCCTTTCCATATTGCAGTGTGGCTAGACTGATCCTGACTGCCGTTTTTTCCCATATTAATTCCCTCATCAACGTATCAATCAGTTTGAACCATTTGTTCGGGATCCACATAGGGGAATTGTGGAAAACATACAATTGCTGCGGGGCCCATACCATTTTTATTAAATTTGCCCGTCCTATTACTGACAGTGGAAGCTTACACCAACTGTTACATTTCGCTTTCTGTTTAAACAACAGTGGTTCCAGATTCAGCTGAAGGTACTCAGCCGGATCCGGGGATACCACCACTCCCAGATATTTAAAGCTTTTGGCTATAACTATTTGTTCTGCCCCCTCTGGTAACTTTTCCTTCAACTGATCTATGGGCATTAAGGTTTATTTTGACCAGTTGATGGTAAAACCTGAAAAACTTAGAAAACTCCCCTATTATCTCCATCACTGCTCGCAGCGAGGCGGCTGTGACGCCTAGATATATAAGCGCATCATCCGCATATAAAGATATATTTTCTTCCCTCTGACCCCTGCGGAACCCTACCACTTCCGGGGCATTGCGGAACAAGGTGGCCAGAGGCTCTACCGCCAGGGGGAACAGCAATGGGGACAATGGGCATCCCTGTCGAGTACCTCTATATAGCTCAAATGGAGAGGAAAGATTATTATTAATACGCAATCTAGCTCTTGGCTTAAAATAAAGCACCTTTACCCACACTATAAATTTATTCCCCACTCCAAATCTTGTCAGGATTTCCAAGAGGTAGGGCCATTCCACACTATCAAACGCCTTTGCAGCGTCCAGTGACAGAATGGCCCTACCCCCCGGATTATCCACCGGCCCCTGCAGATTCATATATAGTCGCCTAATGTTATCGGCCGTAGAAAGGGTGAGTATAAAGCCAGACTGGTCATGATGGACCAACCTGCCAATTACTTGGGATAGCCTCTTAGCCAAGACTCTAGCAAAGAGCTTGACATCCGCATTTAGTAAGGATATTGGGCGATAGGAGTCCAATAGAAGCTTATCCTTTCCTAGCTTTGGGAGCACTGTTATTATTGCCTCTTGCATACTATCTGGTAGGCTGCCTATTTCCTCTGCCTCCGTTATAGCCCACAACAGGGGTGGTAGAAGGTCCTCCCCATAGTGGGAATACACCTCCACCAGTATCCCATCCGGGCCTGGGGATTTATGATGTGGTGCCCCCTCCAATGCCTCTGCCAGTTCCACCAATGTGATTGGAGAATTCAACATTTCCCTGTCCACCTCAGACAGCTGTGCAAAAGGGCATGCTTGTAAAAACAGAGCCAAATCAGATGTGTTATAGCTAGTTTTAGAGGAGTATAAGTCCTTATAGAACCGCTGAAAGTTATCTAAAATATCCAAGCTAAGGGTATGCTTCTCCCCGGATTCTGCCCTTACCGTCGAGATATTAGCGGATACCCGCTGCTCTCTAGCTATGAGGGCAAGAAGGCGGCCAGTGGTTTCCCCCTCTTCAAAATAGAGGTATGCCACGGGGTTATCGTCCTCAACATCCACTTTGATCCCAGGTGCTCCTGTAAACGGAAATCTTGGGGGCGCTACGTGCTCCGTACCGCAATCAATCGAGCACCAAGTCCGCACATCGCTGGGAACAGTCGCAGGATCGTCGCTAAAATCGCTCTCTGCGTCTGATGATGAACTTTCCCACGAGTCGCTGTCACTCAACTCCACTGCAAGTGATTCTGTATCGCTGCCGCTGTTTTCCAGCAGGTCATATAGCGATTTTGAGGTGGAGGCGAGCTTTTATGATGCCATGGTCGCTGTGCAGTTTACAGACACAAAGTACAGTAAAACTGCAGACAAGGGCACTGGAGAAAGCACTGGGGGGCAATCTAAGGTCACTTGATTTTTGTATCAGTGTGTTTGTGTTTTATACTTTTTGAATTTACCGCCGGTTACGCCCCCCTGCGTCGCGACGCTCGCAGGGAAGGGAATCAGGGGAACACAGTGCATCGGGCGGAAGATCCGGCTGCCGTACACTGCGGAAATACATCCATTATTGGTGTAATTGGGAGAAACTGTGCCCCATTATTAGTGTCAGTAGGAGGAATTGTTCCCCATCGTTGGTGTCATTGGAAGAAATTGTGCCCTATCATTGGTGTCACTGGACCCCATTATTGCTGTCATTGGAAGAAATTGTACCCCATTGTAGGTGTCATTGGGAGAAATTGTGCCCCATCATTGGTGTCATTGGGAGAAATTGTACCCCATCGTAGGTGTCATTGGGAGAAATTTTGCTCCATCGTTGGTGTCATTGCGGGGAATAGTGCCCCATCTTTGGTGTAATCGGGAGGAATTGTGTCCCTTAATTGATGTGAGTGGGGGGAATTATGTCCCATTGTTTGTATTAGTGGATGAAACAGTGCCCCAAGGGCCACATAAAAGCAAACAAAGGGCTGCATCTGGCCCCTGGGTCGCAGTTTGCAGACCCCTGATCTGTGTAAAGTGTAGGGTGCATTTGTATTCAGCCCCCTAGAGTCAATACTTTGTAGAACCACCTTTCGCTGCAATTACAGTGGAAAGTCTTTTTGGGGATGTCTCCACCAGCTTTGCACATCTAGAGAGTGACATTTTTGCCCATTCTTCTTTGCAAAATAGCTCAAGCTCTGTCAGGTTGGACAGAGAGCGTCTGTTAACAGCAATTTTCAAGTCTTGTCACAGATTCTCAATTGGATTTAGGTCTGGAATTTGACTGGGACATTCTAACACATGAATAAGCTTTGATCTAAACCTTTCCATTGTAGCTCTGGCTGTATGTCTAGGGTCTTGCAGACTCTAACAGGTTTTCTTCTAAGATTGTCCTGTATTTGGCTCCATCCATCTTCCCATCAACTCTGACCAGCTTCCCTGTGCCTGCTGAAGAAAAGCATCCCCACAACATAATTCTGCCACCACCATGTTTCACGGTGGGGATGGTGTGTTCAGAGTAATGTGCAGTGTTAGTTTTCCGCCACACATAGCGTTATGCTTTTAGGCCAAAAAGTTCAATTTTGGTCTTATCTGACCAGAGCACCTTCTTCCACAGGTTTGCTGTGTCCCCCACATGGCTTCTCGCAAACTGCAAATGGGACTTCTTATGGCTTTCTTTCAACAATGGCTTTCTTCTTGACACTCTACCATGAAGGCAAGGTTTTTTTGAAGTGCACGACTAATAGTTGTCCTGTGGACAGATTCTCCCACCTCAGCTGTGGATCTCTGCAGCTCCTCCAGAGTTACCATGGGCCTCTTGGCTGCTTCTCTGATTAATGCTCTCCTTGCCCAGCCTTTTAGTTTAGGTGGACGGCCATGTCTTGGTAGGTTTGCAGACAGCTCAGTGTTTGCTGGAGATACAGAGCTCTGTGTCTGGAGATCCCCTCTCTGATCTGCTGGGTGCTGCACTGACACCGATGAACAAATTGGGTTGTCACTATGTAAGGAAGGACACCCTATCCTCCTCTTAGCTCAGCACCCTGAAGGTTGTCACCCAGCTCAGCACCTCTCACTGTGGACTATCAGCCCAGACACCCTGCTGGACTAAACTTCACCTCTGAGCTCCTCGCCTGCCTTGCAACTTCTTCAGTTGGATTGTATAAGCAGAATCTGGGAACATCAGAATCCAGAGGAAGCATACGGACCTCAAGAATGTACCTGTAAGGCCCCTTTCACACGGGCGGACCGTTCAGGTCCGCTTGTCAGTTTTTTATGTGGACCTGAACGGGCTCTCTATAGAGGTCTATGGAGCGACGAATGTCAGCGGTGACATGTCCGCTGACATCCGACCCGATCCGATCCGCTAAAGTGTGAAGGAGGAAAACACTATTTTCCATCCGACTGGCGGATCGGATGAAAACGGACTCTACGGCCCGTCTTCATCCGATCCCCCATAGAGGAGAGTGGCGCTCAGATAGGTCGGTCCCTGCACAGTGTGCAGAGACCGACCTGTCATCTGCCTGCTCAGCGGGGATCAACGGAGCGATCCCTGCTGAGCAAAGCGGAGCCTGTACACAGACACGTCCGTGTGAAAGGGCCCTAACCCCCCATTTCTCTTCCGAGGGGATAACTTGAGAAAACTTGGAAATTCACATTGGATCGGCAAAGGTGACCTTTGGAATCGATTCCCATATGGAGTACATCATACAATAGCCTCTTGAGCTGACGATTGGAATCTGGTCAAAGGAAATCAATTAAGGCTGATTTCTTTGCACGTTCTGGTGAGTGTATCCCCTTAGGGGGAAGTGTGCCTCACGTGGTGAAGACTGGGAGTCGGTGTAGGGTGCTCTTACTGACTGTTATCTAGGATCACCAATCATCTAGGATTCGATTGTCTTATCATCATACGTTGAATGTGGAGTTGGACACTGAATATTGTCCAACACTAGCGCTGTTATAACATTGGACTGCTATACATATTAGACTGCTCCTTGTGTTATTTATAATCAGGTTTGCAGTTGTGCCATGCTCTTTCCATTTTCGGATGATGAAATGAACAGAGCTCCATGAGATGTTCAAAACTTGGGGTATTTTTTTTATAACCTAACACTGCTTTTAACTTCTCCACAACTTTATCCCTGACCTGTCTGGTGTGTTCCTTGGCCTTCATGATGCTGTTTGTTCACTAAGGTTCGCTAACAAACCTCTGAGGTTTTCACAGAACAGCTGTATTTATACTGGTATTAAATTACACACAGGTGGACTCTATTTACTTATTAGGTGACTTCTGAAGGCAATTGGTTCCACTAGATTTTAGTTAGGGCTATCAGAGTAAAGGGGGCTGATTACAAGTGCACGCCACACTTTTCACATTATGGTAAAAAAAATTGAAAACCATTTATCATTTTCCTTTCACAATTATGTGCCACTTTGTGTTGGTCTATCACATAAAATCCCAATGAAATACATTTACGTTTTTGATTGTAACGTGAAAAAATGTGGAAAATTTCAAGGGGTATGAATACTTTTTCAAGGCACTGTACATAACCAGGACAACGGTATAGCAATGAACATATTCATAGCTAGAAATGAATCGACCCGTAATGACCTATTACTGCAAATAGCAGGCAAAATCCACGGTAGAAAAAGTGGTACCGCTACCTTAGTAAAAACAAGAAAAGAGAAAAATAAATAGAGTAGAAGACAACAGCAAAGGAAAAGGAAATAAGAGAAAGTATGCTTCCCCCTACCGGATACCCTCATAAAATCCTACATGGGGAGAACACTAGAATGTAAATTCATGGTTCAGGGTTCCAATAGATGTCCGGGACACCAAGTCTTATTGAATCTTGGGAGTATATTATTCAAACGAGCAGTCAAATATCCCATGTTATAAACGTCATGAATTCGAGATGGAGGCAATGATTATTTCCATTTCAAAGCAATCAGACACCTGGCTTCCGTTAGAACATGGTTGATCAAAAGAAGTTTTAGACCTGGTTCACACTGGTGCGTTTTGACATGCGATTTGGCATGTCAAATCGCATGTCAAAACGGCGGTATTTGTCGCAAATTGCCGGCAATGGCACCGTCCTAATCGGTGCGACGCCGCATCTGCGGCGCTGCACCGATTTAAAAAAGTAGTTTCTGTACTACTTTTTGCGATTTTGGCCCGCAATTTACATTGACATCTGGGCAGAAACCTGCACAGATGTCTCTATAATCGCGGCCGAAATCAGGACTGACCAGCGGGAGTGAAATCGTGCGAGTTCAGCTGAACTCGCACGGCTTCACTCTCGCAGCCCAGTGTGAACCTGGGCTTAGACGTGTTTGGTAAAGAATCGCACCGCATAGATGTACTATTGTATGGCCAGCTTAACACTGATAAATTCAGACCCCTGTAAACGCCTGCACTTAAAGATCACCCAACAACACCCAAAGCCACGCCATCCAATAATCAACAGCTAAGGATAACTGGCATGCTAAAACCAGACTTGTATACATGCTACATAGTAGTTTGTTCTTGACAATAATAAAATGACAATGTATAGACAATAGATATATATTTACATAGACTAGATAGATTTTTACAGACATTTAAATGCTAATCATACTCAAAATAAATATACTGTAACAGCAAAGAAAACATGATGAGGAAGACAATTTTTGTTCACTTACTTGCTAATGTATTCTGCCTTTAAATGGACCCCACAGATTTTGCATTTGAAACAGTCCAAGTGCCAGTGTTTTTCTAGGGCAACCAATGATTGGCCATTTTTTATTTCCAAGCCACAACCACCGCAGTCTGTGAATACAAAAAACATGTTATTGGTTGTTCTGAAAAAACATCAACTGGGTTTCATATGCTGAAAAAACAATTACCCTTTAGGAGATAATGCATTTTATGACATGAGGATGAAAAATGGTGCTACAACAGGATGAGATGGGAGATAAACTGCATGAGATCTGGGGGCTTTTCCATTCTGTTACTATCTATAAGGAGATTTTGCATGTACAGGAATAATAGGAAGTCTTATCGTGCATAGGAATTATGTTCACTTTGGGATCACTTCATCACCATGCTCCTGTAAAGATCACATCATCTCTGTACCAGAGCCTATTAGAGCAAAGCTTACACTCTTAAGCCTCATACACACGATCGGACTTCCAACCAACTTTTCCGTGGATTTTGGTCCAAAGGGCGTTGGCCGTGAACTTGTTCTGCATACACACGGCACAACATTTTCAGCCAACATTCACCAAACCATGTGGTTTTTCAGCTCTTTACCACCACCCTTTGGGCAACTTCTGCTATTGTTGTCTGATGTTTAGCATTGGTTCTGAGCATGCGTGTTTGTACTTTGGATTTTAGTTGGACGTACTTGCGTACAGTTGATCGGATAAACCGAAGTAACAGATTTATTGCCCAACAATTGGTGAGCATGAACAGCCAACTTTTGTTGTCGTTAATTCAGCCAACAATTGTCTAATGGAGCATACACATGGTTGGATTATCTGACACAACACGCCTGTCAGACAATTATGGCCATAAAGTTGGATCGTGTGTACAGCCTCGTACACACGACCGAGAATCTCGTCAGGAAAAAACACATCGTTTTTCTTGATGAGATTATTGAACAAGAATCTTGTCCCGGCCGAGTGTACACACGTATGATTCAAAAGAACCGCCGTTATTTTGAATGGCACGAACGCGGTGACGTCATCGACTACGACGAGCATGCGCTCGTCACATTCGATGCCGTCGCCGCCATCTTGCTACACCCTACCTATGCCTAGGAAGCTACCGCGCATGCGTCAAAGTAATTTTGAGCATGCGCGCGTTTCCACGGCGACAGGTAAGTGTACACACTCTCGGGTTTCTCGGGTTTCTCTATTTTTCTCGTCGAGATTCTGGCCAGTTTTCCTGATGAGAAACCTGAAAGCCTCGTACGCACGGCCGGTTTTCTCGGCAAGAAAGCTCTCCCGGCAGTTTTCTTGACGTTTCTTGAGGCTTTACGAGGCTTACGAGGCTTTACACTTGATACTCACATGGACCTTTTAAGTGGTGTTTGGCGACTCATAATCAGGTGGAAAGTGGTGGACAAAAGCTCAGAGATTTTTCTTCTAGAAGTTTCTACTGACCAAAAAGTGATAGCACATTTCTAGCAAGACAGCCGAAAACTGAATGATGCTCTGTATAATCATATTACTATATGTTACTATGAATTAAAAAAAATATACAGTCTATTCCCTGAAAGCAGTGTTTCTCAACTCCAGTCCTCAAGGTGCCCCAACGGGTCATGTTTTCAGGATTTCCCTCAGATGAAAAGGCTGTGGTAACTACTAAGGCAGTGAAAGTGATAAAATCACCTATGCAAAATAATGGAGAGCCTGAAAACATGACCTGTTGAGGCGCCTTGAGGGCTGGAGTTGAGAAACACTGCCTTAAAGTGTAGCTAAAGCAAAAACTTTTTATTTAAAAATTTTAGTTTTGCATACAGTTGTGAGGGGTAAGAACCTCTGTCAGGTTTTTATTGCAGTATCTGTCTCTGCTAAGGAGATGTACACTATTTATGTCCTGGTGACTATTGTCACCCGGGCTAAAAGTAAGTGAAATCCAAAACTCCCCCCTCAGCTCCCACTTATACTTACCTGAGCCCCTCCTTAATCTTCGCAGGTGCACAAGATCAGCGGCTTTCACAGGTCTCTCTTTCCTCATTGGATCACACAGCAGTGGGAGGGATGTGCACGAGAGCAGCGGCTTTCACAGGTCTCTTTCTCCTCATTGGCTCACACAGCAGTGGTAGCCATTGGCTCCTGTTGCTGTCAATCACAGCCAGTGAGAAAATTAAGGGAGCCAGGGTGGGGCCTGAGTCACGCTCTGTGTGTGAATGGACACACAGAGAGTGGCTCGGGAGCGAGGCTGCTCAAGTGCCCCCTTGGCAAAAGACTTGCTCTCTGTAAGGGGGAGGAGCCAGGACCGCCGGCAGGGGACCCAAAAGGTAGAGGATCGGGCTGCTCTGTGCAAAACCATTGCACAGAGCAGGTAAGTAAATAACATGTTTAGTATTTAAAAAAATGTATCTTTTTTTTTTAATGCCTTTAAAGATATAATAAAGGGATTTTCTGGAATAAGTAAAAATGTACAACCTCAAACTTGGCATTAGGCAAAATGTTCTAGAATCAAAATGTCCTTTGATACTGATGTTTCCAACTAAGTAATTAAGTGAGAAAGTTAGTTAATATATAACAAAATATCAATTTGTTAAAACAAAAATGGTGAAAGGTCTGGGGGATAAAACATATCATGAGAGACATGAGGAACTCAATATGTACAGTCTGGAGGAAAGAAAGGAAAGGGAAGACATGATTGAAACCTTTAAATACATCAAGGGGGTAAATGAGGTTCAGGGTGGCAGTATTTTCAATATAAAGTCAAAATCAAGAACACGGGGACATGATCTCAAACTAGCTGGAGGAAAACTAATCTTAGAAAGTATTATTTTACTGAGAAAGTAATTTAAGCGCATACTTGGAATAGACTTCCAGCAGAGTTAAGCCCTGTACACACGATCGGTTTTACAGATGAAAACAGTCTGATGGACTGTTTTCATCGGACAAACCGATCGTGTATGGGCCCCATCTGTCTTTTTTCCATCGGTGTTAAAAAATAGAACATGTTTTAAATTTATCCGATGGAGAAAAAAAAAACGATAGCAAATTACTATCATCTGTGGGGAACTCCTTTGATCGGTTTTTGGACTGATGGTGTGTAGGCAAGACTGATGGAAATCAGCTTCATCGGATTTCCAATGGAAAAATCCATTGGTTTAAAATCCATAGGAAATCCGATCGTGTGTACAGGGCTTAAGTGAGTCAGTCAACAGTAAGTGGATTCAAACATGCTTGGGACAAAAATAGATCTAAAAGGGTAAAAAACAACAAAAAACAAAAACATGTATAAATATTACCCCTATGTGCCAGCCACACGCAAATATGGGGCCTCTCGGCGCCTGGTCCTTAGCGTCAGGGGGGGGGGGTGCACGTATTGCGTGATTGGCTACACCTGTGCCGAAAGCCCGTGCGCTGCAAAAGCTTTCCGGACCACATGACTGCCGTGACAGCCAATCACGGCGGTTACGTGATATTAAGCCATGCCCCACTTCCCGGTATCATAAACCTCTTAAAGGGCCATGAGGCGCTAAGAGGTTAAAAAAAGGGCAGACTTGCTGGACCACTTGGTCTTTTTCTGCCGCCATTCTTCTATGTTTTATGGTTCCTGACCACTGTCAAGGAAGAATCTCATCCAATTTTGCAATTGCGTTTAAATTTAATTTCATTGACATTCTATAAAATACTTGAATGAAAAATGAAAAAAAAAAAACGAGACTGTGCCTACACACTTCGTATTTAATAAATTAAGAAAATCCACAATGATCACATTCTAAATAGTTCCTTTTGCGTTGACACGCAGCTGCAAACGAAGCTGCCAACGTTCAAAGCAATTGTACAGATCGTTTTCTGAAAGGCTCTTGAAGATCTCCATCGGCTTTCACATCTTCCCCCAACAAAAAATGGGTAATGACTTGATTTTTGGGAAGAGATAGAGGTCGCGGGGAGCCAGGTCTGATGAATAGGGTGGGAGGCTCAAGCACAGTGAGGTTGTTATTAGCTAAAAATGCAGAATTCAATAAATCTGGTTCAACCTCAATGCGTTACAAAAGGTCCAAACACAACTTGATGTTAATTTGCTGTTCGCTCTTGCACTCCAACATTTTCCGACCAAGGGTAAGAAAACGTCCATATTTGAACACATGTTGACTCGAGTTGAGCCTTGCCCCACTGTGACAGGTTGGAACACGTTCTATAACCATCTCTTTGTCTCTCCCCTCCCACTCTTAGGTCTGAGTTATAGGGTTAAACCTGGTACACATTAATATGTTTTTTTTTATTTGACTCAACGAAAAAAAAAATTGTCAGCTCCGGTAAGAGCCGCTGTACTAACGATCTGACATTAGTACAGCGATCTCGCATGCTGAGCTGTTGTGTTCTGACAGGGGGACAGCCTCCCCCCACCAGAACACTCCGACCAGCGCTCTCTGCCATTGGCTAAAAACGCTGATCAGGAGCCAGTCAGCTGCTGGTTTTCCAGCATGCTCATCTCACAGAAGCCGGCCATGAATGTCGGCCTGTTTTTACTGAACCGGCCAATGTCTTCCAACATTCGTCCCGTGTGTACTAGTCATTAGTCTCATTGGTTTGTGTCGGACCTCATATATTACTACTGCATAAAAAACATGCAGCAATGTGCATCAATATGGAAACACAAACTGACATACATTCATTATTGCACGCATCTAGAAACGACTGGGTCTCTACTCTGTGTTCTGGTCTGACACTTGTGTACTGGATCTCAAAGAGCACCATTATATCTCAGTAGTCATATTACAATACAGTAAATTGTTCTACTTGTGGATAACACAAGTAAAATCTGAAAATGTTGCCTTGGCTACATACTGATGTGATCCCGAGAAGCAAATGTTTAACTGTTGTAGCACTACCCCCATAGGAGCTGCTGGATATAATTTTGGGTCCTGCCGTTACCCCACATTTCACCGTCCCAGAACTGAAGAGTCTATGTAATAATTAGAATAGAGGTGATTGCCAGTCACTTCAGTCCTTTTCTCAAATTCTTTATTAAACAACTTCAGGTAGGAGGATAGAGGGTTAGGGAAAGTTCAGATACCTTGGTTTTGCAGATCACTAATGCGGTTCTTGAATTCAGACGACAACAGCTTTCTGTCTCTGGTTCTTGCGACAACCGGATAGGCCTCTCACACCGACCTAGCAGCCGGTATGAAGCACGGACAAAGTCTCTGCCACAGACTTGAGCGATAAGTGGAAACTCCTGGGTAATCCCCTGCCACAGGATTGTTTAGCCAGTAGTCTGTTAGTTAGGTCAGCTGCACAGTACCTGAACCTTTAAGCCATCCGGCAGTACTGTGAGATAGATTACTTGGGTGCATCCTCCAAACGAGTCACCAGGCCCTTCCTGAGATACCAGCCATCAGCTCGGTCCTTTCCAGTAAGGTCCTCCCCTGGAATATTCTCCGCTTGAGTGGCTTCCTCCTGCAGGACAGACACCACAGGATCTCCTTTCGTTAAGTAGGCCCTAGACAGGCTTCTGGGCCTACTTGCAGCAAGCACAGCAGCATAGCCTCCGGCCTGGAGGGCCATGAGGCAAGAAGGACCCCGAAGCATATGGCACTGCCCCTTAAATATCCTTCCCCAGCATGGCCAGCTACGAAGAAGCTCCTGATTGGGCTGTTTCTGGGGAAAGAATATCCAATGCACTTCAGCTGGCTGTATTTCTCACACTGGCCTGTGACAACAGTGACACCTACCGGCAACAGTGGGAAATGCGCACAAACAGCCAAAGCTGGAACAGAAACCAACAATTTAAATAATCGCTCTGAGCTATTTACAGCTCAGAGAATACTACATTTAAAGAATAGACCCTGTTCAAAAGTAGCAGGGCGCTACACTGTAATTTATCGTGGAAAACTGTTTTTACAAAGCCAAAATAAAAAGATAAACAAAATATGCCTCTTAACCTTCCTAGCGGTATTCCTGAGTCTGGCTCGGGGTTAAATTTCAGCACCAAAAGCGGTAACCCCGAGCCAGACTCGGGCTGCGTCGCAGTGATCCAGGCAGAGTTACTTACCTTGTCCCCTGGATCCTGCGATGCTTCCCCGCTGTGTGATCGAGCCGTGTCTCCTCGCTCGATTCACACACTGCCGAATGCCACCGAGCTCCGTTCCCTGCGACGTTACGACGCCCGGGGGCGGAGATCGGCGCCAGATTCAAAACATTTAAAACACAGTATACATGCAGTATACTGTAATCTTACAGATTACAGTACTGTATGTAATAATTACACACCCCCATTGTCCCTAGTGGTCTGCCCAGTGTCCTGCATGCACTTTTATATAATAAAAACTTTTTTTTTCTGCCTGGAAACTGGAGATTGTCCATAGCAACCAAAAAGTGTCCCTTTATGTCAAAAGTGGTTTTAGACCAGCTAAAAAACAGCGATAATAAATTAGAATCACTCGCAGAATTAAGCAATAGCGATTTGTGGGGAAATTCATCATCAAACACTGAAAAACACTTTTATTATTATTATATTATTATTTGTTATAATTATTTTATAGTTATTTATTTTATTATAATGTATAATTTTGTTTTTTGAACTTTATCATACCCGGGATGTCTACTAGACTCTGGTTTGGACAGATTTAAGTGAGTTATTCCTAAGAATTACAGGCCTGCAATATAAAACGCCAAATTTCCATGCAGAATAATGGTACCGCTTTCAGCACCTAAAATCTGACAGAATCATACCGCCAGGGAGGTTAATTAAATGTCTGGTTTAACAAAGTATCACTAATTAAAACTGGGGTGAGTCCAGATTTATTTCATAATAACAGCTTTGTATTGCCGCACTGAATAAAAGAAAAATGACCACCGTGTCTTAGCCCTCGTACACACGGCCGAGATTCTCGTTGAAAAAAACATGTCGTTTTTTTCGACGAGATTCTTGGACAAGAAACTTGTCCCGGCCGAGTGTACACACGCTAGTTTCAAAGAACCCGCGGTTCTTTGAATGGAGCGTACGCGGTGACGTCATTGACTACGACGAGCCTGCGCTCGTCACATTCGATGCCGTCGCCGCCATCTTGGTATACCCTACGTATGCCTAGGAAGCTACCGCGCATGCGTCGAATTCATTTTGAACATGCGCGGGCTTCCGGGAGGACAGGTAAGTGTACACACACTCACTTTTCTCGTCGAGAAACATGCCGAGGAGAATCTCGACAAGAAAATAGAGAGCAGGTTCTCTATTTTCTCGTCGAGGTTTCTTGTCGGTTTTCTCGACGAGAAACCCGATAGCCGCGTACACACGACCGATTTACTCGGCAAGACCTCTCTGCCAGCAAGTTTCTTGCTGGTTCTTGCCGAGAAAATCGGCCGTGTGTACGAGGCCTCAGTCTTCAAACATAACAACTTATGCAGTCCTGACTGCTGCAGCTTTTGCTCCTTCTTCCACGTGAAATTTTATGACTTATTTGTGAACCACACACTGTGCTGTGGTGTCATTCCACATCTGCTCCTCCGAACACAAAAACATCGCCTTTCAGCAGTTCTTTACTGCCCAGCAATGAAAGTTGTATTGATGAGAAGGAGACAATGTCATCACAAACTATCAAACCTGCAGGGCTGGATTTACCATTAATTAGATTAAGCAAATGGGCAGCACAGTGGCTTTGTGGTAAGCCCTTCTGCCTTGCAGCACTGGGGTCCTCGGTTTGAATGCCGACCAGGACACTATTTACATGGACTTTGCATGCTGACATTGCGCTTGCATGGGTTACGGTACTTCCCACACACAGAAGTCACAGTGGTCGTTTAATTGGCTTTTTTCTTAATTGGCCATAGCCTGTGTATATATGAATGGGAGATAAAGACTTTATACTGTAAGCTACTTAAAGTCAAGTACTAAATACACAGTATGTAAAGTGTTATTTAAATTGATTTACACGTTATTATAATATTCTAAGCCACATTAGGTCCACAAAAACAGCTCCCGTTGCTGACTGTGCTCCGAATGACACTCTACTTCCCACTGCCGCTGACATAAACACTGGGGTTTTTGACGTGGGGTCTCACCTAAAATCCATACCAGACCTAGGTACCTGGAGTGGTTTTTGGGGGAAACCCATGAATTTTTATTTTTTGGCATGGAGTCCCTGCTAAATACATACCAGAGGAGGAGTTTCACTTTAAAATTGTATTGCTGAATTCTCCTGAACACATGCATCCTCAATGTTACCATGTCACACATATGGTGCATAGCTTTTACATCTGAGTAAACATGGAGTATACAGAGTAATAATGTTGTAAGCATAAGCAACTTACATTAATGTAAATATTTTATTATATCTTTTTATGTGACAACACTGAAGAAATGACACTTTGCAAATTTGCTATCTCCTCAAAATAACTCAACACACAGCCATTAATGTTTAAAACACTGGCAACAAAAGTGAGTACACCCCTAAGTGAAAATGTCCAAATTGGGCCCAAAGTGTTAATATTTTGTATGGCCACCATTATTTTCCAGCACTGCCTTAACCCTCTTGGGCATGGAGTTCACCAGAGCTTCACAGATTGCCACTGGAGTCCTCTTCCACTCCTCCATGATGACATCACAGAGCTGGAGGATGTTAGAGACCTTGCACTCCTCCACCTTCCGTTTGAGAATTCCCCACAGATACTCAATAGGGTTTAGGGCTTAAGACATGCTTGGCCAGTCCATCACCTTTACCCTCAACTTCTTTAGCAAGGCAGTGGTCATCTTGGAGGTGTGTTTGGGGTTGTTTTCATGATGGAATACTGCCCTGCGGCCCAGTCTCTGAAGGGAGGGGATCATGCTCTTCTTTAGTATGTTCTACAGTACATGTTGGCATTCATGGTTCCTCCAATGAACTGTAGCTCCCCAGTGTCAGCAGCACTCATGCAGCCCCAGACCATGACACTCCCACCACCATGCTTGACTGTAGGCAAGACACACTTGTCTTTGTACTCCTCACCTTGTTGCGGCCACACACGCTTGACACTATCTGAACCAAATAGGTTTATCTTGGCCTCATCAGACCACAGGATTTGGTTCCAGTAATTCATGTCCTTAGTCTGCTTGTCTTCAGCAAACTGTTTGCGGGTTTTCTTGTGCATCATGTTTAGAAGAGGCTTCCTTCTGGGACGACAGCAAAACAGACCAATTTGATGCAGTGTGGGGCGTATGGTCTAAGCACTGACAGGCTGACCCCCCACCCCTTCAACCTCTGCAGCAATGCTGGCAGCACTCATATGTCTATTTCCCAAAAACAACCTCTGGATATGACGCCGAGCATGTGCATTCAACTTCTTTGGTCGACCATGGCGAGGCCTGTTCTGAGTGGAACCTGTCCTGTTAAACCGCTGTATGGTCTTGGTCTACAAAGCCTCTAGGAGTCATGCCTGTGATTGTCAGGGTCTTGCAATGTCTCATGGGACTTGTAGTTTCAAATGGAGGGCCGAGGTTTCCTACCCCTGGCCTAGGCCATCTTTATGTAGAGAAAAAATTCATTTTTTCAGATCCTCAGAGAGTTCTTTGCCATGAGGTGCCATGTTGAATTTCCAGTTACCAGTATGAGAGAGTGAGAGCGATAACACCAAATTTAACACATCTGCTCCCCATGCAAACCTGAGACCTTGTAACACCAACGAGTCACATGACACTGGGGAGGGAAAATGGCTAACTGGGCCCAATTTGGACATTTTCACTTAGGGGTGTACTCATCTTAGTTGCCAGCGGTTTAGACTATAATGGCTGTGTGTTGAGTTATTTTGAGGGGATAACAAGTTTACACTGTTATACAAGCTTTATACTCACTACTTTACATTGTAGCAATGGTGGT
This sequence comes from Rana muscosa, assembly GCA_029206835.1. Classification (NCBI taxonomy): domain Eukaryota; kingdom Metazoa; phylum Chordata; class Amphibia; order Anura; family Ranidae; genus Rana; species Rana muscosa. Next base: position 110,142,095 of record CM055116.1, read on the forward strand.
GGGGGGGGAGGGGTGCACTGTTTGCCGCCCCCCCCCCCCCAAAAAAAATGACCATCAGCTGTCACTGCATAACATTAACTCATTGAGGCCCGCGCTATAGCCAAATGACGGCTTCAGCGCGGACCTGAAAATCCGGGAGGCCGTCAATAAACGTCCTCCCCTTTGCTCGTTCCCCGCGCGCGCTCCCGAGCGCGCAGCCGGGAAACTCTATGCTGCCTGTGTCCCTTGGACACAACGAATCACAGATCGCTGTGAATGGCCAATCAGAGTGGCCATTTACTATGCGATCTGTGCAGCCAATGAGAGATGATCTCAAATGTAAACATATGAGATCATCTCTCATTGCCGGCTCTCCCTCCTCACACAGAGATTGCGTGTGAGGAGGGAGAGCGAATCTGCAACATTGTATCAGAACAGTGAGTGATTTTAGAGTGCCATACAGTGCCCACAAGTGCCCATACAGTGACTACAAGTGCCCATAAGTGCCCATACAGTGCCCACAAGTGCCCATACAGTGCCCACAAGTGCCAGTCTGTGCCCACCTGTGCCAGTCTGTGACCACCTGTGCCAGCCTGTGCCAGCCTGTTACCACCTGTGACGTCAGTGATCTGTGCAATCAGTGCCCACCTGTGCCACCTCATCAGTGCCTACCTGTGCCCACCAGTGCCAATCAGTGCCCACCTGTGCCAATAAGTGCCCACCTGTGCCAATCAGTGCCCATCTGTGCAATCAGTCAGTGCACATCTGTGCCGCCAATCAGTGCCCATCTGCTCCGCCAATCAGTGCCCATCTGCTCCGCCTCATCAGCGCCCATCTGCTCCGCCTTATCAGCGCCCATCTGCTCCGCCTCATCAGCGCCCATCTGTTCCGCCTCATCAGTGCCCATCTGTTCCGCCTCATCAGTGCCCATCTGTTCCGCCTCATCAGTACCCATCTGTTCCGCCTCATCAGTACCCATCTGTTCCGCCTCATCAGTGCCCATCTGTTCCGTCTCATCAGTGCCCATCTGTTCCGCCTCATCAGTGCCCATCTGTGCTGCCTCATCAGTGCCCATCAGTGAAGGCTTAGCACAGTGTGTAGTCGCACCACCACCAGCAACCATGTCAAAAAGAGTATTTTCCGCCGAGGAGGCATACCAAATCCTTTCCACGCCCGACGAGAGCAACATGGAGCTCTCTCTTTCAGATTCCCTATCCAATTCAGATTCTGAGTCGGACGTCAATTACGAGCCAGTCCTCAGTAGTGCAACACTGAGTGACTCAGAGGAGTAAGCTAGTCGGCCCGCCAATCGAAGGCGTTCTGGTGAGGAGGCAGTGCCATCCACCAGCACCGCAGTGCCATCCACCAGCACCGCAGTGCCATCCACCAGCACCCCAGTGCCATCCACCAGCACCCCAGTGCCATCCACCAGCACTGCAGTGCCTCGGCAAGAAAGGCCAAGGACCCATGCCAGCCTTCCCTATGCCCTTCAGAACCCCTTGTGGCTTCCTCCTAATTCAGGAGAAGCAAACATTCCCCCTTTCACTGCCCAGCCAGGAGTCCAGGTGGACACTGAGAATTTTACCCCAATCAATTTTTTTGATCTTATCTTTACCGAGGACATGCTATCCAACATTGGTACCCAGTGCAATTTATATGCCCAACAATTTATTTTGAACAATCCTACAGCATATTATGCCCATCCCTATGAGTGGAGAGACCTAACGGTGGAGGAGTTGAAGATTTTTTTAGGCCTCACGTTTTGTATGGGACTCAACCCAAAAAACACTTTGCGTTCCTTTTGGTCAAAACACCCCATCTATCACATGCCAATATTCTCCAAGGTAATGCCCAGAACCAGATACGTCATAATAATGAAATTCCTACATTTTAACGATAACACCCAGTGCCTTCCCCGAAATCACCCAAATTTTGACAGGGTTTTCAAAATTCGGCCCTTACTGAATTATTTTTCCAAAAAATTCCCCCAGTTGTATACCCCGGACCAGCACATATGTGTGGATGAGTCCCTTATTAAATTTAGCGGCAGGCTTCAAATAAAGCAATTCATTCCCAGCAAAAGGGCCCGCTATGGGGTGAAGGTTTACAAGCTATGTGACCGAGTCACAGGGTACACGTATGCCTTCTTAGTGTACGAGGGGAAGGACAGCCAGCTGAGTCCCCCTAATTGCCCAGACTACTTGGGATCAAGTGGTAAATAGTTTGGGACCTCATATACCCCCTGCTGAAAAAAGGCTACCATCTGTACGTTGACAACTTTTATACATCTCTTCCCCTGTTCCATAACCTTCACCGGATGCAGACGCCAGCATGTGGCACCATCAGAAAGAATCGGAAGGGCTTTCCTCAGAGTCTTGTAAATAAGAAGCTGAGAAGAGGAGAATCAGCAAGTCTGAGAAACAAGGAGGTTCTGGCAGTGAAGTGGAAGGACAGAAGAGATGTGTATATGTTGTCTTCCATCCACAACGACACCTTCGTGGAAATCCCCAGAAGGAATGGCCCCATCCGAAAGCCCACTTGCATCCAGGACTACAATTTGTTTATGGGGGGAGTCGACTTCAATGATCAGATGCTCGAACCCTACCTTGCCACAAGACGGACATACCATTGGTACAAAAAAGTTGTAATTTATGTTTTTCAATTGGCCATATACAATTCGTACATCATATACCGCAACTCCACCCAAAACCCCAAACGCTTCCTTGGCTACCAGGAGGACCTTATCACTGCCCTTATATTCCAGAACGGCCCACCCCAAAACATCCGATCTGATGTTATGAGTCGACTCTCCGATCGTCACTTTCCCGATAAAGTCCCTCCCACAGCAACAGGTCGACGATGTAAAAAAAAAATGTAAGGTGTGTACCAGTGGAGGAGTCAGACGAGACACAGCTTATCATTGTGCTGAGTGTCCTTCCCAACCAGGCCTCTGTGTAGTAGACTGTTTTCGCCGTTACCATACTTCACTAAATTATTAGTGAAGTATGGTAAACGTAATCCTCAGTTTCTGCCTTTACACACCTTCACACCCCTTATGCCACTGCCTGCTCTGTAACTGAACCTGGCTTGTTATTCGACCACGCTTCTGTCTAACGAACCTGTACTACCTCTGCCTGATCTGGAACTGACCCTGGACTGTTTTTCGACCATGCTTCTCCATAACGATTCTGTACATACCTCTGCCTGATCTGGAACTGACCTTGGACTGTTTGATCATGCTTTTTGCCTGCCTCTTTGATTGAACTTGTACCCTGCTACTGGACTAGTGGGATTCAACACAGGGGTCTCACATATGTGAGGGGCTCCAGAAAAGTTTTTTTGGATGAAGAAAACATTTTTTTTTGTTTTCTCATCCTAGATTAGGGTCTGGAGACTCGGAGGCTTCAAAGAGATTTGGGTGGGAGAAGCCTCTACCCCTGTCCCCATTCTGTCCTGAACAAGGCCCTACTTCTGCCTGCTGCCTGTAGGACCTATGCCATCATGCCTCTGCCTGTCGCATGAACTGACCACACCACATGGACCTGCCTACTACCAGGACCAATATTTTTGGCACTGTTGACAATATCTCTGCCTGCACTGACCCTGGACTGTATATGGACAGTATCCCTGCCTGCTGCCTGGACAATTGTGTATGCCGTTGCTGACCAAGTCCCTGCCTGCTGCCTGGACCAGTGCTATCCTGCTGTGTAGAACTGCGCTACTAAAACCACAGGTAATCTTTTGTTTACGCTTTGCTCAGCATAATGTATTTTGGGGTGTAATTCTTGGTATGTGCATGCTATGTGTCCCTAGAACATCTGATGGCGTTCCTTGCATGTTGGGCCTCTGTATGTGGACAGGCTGTGTAAAAGTCCCACACATTTGGTATCACCATACTCAGGAGGAGTAGCAGAATGTATTTTGGGGTGTCATTTTTGCTATGTAAATGATAAACTGACAACTTTGTGTAAAACAAAATGCGTTTTCATTTTTTTTCCACATTTTCCAAAAACTTCTGGAAAAAAATGAACTGTTCAAAAGACTCATTATGCCCCAGAGATTATACGTTAGGGTGTTAGCTTTCCAAAATGGGGTCATTTTGTGGGTGTTTCTATTGTCCTGGTGCTCCAGGGCCTTCAAAAGTGTAATAGGTAGTCAACTAGTTAGATGTGTAATTTATGCTCCTAGAACACCTAATGGTGCTCCCTGCATGTTGGGCCTCTGTATGTGGCCAGGCAGTAAAAAAGTCCCACACATGTGGTATCGTTATACTCAGGAGGAGTAGCAGAATGTATGCACATGCCATGTGAGAGAAATAAGCTATTACAATGACAATTTTGAGAAAAAAAAAAATCTTAATTTTCCAAAGAATCGTGGGAAAAAATTACAACTTAAAATACCTCACCATGCCTCTTACTAAATACCTTGGAATGTCTACTTTCCAAAAAGGGGTTATTTGGGGGCATTTGTACTTTCCTGACTTGTTAGGGTCTCAAGAAATGAGATAGGCCGCCAGTACATCAGATGTGATAAAAAATTTATGATTTGCACTATAGCTTGTAGACTCTAAAATTTTCACACAGACCAAATAATTTCCCAAAATTTTGGGTTATTTTTATCAAAGATATGTAGCAGTCTAAATTGTGGCCAAAATGTATAAAGAAAAATTAATAATTTGCAAAATTTTATCACAGAAACTAAGAAAAAATTATTTTTTTCAAAATTTTCAGTCTTTTTTCATTTATAGCGCAAAAAATAAAAAACCCAGAGGTGATCAAATACCACCAAAAGAAAGCTCTATTTGTATGAAAAAAAGGACAAAAAAATCAGTTGGGTACAGTGTTGCATGACTGAGTAATTGTCATTCAAAATGTGAGAGCACTGAAAGCTGAAAATTGGTCTGAGCAGGAGGGGTGTTTAGGTGCCCAGTAAGCAAGTGGTTAATATGTGTTTAGGGCAACCTAGCGTCTATCTTTGTTTGTGAATGCCATCTTCTCCTATGTAACAGAAGAGGAAAAAAGGAATGGGTATTTTCAAGGTGGACTATGTTAGGTGGTGTGTCATGTCTATAGTACAAAATGTATCTCCTCGAGTCCTTTGGAATAGAAATCCTCTTAAATGCTGATGTCACAATAGTATTAAGTGTGAAAAAAGGAAAAAGTAACTTACTTCTGAGAGACTGGATAGAGAGATTACTGTTACTGACAGTGGGTGAGATGGTACATTTTTGGCATATGCACTCCTTTCCATTAAAAGTCACACGATCGCCAGGAGGAAACGGGTTTCTAAGATACAAAGGAGTTTTACATTAACAAAGAAACTTCCAGAAATGTAGTTACTAGGACAACACAAATTGAAAGACATTTCAGATGGTCATAAAAATTCAATAAAGGGAACAGTAACCCCAAAGCCAGCCAAAAGTTACAATATTATTATATGATCTCCGTTATATTCACCAAGAACTAGGAAGAGTGAAGGTCTAATTGGTTTATTATAAATAGTAATAAACATTTAGGTTGGCCTTTGTAGTACACAGTAATTTGTAAGATGGTCATATGCATTACAATCTGCTAGTAGAATCTTCTTACAACCTTCTTTAGACCCCTTTCACACTGGAGAAGTTTTTCAGGGGCTTTAGCGCTATAAATAGTGCCTGTAAAGCGCCTGAGAGAAGCCTCATCTGCAATCCCAGTGTGAAAGTCCGAGGGCTTTCACACTGAGGCGCTGCGCTGGCAGGGCTTCAAAAAAAGTCCTGCAAGCAGCTTCTTTGCTGCGCTTTAGGAGTGGTGAATACACCGCTCCTAAAGCGCCACTTCCCATTGAAATCAATGGGAATGCGCCTGCAAAGTGCCTTGGCAGCGGCGATTTGTGGGCGCTTTTAACCCATTATTCGGCCACTAGCGGGGGTTAAAAGGCCGTATGAAAGGGCTTTAAAGTGGCTGTAAACCCTTACAGACCACTTAGACCTACAGGTAAGCCTAGATTAAGGCTTACCTGTAGGTGCAAGAAATATCTCCTAAACCTACACGCTTAAGGAGATATTTGCAAAAAAGACAGCACCGATGTCTACGGCGCATGCGCGCCGTAGACAACAGCGCAGGCGCACTGAGCGTGCCGTTTCTTAATGGAATCGTGCCGTCCCTGACGGCTCCCGCGCGCATGCGGGGGAGTGACGTCATCGCGGCTCCGGCCAGTTACAGTGCCGAAGCCGCGATACAAGGAAGTGAGATGGCGGCGGTGGAGGAGAGGAACGAGGGCAGCTGCGTGGGCTTCGATCTCAGGAAAGTAATTCATAATAAGCTAGTATGCTATGCATACTAGCTCATTATGCCTTTGTCTTTCAGGTTGTATTTTTTTTTCTGTTTTGGATTTACTTCCTCTTTAAGACCCCTTTCACACTGGGGCATTTTCAGGCGCTTTAGCGTTAAAAAAAGCACCTGTAAAGCGCCTGAAAGAAGCCTCATCTGCAATCCCAATGTGAAAGCCTGAGTGCTTTAAGAGCCCTTTCACACTGCCAGCACCCGAAAAACGCTGGTAAAGTGCCGCTAAAACAAGGGGTGCTTTACCGGTGTTTTTTGAGCGCTAGTGGGGCGCTTTTAACCCCCGCTAGTGGCTGAATAAAGGGTTAAAAGCGCCCACAAAGGCGCTTTGCAGGCGCTTTGCCTGCACTTACCATTCATTTCAATGGGAAGGGGCGCTTTAGGAGCGGTGTATTCACTGCTCCTAAAGCGCTGCAAAGAAGCTGCTTGAAGGACTTTTTTTTGACGACCTGCCAGCGGCTCAGTGCGAAAGCACTCAGGCTTTCACATTGGGATTGCAGATGAGGCTTCTTTCAGGCGCTTTACAGGCGCTTTATGTAAAACGCCTGAAAAACGCCCCAGTGTGAAAGGGGTCTAAGGCCCCTTTCATACTGGTGCAGGGGCGGCGTTGGCGGTAAAGCTCTGCTATTTTTAGCGGCGCTTTACCGTCATGTTTGTGGAGGTATTTGGCCGCTAGCGGGGTGCTTTTAACCCCCGCTAGCAGCCGGAAAAGGGTTAAAACCACCCACAAAGCGCCGCTTTGCCGGCGGTATGGCCGCGGTGCCCATTAATTTCAATGGGCAAGAGAGGTGGAGGAGCGGTATACACACCGCTCCCTTACCGCTCTAAAGATGCGGCTTGCAGGACATTTTTTAACGTCCTGCCAGCGCACACTTTCACACTGGAGTGAAGGGACAGGCTCTTTCAGGGTGCTTTGCAGGCGCTATTTTTAGCGTTATAGCGCCTCAGTGTGAATGGGGTCTAAGACAACGTGTTACTAAGCCCACAACAGTAAAATCTGTCTGTATCTGCAGTAAAGCATGCTTGTTATATCCACTGTGGAAACTAAGGGGTTAATCCTCTGCATTGTGTAAAAAAGCTGTTTGATCCTATCTTCTCTGATTCTCCCCTTCATCCACTGTCCCCAATCTCCTGATTAGACAGAGCCTCTGGAGTCACTCTGCACATGCTCAGTTTTGTGTCTATTGCTAGAGAGTTTTTTGGTAAGGGATAGGAGTTCATAAATCTAAAGTCACCGCCATTTTTTCTTCGCTTTTTATTTATTTATTTTTATCCTGGAATACTGCCTATGTTTACACTAGTAGTAGTTTTAAACATGAACCCATATGTGGAGTCTTGCTGTCTGTATGACGCACCCATTTGAGGTTGCCTGTCCCAATAAATAACAGCAAAAGCAATATTTTTATTATTACAATAAATACCTATGGTTGCAGGAATATATATCTTGCCCAGAAATTATTGAAAAGACCTATTAATTTATTATTGGAAGCGTTGGAAGAAAGACTGGTGATATCACAGAATGTATTCTGACCTCATACAGTTGAATTCTTATTTAAAGTGTAACTAATTCCGGGACCATTCACTATATCGCACAGTACACAGAACATGGAAGGCAATTCGTTTAGTAAATATAAACTGCTAAATACCTTTTCTCATCAGCAGTATATAGCAGTCTTGTGACTTCTATCAGTGTCTGGTTAAAACTTATAGGAGTTTTCATTTTTCTCTGACTGTCCTATGAGGCTTCAGGTCCACTGACCCTCTGTCTGGAAAGTGCTGATTGGCTCTGTGCTAATCACATGCACCCTCCCCCCCAAAAAAAACTCCCAAGGCTCTGTACTTACAGGAGATGGATTGGGGACAGTGGAAGAAGGGGAGGATCAGAGAAGACAGGATCAAACAGGCTTTTTACACAATGCAGAGGCTTCTGCTTCTAAGCTTCTAATCCACTCCCTGGTAATCTCTCTCCTTGACTACTGCAACTCCCTCCTCATTGGCTTAACTCTAAATAGGCTATCCCCATCATCCATCATGAATGCTGCTGCCAGACTCATCCACCTCACAAACCGCTCAGCATCTGCTATACCCCTCTGCCAATCCCTTCATTGGCTGCCACTCAACCAACAAGTTAAATTCAAGATACTAACAATAACTTACAAAGACACCCACAACCTGGCCCCCAGCTACATCACTAACCTAGTCCTAAAATACCAACCTAATCGTTCTTTTCGCTCCTCCCAAGACCTCCTGCTTTCTAACTCCCTCGTCACCTCATCCCATGCTCGCCTTCAAGACTTCTCCAGATCTTCTCCCATCCTCTGGAATGCTCTACCCCAATCTGTCCGACTTTCTCCTACTTTATCCACTTTCAGACGATCCCTAAAAACTCATCTCTTCAGAGAAGCCTATCTGGCCCCAACATAACAACTGTTTATTTATCTTCTCCATCAGCACATCCCCCACAGTTATTACCTCTTGTATCTCTTGACCCTCCCTCCTAGATTGTAAGCTCTAAGGAGCAGGGCTCTCTGATTCCTACTGTATTAAAGTGTATTGTATTTATACTGTCTACCCTCAAATTGTAAAGCTCTGCCTAAACTGTTGGCGTTATATAAACCCTGTATAATAATAATAATAATAATAATAATAAAAATTGTTGCAGGTTTAGTAACACCTTAAATTAAACCTGACCTGGCCTAAATGGTTTCTTGGCAAAAGCACTGCTGAAGTGCAGGCACCTTTAGCCTCCACTACTCACTGAAGGGCTTAGTACCAGGAATGTGTGGGGCTTAACGTTGACTTGGTAGAAGCCAAGGCCCCATGTACCGCCATAATCGTATATTATAGGGAAGCTCTGGAGAGATAAAGGGATCAATGTGAAGGCCAACACAGGCACTTGTAGGCACCATGGACAACTGTCTTGATCCTAAAACATTTAAGGCCAGTTCAGTTTAACAGTAAAACTTTGCTATCGGTTAATTCTGATCATACTCTTTAAGTCGCACATCTTAAGCCTGATGAAGGAAAGCAGCCCCTTACTCACTTGCACACAGCGCATACAAAACAACGAGGATGATAGGTTTTTCCCAGCGCAGAGACCACCTCCCCTTCAATAAAATCATCGCAGCTGAAGCATCTGGTGCCATACAGCCTCTGATAGTCCTGAGTACAAACGTAATCTCCTTGACGCACAAAGAATCCTCCCTGGGCCAGGTCACATCCGCAGACTAAAAGAAAAGAAATAATAACATTACTTCCCGAACAAAACATTTCAAATCAAATTCAGATCCACAGCAATCTATGGCAGTAGATTAAAAAGAACAACCTCAATCTTACCACAGCTTCAGCGTAGAAATCTAAGCACAGGTATCCAAGTGTAGTAAACAGTAACAATCAAAGTGAAGGTTATCCTGGCTGCACATAGGTTAAATGGCATGTAAAGATGGGCACTAATAAAACACAGGCGACAGTACATTGTGATAATCTGTCACATCAAATCTGTGCATGGTCAGTAAACTTAATTCAGATTGGCGGCCATAGATTACAGCACTCTGCACATCACTGTCACTTATTGTTCGAAATTAACTGTTATTTATGTATATTACCTGTAGCAAGGTGTTATTATAGGCCGTATCCTAACAGACTGCAATTGATGCCTAATGGGAACATGGCTCTCTCTGGTGCTCGTTTTGTGTTATAATTTGGAAGTTGTTTGGTTCTGTCATGTTAAGAACAAAGCATGGTGGGCATTGTAGTGCAAGAGACAGAGACTCTATTGTTGTGGGTTGGATTTAGATTACAATACCCACAAATCCCACTGTGCTACCAAAATGCAATCCGCCATGCACAGCCTGTTGGGGGAACTGATTTAAGGCAGAGGCGGGGCCTCAGCCCGCTCTCTCGGGACGCCATCTTCAACAGGCAAGAGGCCTGCTGTGTGCGAGCCTGGGCCGGAGAAGCCTGGGCCTAAAGTTACTGAGAGAAAGGATCGCCTGACGAGGGATCCTTGTGGACAGCCTCGCTGATCGAGCCAGAGAGGGATCGGTCTACACTTCACAGCATCCAGAGTCACCTATCCACCGGCACCTTGTGAACAGCTGAGCGGAGGACCAGGGGCCTCGTGTTACAGAGAGACTGAGAATAAGGAGAGGTTCCAGGTGGAGTGTACCGGCGAGGCCTCATTTGGTGAGAAGGCACTTGCCTATCAACATAGTTAACTGAGTCAAAGGAAGGTGGTTTTTATAGTTCCACGTATACTTGCTGGCATCTGCAGTGCCGCAAGTAGGGATACGTTACACCTGAGAGTGATACAGAAGCTGGGAAGAACTAGTGTTTGCTCTGCCTATACACTGCATGCATCAAGTGATTGTTATTCTCTTTCACCCTGTTTTGGAATACAAATAGATAAGTGCACCAACGAAGCTAGCAGAAGACTAATTGACTCTTAAAGGAACAGTCATCCGTTTACTTTAACCTTGGGAGTTCTACAACGGGACATTCACCAGTTGAACTGTCCACTAGGGGGAGCCATATAGCTTATGATCTTATATGTTCCGTATAACTGTTTGCATCACTTGGTTATTTCGCTATCTGGGTGAGTTGTCTGGGACTTGGTGGAGAAGTGTCTCGGGGCTGGTGCCATTGCATTGAGAGATTCCTCCACCATACACCCAGTCAGATCTGACCCTAGGTTATCCTATTTGTGTCTGGAAGCAGAGACCTTCTGTACCAGTGGTGTCACATTGACTTTTACAGTGAGCTGTGTGTAGTCAATCTTGTCGGTGTAACCATTGTTTTAATCTTTTGCCAAGTAAACATCTTACCACTGGTTAAGCTACATCTTGTGTGGGACTCTGTCTATTGCAGCTGTGGGGCACCAAGGTAACAATATTTAAATATATATATCTGTGTGGTATTATTGTGGTTCCCTATTGCCATTGGGTTCCACAATCATATTATTGTCCAGTTGTGCCAAGGAGGGGATCGAGCCAAACAGGCAGAGTGCAGACCCAAAAATATAACCAGCAGCTCCAACGGGGGTAGTGCTACATACCTATTGTAATTGTTTGTAAAAGTCTACCTTGAAAAGAAACACATAAGGAAAATTAAGGCAATATAATTATGATCCACCAGAAAATACATGTCAGTAACATAAAGTATATCTAAAAGCAAAACCTTATTTTGGTTTTGGATGGAGTTGGGAAGGATTAGCCCTTCCGCCAAGTTTCATTGTGTTCTGTGTCCCTGCTGGGAAGATTCTCCCCTATGTTTTCCCTGTGACTATTGCGATGAGTTGTCTCAAGAGTAATGCCCCGTACATACTAGCTCTCTATCTTTTGTCAACCGTCTTTGCCCGTTTTCCCGTCGGAAAAAGTCAGATAGAGCATACACATGGTCGGAATTCCTGACCAAAAGCTCTCATCTGACTTTTTCCGACGGGAAAACCGGCCGTGTGTAAGGGGCATAAGAAGGTAGATATTTGCCAGCACACCACGGATGGGCACAGAGTGGCGTCCAAATGTGTAGTTTATTGCATGATCACAACACAAGAAAAGTGCAACGTTTCGGAGTCACGCAAGACCCCTTCATCAGGCATGTTGTTGCTACAGCACCCTATTTCTGAGAGCTTATACTAGGAACGTGTGCGATGGGAATATGAAACATTATGTCTCAAGAGTAAGGCCTCATGTACACTGCAGCTGGTAAACGGACGTTTAGGAGCAGTTGGGCGTTTTTTTCAGCTGCCCCTCCTCTATGTTATCTTACCAGTACATGTACACAGGGTCGTTCATAGTCGTCTCTAGGCAGTTGAGTCTACAAGCATTTTTTGGAAAGCAAAAAAAATGCGTTCAGGACGGATGTTCAGATGCATTTGAAACGCCAAATGCCTGTAACAGCTTGTAAACGCAGTAACTCGCGTTTAGCCGCGTTTCGTTTACAGGCCTTTTTCATTTTTGACTATTTGCAAAAAAAATGCTTCTAAATGCAAACGCGGCTATACCCGGATAAATGCGGCATGTAAGCGCGGCAAAACTGACGTTTTTAAACATCGGTTACTATCTGTCAAGTTAAATCGTTCAAGAGAGGGTTTAAAACGTCCCATGTACATTAAGCCAAGTAGGTAAGAAAAAATCTTCTGATGTGGACAAATATTCTGGTAAGAACTGCCTAAGGTGGGAATTCCCTTTACACTGGAGAGCTTTCCTCTCACTTCCTGTTGCATCTCCCAGGAAATTAAGGGAAATCTCCCCCTCAAAATATACAGTAAAAATTAAACTGATAGGGGATTCCCTACTCTATCAAAAACTAAAAAAGTTGGTTATGCTGTGAAAATGTGATAGCTTTATTAAACCCTGCCTGACTGAGTTTTAAAAACATGAATATACTGGGGATAGTAATCTGGTTAAGAGCACAAGTAAAAGGCGGTGAAGAATCAGGCGCCACTAAAGCTATTGGTTTCCAGTAACCCCCCAAGGGAAAGGGCCTTAGGATAATAGAGTGTTATTTATTAACCTTTCAGGAAGGTACAGGAGATGTAGTAAGTGTTGTGTCCTTGCAAAGAAGGCCATGTCCTTGTAAAGAATGGTACATCTCCAGGATTAGGACTCTCAATGCTTAAAAGAGAAACATATTATCTGAGGAGATGAAAATGGACTGCTTAAAAAAAAAGTCTGGAGGGGTATTATTTAGATGTCGACCGATATGGTTTTTTTTCTGGCCGATGCCGATATTTAGAAATCGGGGCGGCCGATGGCTGATTATATGATGCCGATTTTTGCAGCCGATATTTTTAGGCCGATTTTTTTTTTTGCCACTGGCTCGTGGCACTTAAAGGTGACACTGGCAAGTGGCACTGATTGGCAGGTGGCACAAATTGGCACTGGCAGGTTGCACTGGATGCCACTAATTGGCAGCCCCAGCAGCTATCCAGCCAATGATCGGGCCGTTAAAGAAAGGGGCGGTCCACATACATGTAGCGGTCCACCCAGATCCCATCCCATTGGCTGGTGTTGAATAGCTGGGTCCCACCCACCCCGGGTCCCGCCCACCCCGACATCCAACCTCACTAATGACAGCTCCCTTCTCTCTCTCTCTCTCTCCATAACGTTTCACACACCGCGGCACTGCTCTGCAGACAGAGTGTGGAGAAGGAAGAAGGAACCCCACGTTCCTCCTCCCTTCTCCACACTCTGCTGGCACAGGTGCGGGCAGTGTTAAATATCGGCCTAATTTGGATAATAATCGGCCGATGACGATTCCTACAAAATGGCCGAATATCGGCCGATATATCGGCCGGCTGATATATTGGTCGACCTCTAGTATTATTCTCAGAGTGAGAGCAGGGAAAGGCCAGCAATATTATTGATAACTATGGGAAAATGGTTTCCAGATTATCCCATGGAGTTCCTTAGGTGAGCAATAGGATGGAATGTGAAGTACCGAAAAAGGAAAATTTAGAACCCTGCTGCAGGAAACTGCCTGAATATACGGCACTGATTGTTTTCATTGAAAATATAGGGGAATTCCACTGAGTGGAATAAAATAATAGATGGAAACAGGGATACCATAGATTTCTGTGCCATGCTATGAAGAACAAACTTCTAAAATATTTGAGACTGATTCCTGTAGATGAGGTTAAGAAATCCCAAAAGAGAGAAAGGGGATAGGGCTTGTAAATAATCAAACATCATAGGGAGTAGAAACCCAATTATGGGAAGAAACTCCACAATTAAGAGGAATGCAGGAATAAATGGGATAGCATGTTTAAGGACGGCTTTCTATCTATGTGCAAAAATACCCAAGTAATCCTAGCAATAAAGACACTAATGCCGCGTACACACGACCGTTTTTAATGTCATTGAAAAAAAACTTTGTTTTTCTCGACGTGATTCTTCTCAAGCCTGCCTTGCCTACACACTATCGTGAAAAAAAAATGCTCGAGCAAAGCGCGGTGAGGTACAACACGTACGACGGCACTATAAAGGGGAAGTTCCATTCAGATGGCGCCACCCTTCATGTTAGTAAAGTTTGTTGAGCAACGATTCGCGCTTTTCAGCCTTGTGCTTTTCAGTCCGTTACAGCGTGACGAATGTGCTATCTCAATTACGAACGCTAGTTTTACCAGAACGAGCGCTCCCGTCTCATACTTGATTCTGAGCATGCGCATTTTTTTCACGTCGTTAAAGCCCACACACGGGCGTTTTTCATGACGAGAAAAACGACAATGTAAAAAACGACGTGAAAAATTAGAGCATGTTCCAATTTTTTCTTGGCCATTTTTCACGTCGTGAAAAATGCTCTGAAGCCTACACACGATCATTTTTATTGACCATTTTAAAAAATTTCATTTTTCTCGTCATTAAAAACGGTCGTGTGTACGCGGCATAAGAAGTGCAAGAATGTAAGAAAAAAAGGTCAAACAGAAGAAAGCTTTGAAGTTCAAAAGTCAAATAAAAGAGAACAAGGAGCTCCAAGGAAAAACCTGGATACAACTAACAAGTGATCCAGTAAAAACAACAGACAGCCTCCCGCATTGGAGATGGGTGAGTCTTTATGCAGAATGCTGAACCAAGGATTTGGGGGCCTCGAGATCTGTGGCATGAATGAGAAAAAAAGACTGGATGTCAATGAGGAGCTGCTGTAAAAGCAGAGAAGGATGAGGGTGACCCATTTCATCTTCACAGCTTCTGCTGCTGGGAGGTGATCAAAACCATAAAAACTGGGTTTAGATTCATAACTCTTTTGGGTCTAAAATAAGTTTTTACATTTTTTGCTTTTTGATTACTTCACCGCTGACTCCTCCATGTGAATTTAGAAATTAGATATAGAGTTTGGAAGATATTTTGAACAGTTGGGTGGTGGTACACTCTTAGCACTAGAGTAGGGTTGCCACCCTTTCTTCACTTTAGCAGCGCACAGCAATCTTTTTTTATATTATGAACTATACATATATTTTGGAATTAAATAACATTTCTAATCAAATGAAGTTAATCACAAGAGTCCCCCTTTACATCAGAGTCCACAGAGTTCCCCTTTTACTTCTGAACTCCTAGACTTCCCTTACACTGTAAGGGGGGGGGACTCTGCAGACTCTGATGTAAGGGAGAACTCTGGGGACTCTGACATATGGGATGCTCTGGGAACCCCGATCTAAACGGGAACACTGAGAACTCTGATGTACGGAGAGGACTCTGATGTAAGGGGGTACACTGTGGATTCTGGTGTAAAGGGGAACTCCGATGTAAGGGGTGCTCTGAGAACCTTGATTGACCTTAGTGTACTCACTTACACACACTAGGGGCGGGAGGAAGAGAAGCAGCTCAAGCCCTTTCTTCTCTCCAATCTGTGTGGGGGTAGGGGTAATTGTTAGTGCTGGCTTTGGGCAGTGTGAAAGAGAGTGTATCAGACACTCTTAGCTTACACAACTGCTGCCAGCAACCCTGCTAAGAAGCCATAGTCTGGTCTGAATAATGTGTCCGGGTTTCAGGTGGTCTCGCATAATTCCAAACCCAAACTGTCCGGGTGAATCCTGCACAGGTGGCACCCTTACACTAGAGGGATCAGGAAACACATGGTCAATGTGCCTTGAAGGGAGAGTAAATTACATGCTCCTTAAGGGCATCATCAGTTTCCTAGGCACACAATGCTCTATGTATGTGAATGGACATTAGGCACGTGCGAGAGTCAAGTTTAGTACCCTGTAGGAGCCTAGCAAAGCCAAAACACAAAGCTTTAGACATTCTCTCCAAAAGCTTCAGGGTATGCAAGTCTTCCCTGGAGATGAAACAATATCTTTTATAAGAAATGATCCACTCTGACATGGAGGCATAAGTGTGAGTCACCGCCAATATTGCACAAACAGGTATACCAGTCAGCTCAGACTCATACCTTAGAACAGAGTCCACAAGGATAAACATAGGTACATGCTTAGATGGGAACAAGCTCTTGGGGAGGAACTTTCTATAGAACAGTGGTGGATTGTGTGGTTTCGGGCGGCTAAAAGCTCTATTTGTACTCTCTATGTACAGTGAGAGAAAACGGTATTTGATCCCCTGCTGATTTTGTATGTTTGCCCACTGACAAAGAAATGATCAGTCTATCATTTTAATGGTAGGTTTATTTTAACAGACAGAATAACAACAAAGATATCCAGAAAAATGCATTTAAAAAAAGTTATAAATTGATTTGCATTTTAATGAGTGAAATCAGTATTTGATCTCCTATCGATCAGCAAGATTTCTGGCTCCCAGGTGCCTTCTATACAGGTAACAAGCTGAGATTAGGAGCGCTCTCTTAAAGGGAGTGCTCCTAATCCCAGCTTGTTACCCATATAAAAGACACCTGTCCACAGAAGCAATCAATCAATCACATCCCAATCTCTTCACCATGGTCACGACCAAAGAGCTGTCCAAGGATGTCAAGGAGACAAGATTGTAGACCTACACAAGGCTGGAATGGGATACATTCCTTTTGTGTGTAGCAGCTCCCCAGCACCCCCTAATTACTTACCTGAGCCCAACTCTCTTCTCCAGCAATGTCCACGAGTGTCTAAGCCATCCTGGACACTCCTCCTGATTGCCTGAGACACATCAGTGGCGCCATTGGCTACCGCGGCTGTCAATCAAAGTCAGTCAGCCAATCAGGGGAGAGAGGGTGCGTGGCCGTGTTGGGGCTCCATGTCTGAATGGATACAAGGAGCTCTGACTCGGCTCGATGCCCCCATAGAGAGCTGCTGGCTGAGGGGGCACTCGATAGGAGGGAGGGGCCAGGACCTGCAAAAAGGGACCCGAGAAGAGGATTCAGGCTGCTTTGTGCAAAACCAACTTGGCCTCTGTTTAGGGAGAAGATCCCTCCGGAGAGTTACTGGGACCCTTCCTTCACTGTGACTTCTGCACCAGCAGGGGCAGATCCAGGGGGGGCAACAGGGCAATTGCCCCCCCCCCGAGACCACACTCACTTGCTTGCTCCTTTTTTTTTTGCGCCTGATCTCCCGAACTTTGGGGACCCGGTACTGGCCGGCCGTTGGTCTCCTGGACCCCAAACTTGGCACACATGTCTCCTCTACAAGTGTGCAAAGTTTAGTGTCTGGGGGACCTATGGCCGGGGAGCACTGATTTTTTAAAACCGGGCACCCCTGCCATAGACTCCAATGTTAAACGGTAATTTCTCTGGTGAATTTGCGGACCTGGTACAGGCCAGTCGTAGGTCCCTTGGACACCAAACTTGGCACACATGTAGCCCAATGTCTTCTCTACATGTGTGCAAAGTTTGGTGTATGGAGGACCTACGGCCGGGGAGTACTGAATTTTTAAAACCGGGCACCCCTTCCATAGACTCCAATGTTAAACGGTCATTTCTGCAGTGATTTGCGGACCCGGTACCGGCCGGTTTTAGGTCTTGTGGACCCCAACCTTGGCATACATGTAGCCCCATGTCTTTTCTACAAGTTTTCAAAGTTTGGTGTATGAGGGACCTACGGTCGGGGAGCACAGATTTTTTAAAACCGGGCACCCCTTCCATAGACTCCAATGTTAAACGGTAATTTCTCCAGTGAATTTGCGGACCCGGTACCGGCCGGTCGTAGGTCTTCTGGACCCCAAACTTGCCACACATGTAGCCCCATGTCTCCTCTATAAGTTTGAAAAGTTTGGTGTCTGGGAGACCTAGGGCCGGGGAGAACCGATTTTTCAAAGCCGGGCACTCCTTCCATAGACTCCCATGTTAAACATCAGTCTAGTCATGGGCACAGTGAGGCATGGGCACAGTGAGACAAAGTGAGGCACAGTGAGGCATGCAGATGGACACCCTAGGCTTATACTTGAGTCAATAAGTTTTCCCAGTTTTTTGGGGTAAAATTAGGTGCCTCGGCTTATATTCGGGTCGGCTTATACTCGAGTATATACAGTACTTGTTCTGTGGCTGCCGCTGCCTTTCTGAGTCTCTCTCTGAGTTTCTCACATCAGCCGATCAGCTGCGACGAGAGAGAGACTCGTCTAATGTAGTTACGTGGCGCACTGACACGATACCAGGAGCGGAGGAAGAGGTGGGTGGAGCCTCTTCCCTGCACTCGTTGCTAACGCCTGGGCCGCTTGGCGTCTAGCAACGAGTGACGTCAGTGAGTCATGTCAGGCCGCTCTGTGGGCAGGTGCGATAGCGTGCGGCTCCGCTTGCGGCGCGGTTTGTTGTCAGGGGGCGGCGCGGTTCGTGGGCAAGGCAGGCAAGTTAGTGACAATCCGCAAGGTGTGGCAGGCGACGTGGCAAGTGACAATCCGCAAATTGTTTCAGGTGACGTGGCAAATGACAATCTGCATCTGGTGGCAGGCAAGTGACAATCAGCAAGGTGTGGCAGGTGACGTGGCAAGTGACAATCCGCAAGGTGTGGCTAGTGACAATCCGCAAGGTGTGGCTAGTGACAATCCGCAAGGTGTGGCTAGTGGCAATCCACAAGATGTGGCAGGTGACGTGGCAAGTGACAATCCGCAACGTGTGGCAAGTGACACGCTCAGGGCTTCCACTAATTGCAGGCGACGGTGGCAAGTGACACACTCGGGGCTCCCACTGATTCTGCATTGAACTATTTAATTTCATATTACAATGTAATAATAGAAATAATGCGCTTCAATCATCCTGACACCATAACAACCATGGTGCCGGGATGATTGAAGCGCCGACACCAACCATTTCCCCAATAAATTTACCACAAAAAAAACATTTTTTGGCAGTACCCCTCCCGAGAAAAGACTCTGGATCCGCCCTTGTGCACCAGTCCCTCGGAACGGTTCCTCCCCCAGCCTCCTCTTTCAAGATACGAGTCCCCTCGCAAGGCGGCACCCTGAGACTCCTCGATCCCTGATGGGCTCCAGCCGAAGGTGTTGGGCCCAGGCCTCCGCTGCAGCCCCAGGACTAAAGGTGCCTGGGACTTATCCACCGACCACGAACTTCAGACCCACCCCTGGGCTAAGGGTGCCCAGGGCAGACAGGAACAAGAACCACGAACAGGCAGCGTCTGCCCCTTTTATATCCTCTCCCAGCATGCCCAGCAGGTAGACCACACCCACTGTATGGCTGCCGAGAGGGGACACACAAGGCACAGCACTGTATCAGCGGTTCAACCCTGGCCTACTATGGCAGCGCCACCTGCAGGCCACAGGGAACTGTAGTACCCCAATACTCCACCTGTGGACCAAAATGGTTTCAAGAACTCTAACAATTAGGGTGTTTGGGTATAACTACACCCAAACACTTCCCCTAAATTTAGCACCCCGCTACACTATATTGATGTGCTGCTAATTATTCACTGTCCAACCACAAAACCGAAAAGATCCTAGACCAGGCTGTATTGTATTGTACTTTATTGTATTGTATTTATTGTATTGTATTTTAGCGCTATATCGCCCGCAAAGCACCTCAGTGTCAAAGCAGCCTTAGATGTGATTTCCTATTAGGATTATATTACCAAATTGACATTTTTGTTGCAGGGGATGCCTAAAATCTGACTTATATCTTAGTGTAGACCTCTGGGAAAATCAGCCAATCACACAAGCAGGAAATTATGTTTCTGGGGGGCGTTCTGCATACATTTTGTGTACAGAACACCTCCATGTAGCCATATTGCATTTTTTAGAAAATTACAGCGGCTGCAGGTTGAAAAGAAAAGGTAATTTTTAATAACATTCAATTACAATATGACCTGTGTCGCAATTGTATAAGCTATATAATTTTTTCTTTATTTGCTATTTTTTTCCTCCACGAAAGTTGAGTTACCCTCTAACATTTCTGCCTCAGAGTTCCATTCTAAAGCAGAATGTGTAGAGATAAACAACTCTGGGTGGTTAGGAGGTCAGCTAATTTTCATAATAGTTACCATTAGGGATGAGCTTCGAGTTCGAGTCGAACTCATGTTCGACTCGAACATTGCCTGTTCGCCCGTTCGCCGAACAACGAACAAATTGGGGTGTTCGCGGCAAATTCGAAAAATCTATGGGAGAAATCTAAAGTGCTAATTATAAAGGCTTATATGCAAGTTATTGTCCTAAAAAGTGTTTGGGGACCGGGGTCCTGCCCCAGGGGACATGTATCAATGCAAAAAGAAGTTTTAAAAACGGCCGTTTTTTCGGGAGCAGTGATTTTAATAATGCTTAAAATGAAAAAATAAAAGTGAAATATTCCTTTAAATTTCGTACCTGGGGGGTGTGTATGATATGCATGTGAAGTGGCGCATGTTTCCCGTGCTTAGAACTGTCCCTGCAAAAAATGTCATTTTTGAAAGAAAAAAATGCATTTAAAACTGACTCGCGGCTATTAATGAATTGTCGGCTCCCGGCAATACATACAAAAGTCATTGATAAAAAAATAAAAAAAAAGCGTGGGTGTTCCCCAGAATTCAATTACCAGGCCCTTCAGGTCTGGAATGGATATTAAGGGGAACCCCGCCGCAAATTTAAAAAAAAATTGACGTGGGGTTCCCCCAAATATCCATTCCAGGCCCTTCAGATCTGGCATGGATTTTAAGGGGAACTCCACCCCAAATTTAAAAAAAAAATGGCGTGGAGTCCCCCTAAACATCCATACCAGACCCCTTATCCGAGCACGCAACCTGGCCGGCCGCAGGGGAAAAGGGGGGGACGAGAGAGCGGCCCCCCCTCCCTCCTGAACCGTACCAGGCCACATGCCCTCAACATGGGGAGGATGTCCCCATGTTGATGGGGACAAGGGCCTCATCCCCACAACCC
The DNA here is from genome assembly GCA_029206835.1 of Rana muscosa. Lineage (NCBI taxonomy): Eukaryota > Metazoa > Chordata > Amphibia > Anura > Ranidae > Rana > Rana muscosa. The sequence continues at coordinate 110,163,126 of CM055116.1, forward strand.
TTGCCCGGTGGTTGTGGGGGTCTGCGGGCGGGGGGCTTATCGGAATCTGGAAGACCCCTTTAACAAAGGGGACCCCCAGATCCCGGCCCCCCCCTATGTGAATTGGTAAGGGGTACATTGTACCCCTACCATTTCACGAAGAAAGCGTAAAAAAATGTTTAAAAAAAACACACAAACACCTTGAAAAAGTCCTTTATTAAAAAAAAAAAAAAACATTCCAGCGGTGAAATCCAGTGTCCCGCGGCGATCCCGATGTCCAGCGCTGTCCTTCATTGGTTGTGCCTGAGCGGACCTGATAGGGAACTCCCTCTCAGTATTTTAAATGTATAGACCCGCCCCTTCTAAAGTTCCCCATCAGGTCCGCTCAGCGGACCAGATGCGGAACATGAGAAGGGGCGGGTCTATACATGTATTACCAAAGTGAGAGCAGTTCCCCATCAGGTCCGCCCCCTCGGTATGTCGGACCCGCCTACGTCATTGGCTTGAGCGGGGAACTTCCTTCACTGTGTAATTGAAATTTACATAGTGAAGGAAGTTCCCCGCTCAAGCCAATGACGTAGGCGGGTCCGACATACCGAGGGGGCGGACCTGATGGGGAACTGCTCTCACTTTGGTAATACATGTATAGACCCGCCCCTTCTCATGTTCCGCATCTGGTCCGCTGAGCGGACCTGATGGGGAACTTTAGAAGGGGCGGGTCTATACATTTAAAATACTGAGAGGGAGTTCCCCATCAGGTCCGCTCAGGCACAACCAATGAAGGACAGCGCTGGACATCGGGATCGCCGCGGGACACTGGATTTCACCGCTGGAATGTTTTTTTTTTTTTTTTAATAAAGGACTTTTTTAAGGTGTTTGTGTGTTTTTTTTAACATTTTTTTACGCTTTCTTCGTGAAATGGTAGGGGTAAAATGTACCCCTTACCAATTCACATAGGGGGGGGCGGGATCTGGGGGTCCCCTTTGTTAAAGGGGTCTTCCAGATTCCGATAAGCCCCCCGCCCGCAGACCCCCACAACCACCGGGCAAGGGTTGTGGGGATGAGGCCCTTGTCCCCATCAACATGGGGACATCCTCCCCATGTTGAGGGCATGTGGCTTGGTACGGTTCAGGAGGGAGGGGGGGCCGCTCTCTCATCCCCCCCTTTTCCCCTGCGGCCGGCCAGGTTGCGTGCTCGGATAAGGGGTCTGGTATGGATTTTTAGGGGGACTCCACGCCATTTTTTTTTTAAATTTGGGGTGGAGTTCCCCCTAAAATCCATGCCAGATCTGAAGGGCCTGGAATGGATATTTGGGGGAACCCCACGTCAATTTTTTTTTTAATTTGCGGTGGGGTTCCCCTTAATATCCATTCCAGACCTGAAGGGCCTGGTAATTTAATTCTGGGGAACCCCCACGTTTTTTTTTATTTTTTTATCAATGACTTTTGTATGTATTGCCGGGAGCCGACAATTCATTAATAGCCGCGAGTCAGTTTTAAATGCATTTTTTTCTTTCAAAAATGACATTTTTTGCAGGGACAGTTCTAAGCACGGGAAACATGCGCCACTTTACATGCATATCATACACACCCCCCAGGTACGAAATTTAAAGGAATATTTCACTTTTATTGTTTCATTTTAAGCATTATTAAAATCACTGCTCCCGAAAAAACGGCCGTTTTTAAAACTTCTTTTTGCATTGATACATGTCCCCTGGGGCAGGACCCGGGTCCCCAAACACTTTTTAGGACAATAACTTGCATATTAGCCTTTATAATTAACACTTTAGATTTCGAACGTTCGAGTCCATTGTATTTAATAGGGTTCTAAAGTTTACACAAACATTTTGTCTGTTCGCAGGTTCTGGTGCGAACCGAACAGGGGGGTGTTCGGCTCATCCCTGGTTACCATCCCTGTTTCACAATCTGAGAAAATTCTGTCAATATATTCATTATTAACAGCTCTACCATTAGAAACCACGGGGGGAATTTTTGTTTAGGATTGGCTTCTTCTACAAATATATTTTGATTATGTCTGTAAACGTGGAGGAAAATGTACAAAATAATGATTAATAAAAATGGTTTTAGGTGGAAAACGTTACACGCACAGAGATGGTTTTCATGTAAATTTTGCTGTGCAGCTGCTTGGAAAGTGACCTGAATCTCCCACACAGGTCGAGTCTGAATTTATAAATTTGTTTCCAGACAGAGTCTGACCCACCCCAGTATTTCTGAATTCTGGACAATGATCAGAATGATAATGTGAAATAATCTGAAATTCCCTTTCACTGGGAATGGATCCATATAAACACTGGATCTACCTGCCAGCAAAATATTTTGTATCCAAAGTGATAAAGGGATTTTTATAACAGCTTACCTGTAAAATCCTTTTCTTGGAGTACATCACGGGACACAGAGCGACTTAGTCATTACTAATGGGTTATATAGTTTACCTTCAGGTGTTGGCACTGGCCAATTCCAAACCGGAAGTACCCTCCCCTATATAAGCCCCTCCCACCCGGGAGCACCTCAGTTTTGTAGCCAAGCAATAAGTGTCCCAAAAAGAGGGGTGGGAGCTCTGTGTCCCGTGATGTACTCCAAGAAAAGGATTTTACAGGTAAGCTGTTATAAAAATCCCTTTTTCTTTTTCGTACATCACGGGACACAGAGCGACTTAGTCATTACTAATGGGACGTCCCAAAGCAATGCCAAATGAGGGGGGGGTACATAAGCTGGGCGCCATCAGGCATGAGGATCTTTTGCGGCCTGCAACACACTGCGCCCAAAGGCGACATCCTCCTGACTTCTAACGTCTACCTGATAGAATCTAGTAAACGTGTGTACCGAAGACCATGTTGCGGCCTTACATACTTGAGCCAGGGAGGCCTGGTGATGCACTGCCCATGAAGTTCCAACCGCTCTTGTGGAGTGCGCCCTAACTTTGAACGGAGGCGGTCTCTTTCTCAAGCCATAGGCTTGTATTATGACCTGTCGAATCCACTTGGCTAAAGTAGATTTTGATGCTGCCTGACCCCTTCTGGGGCCTTCCGGCAGAACAAACAAAGAATCCGTTCTGCGAATCTGAGCAGTGGCTTTTAGATAAGCTTTAACTGCTCTTACGACATCCAAAGAATGTAATAACTTTTCCTCTACTGAGCTAGGTTTGGGGAAAAAAGAAGGAAGAACCACATCTTGGTTCAAATGAAACCTCGATACCACCTTAGGAAGAAAGGCTGGATGAGGACGTAATACTACTCTGTCCTTATGGACAACCAGATATGGCTCCTTACAGGACATAGCTGCTAATTCCGACACTCTTTTAGCCGAACAAATGGCTACTAAGAAAAACCAATTTCCTGGTGAGAAGAACCAAGGAAATGTGTTGTAATGGTTCAAACGGTTGTTTCTGTAGAACCGACAGAACCAGGTTTAAGTCCCAAGGACATATGGGAATACTAACCGGAGGGCTAATACGCATCACTCCTTGTATAAAGGCTTTGACTAGTGAATGCGAAGCCAAGGGCCTTTGAAAAAATATTGACAAGGCCGAAATCTGACCCTTGATAGTACTCAAGGCCAGCTTCCTATCTACAGCCCACTGTAGGAAGTCCAGAATCCTCCCTATCATGTACTTACGTGGATGCCATTTCTTGGTCTCACACCACGTAATGTACGCTTTCCAGATCCTATAATAGATCTGCCTGGATACCGGTTTCCTGGCATTGATCATGGTAGATACCACAGAATTAGAGAGCCCTCTCTTTTTCAGAATGTGGGCTTCAATAGCCAGGCCGTCAAACCTAGGGCTGGTAAGGAAGGGTGGTATATCGGTCCTTGCGACAGCAGGTCCGGACGAAGTGGGAGGGTCCAAGGACTCCTCACTGACATTTTTACAATCTCCGCGTACCATGCCCTTCGGGGCCACGCTGGAGCCACCAGAATCACTGGTTTCTTTTCTACCCTGATTCTGCGGAGTAATCGCGGTAACAATCGTGGCGGTGGGAATGCATATATCAGCTTGAACCGATCCCAAGGGAACACTAGGGCATCCGAGCCGCAAGCTAGGGGATCCCTTGTGCGAGACACAAACCTGTCCACCTTTGCGTTGAATCTGGATGCTAGCAGATCTACATCCGGTGTTCCCCACCGCTGGCATATTGCCTGGAAAACCTCGGGGTGAAGAGACCATTCCCCCGGGCATAATTGTTGGCGACTTAGAAAGTCCGCTCTCCAATTTTCCACTCCTGGGATGAAAACCGCGGATATGGCTGGGACATATCTTTCTGCCCACTCCAGGATGCAATTTGCTTCCTTCTGGGCTGCACGACTTTTGGTGCCACCCTGATGATTGATATATGCCATTGCCGTGGCATTGTCTGATTGAATTCTGACAGGGGACCCCTGGAGTTTGGATGTCCATGCTACTAGGGCATACCGGGCTGCTCGTATCTCTAAGAGATTGATGGGCAGGGCCTTTTCTGCTTCTGACCACCTGCCCTGGAGAGACCATTGCTCCAGCACTGCCCCCCAGCCGATGAGGCTGGCATCTGTAGTGACCACCTTCCAAGAAACCGGACTGAAGGGTTTCCCTCTTTCCAGATTCTGGGGCACCAACCACCAATGGAGGCTCTTGCGAACGGAAGGGGACAGGGACATTGGTAAGTCTAAAGCCTGAACTTTTTTGTTCCAGGCTGACAGTATGGCCCTTTGCAAATTCCTTGAATGGAATTGACCGTAGGGTACCGCTTCGAATGAAGCCACCATCTTTCCCAGCAGCCTCATGCAGAGACGTATGGATGGTTTTCTTTTTGTACCCACTAAGTGGGTCAAATTTCTTAAAGACGACACCTTCTCTGGAGGTAAGAAAATCTTTCTCTGATTTGAATCCAGCCTTAGCCCTAAGTATTCCAGACTTTTGACTGGTCTTAGAGCTGACTTGTCCCGGTTGATAATCCAACCGTGATATTCCAGATACTCGATTGTCTTGTGAATAGCTACTTCCAGCTTTTCCACTGAGTGGTCTATTAGTAGCAGGTCGTCTAGATATGCCATTATCGTTACACCCTGTGTTCTTAGATTGGCCAATAATGGGGCCAGAATTTTTGTGAACACTCGTGGTGCTGTGGCCAGACCGAAAGGTAAGGCTCTGAACTGAAAATGGCGCCCTTCTACTGCAAAGCGTAGAAATTTCTGATGGGCCGGAAGGATGGGAATATGCAGATAAGCATCCCTTATGTCGATCGAGGCTAGCCATTCCTGCCCTTGTAGGGCGGTGGCCACTGATCGGATCGACTCCATCCGAAAGGTCCTGATATTTAGGAACTTGTTTAGCCCTTTTAGATTTAATATGGGCCTCACGTCCCCATTTGGTTTGGGGACTGTGAAAAGGTTCGAGTAAAACCCGAATCCGCTTTCTTCCAGGGGAACCTTCATGCTTACCCCTTGGAGCAATAGTTGTTCTAGTGCCAGAAGGAGGGATCCTCTCTTTTGGGGATCTCTTGGCACGTTTGACCTCATAAATTGGGCAGGAGGAGTGCCTTTTAACTCCAGCTTGTATCCCAGACTTACTGCGGAGAGCACCCATCTGTCTCTGATGGTGTCCCGCCAGGTCTCTGTGAACAACTGAAGTCTTCCCCCCACCCGATTGAGCGGGGGCAATACTTCATGCCTTAGGGGGAGGTTTTGTACCTCTCTTGATCCAGGGCTTCTTGTTACCCTGTGATTGTCCCTGATTTCTGCCCCCTGAATTTGACCGCGGAGGCCGTCGGAACTGCTTCACAGCCGATGTGCCCGGGACTGGAGAGGTAGGCCTCTTAAAAGAAGGACTTCTACCCTTGTTCTTAACCGGTAAGAGTGAACTTTTACCGGCAGAAATTTTCTGGATATATTTGTCCAGATCTTCTCCAAATAAGCGTTCTCCATGAAATGGGAAGCTAACCAGCAGTTTTTTACAGGGAGCTTCAGCAGACCAGTTTTTGAGCCACAGAAGCCTACGCATATGTACTATAGACAGCGTAAAGCGGGAGGCCTGTTGGATTGTATCCTTTATGGCGTCCACCGCAAAACACAAGGCTCTAGGCAGGTCAGCTAGGGCATGAGCCTGCTGATCTGGTAAGTCCCTTAAGACTTGTTTCAACTGATCTTTCACTGCTTGGCAGACTCCAATCGCTGCTACCGCAGGTTGTGTCACCATACTTGCTGTAGAGAAAGCAGATTTTAGTAAAGACTCCAATTTTTTATCTATTGGGTCTTTGAACATTGGAACATTATCTACTGGACATGTCAGTGATTTGTTAACAGAAGAGATGGCTGCGTCCACTATAGGGACCCTCCATTTTCTTATGAACTTATCCTCCATGGGATAGATCACCGGAAATCTCTTGGGGGGAGCAAATATTTTATCAGGATGCTCCCAATCCTGGTAAATAAGCCCTTCTAATAAAGGGTGGATTGGGAAGGAACAGACCGCCTGGGGAGCTTTTAGCGACCCCAGCGAGGAAACCGTAGTGGATGGTGGTTCCGCCAGAGGCATTTTAAATGCTGATCGGACCATGTTAGTCAGAGACTGAACCCATAATCTTTCAGCCTGAGAAGCTGAGAAAGGTTCTTCCACTGTTGATTCCTCCATAACTGAATCAACCTCATCCTGATCCCCTTCAGGTAGGTCGATCTCTGTGTGGGGCTGTTCCTCCACTAACAGGCACTCTGAAGGAGGAGACGGAGATCGGACGCGCTTTTCCTGTGACAGGGAAGCAGCGATCAATGCTGTTAATCTCTCTTCCAATCCTCCCAGAGTTGAGGATAAAACCTCCTCTGTTATATATACAGGAGCAGGTGGACTGGGGACAGCCGCAGCACCAGGCATTCCTGCGGGGTTTCTACGGCTACTGACCTCTGTATTCTCAGGGGAGATTGGTGCAGTGCAAGCATGCCCAATATCCTCAGAGCCCGATGGAGACCCCTTTGGCTTCCTGGAAGATCTATTTCCGGAGCGTCTGGACGACATATCCTTTAAGCACAAAGCTGAGGTATTCCCGTCGTCATACACCAATTTTTGCTGGTAATAGTCTAACACAGGTGCTGCTATATACCAGCTGGTGTCCACTAAAGTGCCTTTCTATGGGGATGCCTGCATCAACCGCCTCTGTGTGCCACTGTTTGTTGCTAGCTCTGTTTGCATGCAGCTGACACTTGTACTGTGTCTTTTAACCATGCTGGGACGCCCGCACATGCGCAGAAGCGCCGCGGCGCGCATCGAGCGTCATCCACCCGCCCCGCCCCTTTTTTTTCATAGGAGGCGCGTGCACGCGCCCGCGCGCGCGCCCGTGCGCCAATGGCGCCCTTTTCGAAAACCAACAGAGGACTAGGAGCCAGGGCCCTTTTTGCCGGAGGGCCTGTGCGGTGGATGAACTCAGCAACAGGGCAGAGGAAGTGGATTCCCTCAGAGAAACTTACCAGCTGCCTGGATCTTTTGAGTTGAGAAAACCAAAGATCCACATTTACAAGAAAAAATGGACTACAGCGGCCTCTAGTGGTTTAACACAGGTACCGCGGTCCCTGTTTTTTTTTTTTTTTTCTTGACTACTATTAAAATTTTACATTTTCAGTAGTTATAGGCAAACACAGATATTTAGCGGGAATACCGTTAGGTAACAGACAGAAAGACAAATTAGGCTTGGGGGTCCCCCAATAGAACCAAGTTCCTGAGGGCCCCCACTTACCTGATCCCCGCCGCAGGACTTTGTTTGGTCCACAAAAGTCCAAACTTCACCTATCACGGCAGGCATTGTAATTAAACCTTCAGGGACCGGGTTCCCAAGGATTCCACTCCCCTGGACCTGTATAGCACCCTGCACAGACAGCGTCTTGGTCGTGGGTATGACCAGAGCTCTGGATCCCAGGGTCCAGCCCTCCTAAGAGAAGCATTACAGGCAAAACCTTGCTCTTCTGCTGCAAGGCCCGGGTACCGACCGTTTAGCTATGAAGCTTTTTTGGTGGGATCCGGAACAGCTTACTAAGGCCCAAAAGAACCTGTACGCAAGCCCAGTGAAAACACATGTTACTCTTTGGCCAACACCTTAGACACTGGCAAAAAACTGAGGTGCTCCCGGGTGGGAGGGGCTTATATAGGGGAGGGTACTTCCGGTTTGGAATTGGCCAGTGCCAACACCTGAAGGTAAACTATATAACCCATTAGTAATGACTAAGTCGCTCTGTGTCCCGTGATGTACGAAAAAGAAATTGCGTTTCCACAATCAGGCAAGAAACATGTACGTTGGCTCAGTGGTTAGCACTGCTACCATGCTGAAATCCTAGTCTCAATTCTCCACTCAGGCCGATCTGCAAAGGATTTCATTACACAACCCAAAGAAAAGCTATAGTGTATGAATTTTTTTTTTTTCCAAAAAGTTATAAATTGATTTGAATTTTATTGAGTGAAATAAGTATTTGATCCCCTATCAATCAGCAAGATTTCTAGCTCCCAGATGTCTTCTATACAGGTAATGAGCTGAGATTAGGAGCACTCTCTTAATACTAAGGTCGAGTATTGGTTTTTGCATGTACAAATGACAAATTTCTATTATATCTCTCTACTCGTCTCCACCGACAACTGTTGGTGGAGATACAAAGGCCGGGCGGGGGGCGCCCTCTCCTTCCTAGTCACAGTGTGTTCCCGTTAGGGGTGGCTGGGGAGGGGAGTAGGAGTCCCTCATATTTTTGGTTTATTCTTGTGGGAACTAGATTTTCTTAATGTAAGTTATTATTAGTTTATAAGATTACTTGATTATATACACGACCAAGATGAGGCTAGACATTAATACTTTTTGTTTAAATACTGTCAGTAATGTTTTTTAAGGTGATAATTTGTCCAAGTTTCTATGGTAATAATACCTGAGATTATGTGAAGTCAATTGTAATCATCTTTAATATTTATGATTCTGTAATGACTTTTTGCTGATAAAAATAAAAAACTTAAGTGAAAAAAAAAAAAAAGACACCTGTCCACAGAAGCAATCAATCAGATTCCAATCTCTCCACTATGGCCAAGACCAAAGAGCTGTCCAAGGTTGTCAGGGACAAGATTGTAGACCTACACAAGGCTGGAATGGGCTACAAGACCATCGCCAAGCAGCTTGGTGAGAGGGTGACAACAGTTGTGCTATTTTTAGCAAATGGAAGAAGCACAAAATAACTGTCAATCTCCCACGGTCTGGGGCTTCATGCAAGATCTCAACTTGTGGAGTTTCAATGATCATGAGAACGGTGAGGAACTACACGGGAGAATTTTGTCAATGATCTCAAGGCAGCTGGGACCATCGTCACCAAGAAAACAATTGGTAACACACTACGCCCTGAAGGACGGAAATCCTGCAGCACCCGCAAGGTCCCCCTGCTCAAGAAAGCACATGTACAGGCCTGTCTGAATCATTCAGATGTTCATTAAAAAACTTCAGAGGAGAACTAAGTGAAAGTGTTGTGATCAGATGAGACCAAAATTGAGCTCTTTGGCATCAACTCAACTCGCCGTGTTTGGAGGAGGAAGAATGCTGCCTATGACCCCAAGAACACCATCCTTACAGTCAAACGTGGAGGTGGAAACATTATGCTTTGGGGGTGTTTTTCTGCTAAAGGGACAGAACAACTTCAGGAGTGGCTCAAGAAGAAGCACGTTAAGGTCCTGAAGTGGCCTAGCCAGTCTCCAGACCTTAATCCCATAGAGAATATGTGGAGGGAGCTGATGGTTCGATTTACCAAACATCAGCCTCAAAAGCTTAATGACTTGGAGAAGATCTGCAAAGAGGAGTAGGACAAAATCTCTCCTGAGATGTGTGAGAACCTGCTGGCCAACTACAAGAAACGTCTGAGCCCTGTGATTACCAACAAGGGTTTTGCCACCAAGTAAGACACGTGAATTTGTGTTTTTAACTTTATCATACCCGGGATTTCTACTAGACTCTTGTTTGGACAAATGTAAGTGTGTTATAACTAAGAATTACAGGCCTACAATATAAAACGCCAAATTTCTATGCAAAACAATGTACCGCTTTGAGACGCAAAAACCTGCATAATCATACCGCCAGGGAGGCTACAGACAAAGCTATTGGTTAGCCGGCTCATCTTTTTAATTATGGACTTTGATTATTGTCTTTTTCACTACAGCTTCTACATCTGTTGGGGTAAGTTGGTATTCCTCTGGTTGAGCTTGTTTTGGTGATACGCATTGACCAGTTATTTTATCTGTAAGTGCAATTTCAATGTCTCGCTATTAAATTGGTCTTACCTCTACAATCCAGTGGGCACTGTTTTTGCTTTTGTGTTTCAATCTTTTTATTCAAGTTTTGTCATACAAAATGTATAAAAGTCGCCACATAACATTGTACAGTCACAATCAACATTTGGGGTAACACAATAAAGATCACCAAGTGTAGGGGTCCTTGGAGTAGTCCGAAGCTCCGTAGAGCCGTTAACCACTATTAGCATCGCAGATCATATCTGAACCGTCCACCCAGATGAGCCGCCCCCCCATCCATCTATCGGGGGGGGCGCAACTCAGCCGGCCGTGTGGGCAGCCCAGAGGTCTGATCAGACTGACAATGGTCCCGTAGGAGCTGAGAAAACAGGGAGCAGCACAAACCTCTAAGGTCTGGATCTGACTCCAAAAATAAACAATAAACAAATTTCAAAAGAGAGGAAAGAGGACAGTGACAAAGAATAGAAGGAAGGAGACAGAGTAAGGAAAGGACAGTTGAGGAGGGGGGAATGGGGGGAGGGAGGGGGGGGAGGAGCCCCGATTCAGCATCCAGACATCTCAACCTAATCCCCTAGGCTATGCTGTAAACATCCCCGGGTCATTAGTTAGGTAACGAAGCCATGGGTCCCAAACTCCATGAAACAGTTTCATTTTATCTTGGGCCAGAGCGGTCAAGCGTTCGTTTAGCATCAACCAAGACAATTTGCCTTTAAGCTGATCGAATGGTAGAGCTGCCGATTTCCAGTTCCTAGCAATAGTGATTTTGGCTGAAATAAAAATAAATGTCAAGAGCCTCTTGCAGGACTTGGAGGCTTCCACATCTCCTCCCCCCAGTAGTGCTTGCTTAGCTGATTTAGTTAGGTTTAGTTAGGTAAGGGAGTAAACTAAATTATACACCCTGATCCAAAACCTCCGGACCTTTGGGCATGTCCACCAAATATGATAGGTGGTGCCCATCTGGCCACATCCTCTAAAGCACAACGGGGTAGCTCCTGAGACAAAAGTTGCCAGTCTGACCGGCACCATATACCACCTCAGTAGAACCTTATAATTGGCCTCAATTATTGAAGTATTGACGAGCGAACGAGATGCTGTCTCGGCTATCCTATGCCATTCGTCCAGATCCAGGGTTTCCTGCAAGTCGGTCTCCCATTGGACCATATAAGTCAGCTTTGTCGATACACTCAGCAATATCGAATATATAGCAGATAAATGTCCTTTAATTTTATCATAATTTTTGCATAGATGTTCCATGGGAGTTTGGGTTGCTAGGTTGCTCTTGCGAGCCAGGGTTTGTACATAATGTGAGATTTGGGCGAACCTATAACCCTCCGCTGGAGGCATTTGATGTCTGTCAGCCATAGTCCGTTCGGTCAGCATACCTCTATGATCGCACAAGTCAGCAATACACTTAAAACCCTTATTAGTCCACCATTCGAACGCTAGTGGAGTGAGACCCGGGGTGAATGCTTTATTTTGAAGCAGAGGTGTCAGTGGAGAATGAGGAGATTTGAATTTGTGAGATCTGGAGAGTCTGTCCCATAGTTCCAGTGACATGGATAAAGTAGGGCAAAGTATAGGAGGTCGCTCCTTGATAGGGAGCCATAAAATATAAGAAATAGGTTTGGGACGGCAGGAATAAGATTCCATAGCCATCCAAATGGCCTGTGCCTGTTGGGAGTGAAACCTTGTAAGTTGTGCTATCTGGGCAGCATAAAAATATTTTAATAAGTCTGGAAGACCAAGTCCTCCTCTCCGCTTCAACGTGTATAGAGTGCTCCTATTCACCCTGGGTCTCTTATCACCCCAAATAAACTGTAGTACTTTATTCTGGAATCGTTTAAGGTCATCACGGGCCAATGAAACTGGCAAGGTACGGAAGAAATACAATAATCGAGGTAGAACATTCATTTTAATTGAGTGAAGTCTGCCAAACCACGATGGCGGGTGAACCTGCCACTTAGCCATGTCAGCTGTTAGCCGTTTGAAAAGGGCTGGATAATTCTCTTTGTACAACTCACCAATAGATGAGGTCAGCTGTATGCCTAAATAAGGGAGAGCTGTGGATTCCCATCGGAATTGAAATGATTTTTCAAGCGTAGCCTGAGTGGAGTTTAGCAAAGATAAGTTCAGTGCTCTTGACTTACTATGATTAATTGCCAACCCGGAAATGTTGGAGAAAGGCTGCAAAATAGCATACAAGTTAGGCAGGGATGTGATCGGCGAGGTCAAGGTCAGCAACAAGTCGTCCGCAAAGAGTAAACATTTGTGTTCATAGTCTCCGCAATAAATGCCCTGTATATCTCTGCAGGCGCGAATTTTGAGCGCTAGTGGTTCAATCGCCAGGGCGAATAATAGTGGCGACAACGGGCAGCCCTGTCTAGTTCCTCTCCTGATAGGAAATGTTTGGGATGTATATCCTCTGAGCATTAGCAAGGCACTGGGGGAATCATATAATATGTGAAGGAGATCCAGAAAGCGTCTCCCAAATCCAAAGCGTGTAAGAACATCAAAAAGATAGTCCCAGGAGATAGAATCGAACGCCTTCTGGATATCCAATGAAAGTAACATTCCCCTCCTAGTCCCCTTTCCATCCCAATCAGACCGAACCGCCGAGATAAGGTTAATTATCCGGCGGGTTTGGTCCGATGCCTGTCTTGTCGGGACAAAACCTGCTTGGTCAGGATGGATATAACACTGAAGAAAAGTATTAAGTCTCTGGGCCAGTATTTTGGTTAGAATCTTAAGATCCGTATTGATCAGAGAAATTGGGCGATAATTGGAACAGTCTGTATGGTCCTTTCCTGGTTTCGGGATAACACTTATATAGGCTACATTTTCATGGCTGGGGAGCTTGCTGCCGCTTCTCAGGTCATTAAAGTAAGTACAGAGATGTGGGGCCAGAAGATCGTGATATTTCCTATAGTAGTGACCCGGGAATGTTTTTGCTTTTATCATTCCAATAAAATCCTGATAAGGATTTTTTTTGTTATTCCCTTTTTTTAAAGCCTTACAAAGTACAAGCAGTGTAAATAGAATGTTACTTTGACCACTTAAATTTCAGTAATATATACGGTACATTATTTACATCATTTCACAGACACAGATCGACACGTATTTGCCTCCTCAGGACCAATGTGAAAGGTACCGTATATACTCGAGTATAAGCTGACCCGAATATAAGCCGAGGCACCTAATTTTACCACAAAAAACTGGGAAAACGTATTGACTCGAGTATAAGCCTAGGGTGTCCATCTGCATGCCTCACTGTGTCCATGTGCATGCCTCACTGTGCCCATGCCTCACTGTGTCCATGCCTCACTGTGTCCATGACTAGACTGACGTTTAACATGGGAGTCTATGGAAGGGGTGCCTGGCTTTGAAAAATCGGTGCTCCCCGGCCGTAGGTCCCTCAGACGAAAAACTTTGGACACTTATAGAGGAGAAATGGGGCTACATGTGTGCCATGTTTCGGGTCCAGGGGACCTACAACCGGCTGGTACCGGGTCCCCAAATTCACCGGAGAAATGACCGTTTTACATGGGAGTCTATGGAAGGGGTGCCCGGCTTTGAAAAATCAGTGCACTCCGGCCATAGGTCCCCCAGACAACAAACTTTGCACACTTGTAGAGGAAGAGTGGGGCTACATGTGTGCCAAGTTTGGGGTCCAGGGAACCAGGTCCCCAAAGTCCGGGAGATTAGGCACAAAAGGGTGACTGGAGTATAAGCCGAGGGGGACATTTTCAGCACAAAAAAATGTGCTGAAAAACTCGGCCTATACTCGAGTATATACGGTAATCTTTAAAGTGTAATAAGTTCATTGGTTTATCTAACAAATAAAACAAAGTAATAGTTTGCTTACATCACAAATTTGAAAACAAAGATATCCAAATATCCCTATATATTATTTTCTCAGATCCCAGAATCAAAATGAATCTGTGATAATGTTTTTTTAGAGGGAACCATTATCCCCATTTCTTTTTTATCTAGTACAACTCTTGAGAGTATTTATAAATGATCTGAATGGTAGTTGAGAAAATATATATGGATATTTGGATACTGTTGCTCTCAGTATATGGAGTGGCCACCAGGTGATATCAGCATTGTCAGCTGTTGCAGTAAGTTAAGCATGAAAGGATAAAACATAGAAAAACATACTTGTCAGATGGATTCTCACATTGTAAGCGACCTATGGCCTTCTCGCTAATAATTTCCATTGTTAAAGTGGTCTTCAGAAACTATCAGTACATTGATGACATATGGGAGCACAGTAGGCTTCCCTGCTGTATAAACTCCCATGATGATCAGTAGGTCTCTGTAGTGTCAAATCTAACAACAGCCTAAGCTTATTCACAGGTGCTGTATGTACTTGGTTAGAGAACCTAGGATTACGGTAAGTCTTTTATTTTCCAATAATTTGTATTGGTAAGTTTTGCAACATGTGTACAATACAAGTACAAACTCCTGCAAAAAATAGAACACTCCTAAAGCCACATCCGTATAGGATTGAGTTTGAGAAAAAATAAAGAGTCAAAGACTCTGGGTTGGACTTTGTTGGCAAGATGGACGAGAGTATAATAGAAAATTGTATTTTATTAATAATGAATCGCTCAAACAGATCAAGTATAGAAAAAAAAAAAAAAAACATACATTAAACACAGAAAGATACATAAAACAATGATGTGAACAGAAGGTTGACACCAAATGGACAGCAGTAAGCCCCTGTGAGTTAACGCGTTTCGCTATTTCGATTCGTCAGGAGTCAGGACACACTTGGGGATGATAGAAAAGAACAGGTATCACTATCTTATCAGCACACAATTAACCTGTATGGAGACTCCAGATTGGACCTCAAGGCTCATCATATGAAGAGGAAAGAGAAAAGGGTACTCTACCGTTGCTAGCGGCCAAATATTGTGTAGCAAAGGAACGAAAATATTTCTTCCTATAGGGTTTATTGCAGAGTAACGTATATCAAAATTGCATGATAAACACCCGGATGATTAAAAGGAAAGAAATAGGAAAAGGGGGGGTGGTATATCCAAGGCTTGTCAAAACTGTGTTTGGTCCGTAGTATCAGAGTATATTCACCCATTTAGACAAATATAGGTCCTATTACTATGGGTAACAATAAAAACAGGCACTACATATCACAGCAACAAAACCTTAAGGACTTTGAAATAAAGCCAAATTGGATTGGAGTGCGGCTGTCCTAATCATCCTTGTTTTCTTTGTGCATCGCCAGCACCCTTGGTTCCTGGAAAAGAGATTATAATCAGGGTGGACCTGTTTGGAGCGGCAATCCCTGTCTCTCTACTATGGGTAACAGCCAGACCCGTCTCTGTCACAGAAAGGTGCAGCTGTATATAGTCCAAGAATCTGTAGAACAGGCATGGATAGAGTAGGATTCAGTATACCCCAAAGGGAAGGGTGGTTGATGCTTTCCTGGGGGATATACTGAATTCTACTCTATCCATACCTGTCCTACAGATTCTTGAACTATATACAGCCGCACCTTTCTGTGACAGATGGGTACAAACTTCTGTAGAGTCACTTCACTACCATAACCAAATTAACTTGAGCCCACCCTCAGTCCCCCCCCCCCTCCGTAGTGTTGGGCAAGCAGGGGCCTGGGGGGAGCAGCCCCCCTCAAAATAAAAAAAATTAAAAAAGAACTCACTAGACTCCACATAAGAATGGTCAAATAGAATAGAAAAAGACAGAGAAAAACAAAAAGGAGATCTAATCCCATATGCTTAAGCAATTCCCGACTCGGAAGGTGGCTGAAGGTGACTAGTCCAGTGAGTGAGGTATATCATGTTAGGAAAGAGAAAAGATAGAAAGAAGTAGATGGGGTAGTCTGTGCAACCAGAATGCTCTATACAAGTGTAACGGGGTGTTCAATTTAAGGGGAGTGTCTGAGTGGTAATTAGGCTCAGACACACTGATTGTTATGGTTAATGGACCATTTCTGTTCACGGGGGATAGTATTGGTGTACAGTTCCCTGTGGCCTACAGGGGGCGCTGTCACCGTGGGCCAGAGATGAACCACCGATAGAGGGCTGTGCCTTTTGTGTCCCCTCTCGGCAGTAGTACGGCGGGGCGGGGAACCTGCTGTGCCTTTCAGGAGAGGGTATAAAAGGGGTGGACATCTTCCGTTCGTGGTCCACGCCCAGGCACCTTCGGCCTGGGGGTGAGTGAGGGTCGTCTCCGGGTGCCCTAGGCCCGGAGGTGGAGTTCCTGTTCCATCCCAGGCACCTTCAGTCTGGGGTGAGGTACTATTTTGAAGGCCCGGGGCCCAGCACCTTCGGCTGGGGTCCGCTAGGGATCGAGGACTCCCAGGGTGCCGCCTTGCGAGGGGACCCGTATCTGGGACGAGGAGGCCAGGGAGGCAACCCCTTCTGAAGACCCAGCGCAGAGTTGTGGTGACGGTGGGGGCCTCTGGTACCTCTCCGGAGGGATGTCTTCTCCTTGACATGGGCCAGATACTCTAAGAAGGAAGTTCACGTTCAAGGTCAGTGGCAGTGGCCTCATAGGGCAATGCCCTATTCACCTGGTCAGTGGCAGTGACCCTGTTCTCCAAGTCAGTGGCAGTGACTTTATTCACCCGGTCTGTGGCAGAGACCAACCTCATGGTCTGTGGCAGAGATCATGCGCCAAAGCTGTTTGAGAAACCTAAACAGTCTAAAGAGTTAAAGAGGAGGTTCCGCGGTCCATACATTTTTTTTTTTCAGTGCATTCAATGGTATTACTTATGACTGTGTAGTACTCATTTGTCCAGCGCTTCAAAACATCACCCGTCCGTTTTCGTAACAAATAAAAGTTTATAAAATGACTTCCTGGATTTTCCATTTTGCTTGTGGGCATGTTGAAGCCCACAAGCATAGTCTTCCGGGTAGCGGTGAATGCGCGTCTCCCGGCATTCACCGCTGGATCTCGCGCATGTGTAGTGTTGACGGCAAGCAGCGTCGTCAACACTTCCTGGTTGCCATCACAACGGGCGTCAACATTAAAAGTACACGCCCCGTTGTGCTTAATGGCAAAATAAACCTGCGTGCCCTTATTTAAAATGGCGGAATTAGATCCGCCCTCATCACGTGACTCATCTACCCGGTCACGTGACGAGGGCGGATCTAATATCGAGATGTTTGCATAGAAGGCATTAGTCTTTTACTCCTGGGAAGCAGGACACTTTGCTCCCAGGAGACATTGCAGGAGACATCCCAGCATGCACAGCAAGACATAGGAGAGCAAACGACACGCCTACTCCCGCGGGAGTAAATCGCGGAAGTACGAATGGAGACAGCTGATGTACGATAACTACACCAGCTAAAAAAAAAAGGTTAGGAATATGTTTATATTCATGCTAAAAGGGAATGATTAAAGCAATGTTTAAAATGCGGGTGAACCTCCGCTTTAAGCTACGTTTGTGCCTGGACCTCCTCCACATCTAAGCTGTCCTGTATCTTCGCTCCAACCTGTCTGCTATCAAAGAGGCTGTTTATTATCCTGTGAGAAATAAATATTGAGTTGAACTTTCAGCTAGTGTGGACATTTACATTCCTGGGGAAAGCAAGGACTTGCATCTATCTAAGGTAGAGGTGAGATCATTCTTGGGAGGAATTTGACTGTGGCCGCAGACAAGGCCCAAAACTAACACCGCTCAACCTCTTTACACAGGAGGGTACGGGCATGTGGTGCGGTGTGCCTCTTCCTTCCTGCGAGGAGCCGAAGTTAATGCAGGTAAAGGGAGGGGTGTGTGCGCTACACAAGGAACACATGTGGGCTCTAAGTGTTTCCTGAAAGATATTTCATCCAGGGCTCCCAAGTCTTTCCAAACAGTAGTAGTTTATCATTCAGGAAGGCCAAGAGTTTCTTATTGACCATTATCCAGGAGAGTCTGGTCTTAACCATGTTTAATGAAATGGTGGGGGGCTTCCATGACCTAGCTTTTGCAATATGAGCTGATATGAACACAAAGGAGACCAGGATTTTTTTTTTTTTTTAAGTCATAACCTCCCTGGCGGTATTCCCGAGTCGGGCTCGGGGTGGAATTTCAGTACCATAAGCGGTAACCCCGAGCCAGACTCGGGTTGCATCGCAGGATACAGGGAGAGTTACTTACCTTGTCCCCTGGATCCTGCAATGTCTCCCCGCTGTGTGTGCGAGTCGTCTCTTCGCTTGATTCACACACAGTGCGGCCGAGCCCTGTTCCCTGCAATGTTGCGGTGCACGGGGGCGGAGATCGGCGCCAAATTCAAAAAAGTAAAAATACAATAAACATACAGTATACTGTAATCTTACTGATTACAGTACTGTATAAAAATATTACACATCCCCTTTGTCCCTAGTGGTTTGTCCAGTGCCCTGCATGCACTTTTATATTATAAATACAGTTTTTTCTGCCTGGAATTTGGAGATTGTCCATAGCAACCAAAAAGTGTCCCTTTATGTCAAAAGTGGTTTTAGACCAGCTAGAAAACAGCGATAATAAATTAGAATCACTTGTAGAATTGAGCGATAGTGATTTGTGGGGAAATTCGTCATCAAACACTGAAAGTAATGACAGCGACAATTCTGCAACTGAGCAAATTTCAGTGTTTTTGATTTGATTACATTATTGAATAATTTGTATTATTATATTATTATTTGTTATAATTATTTATAGTTATTTATTATAATATAATTTATGATTTTGTGTTTCAAACTTTATCATACCCGGGATGTCCACTAGACTCTGGTTTGGACAGATTTAAGTGAGTTATTCCTAAGAATTACAGGCCTACAATATAAAACGCCAAATTTCCATGCAAAATAATTGTACCGCTTTCAGCACCTAAAATCTGACAGAATCATACCGCCAGGGAGGTTAAAGACATAAACTGCAGTTTTTCAGCTCTGGTTAGCAAGCTTCTATAAATTCCTAGCTGCATCATCAGATGTGTTGGAAAGGTCAGGACAGGTGGATCGTTCTGGTTCCTAACAGATGGATCCTGTTTTGGAATGAAAAAGTAACCTGTTTCTGTACATCCCGTTCCCTTGGCTCTCAGTATGTGGAACGGATCAGTCATAACTACGTCGTCTGCAAAGACTCCTTTTACGTAAAAAAGGGAGTGTCTGTGAATAAGAAAACACAATTGGCCAACTGCCATAAACACGTCCAGCAAAGTTACCCTTAGCCAAATGATTTGGACTCTTAGGAATGCAGATTAAAATGCCTGTGCCATAATGTTCATCAGTTTTCATTTGTTTGTTAGACCAAATTTGCTCAACCATGTACAGCAGTAATTATTTTCTAGCTCCATGGAAAACACAAGGCCACAGAGAAAGAAGATTGGAGTTGATTTACTAAAGGCAAATACTACTAAGCTCTGGAGCAGCTGCTCTTGCAGAGTGAAACTGCACTTTGCAAAGTGCACAATCTATTTGCCTTTAGTAAATCAATACCCTTGCCTCTTTAACCACTTCAATATCGAGCACTTTTACCCCCTTCCTGCCCAGGCCAATTTTCAGCTTTCAGCGCTGTCGCGCTTTGAATGAGAATTACTCAAAAAAAATGTGTTTTTCTTAGTTTATGTTATAAAATTTTGCAAATAAGTAATTTTTCTTCATACATTTTGAACAAAATGTATACTGCTACATTTCTTCGGTAAAAATAACCCAAATCAGCGTATTTTGTTTGGTCTATGTGAAAATTATAGAGCCTACAGCTATGGTACCAGTCATTGAAATTGATTACACCTGATGTATACTGACGGCCTATCTCATTTCTTGAGACACTAACATGCCAAGACAGTACAATTATCCCCTAAATGGAAAGTAGACAGTCCAAGGTATTTAGTAAGAGGCATGGCAAGTTTTTTGAAGTTGTAATTTTTTCCCACAATTCTTCAATTCGCTTTAAATTTTTTATTTGTTTATTGGTGGGACACTGACAGATGTTTTTGTGCACTTGTACTCTAGTCTAGGACATGTTAATCGCCCACCGGCGGACACTGACAGATGTTGATGTCACAATAGAACACTATTGCAGATGTTTTTGTGCACCGGAACACATCTGATGGGGCACCGTGACAGATGTTTTGTGCACTGTGACAGATGTTCATGGGGACACTTGGACAGATGTTGATGGAACAGGGACAGTGGTGCTTGAGGTACTATGTGTGGGGGTGGCTGCAGTCTGTGTGATCTGTGGCAGCTTTGTATGTAAAATCATCTCTTACACACAGAGCTGTCACATAGGCTGCAGTTTACCCCACCCAACAGAGCTCTCACTGAGCTCAGTGGGGAGAACGGTCAAAGAGACACGTGTCTCTGTTTACACTGTGACGGCTGTGTATTATTTAGTGTGAATGAAAGCCATTCGTTGTGTACAACTGTCATGTGATTGCTGTGATTGATCACAGCGATCACATGGTACCAGGACCAGACCAATATAATGATCTGTTATCCAGTGAACACAGCAGGTGGCAGATCATGCCGCAGTGCGGCACCTAGGGCACACACGGTGCGTGACTGGGAGGACCCCATATCCACCCAGGATGGGAAAGCTCTGCATGGCTATCATTTCACAGTTTGACGTGGGAAGCAGTTAAAGTCAAACTCCGCCATGATGTATACCAAGGTCTCCCCCTGGACACCAACTTACGGCCACAGTTTGCTTTATTAAATTTACTAAAGTCCCTTGAAAAGTACATATATACTGTGTCCAATGTTTGGGTCCCTAGCAGTTGCGGCCCGTCCATTAGGGGTGCCTGGGCGCTGCCCCCTCTCTCAAGCCACCCCACATATGCATAATGGATAGATTCATGCATAGCATGAATCTACCCATTGCTGCCGTGGCCACCTCCTATTCATGCGTCCGGCCCCTTTCAGGTCACTGGGCACATGAATTACAGCGGCAGGGGATTTTTTTGAAGCACCTGATTAGAGCCAGAGGCTCTAATAGGCTTCAAAATAGGGTGGGCTGGGATCGCAGATTATGCAACCTGGAGCCCACCCAGGTGTGTTACAACAGCAAATAAATATATTCGCTGTTGAAACACTGATCCTCAATCCGGGCAATTCAGAAGTGGGTGTGAGACCTGTTTTCCGATTGGCCAAAAAGAGAAGACTCCCGACTGGCCACTGAGGAGGAGCAAGAAACAGAAGCCGCCGCCGTGGAGAGCAGGAGAACGGGAAGCCGCTGAGAAGGGGGAAGCCACCGCCGTGAGGAGCAGGAGAACGGGAGGCCGATGAGAAGGGGGAAGCCACCGCCGTGGAGAGCAGGAGAATGGGAGGCCACCGAGCAGGGGGAAGTTGCCGTAATGGGGTAAGTGCTACCAACCGAACGATGGGGAGGTTGGTGGGGTGGCATACTGTTTGCCGCCCCCCCCCCCCAAAAAAAAATTCCACCAGCCGCCACTGGTCCTGAGACAAATTAAATTAAGCTCTAACACTGACCCCAAATGAAGGATCATGAAAATGGTTACCTACATGTGACATTCACAGACCACCCTGGGATTATGCTAACCTGCAAACCTTTAAAAAAAATTGCAAATAAGGTAGGGATGTGGGTGATCAGCAAGCATGTAAGCTTTTCCAACTTGATCAGCTTGGTCTTTTCTGACCTTATTGACAGGGGCAAGATTGTTTATCAACAGAGTTTGGGGTGAAGACTGGCATTAAAGGGACACTAAAGCTTCCCTTTTTTTTGCCAAAAAATAACAAACAGTTTATACTTACCTCCACTGTGCAGCTCGTTTTGCACACAGTGGCCCAGATCCTGGTCTTCTGGGGTCCCTCGGCGGCTGTCTTGGCTCCTCCCTGCAAGGACTCCACACCATAATGCGAGCGAGCTCGCATGGTGTGGAGTTATTGCGGGCGCGCTCCCGTGATACAGCGGCGGCCATAGCCGCCGACTGTATCACTCGGCCCCGCCCCCTGGCGCGCCGCGTCATTGGATGTGATTGACAGCAGCGCCAGCCAATGGCTGCGCTGCTTTCAATCCATCCAGTGTAGCCAATCGGCGGCCAGGCTGAGAACCGAAGAGGATGACGGGGACGAGCGCGGGACTTTCGAGGGGCCAGGTAAGTAAAACGGGGGCTCGGGGGGGGGCGGTATTGTCGGATGTTTTTTCACCTTAATGCATAGGATGCATTAAGGTGAAAAAACATGTACCTTTACTACTCCTTTAATACAAAATGCAGGATCCACCTACAGTTTAGCTCAATAAATTAACATATTAGCACATCCTTCACAAGGATCCTGTGGTGAGTCCAGAGCTGTCAGAATCCATGCCACTTTTCAGATTAAAGTGGTTGTTAACCCACTCTCATAACTTTATATAATCCTCTTTGTTTCCTAATGATAGGTGCTCCTGTCTCTTTGTTTTATAAAAAAAATGCCAGCTTTACCTGATTTCAGAGCGGCGTTCGGCGCTCACGTGACCGGCCATCTCTCCTCTGCCAGCTGCAGTGGGCGGGGTCGAGATTCCCCCGCTAATGTTAGTCAGCACAAGAGGAGGAGAGAGCCGGCCAGTCATGTGAGCGCAGAACGGCGCTCTGAAATCAGGTATAGGCGGTATAGACAGGAGCACCTATCATTAGGAAACACACAGGATTATATAAGATATTAACCACTTCCATCATACTGGGCACTTATACATCTTCCTGCCCAGACCAATTTTCAGCTTTCTGCGCTGTTGCACTTTGAATGACAATTGCGCGGTCATGCTACACTTTACCCAAACTAAATTTTTATCATTTTGTTCCCACAAATAGAGCTTTCTTTTGGTGGTATTTGATCACCTCTGCGATTTTTATTTTCTGCTAAAAAACAAAAAAAACATTTTGAAAAAAAAAAAGTTATTTTTTTGTTTCAGTTACAAAACTTCTCCTTCACTGATGGGCACTGATGGAGCTGCACTGACGGGCACGGATAAGGCGGCACGGATGGGCACCGATGAGGTGGCACGGATGGGCAACGATCAGCGGCACGGATGGGCAATGATCGGCGGCACGGATGGGCACAGATAGGCGGCACGGGTGGGCACAGATAGGTGGCACGGGTGGGCACAGATAGGCGGCATGGGTGGGCACAGATAGGCGGCACGGATGGGCACAGATGGGCACGGATAGACGGCATGGATGGGCACTGATAGGTGGCACGGATGGGCATGGATGGGCACTGATAGGTGGCATGGATGGGCACTGATAGGTGACACTGTACTGTACTTATGGATGCCAATCAGTGCCAAACAATAATGCCTGCCAATCAGTGGTGCCCATTGTGGGCACTGATTGGCATCCATTGTGGGCACTGATTGGCATCCATTTAGTATATAATATGCATCCCTGGTGGTCTAGTGTGCAATACCTATAGGTGGGCTTCCCTGGTGGTCTAGTGGCATCCCTGGTGGTCCAGTGGGCATCCTCGGGGGGGCTGCGCTGATAATGGATCAGCACAAACCCCCCCTGTCAGAGGAGCAGCCGATCGGCTCTCATCTACTCGCGTCTGACAGACGCGAGCGAGGAAAAGCCGATGACCGGCTTTTCCTGTTTACATCGTGATCAGCCGTGATTGGACTGACATCCCGCAGCAACGATCGCCACGATGCGCGCCCCCGGGGGCGCGCAGTGGCTCAAAATCCTGAGGACGTCATATGACGTCCAGTCAGGATTTTGAAACCACTTTGCCGCCATCAATCTGTTATAGGGCGGGCGGCAAGTGGTTAAAAGTAATTTCAGCAGCAGGAGGGGAGTTGACAGGCACTTGACACAAAGCAGACAGGCAGAGAGGGGAAGGGGGAGAGGATGGAGGAGAGGACAGAGGAGGACAGGAGAGCTGCGGATGATGGAGGCACATAAACTGACCATGTCAGGGCTCAGCAGCCATGATAAGCCGTGGTCAGTTTACAGGGAGAGGGCAGAACCAGGCAGGATCAGCCAGGTATTTCCGGTGGTACAAGGGGGCAAATTACACAGCACAAGTACTGTGCTGTATAACATGCTTTAAAGGAACGGGATTTTATTTATTTTTTGTTAGGGTAACAAACGCTTTACCTCAATGCACACATTAAAAAAAATCCAGTTATGTATTAATAACTAAATCTAAATCTCAAGCCCCGTACACACTACCGGTTTTCCTGCCAGGTAAACTGGCAAGAGAGCTTTTGGCCGGGAAAACCGGACGTGTGTATGCTTCCTCGCAGTTTTCCCGTCAGGAAAACAGCCGGGAATACCGGTAACCTGCCGAGAATTGCCCCTCAGCGGATTCTGCCAGCTCTGTTCTGCGCATGCGCAACACTTCAGCGGATTTCGCCCGCTCTGTCCTGCGCATGCGCAAAACTTGTGTCCGCTCACGGCAGACCTCCGAAAATAGCCGAATGGATTATAACCCATATTCGGCGCATGCGCTTTGAGCACAATATTGTGCCACACGCTCCCGATGCTCGCTCCACTCTGCAAGGGGGGCAGGTGTATTACTATTGTAATGGGCGGATGCATGTTTAAATAAATGATTTGATGGACAGAGAGGGCGGGTAGTTCAATGTGGATGGCCGATTTGAATACTTGTCAGAGAATTGTTAAAAAAAAAAGACATAAGATTTTTTTTAACAGTTCTCTGACAAGTATTCAATACCCTGTTGATTGCGCAGTCACAGTCTACAGCTTTTAATGTTTAGCAATTTTCGGAGCTAGAGCGCTGCGCCTGCGCAGTCCAGGGCTGGCAGAATCCGCAGGGGGGGCAGATCTCGGCAGATCACCGGCGGAAAAATAGAAAACCTGCTCTCTATTTTCCCGTCGGGATTCCCAGCGTTTTTTTTTCCCACCAGATTTACTAATAGTCTATGGGAAACACTGCGAGGCAGTGCCCATGGAGCATACACACGGCCGGGATTCCCGGCCAAAGCTCCATGGCAGTTTTCCTGCCGGGTTCTCGGCTTTCCCCTCGGTTTTCACGGCGGACTCTTTACCGCCGTGAAAACCGAGCGTGTGTCTAGGGCTTAAGTCCCTAAATCTGTCTTGATGTTGGCCTTTACTGATCCTTGCACAGATACACTCAGAATGGAAGAGGGGGGTTATCATTCTTAAGCTGACCATAGATGGATCGAAAATCGTCTGGTTCAGCAGGGACTGGACACATTTTGATCAGTCTATGGGCAGGCTGGTTGTACAGAAGTAAATTTCTTGAACAACTTCTGTACAACCAGCCTGTCGTTTTTTTTTAGTTCGATTAGTGCCGCTGGCTCAGGTACTTATATAGCACCGTCAATTTACGCAGCTCTTTACATATATATTGTACATTCACATCAGTTCCTACTCTCCCTTATTCTATCCAAAAATGAAAAAAGTATCTACTTTAACTGTAGTTGGAGTAAATAAGTTTTGTTAGCAGTATAGGAAGGGTTCTTTAGGGTAAGAGTAGTTATGCTGTAAAAAATTAATATGAATAGATATTAAATGAATGGCCGTACCTTTACATTTGAAGCATTTGATATGGAAATACTTATTCTGCACTCTCAGAACTTCCCCTTTACAGGCGATTTCGCAGTTGCTGCAGAGGATGGCATTTCCGGCAGGCTTCTCAATGAGGCTCGGCACAGCCTGATGCTGAGATACTGCTGAAGAGAATAAGACATATTATTTTACAGTTACACAACATTCTAAGCACATGACTACATTTTTCAAATATAAGATTATACAATGTGACTAGGAAGTTAAAAAAAAAACATGACATTTTAATTAAATGCCTTGAAAGTACTTTAAAAATTTACATAAAAAAAAAAAAAGTATATTCATTAGAAACACATGACTGCATGCATGCTTCAAAATATTAAAACAAAAGTTTAGGATAAACTTTTATTTTTTGGGATATAGCACCGTAGCCAAGGGCCACATGAGAAACTGGGACTGTGGGGGGGGGGGGGGGGTTTCTATCAGATGGCCTATTGGGGGGTGGTAAAAACAGACAGCTGAGCTGGGGCTTTACTGCCTCCAGGTTGCCTACCTGAACTGTAAAATAATGGCCGGATGGGGCTGTTCACATGTTTTTACATATGGGTCACATTTCTCGAGACTGTCAAGTTACAAGAGACAGCTGCCATGCTTTATCAGAACAGTTATGTCACACACGAGACAACTTATATGTTCCAAGAAAGAGCTGCTTTATCCATTCTGTTACATTACATGACTCTGCTGTCCGTTTCCAACCGACTATCCTCGGATCTGATCTGCCTAGATTGAGGATGATGGATCCTTTTTTGGTTTCTTTGGCAGGCCAGATCAGTTTGGAGGTAGGCGGGTGTAAAAGGACACAATTCTGTTAAAGCCTGCTGATACCTAGGGGTGAATGGACGTCCAGATCAGGTCTGCCCGAAAAACTGGCAGGCGGACTTAATCGGAATAGTCCTGTGAAAGGGGCCTAATGACAGAGCTGTAATGAGCAATGCCTGAAAGGAGCTGGAAACAAGCAATTCCTGAACAGAGCTGGAAATGAGCAACGTCTCAACAGAGCTGGAAACTAGCAATTCCTGATCAAAGATGGAAATGAGCAATGTCTGAAGAACAGAGCTGGAAACTAGTAATGGCTGAACAGAGCTGGAAATGAGCAATGCCTGAACAGAGCTGGAAAAGAGCAACGTCTGAATAGAGCTGGAAATGAGCAATTCCTAAACAGAGCTGTAAATGAGCAACGTCTGAACAGAGCTGGAAACTAGCAATTCCTGATCAAAGATGGAAATGAGCAATGCCCCACAGAGCTGGAAATGAGCAATGGCTGAACAGAGCTGGAAATGAGCAATGTCTGAACAGAGCTGGAAACGAGCAATGCCTGAACAGAGCTGGAAACGAGCAATGCCTGAACAGAGCTGGAAAAGAGCAACGTCTTAACAGAGCTGGAAAAGAGCAATACCCAACAGAGCTGGAAACTAGCAATGTCTGATCATAGCTGGAAACAAGTAATGTCTGAACAGAACTACGAAACAACCAATGCCTGAACAGAGCTGGAAATGAGCAATGCCTGATCATAGCTGGAAATGGGCAATGCCTGAGCAGAGCTGGAAATGAGCAATGCCTTAACAGAGCTGGAAATGGGCAATGCCTTAACAGAACTGGAAATGGGCAATGCCTGAGCAGAGCTGGACAGAGCTGGAAACAAGCAATGCCTGAACAGAGCTGGAAACAAGCAATGCCTGATCATAGCTGGAAACGGGCAATGCCTGATCATAGTGGGACAGAGCTGTAATGAGCAATGCCTGAACAGAGCTGTAAATGAGCAATGCCTGAGCAGAGCTGGAAATAAGCAATGCCTGAGCAGAGCTGGAAATGAGCAATGCCTGAGCAGAGCTGGAAATGAGCAGAGCTGGAAATGAGCAATGCCTGAGCAGAGCTGGAAATTAGCAATGCCTGAGCAGAGCTGGAAATGAGCAAAGCCTGAGCAGAGCTGGAAATGGGCAATGCCTGAACTGAGTTGGAAATGGGCAATCCCTGAGCAGAGTTGGCAATGGGCAATACCTGAACAGAGCTGTAAATGAGCAATGCCTGAGAAGAGCTGGAAATGAACAATGCCTGAGCAGAGCTGGAAATGGGCAATGCCTGAGCAGAGCTGGAAATTGGCAATACCTGAACAGAGCTGTAAATGAGCAATGCCTGAGAAGATCTGGAAATGAACAATGCCTGAGCAGAGCTGGAAATGGGCAATGCCTGAGCAGAGCTGGAAATGAGCAATGCCTGAGCAGAGCTGGAAATGGGCAATGCCTGAACTGAGCTGGAAATGAGCAATGCCTGAGCAGAGCTGGAAATGGGCAATGCCTGAACTGAGCTGGAAATGGGCAATGCCTGAACAGAGCTGGAAATGGGCAATGCCTGAACAGAGCTGGAAATGGGCAATGCCTAAACAGAGATGGAAATGGGCAATGACTGAACAGAGATGGAAATGGGCAATGCCTGAACAGAGCTGGAAATGGGCAATGCCTGAGCAGAGCAGGAAATGAGCAATGCCTGAGCAGAGCTGGAAATGAGCAATGCCTGAGCAGAGCTGGAAATGAGCAGAGCTGGAAATGAGCAATGCCTGAGCAGAGCTGGAAATGGGCAATGCCTAAACAGAGATGGAAATGGGCAATGACTGAACAGAGATGGAAATGGGCAATGCCTGAACAGAGCTGGAAATGGGCAATGCCTGAGCAGAGCTGGAAATGAGCAATGCCTGAGCAGAGCTGGAAATGGGCAATGCCTGAACAGATCTGGAAATGGGCAATGCCTGAACTGAGCTGGAAATTGGCAATCCCTGAGCAGAGCTGGAAATGGGCAATGCCTGAACAGAGCTGGAAATGGGTAATGCCTGAGCAGAGCTGGAAATGAGCAATGCCTGAGTAGAGCTGGAAATGGGCAATGCCTGAACAGAGCTGGAAATGGGCAATGCCTGAACAGACTTGGAAATGCGCAACGCCTGAACTGAGCTGGAAATTGGCAATCCCTAAGCAGAGCTGGAAATGGGCAATGCCTGAACAGAGCTGGAAATGGGCAATACCTGAACTGAGCTGGAAATGGGCAATGCCTGAACTGAGCTGGAAATGGGCAATGCCTGAACAGAGCTGGAAATTGGCAATCCCTGAGCAGAGCTGGAAATGGGCAATGCCTGAACAGAGCTGGAAATGGGTAATGCCTGAACAGAGCTGGAAATGAGCAATGCCTGAGCAGAGCTTGAAATGAGCAATGCCTGAGCAGAGCTGGAAATGAGCAATGCCTGAGCAGAGCTGGAAATGGGCAATGCCTGAACAGAGCTGGAAATGGGCAATGCCTGAACTGAGCTGGAAATTGGCAATCCCTGAGCAGAGCTGGAAATGGGCAATGCCTGAACAGAGCTGGAAATGGGTAATGCCTGAGCAGAGCTGGAAATGAGCAATGCCTGAACAGAGCTGGAAATGGGCAATGCCTGAACAGACTTGGAAATGCGCAACGCCTGAACTGAGCTGGAAATTGGCAATCCCTAAGCAGAGCTGGAAATGGGCAATGCCTGAACAGAGCTGGAAATGGGCAATACCTGAACTGAGCTGGAAATGGGCAATGCCTGAACTGAGCTGGAAATGGGCAATGCCTGAACAGAGCTGGAAATTGGCAATCCCTGAGCAGAGCTGGAAATGGGCAATGCCTGAACAGAGCTGGAAATGGGTAATGCCTGAACAGAGCTGGAAATGAGCAATGCCTGAGCAGAGCTGGAAATTAGCAATGCCTGAGCAGAGCTGGAAATGGGCAATGCCTGAACTGAGCTGGAAATGGGCAATGCCTGAACTGAGCTGGAAATGGGCAATGCCTGAACAGAGCTGGAAACAGGAAATACCTGATCATAGCTGGACAGAGCTGTAATGAGTAATGTCTGAACAGAGCTGGAAACGTGTAATGCCCGACAGAGCTGGAAATTAGCAATTCCTGAACAGAGGTGGAAAAAAGCATCGTCTGAACAGAGCTGGAAACAAGCAATGCTGGAAAAGAGCTGGACAGAGCTGTAACACAACAGATTAAATATTGGCCGCAACCTCCACTTTCCCCATTGGATAGATTCTGAAGCCAATGGGGACCAGGGATGAAAATCAGGCTTGGATCAAATCATTGCATAACTCCCATAATAAACATATAAATAACAGGATTAGTTTCCCTTTAATGTTAATTATTACCATTACATTTATTATTACTATGATTACTACAGTAAATAATGTGCTTATCAAACAACAAACATCACACAGTATAGGGAAGCACTGCAGGGAGTCCTCGGTATTATCCTAGGTATTATAGCATTACATTTTTCTTCATTGAGAAAGGAAAGCCGTCATAAATAATACATGTCACAAGTCCATGGCAGACAAGCTCCAGGAAACAGATTGAAAACATTTCATTAATTCCCCTGTTGAAGGCAGAGAAACCATTTACTGTTGATCTAAAATAAATCCTTTAGATGGAGTACAATAGTGAATCATTTAGCCTCAGCGTGATCAAGGTGAGCAATTTAGAAATGAATGTGCGTTGAATTAAACCAGCGAAAGCGTTGTCTGATTAATTCGCAGCTGCTGTTGGAGCTCTGTGTGGTTCAGGTCTCAACTCTGCGATGAAGCAGCTCCGATGGAAGCAGCCATTACCTGGTTATAGTGCCACATGCTAATTTCAAGGGATTTGTAAAGTTGAACGCCAACCAGAATTTGGGTTCACATGACAAGTCTAATTTCTACTGGAATTCAGAAAGAAAGGGTCCTTCTTCGAATGCTCATGTTGCTGCCTGGCGATATGAACATGTCCCATTGCGTCCAATGCAATTAACAACCTTGGCGATCCACTGCTAATTAGAGATGCACCGAAATTTTGAAGGCTGAATCATATCAGCCAAAATTGTGTTTCGGCATTTTGTCGATAAAGAAAAAGGTGCCGATAATGGCACAGAAAACGGACGCGATTTTGCAACGATTTTACTGTGCTTATGGTGTGTTTTTCTTAGGTCATGTTGCTCAAAAACCACTATAAAAACATAACACTGGTGCGTTATTGATGCGTTATTGATGCGTTCCTGCTCTGTTTTCACTGCATTTCAACAGGGAGGTGCGTTCTTGGTGTGGTGAAGACATACATAGAATTTAAAGGTAAGCATTTTTCTTGAGCTTTTCTTGCGCTAAGGCAGGTCATACATGGGTCGAATTTCGAAAGGATTTTCTTTTGAAAATCTCATCTAAGAATTTTCCTTCGAATTTGGCACCATTAGTGGGCCGCAGCAACAGCGGATTTTCATGCGGCCATCGAATTTGAGTAATTGGGCATCTTGGAAATTTTTTGAAAAACAAACGATTTTCTAATCAATGATGGGAGAATCATGCAAGAAATGTAATCGAAAAAGAAATGCGCTTGTGCAAGAAAAGAACATTCCCCGGAAAGAAAACAAGATTCCCGGCCACGCAAATTATTTTCTGTAGCAACAGGTGACATTGAAGGCTTGGTTGGTCGAATTTCAAAATCAATGGTGGCATTCATCAGATCACAAAACATGCGTTTTTTGCCAATTTGGTGTTGGGCAGAATAAAAAAAACGCAATATGCAAATCGTGGCAAAAGTGCACTACATGCTTTTCTGAAGCTTCTCCATTGAAGTCTATTGAACCAAAAACGCAAAAACACCGTTTTGAGTTTTTCAAAATTTACTGACCCTTTCCAAAAACAAAGCAGCTGAAAAAAGCATAGGTGTCCCATAGGAAACCATGTTAAATAGATTGTAGTGCGTTTCTGCAAAAAAGCACCAAAAGACAAATAGGTGTGAACCAGGCCTAATGGTGCTGATAATGGGCAACAATAAATTCATCTTCATTTAAATTCATATTAATTAAAAAGTCAAATATAATAGTTATATATATATATTTTTTAAAACTGACATTTTCACTTTCGGTTTTCGACCAAGTGCATCCTGCATTTTTGGTTTCGGCACAAAATTTTCCATTCGGTGCACCTCTACTGCTAATATAATACTACCTGCCCATTAACCACCATTAATCTCCTGATATGGTCTGCCTGAAAAACTGACAAGGGGACCTAATTGGAAAGCCCGTGTGAAAGGACCCTAATACCTACCCACATTGTATGGCGTTTTTAATATCTGCATGGAGTTCAGCTTCACATTGTACAGTATATAAACTCTAGCAATGAACTATAACTTTTTGATAAGTGCAAAAAGAGAAAAAAAAGAAAAATTCCTTGTGATTCGATTCTACCAGAAATATTAAGAGCTGCTAAATTCTTGTATTGTATACTATAATCCTCCCCGCCTTCCCTCTATGTTATCATAGCTCCCAACTGTCCTTGATTTCGAGGGACTGTCCCTGATTTCGAGCAATGTCCCTCTGTCCCTCTTTCCTCCTCATTTGTCCCTCATTTTGGTCTGATCTATAGATGTATACATAAAATGCACTTTTTAGCTTTCAAAAAGTGTTTCCCAGTCCTAAACTTTTCATACAAATTCTAAATTGCTGCATTTGTAAATTTCAAAAGCCAATATAAAGGAATAGTAGTGGTAAAAAAAGCCCTTGTGGATTTAATTAACCTTTTTTGGGTTAATTCTCCTTTAAGGGGGTGTGGCAGGGGGTGTGTCCTATGCCTTCATACTTTTGTTAGTAGGTGTCCCTCATTCCCATCTCAAAATGTTGGGAGGTATGTATTATGGAGAAGAGAAGTGGTATTCTGTAGTCCTGTCCTAGAATGACAAAGCTGCTCCTCGGCAGATAGTGTTGTCAGCTTAGGAAAGAGGGTTAGCTGGCAGGGTCACTAGGCGAAAAAAAGCAAAAATGACTTAAAAAAAGAGCTAATGCCACCACCACATTAACCACTTGAGGACCGCCGCACGCCGATGTATGTCGGAAAAATGGCAGGGCTGGGCACATGGGCGTACAGGTACTTCCCCTTTAAGAGCCCAGCTGTGGGTCGCAAGCTCGCGACCCGGTCCTCTTCTCCGTGACCGTTCCCGCGGGAACAGCGGACCCGATCGCCGCTGGTGTCCCGCAATCGGGTCACAGAGAGGAAGAACAGGGAGAGGTAAGTGTAAACAAAACTCTCCCCGTGCTTCCTAGTGAGCCTAACACTGATCGTCTGTTCCCTGTCATAGGGAACGACGATCAGAGATGTCACACGCTAAGCCACGCCCCCCCACAGTAAGAAACACAAATCAGGGCACACTTAACCCCTATAGCGCCCCCTCCTGGTTAACCCTTTCACTGCCAGTGTCATTTTCACAGTAACCAGTGCATTTTTATAGCACTGGTCGCTGTAAAAATGACAATGGTCCCAAAATAGTGTCAAAAGTGACCGATGTGTCCGCCATAATGTCGCAGTCACGAAAAAAATCGCTGATTACCGCCATTACTAGTAAAAACATTTTTTTTTATAAAAATGACATAAAACTACCCCCTATTTTGTAAACGCTATAACTTTTGCGCAAACCAATCAATAAATGCCGATTGCGATTTTTTTTTACCAAAAATATGTAGAAGAATATGTATCGGCCTAATTTGAGGAAAAAATGTGTTTTTTTATATATTTTTGGGGGATATTCATTATAGCAAAAAGTAAAAAATATTGCATTTTTTTCAAAATTGTCGCTCTATTTTTGTTTATAGCGCAAAAAATATAAACCGCAGAGGTGATCAAATACCACCAAAAGAAAGCTCTATTTGTGGGAAAAAAAGGACGCCAATTTTGTTTGGGAGCCATGTCGCACGACCGCGCAATTTTCAGTTAAAGCGACGCAGTGCCGAATCGCAAAAAGGGGCCTGGTCCTTATGCTGCGTATTGGTCCGAGTCTTAAGTGGTTAAAGAACTAATAACTACATGCCCACCAAGCCTTTTCTGGCACTTTTTGTTTACAAGTTAAAATCAGTATTTTTTGCTCAAATTCCCCAAACATTATATATATTTTTTTTGCAAAGGCCCTCCTAGAGAATAAAATGGCGATTGTTGCATTTTTTTAATGTCACATGGTATTTGCGCAGCGGTTTTTCAAATGCAATTTTTTTGGGAAAAAAAATACACTTTAATAAATCTTTATTCAAAAATATACAATATATAATCCAATTCTTTAGTGCAATAAAAGATGATGTTTCGCCAAGTAAATAAATACCTAACATGTCATGCTTTAAAATTGTGCACGCTTGTGGAATGGCGATACACTACCATACTTAAAAATCTCCATAGGCGACGTTATCTGCTTAGAGTTGCAGAGGAGGTCTAGTGCTAGAATTATTGCTCTCACTCTGTTTGCGCTGATACCTCACATGTGTGGTGTGAACACCGTTTACATAAGCGTGCGCGACTTATGTATGCATTCGCTTCTGTGCACGAGCACAGATGGATGGAGGAGCTTTAAAATATATATATATATATATATATTTATTTATTTTCACTGTCCCTTTAATTTTTTTTTCTTTTATTCCTACTACAAGGGATGTAAACATCCCTTGTGATAGAAATAAGGGATGACAGGTCCTCTTTATGGAGACATCTGGGATCAATAAGACCCCAAATCTCTTCTCTACCTTTAAAAGCAAAAGATAAAAAAAAAAAATTGATCTTTTGCTTTAAAAGAAGAAAACATTTTTTTTTACTTCCGCAACTTCCGCCCTGGACCAGAAGTGATGTCATTACGTCGCTCTGGTCCTCCAAGATCATAGAGGCGATCAGAGATGATCTGGTATCTGGTAACCTCTATGGCCAGCCAGCCGGGTTCGTTTCCTGGGGTGCGCCAGTAAAAACAGTAAGCCCGAGAAACATTGGCGAGTGGTTGCGGGGGGGGGCGCTGTTGAGGGCGACCCCTTCTGCTGCTTCTGAAAATGAACCAGCAGCTAATTAGCCACTCGGAAAGCTTTCATGAGACAGCCAATCCCGGGTAAAAAAAAAAAAATGCCGGGGTTATGACTGATGGCTTCAGTCATAAACACAGTAAACCACTTGCAAGCCTCAACGTATATATTTACATGTTGCGGTTGGCAAGTGGATAAACTGCAAAATATAAAATTTTAAGCATATGAGTCAAGTATATCACCGTATTCATTATCCCTTTGGCAAAACGAGCAGTGACCCCTTGCGGTCGAGGAGGGAGGGGTACCCACTTCATGGTTTATTTTCCCTGGAGTTTAGCTTTACTTTTATTCTCCTTTGAGTTTTAATTTTTTAGGGGATCAGTGGGGGTCTAGCTATGTGCCCACCTCCAACACTGCATCATGATTGTAAAAAAAAGAGTATTTCAGAGCCATCACTCAGAAGCTTGGGGGTCTCACCTCTTCCGACAGTTCCATTTATTACATCCGAGTCAGATGACTGGTCTCAGCCATTCGGCACTGCACAGGTGTGTCGTGACAATATAGCTTTGCTCCTTTTAAGTGACTAACACAGCGTGACTTGTTCTACACTGTGATTATTGAGATCCTCCCTGAGTCACCCACGCACATCTCATCACATCACTATTGCCTTTCACTGCCGACAACTATATACCCTCTATGTTTTCCTGCAAAGGATTCCAAAAATGTGTGCATGCAAATCCTTTTTTTCTGCATAACATGTTGCTTGCTCTTAAAGTAGAATTATACTTCCCTGGATAGAAATAAATGAAAAACACAACTGAATAGCTTAAAGCGGTATTAAAGTGGTTTTTACTTCCATCCTATGTGTGCAGCAGCCCCCCTAATACTTACCCGAGCCCCCTCTCAATCCAGCCACGTCCACGGGAGTCTTGGCTCCATGGGGACTCACACTCCTGATTGGCTTTTGGCCACAGCCAGTGTGCCAATCAGGAAACGGAGGGGAAGGGGGCGAGCCATGGCTCCATAAAGACGCACAGGGGTTGATTTGCTAAAGGCAAATAAAGTGTGCACCTTGCAAAGTGCAGTTACTCCAGAGCTTAGTAAATGAGATGAAGGGTCACTTTGGAAAGAATACCCAATCACATACAAGGAAAATTTAAAAAAAAACAGCATTTTTGCTTGCACATGATTGGATGATAGAAGTCAGCAGAGCTTCTGCTCATTTACTAAGCTCTGGAGCAACTGCACTTTGCAAGAGGCACAGTCTATTTGCCTTTAGTAAATCAACCCCACCGAGCCACGGCTCGGAAACACTCCTGCAAGGGTGCCCCCATTGCAAGCTGCTTGCTGTGGGGGCACTCAGCAGGAAGAAGGAGCCAGGAGCGCCGACGGGGGACCCAGGAAGAGGAGGATCTGGGCTGCTCTATGCAAACCACTGCACAGAGGAGGTAGGTATAACACCTTTGTTAATAAAAAAAAAAAAAGAGGGCTTTAATATCACTTTAAAAATTTAATATATTGCAGCATATCAATCGTTGGCAACATTCGATTTATTTTCTTTGGCTTTTTCCCCCTTTCTTTTCACCTGGTGATCTGGCCAGTAACACACCCCCTGTATTCGAGTGCCCCTCCACTCTGGATGAAGGAGCAAAGGTAGCACAGCAGACAGCAGCATTGTCAGTCTGGGGGGAGGGGAGTACTAGCAGATTTGATTACATTAACAACTTACCAGCTCACACTTTATTAGCAGTTACAGCAAAGTTTTCTTCCTTTTGGGATAAAGGTTTTACATAAAAAAGCTAATTATTTTAAGCACCCCTACCCATGTAAAAAGGTTGCTCTCCTCCCTGTAACTGCAAGAGAGCTTTTTCTGTTGAAAAACAACAGACTTACTGGCTGGATAATCAGATGAAAATAAAAGAAAGAAAGTCTAAAAAATAAAACTAATGCAGCAATCACATCTAAGTATTGGTAAGCAGTGATATGATAAATGTTTGCTTTTGGGGTTAATACTGATTAGGGCTGGGTTCACACCTATGTGAATTGGATGTGGCTTTCCCTGCATCCAATTTGCATGTCAGGAGATTGTGACCAGCTCTCTATGGGGCGGGTTCACATATCTCAGTTGTGGCTGCGGAGCGCACTGCACAGACTAACAAACTTGCTTTATGGTTGCTTTATGGTTGTGTTTCCCAACAGTCCCCGAGTTAAAAACATCTGACTTACATACGACTCAGACTTACAAATAGAGAGAGACAACAGGAAGTGAGAGGAAATCTACCTCTAGGAAGGGAAATTCTCTCCTGTAATGCCGCATACACACGACCGGTTTTCCCGTCGGATAAAAAAAACCGATGGTTTTCCCGACGGGATTCCGGCCAAGCTTGTCTTGCATACACACACTCAGACAAAAGTCCGGTGAACTTTTGACTGCCAAGAACGCGGTGACGTAAAAGACTACGACGAGCCGTCAAAATGAAGTTCTATGCTTCCGAGCATGCGTTGAATTGTCTCCGAGTATGCGTGTTTTTTTTTCCCCGTCGGAAAAGCATACAGACGAACGGTTTTCCCGCTGTGTACGAGGCATAAGAGTTAATATGTGAAAAGATGTCTCCACTGAAAGGAAGGGACAGAAAGTGAGGTGAGATCTTCTGAACAGGGACACAGACAGCAAAACAAACGTCACGGAGGTGATAACCCTTCCCTATGCTATCAAAAAAATGTAAAAATAATTTTTTGGGCTTGAGTTACACCTAAAAAATATACCTGTTTCGACTTACAAACAAACTTAACTCGCTTTTTAGTTCATTAAAAGTCAGCAGCTGCAAAAAGTGTAGCTGTTGACATTTAATAAGCCAACACTTACCTGCCCCAGGGTCCAGCGATGCGGCCGCCCGGAGGCTTGCTCCTCTCCCCCTCCTCTCTTCGGCGCCGTCATGGTAACTGTGGGCACCCCCCCGTGACAGCCCACGAAAAAAAGGGTACCCACCCCCCCCCCTCCAAAAAATGACATGCCAAATGTGGAAAAAGTGGAAGTTCCACTTTTGGGTGGAACTCTGCTTTAAGAACAAACCTACAAAACCTATCGTGTTTGTAACCCGGAGACCGCCTGTTTACCATGAACCGCCTATTATTAGTTTATCTGAGACTTGTCTACTGAATTTAAAGGGGTTGTAAACCCTCGTGTTTTTTCACCTTAATGCATCCTATGCATTAAGGTGAAAAAACACCTGGCAGTGACTGGCCCCCCAGGCCTCCCATTTTACTTACCTGAGCCCCTTCATTCAGTCGGTGGAGACGTGCTCTCCCTCTCTCCACGGAGTCCTGGCTCTTAATTGGATAGATTGATTGCAGCACAGCCATTGGCTCTTGCTGCCGTCAATCAAATCCAATGACGTGGGCGCCGGGGGGTCGGAGCTGAGTCCGGCATTCATGTCTATGGAGGCAAATGCTGGACTTGTGGCCGCGCCTGCAAGGTAACCCACCCCCTAGGGGGTTATCTGATGCGGGGAGGAAGGGGCTGCGAGAGCCGCCGGGGGACCCCAGAAGAGGAGGATCGGGGCCACTCAGTGCAAAACGAGCTGCACAGTGGAGGTAAGTATGACATGTTTGTTATTTAAAAAAAAAATATAGGGTTTACAATCACTTTAATGTACCAAAGAGGACCTATAAGAAGTTCTCCATTGCGTACACATAGCACTAGGAATGGGTCATGTGATCTCTCATATACTTGCAAAGTTAGGATAAACTTGTAACAACTTTGGACAATATAGACCAGCCTTTTTCAAGCAGGGTGCCCAGGTAAGGCTGGCACCCGGGGTTTCTTCAGGGGTACCTTGGCAAAATTCCTAAGAAATGCCCAACAAAAAGTATCAAGCCAAAGGGTGGATCAAGCCTGCCTTTTAGTTACAGAAAGCCACAGGTTTTCATTGTGCACCATTACAACCTTCTATTCGCTGGCCTCCTAACAACCAATGACATTGTCGGTTGATAAGGAGGAAGTCAGGAGCCTGCACAGCATCCTTGTTTCCCCCTCCCCTGCCCCTCTCTGTCAGCACTGGGGTCACATTAGCTGAGCAAGGATGAGAAACATTGGAATACTAGTCAGTACCAGTGTGCAAACGGTGTGTTTTGCTCTGGAAGAATAAATCACCTCTAACGTTCGGTGTCCTACTTGGAAGCTCATTGGTTTCTCGTATTTACCAAGACAGTTAGAGAGGTTGATTTACCAAAACTGGGGAATGCAAAATCTGGTGCAGCTCTGAATAGAAACCAATCAGCTTCCAGGTTTTATTGTCAAAGCTTAAAGAAGTACAGCCAAAGCTCATTTGGATGTACTTTTCCTATAGATCAGGGGTCTCTAAACATTCTAAACAAAGGGCCGGTTTATTGTCCCATCAGACTCTTGAAGGGCCGGACTTTGGCCACCGGGGGGTGGAAATTGTCCTGGCATCAGTGGGACTAAACATATGGTATTAGGGGGAGAAATAGTGCCCCATCATTGGTATCATAGGGAGGAATAGTGGCCCATTAGTGGTGTCAGTGGGAGAAATAGTTCTCCACTGTCGGTGTCAGATGTCAGAATAGTGTCTCGTATCAGTGGGAGGGATATTGCCCCAAGGGCCGGATAAAGGCAAGCAAAGGGCCGCATCCGGCCCTCGGGCCGCAGTTTGGAGACCACTGCTATAGATCAAAGGATTGCAATTCATTTTGCACTCCTGTGACCCGTTTTCAGCAGAGAGCGGACTGAAGTTCGCTCTCTGCTGACGTCACAGAAGTCGGTTCAGGGTCCGTGTCATCATGACAATGGAAGTCGGGATCCGCCAGGTCCCTGGACTGACACTCAGCTCAGCCTCTCAGTGAGCCGCTGAAAGGCTGAGCCGGCCGCTCCCCACCCCTCCACAGCCCAACTCTCCAATGAGCGAGGAGGGGTAAAGTAGAGAGCTGTGACTGACAGTCAGCAGCTCTCTGCTCACAAAGCTGTCAGAACTGAGTGATCGGCGATGTTCGATCGCTTGGTTCTCAGTGTAGAGGCGCCGGGGGACCGATGCTGCATCCACCTAGGTAAGTATAATTCAGGCAAAAACCTCAACCCCATATTCTTTTAATTGAACAAGCTGAAGTTAGAAGCTGATTGGCTACTATTCACAGCTGCACCAGATTTTGCATTCTCCAGTTTTAGTAAATCAACCCCTTACTGTCTTGGTAAACATGAGTAAAGGCAATTTTCTGTTCTAGGACCATATGGAATAAATGCATTTAGCCAGATACAATGAAATATTTTTGTAATCTTTAAAAAGGGAACTTCAAAGCTTCCAATGACATTCCACTTATAACTTGTTACTATAGTAAGTAGAGAAGATATAACTAAACATGAAATAAGTAGTCATGGTTATAGCATTGCCATTTTTATGTTTTAATGCAATGTGTCTCTGTATACCAAGGTTTCTCAACCAGGGTTCCATGGAACCATAGGGTTCCTCCAGAGGTTGCTAGGGGTTCCCTGAGCAATGAGCAATTTCTGCCTCTCACATAAGTTCCCACTGAAACCAATAATCTTTTTAGATATCTGTAAGGGGGTAATTCTTCCCAATGACCACAAGTATAAAGCCTCGTACACACGGTCGGACTTCAAACAAACTTTTCCGTGGATTTTTGTCCGAAGGGAGTTGGCCGGGAACACCCATAGCATACACACTGCAAGACTTTTCTTCAAACTTTCCCAAAACTTTCTCAACATCACGTGGTTTTTCTGCTCTTTTCTGCTCTTTACCGCCACCCTTTGGTCAACTTCTGCTATCGTTGGTTGATTTTAACATTGGTTCTGGGCATGCGTGTTTGTACTTCGGACAAAAGTCTGATGGATTTCTGTACACACGGCAGGACTTTGCACCGTAGGACTTTTGTTGCCGAAAAGTTTGTCCGTTTGCAGAGCGAACTTTTGTCCGATGAAAACCGAAAAAGTTTGTCCGATGGAGCGTACACACGGTAGGATTTTTTTGAAAACTTGCTCATTTTGAAGTTTGTTCTCAAAAAGTCCTACCGTGTATACGGGGCTTAAGGAGCATTCTTCCTACTGACCATCACACTAATGTATCATGAGTTGTAGATAGTTTTAGCAGGGGTTCCCTGAGACCGGATTTTTTTTTCAAGGGTTCCTCTGTGTTGAAAAGGTTGACAAAGGCTGCTGTATACCGATACCTGATGTGTTTGAAGGCCCGTACACACGGTCTGACTTTTTGCCAACAAACTTCAAAATGAGCAAGTTTTTCAAAAAATCCGACCGTGTGTACGCTCCATCGGACAAACTTTTTCGGTTTTCATCGGACAAAAGTTCGCTCTGCGAACGGACAAATTTTTCGGCAACAAAAGTCCGAGGTACAAATACGCATGCTCAGAACCAATGTTAAAATCAACCAACAATAGCAGAAGTTGACCAAAGGGTGGTGGTAAAGAGCAGAAAAGAGCAGAAAAACCACGTGATGTTGGGAAAGTTTGCAGAAAAGTCACAGCGTGTGTATGCTATGGGTGTGCCCGGCCAACTCCCTTCGGACAAAAATCCACGGAAAAGTTTGTTTGAAGTCCGACCGTGTGTACGAGGCTTAAGATACAAATGTGTTCTGCAATCTTCCCAATGCAGTTTGACAAGAGATCAGCGTCAATTCAATAGACATTATGCAACACCGAATTTGTGATTTGTGTATTAAAAAAAAAATATTATAGCTTATGGTGCTAATAAGTATAAATAGTGACTAAATTTGTCATGGCATTAACAGGTCCATCACTGCAAAGCTGTCAAAACACGTTACAGTAACATTCTGCTGATGATTCCTCCGTAACACATTGTTAAGCATATACTACACATTGTCATGTGAGGCTTTAACAGGATCGAGGTGAGAAAAAAAAAAAGGAAAAAGAGCCAGGGCTAAACTGCCCATTCTATTACAGGGTCAGTCCACCAAAACATATTTTTAGTTTTTGTTAGATTCTTCAGAGATAAAGAGACGTCACCTGACCATTCAGGTCAGAGTCACAGTCCCACCAGATTGTCTTCTTGTTCAGATTTTTTATTGAAGGTAAAAAATAAGAAATCTCAACAGAATACATAGAAACGTAATCTTTCCCCTGGATAAGGGGAGGTAATAGTTGAGGGGTAACTCAATGATGAGGTAGGGACGCAGTCCTTTGCAACTGTTGGCGCTATATAAATCCTGTATAATAATAATAATAATAATAACAAAACATACAGAAAATAACAGCGAAGCAGACTAAAACAACATATGACTACATAATGTGGGTCAGTTAAAGGGCGTGCACGCCGTGCAGGGGACTATGGCTAGGTTGGGTCCGGGAGCCGTTTCAGTTCCAGTGAACCATGGATAGTTCCCGGTGGCTCCGGACAAAGTCCCCCTGAGGTTTACAAGGAAGCAGATGTCTAAAAGTTCTCATACTTGGTACAAGTTAAATGGTGTGATAGACCTGTAAGCATTCATGAATCTTATCTCAAGAAGTTTGTGGTTAGACAGGGATGCTTAACTTCAATATGACCAGCATTTAGGTCGGTTAGAGCCATAGGCGTGCGCACAGGGTGTGCCAGGTGTGCCCAGGCACACCCTAATCACCCTGTGCAGCACAGATTCCCCCTACTGCCTAGGTTCCCCCTCTCCTTCCCCTTGCAGTGCTGTCGGCTTCCCTACTCTCCTCTCCCTCTGACTGTTGCTGCAGGGATGTTTCAGGATGAGTGAGGGAAGGGGCCGGTAAATATGTAACTTACCCGGCCCCTTCCCTTTCATCGTGAGTGATCGGTAGGTAGTATGTGTTTGAGCTTTGGGGTGCACACCCTAATGCAATAGGCTGCGCACACCTATGGTTAGAACTGAGAAGTTTACATCCAGGAGAGAAGAGCCTAATGGCCCGTAAACACGATCCGAAAATTGGACGAAAAATACAGCTTTCGACTCGATCGTACAATAATTGGATCGTTAGTACAGAGCTTTCGAGAGCCGATCACAAAAATTCATCTGATATTATTCGATCTGACAAGTACAAAAATGTTCCTCGTACGATACCAGATCGTACGATTTTCATTTAGCCAGTATAGTTGTCGTCCAAAAATACAATACAAATACATTACAACACATGACATCACTTCCGATTTTTTTTTTTTTCTGTCGTACGAGAATTTTCGTGACTTTAGTAACCTATTCAATTTCTACTTGCGACTATTAAGCAAAAAGCGTCGGACAATCTGTCGTCCGATTTTCGGATCGTGTGTACGGGCCATAAGAGAGGGAGGAAAAGAGAACAAGGGAGGAGGTGACAAGGGGGAGTGGAGAAAGAAGGGGAAGGCAGCTCGGAAAGAGAAGATAAGGGACAAAAGTGCCACCAGATTGTCTATCCTCATGCAAGGTATACTCAACAATCCAAGCTCCCTCGCCTCCCTGACGCCAAGATTCGCCCAGAAGAATTGTTTTAAACCATGAACTGCATGACCACTGAACCATGGTCAACAGGCTTAACAGTCACTATAAATGGGAGGACACAGAATGACCATAGTATCCGTGAATTGGAAGTTGTGGTAGGGAAAGCTGGCAAACTGCATAGGGAGAGATTAGGCCAGATGGGAAACTGTCATTTTAATTCTAATTGCTAGCTCTATTGGCAATAAACCAATTTGCTGCCTTTTTTCATCCTATTATTGTTGTTTTTTTGTCTTTAATTTTATTTTCTGGTTGATTTGAGGTCTGTTTTTGCTGAAAAGTTTCCCTTTAAAAAAAAAAGGGGTTTTATTTTAGGGTGTGATATTTTGTTTTTTTTATTTTTTGGGACGTTATACTGTTTTTATTTTATGTTAATGTTGATAAGGCCTTTGTTTAATTTTAAACAGCTTCTTTTTGCTGCAATGCTTCTCTTAAAAAAAAAAAAAAGGGGGTTATTATTTTAGGGGGTGGGATTTTTGGGATTTTTATTTATTTTGAAGGTATATTTTTTATTTTATGTAAACATTATATTATTATTATTTTAGGTTAAACTGTTTTTTTTTTTTTGGGGGGGGGGGGCTTTTTTTGGCTGCAAGACTTTTAAAAAAAGTAGGCTTTTGTTTCATTGTCTCAGAAGTGGAATTTTTGGGTTTTCATTTAATTTGTGGATTTTTACTTAAGAGCCCATTCACACAGGGGCAACTTTGGATCCGACTTCAAGTTGCCCCAGGTCGCCCCTAGTCGCCTCAAGTTGCGCTGCATGAGAAAATCAATGTATGTGAATGGAGCCGTCTTAATGCACACTACTGCAGTCGCTCCGACTTCAAAAAAGGTTCCTGTACTACTTCAATCCGTCTTCTAGGCGACCTGTACCCATTGATTTCAATGGAAGTCGCCTCAGAAGTCGGATCCCCTGTCTTAACAGAAGCAACTCTCCAGGAAGAGAACATACATTTCTCAGGCAAACCTCTCCCTCCCCCCTCCCTCCCACAGAGCTGATTCTTGTTTTATTGGCCACTGGAATGTCTCCTGTCCTGGAGGCAACTTGAAGTTGCCTTGTAAGTAGCTCCAGGTCGCACTGTGATTCATACTCAAGTCGTGTCCAAGTTGCCTCCCAAAGTTGCGCTGGAAGTCGTGTTGCCCCTGTGTGAATGGAGTCTAAAGTGTGTGTAAATGCTGAATGTTTTTTATCTTCATACATTCTATGCATGAAGGTAAAAAAAACTTTTGTGTACTGCTCCCCCCTCAGTCTCCCCTCCCCCAATACTCACCTGAGCTCCCTCTCGAACCAGCGATGTGAATGTGAGCCTCAGCTGTCCTGGGACTCCCTCTCCTCATGGGCTGACGCAGCAGCGGGAGCCACTG
This sequence comes from Rana muscosa, assembly GCA_029206835.1. Lineage (NCBI taxonomy): Eukaryota > Metazoa > Chordata > Amphibia > Anura > Ranidae > Rana > Rana muscosa. The sequence continues at coordinate 110,207,501 of CM055116.1, forward strand.
GCTCCCACTGCTGTCAATCACAGCCATTGAGCCAAAGAGGAGAGAGCGGAGGGTTGGGCAGAGTCTTATGGATGCATAGAGCAGGGCTCAAGAGCGAGCAAGCACCAGTGCCCCCATAGTAGACACTGCTTGGTATTGGGAGCATTGGTCAAGGGGGAGGTACCAGGAGTGTTGGCGGGGGATCCAATAAGAAGAGGATTGGGGCTGTGCAGTGAAAAACCACACAAAGCAGGTAAGTAAAAAATGTTTGTTAAAAGCCAAACCTTCCATACCACTTAACCTGCAGTGCTTTGGGCTGCACAGCTTTTTTTGTACAACGCATGCACACAGCAGCCCTATTCGTTTCTTCGAGAAAGCCGTAGTGATGGTGGCCTGAGGCAGCCACTTGGAGTATGGCATACCCATAGGAATAAACTGAGCTGTAGTATGCATGCTCAGTACAAAGTAGCCATTTTCAGAGGAAAGCCTATGCAGCTCAAAGCAAGGCCGCAAAGTGAAGATCATTTGATTGATACTAAAGATAAGTATAAAACCAGGTAAGTTGCACTCAGGGTGTTCTCAGGTAAGAAAAAATAAATAAAAATTAACTACAGTTGTCCTTAAAACTTCTGCCAAGTAAAGCTGTCCCCCAATCTCATCTCTCAGAAAGTTGGGCAATATGACATTGAATTAAAGAGAATTTCATACATACATTATGGATTCTTTTACTGTACTTTTTATAAATTCTTAGTAATATGCATTACCATAAATAATCGAGCACAAAGAATCTTATTTGTGCGCTCTCATAACAGGAGTTGCCACATCAGCAGTTATCAACAAATCTTTTAAAGCTTATTGAGTTCATTTAGACTTCAGGCATGCATAGAGTCACCATGAAATACAAGCATTAACATAATTGCACAGAAGAACGAACTCTGTACATGTTTGTACTCAATAACAATGTATGCAGGCTTGCGGAATAAAAGGCTACAGAATGTGTATCGGCTCATGCATTGGTACAACAGATAAATATTCCAGAAAAAAAAAAAAGAATATGGACCTTGTGTAGCAACATGTTCCTCCAAAGAACTGGATTTACGTCTCTTTGGCCAGTATTCATGAATCGCTAACGTGACCCAATGCTTTGCCCATGCAGGGTAAACAACATCGGCTGCACATACTTTCCATTCCTTCATTCCCTTGCTGCTTTATTTAGTTCCCAGGAGTGAAGTAAGACAACATAGGGCTGATTTACTAAAGGCAAAGTGCAGTGCAGTTGCTCCAGAGCCTAGTAAACGATGGGGAGCTCTGCTGACTTCCATCATCCAATCATGTGCAGGCAAAAATGCATTTTTTTTTCCTTGCACGTGATTGGGTATTCTTTGTAAAGTGAAGCTTTACCTCATTTACTAAGCTCTGGAGCAACTGCACTTTCAGTGTGTGACTGTACTTGCAAAGTGCACAGTCTATTTGCCTTTAGTAAATCAACTAGACATGTGCACAACATAAAAATTTGTTTCGTTTGGTTTAGTTTCTGTGCGTTTCCGTTGATTCGTAACGATTCGTAATTTCGTAAGACGTGGGTTATCGTATTCGGACTCTTTCGTATTTCCGTAAGGGTTATTTTTCTATTGATTCGTTTTTCCGTTAGTCTAATTTTCGTTGATTCGAAATTCGTATTTATGTTACATTTTATACTCGGCCGCGTTCGTATTTTCGTAAGAACTATATTTTCGTTGACTTGCAATGACTCGTATTTTCGTGTCTAATTTCCGTTGATTGGAAAATCGTACTTTTATAGATTTAATTACATTCGTACTTTCGTTAGAATACATTTTCTGTTTATTCAAAACACTACTCGTCGTAATTTTGTAATTCGTACTTTCGTGAGATAGACCGGCTCATTTATTCATACTTTCGTAACATTGTTTTCGTAGATTAGTAATCGGGGCATAATTCGTAATTTTACATAATGTGTCAGATTAGGATAAAACAAAAATATGTCAGAGATATTACAAAATACAAATATAGAAATTAGAATCTAGACAGAGTATGCTTAAGAAACTTTATACTTTACTCACAAATCCAACAGAACAGTGCAACCTACCCAACCACAACCTATCTGGACTGTGGATGGAATGCACTGCAGTCTAACACAGAAAAACACACAAGGGAATAAGAAACAAGCTCATTGGGGGAAGAGACAACCTCTTCAGGGGAAGGGACAAGCTTATTGGCTATTGGCCAACGTCCAGAACTAATTCAGAACTAACGAAATAGAATTACATTTTTTTTGAATTTTCGTTGTTTTGATTTCCGTTTTCCGAAGATTCGTAATTTTTTTTCCGTTCATTTTGATTTTCGTTAATATGTATCTTTGTTCGTTATTTTCGTTGTTTTGTTTTACGTTTTCCAAATATTCGTAATTTCGCATTTTTGTTCATTTTGATCTTCGTTATTTTTTGATCTTTGTTCGGTATTTTTGTTGTTTTTATGTTTTCGTTTTTTACTTTTTCGTATTTTGGCTGTTTCAAATTTACTAAATTCGTATTTTCGTTGTTTTCCGTATTTGTTCTTTTCAATAATTCGTTGTTCGTTTGTAATTTTATCAAACCGTTTTTTTTTCGTATCTTTACGAATCAACGAATATAACGAATTTTGACGAATAACTAATTCGTAGCTAAACGAATTGCACATGTCTAAAATCAACCCCAAAGAGTATAAGATCTGAGTCACTCAAGCTGAATCTTACACAGGGCTGAGGGCTGCCCTTACTCCCATAGGAGAGCACTCAACCAACCACTACGCAATCACAGACATGGAGCGAGTTACATGTTCCTTTATACCTTGAAGTATTGGGCATTTTCCTCACTTCCGGTGGTTGAAGGAGGTGGAAGGGAGAGTGAAGGGCAATAAAGAAAATGTCTGCTTTATTAATTATATAAAGGGTCCACTCACACTGGACACTGTTGAACTGAACCATACCTGAGTTCAATTTCCCCCCCATAGGTGCCCCTTTAGCACACATTTTGCTGAGGGGGCACTTGGAGAAAAGGAGTGGAAAGGGGCAGTGAGGGACTGTCAGAAGAAGTAGTAAGGGACCACACTGTGCAATGGCAAAAAATAAAAAATAAGGTTTAGCCCACATTCACACTGAGGGTCGGTTTGAAGTTCAGCTGAACTCGCACGATTTCAAACCGGCATTTCAGTCTGACTTGGGGGGTGATTTGACAGACATCTGTGTGGGTTCATGCACAGATGTCTATTCAAATCGCCACCGAAGTCGCCAAAAGTAGTGCAGGAACTACTTTTGGGAATCAGTGCGGCGCTGCAAATTTGGCGTCGCATGGATTCGGACAGTGCCGTTGCCGGAAATAGGCGGCCATTTGACATGCGAGTTGACATGTCAAATCGCATTTCAAAACGACCCGATGTGAACGTGATCTTACAACCATTTTATTACTGCCTCTTCCTCTTCCTCCTTAGAAGTATTGAGTATTTATTCTTTGTAGTGTGGGAGGGGATATCCAACTGCAATTGTTTATTTGCTATCCCAGAATTGGGCTTTAATATGTTCAAGCAGACTTACATAAAAAAAACTATCTGCCCTACTGCCTTAAGGCAAAGCCATCATGAGAGGTACACAGAAGCTCCCATTGCCATCCTTCTTTTAAAAATTCTATTTGGCCAGAGCAGTTATCCCATGCCACTGGTAGTCAACACATATTCCTTCTCTCCTTAAATGGGACATGAAGATGGACCATACTGAACACATGGAGTCCCTTCTGGCAAAACCGTTAGACAGGAATGAACAATGCCACCAAACATGGCTCTCTTGGAAAGTTGTCAGGATAATTTAGATTCCTTCTTTAGGCATTATAGGTGTTGTAAAGGAACAAATTTAACTACTTTAAATAACAAACATGTTTTACCTACCTCCACTGTGCAGCTCGCTTTGCACAGAGTGGATCCTGGTCTTCTGGGGTCCCTCGGCGGCTGTCTCGGCTCCTCCCCGCATCAGCTAACCCCCTTCATGGAAAGCTCTCTCCCAAGGGGGTTAGCTTGCGGGCACGCTCCCGTGATACAGACGGCGGCTATAGCCGCCGACTGTATCACTCGGCCCAGCCCCCCGGCGTGCCGCGTCATTGGTTTGATTGACAGCAGCGGGAGCCAATGGCTGTACTGCTATCAATCATCCAATGAATGAGCCGAGAAGAGCCGAAAACCTAGGTCGAGAAGCCTGCTCGTTCACGATGTGGGACTTTCGAAGGCTCAGGTAAGTAAACGGGGGGGCTGGGGGGCCAGCAAACATCAGATGTTTTTTCACCTTAATGCATAGAATGCATTAAGGTGAAAAAACATGAACCTTTACAGCCCCTTTATGTATAAAGCTGACAGTGGGATCTAAATTGTCCCAAAAGCTTTCATTATTAATAATTTAGGTTTGCCAATAACAGGTATAACTCCAAACCTTCTACATTAATTGATGGCTAACATGTTACAATACCCTACTACTTGGAGTAAATGTGTTTGCTATTCCTTGGAGGACACAGGAAAGAGGCTTTGTGAAAGTGGTTGGCAATGTCTGGAAATACATATTGCTGGGGGAAACCATAGTGATTGGGTGGACATGTATTGTTGGATGGATAGGGTAGCGCTGAGAAGTAAATAGGTGAAGGTTTATGTTTAGAGATTTTTTTTGAAGTTCTTTCATTTTCTATGATGATACATTTTGATAGCCTTGTTGATTTGCAATTATAGATGCAGATGGTGTTTCAGCCAGTGGAGAATCTGCTTATTAAGTCATCTTTCAAAAAACATCAATGATGTCTTATGCTATGCTAGCAAAACGCAAGAAACCATGAAAGTGTGACTAAATTAATAATTCAGGCAAGCTTGTGCAGCAATAGTATCACAGCACATTATGTTTACTTCCTGATATCGCAGCGAACCGCTCTCTTCTACGAGGGCCCAGAGGAGATCTGCTGATAAATGGGAGCACTGCTCTCTGCTAATGAAATAGGCAATTTACAGCATACTGTATAGGCAACACACTCCATATTGGAAGCTGAGTGCACAGAAGGGATAAGAGGACTTGAACCAGTAATAGCAGAACACCTACGCATGGCACCGTAAAGCTGACCTTGAGTAAAAAAAAAGTGACGTTGCAACGGTATCATTTACACTGCCCACTCAGCTTTGTAATGTGAAATGTCTAAAAGTATTATCTCTTATGTTCTGCTGCAAAGGTCCTGGCCCCATCATTCCATTTCGTTAAGTCATTGAGAGGATGCCAAACCGATAAAACACTCTATTGCTGACTGAGTTCCTGGTATGTTGATCATGTGATTCATGAAATCTCCCTCCTCCCCTGTCCTAGCTCATCATGGATTTCTTTGTCAGATATCATAAGACAGTAACTGAAACATGGATCAAGCAAGTAGGTACTCTCTATATCAGGGGTCTCCAAACTTTCTAAACAAAGGGCTAGTGTACTGTCCTTCAGACTTTCGGAGGGCCGGACTGTGGCCAGTGAGAGTAGAAAAAGTCCAGACGTCATTGGGGAAAAAAAATACCCCCTTGTTTATTTCAGTGAGAGTAATTGGTCTCCAATATTGGTGTAAGTAGGATGAATTGTGCCCCATCTTTGATGTCATTGGGCCCCATCATTGGTGTCATTGAGAGGAATTGTTCCCCATCACTGATGTCACTGGACCCCATTGCTGGTGTCATTGGGAGGAATTGTGCCCCATTGTTGGTGTCACTGGGAGGAAGTGTACCCCCTTCATTGGTGTCAGTGAGGGTAATTATGCCCCACTGTTGGTATCAGTGGATGAAATAGTGCCACAAGGTCAGGATAAAAGCAAATAAAGGGCAGCAGTTTGGAGACCACTGCTCTATATGAAGGCTGTATGAAAAACACTGTGGGTATTGCTAGAACAGGCAGACTCCATTACACTCTTTACACTCTTAGCGGTACTCCTCTGATCCTCCAAACTGCCCATGTAGGCTCTACATGCACACTCAACCATAGGGGCCACTTGGAAAGCATGTCATCCGCCCGATGTATTACTGTTCCGGGCTCCGTTCCCTGTGAGCATCGTGTCACCCGGGGCAGAGCCCGGTGGTAAATTCAAAAAGTGAAAAAAACATAACACATACAGTACACTGTTATCTGTAAGATTACATTACTGTATGAAATCATTTCACATCCCTTTTGTGCTTTTTCCAGTGCCCTGCATATTATATATACTGTTCCTTCTGCCTGGAAACTGGAGATTGTCCATAGCAACCAAAAAGCGTCCCTTTACGTCAAAAGCGGTTTTAGACCAGCTAGAAAACAGCGATAATAAATTAGAATCACTTGCAGAATTGAGCGATAGCGATTTGTGGGGAAATTCATCATCAGACACTGAAAGTAATGACAGCGACAATTCTGCAACTGAGCAAATTTCAGTGTTTTTGATTTGATTACATTATTGAATAAAATGTATTATTATTATATTATTATTTGTTATAATTATTTATAGTTATTTATTATATTATAATTTATGATTTTGTGTTTCAAACTTTATCATACCCGGGATGTCTACTAGACTTTTGTTTGGACAGATATAAGTGTGTTATTACTAAGAATTACAGGCCTACAATATAAAACGCCAAATTTCCAAGCGAAACAATGTACCGATTTGAGACGCAAAAATCTGACATAATCATATCGCCAGGGAGGTTAGAGACTCATTTAACATTTTTCAGGCGTTTTAGCGATAAAAATAACATCTGTAAAGAGCCTGAAGAGCGCCTCTCAAACCACCCCAGTGTGAAAGTCCGAGTGCTTTCACACTGGGGCAGTGCGCTTGTAGGACAGGAAAAAAAGTCCTGCGAGCAGCATCTTTGGGGCGGTGCAGGAGTGGTGTATACACCGCTCCTCCACCGCCCCTGGCTACTGAAATGAATGGGCAGCGCTGCCGAAACGCCTGCAAAGTGATTCAGCAGTGATACAACACGGGCACTTTTAACCCCCAAGGGTAAAAAGCGACCCGCTAGCGGCCAAAAAGCGCCACTATAACAGCGGTAAAGCGCCGCTAAAACTAGCAGCGCTTTACCGCTGCAGCCCACACCGCCCCAGTGTGAAAGGGCTTTAAGGCACTGACCCGGAACAAATAGGAAACAGGTGAAATCAGTAATATTGTGCAGTCTTCTATCCAGCCAGCAGATAGCGCTCTTGTTTCCATTTCACATATTCAGATACAGTATTTCAGTGTTCAGCTTTGTTGGTAAAAAACCTTTGGTTTACAGAACTCAATGAGCCACCACAGCAGTTACTTATTCTTTATTACAGATTTTAAAGGTTTTAGACCTGGTTCACATTGGTACGATTTGACATTCGATTGGACATGTCAAATCGCATGTCAAATCGGCGGCATTTGCCGGCAATGGCACTGTCCTAATCGGTGTGACGCCACATCTGCGGTGCTGTACAAATTGAAAAAAGTTGTTTATTTACTACTTTTTGCAATTTCGGGCTGCGATTTACATTGACATCTGTGCAGAAAGCTGCATAGATGTCTCTGTAATCGCGGCTGAAATCAGAACTGACAAGCGGGAGTGAAATCATGCGAGTTCAGCTGAACTCGCACGGCTTCACTCTCGCAGCCCAGTGTGAACTAAAGCAGTGGTTTTTAAATCCTCCTTTCACATTAAAAGTAAAACTGATTTGATTATAATATAAGGGCCCTTTCACACTGATGTGCTTTTGATGCTCTTTTGTGGAACTTAGAGCCCTTTTACATTGATGCCCTTTTGATGCAGTCCCATTGACTTACAATGGAAAGTGCCTTTTTGGTGCTTTTTTGAAAAACACCAAAAAGGCTCCTTCCATTGTAAATCAATGGAGCATTCAGGACTTTTCAATGCGCAGAAGCACACGCAGTGTGAACAGTTACAAATGATTTCATGGGGAATAGTCTTCATGCGATTTTGTTGCTCTGGAAAATCGCAGCAAAAGCGCACCAGTGTGAAATGGGCTTACATCAGTGAATGGCACCCTGTATCAGAATACAGTAAATTCTGGCATGTGGAAAGATAGGTATTCCTATTTCTTTCATTTGGATTTAGGCGGCGCCACCAATGGTCTTGCATACTGACTTTTGATAAAACAAGATGTTGAATGTTAGGTATCCCTCTACCAAATAAGTATGTACTTATCCTTTTCTTTTATAGGGTGGTATTTCCAAGAATAACTACCTATTAAAGCTAAACTATTAATCTGGTGCAGCTCTGCATATTAACCAATCAGCTTCCAGGTTTTTTTGACAACGCTTAATTGAACAAGCAGAAGTTAGAAGCTTGGTTACTATGCACAGCTACACCAGATTCTGTGGGCGCCAGTTTTTGTAAATGTCCCCCTATGTGTTTACAATGGTCTGTGTAGACTCACCGCACACTGTAATTCCATCACACCACTGAGCTGCATTCACTGGAATATGAACATGGAAAGTTCAGCCAATGATCCCTGGAAAATCTATGTAAATAAACCTCTTTAAAAGATAAAATGAATTTCGGGTAACTGTCCTTCTTATATGGAAGGTCTGTAACTTACCGTATATACTTGAGTATAAGCCGACCAGAATATAAGCAGAGGCACCTAATTTTACCACAAAAAACTGGGAAAACGTATTGACTCGAGTATGAGGCCTCGTACACACGGCCGAGATTCTCGTTGAAAAAAACATGTCGTTTTTTTCGACGAGATTCTTGGACAAGAAACTTGTCCCGGCCGAGTGTACACACGCTCGTTTCAAAGAACCCGCGGTTCTTTGAATGGAGCGTACGCGGTGACGTCATCGACTACGACGAGCATGCGCTCGTCACATTCGATGCCGTCGCCGCCATCTTGGTATACCCTACGTATGCCTAGGAAGCTACCGCGCATGCGTCAAATTCATTTCGAACATGCGCGGGCTTCCGGGAGGACAGGTAAGTGTACACACACTCACTTTTCTCGTCGAGAAACATGCCGAGGAGAATCTCGACGAGAAAATAGAGAGCAGGTTCTCTATTTTCTCGTCGAGGTTTCTTGTCGGTTTTCTCGACGAGAAACCCGATAGCCGCGTACACACGACCGATTTACTCGGCAAGACCTCTCTGCCAGCAAGTTTCTTGCTGGTTCTTGCCGAGAAAATCGGTTGTGTGTACGAGGCCTTAGCCTAGGGTGTCCATCTGCATGCCTCACTTTGCCTCACTGTGTCCATGTGCATGCCTCACTGTTTCAATGCCTCACTGTGCCCATGTGCATGCCTCACTGTGCCTCACTGTGCCCATGCCTCACTGTGCCCATGCCTCACTGTCACTGTGTCCATGCCTCACTGTGACTAGACTGACGTTTAACATGGGAGTCTATGGAGGGGGTGCCCGGCTTTGAAAAATCGGTGCTCCCCGTCCCTAGGTCCCCCCGGCACCAATCTTTGCACACTTGTAGAGGAGGAGTTGGGCTACATGTGTGCCAAGTTTGGGGTCCAGGAGAACTACAGATGGCCGGGATCAGGCGCACAAATTTGAAGTCGGAAACAGACTCGAGTATAAGCCGAGGGGGGCATTTTCAGCACAAAAAAATGTGCTGAAAAACTCGGCTTATACTCGAGTATATACGGTACTTTCCTGTCCAGGCTTCGCAAGGCCTTTGCTTTAATTCCAAACAGTTGACAGTGTTCCTTAAACTCTACTGGTCCTCATTTGTCCAGGATTGGTCAGCACAACTATAGACATGGAACTAATAGGACTTCAATATTCAAATGGCAATGGTAATTCAGAACTTTTGATGTTGAGATTGGTGTGGTCATTGGTGTGGTCAAAAAGGGGGAGGGTAGGTATCTCATCGGGATCATCAATTGAGTACGCTCCTTTTTTGACGCTTCATTGAGGAACCCACTACATCTACAGAGCGCTGAACAATAATAATACAGTGCATCTGGAAAGTATTCACAGCGCTTCACTTTTTCCACCTTTTGTTATGTTACAGCCTTATTCCAAAATGGATTCAATAAATAATTTTCCTCAAAATTCTACAAACAATACCCCATAATGACAACGTGAATGAAGTTTGTTTGAAAGCTTTGCAAACTTATTAAAAATAAAAAACAATAAAATCACATGTACATAAGTATTCACAGCCTTTGCCATGACACTCAAAATGAAAGTGGTTGTAAACCCACTCTGACAACGTGCACCTACAGGTAAGCCTAGATTGAAGCCTCGTAGACACGGCCGAGAATCTCGTCAGGAAAAAACACGTTGTTTTTCCAGACGAGATTCTTGACAAGAATCTTGTCTCGGCCGAGTGTACAGACGTACGATTCAAAAGAACCACTGTTCTTTTGAATGGCACGAACGCGGTGACGTCATCGACTACGACGAGCGTGCGCTAGTCACATTCAATGCCGTCGCCACCATCTTGCTACACCCTACCTATGCCTATGAAGCTACCGCACAAGCGTCAAAGTCATTTCGAGCATGTGCGGGTTTCCATGGCGACAGGTAAGTGCACACACACTCGGGTTTCTCGTCGGGAAACAGGCCGACGAGAATCCAGACGAGAAAATAGAAAGCAGGTTCTCTATTTTTCTCATCGAGATTCTGGCCAGTTTTCCTGACAAGAAACCTAAAAAGCCTTGTACACACGGCCGGTTTTCTCGGCAAGAAAGCTCTCCCGGCAGTTTTCTTGTCGTTTCTTGACGAGAAAACCGGCCGTGTGTACGAGGCTTAAGGCTTACCTGTAGGTGCAAGAAATATCTCCTTAACCTACATGGTTAAGGAGATATTTGCTGAAAACACAGCACCGATGTCTACGGCGCATGCGCGCCGTAGACCACGGCACAGGCGCACTAGTGGGCCGGCTGCATGAATGCGATCATGCAGGTCTTCATGAAAACCTACTCCAGAGCGCTCTGGATCTCAGATTGGGGGAAGGATCATCTTCCAACAGGACAACGACCCTAAGCACACAGCCAAGATAACAAAGAAGTGGCTATGGGACAACTCTGTGAATGTCCTTGAGTGGCCCAGCAAGAGCCCAGACTTGAACCCAAATGAACATCTCTTTGAAATTTGAAAATGGCTGTGCAGACGCTCCCCATCCAACCTGATGGAGCTTGAGAGATCCTGCAAAGAAGAATGAGAGAAACTGCACAAAAATAGGTGTGCCAAACTTGAGGCTGTAATTGGTGCCAAAGGTGCTTCAACAAAGTATTGAGCAAATTAAGCAATACTTATGTACATGGGATTTTTTTAAATTTGAATAAATTTGCAAAGATTTCAAACAAACTTCTTTCACGATGTCATTATGGGGTATTGTTTGTAGAATTTTGAGGAAAATAATGAATTTAACCGCTTCAGCCCCAGACCATTTTGGCTGGTTAAAGACTTTTTGCGATTCGGCACTGCGTCGCTTTAACTGACAATTGCGCGGTTGTGCGACGTGGCTCCCAAACAAAATTTACGTTCTTTTTTTCCCCACAAATAGAGCTTTCTTTTGTTGGTATTTGATCACCTCTGTGGTTTTTATTTTTTGCGCTATAAACAAAAATAGAGCGACAATTTTGAAAAAAATTCAGTATTTTTTACTTTTTGCTATAATAAATTTCCCCCAAAAATATATATAAAAAATATATTTTTCCTCAGTTTAGGCCGATACGTATTCTTCTACATATTTTTGGTAAAAAAAAATCGCAATCGGCGTTTATTGATTGGTTTGCGCAAAAGTTATAGCGTTTACAAAATAGGGGATAGTTTTATGGCATTTTTAGAAAAAAATAAAAAATTTCACTAGTAATGGCGGCAATCAGTGATTTTTTTCGTGACTGCGAAATTATGGCAGACACATCGGACACTTTTGACAAATTTTTGGGACCATTGTCATTTTCACAGCGATCAGTGCTATAAAAATGCACTGATTACTGTGAAAATGACCCTGGCAGTGAAGGGGTTAACCACTAGGTGGTGCTGTAGGGGTTAAGTGTTCCCTGCATAGTCTTTCTTACTGTAGGGGGGATGGGCTCTGTGTCACATGACACTGATCTCCGTTCCGAGTACACGGAGCAGAGATCAGTGTCATTGTCACTAGGCAGAGCCGGGAGATGCTTGTTTACACAAGCATCTCCCCGCTCTATACCTCCGTGAGATGATCGCGGGGATCCCTGCGGCGATCAAGTCCGTGGGACCCGCGGTCCGACTCACGGGGATAGCGACTGGGTCGCGAACGCGCGCCGGTGGCGGCGCGCGCGACCACACGGTCAGACACTTAAACTGGACGAACAGGTATGTTGATGTGCCTGTCCATGCCATTCTGCCAACTTAAATGTACAGGAGGCGGTCGGCAAGTGGGTAAATTCATTTTGGAATAAGGCTGTAACATAACAAAATGTGGAAAAAGTGAATACTTTCCGGATGCACTGTAACTGGTGTCCCGGGTGCACTGGCCTCAGTTTGATACCCTTCTATCCCATCTCGCAGGTCAGTGATTAGCTTTCCTTCTAATCCAGCTGATTTTTTCTGCTGCATTTAATAACGGCTCTGATGCTTGTTGGAAGGAGTGACCCCTTATGCCGCGTACACACGACCGTTTTTAATGTCATTGAAAAAAACAACGTTTTTCTCGACGTGATTCTTCTCAAGCCTGTCTTGCCTACACACGATCAAGAAAAAAAAATGCTTGAGCAAAGCGCGGTGACGTACGAAATGTACAACGGCACTATAAAGGGGAAGTTCCATTCGGATGGCGCCACCCTTTGGGCTGCTTTTGCTGATCCACGTGTTAGTAAAGTTTGGTGAGAGACGATTCGCGCTTTTCAGCCTCGTGCTCTTCAGTCCGTTACAGCGTGACGAATGTGATATCTTCATTACGAACGCTAGTTTTACCAGAACGAGCGCTGCCGTCTCATCACTTGCTTCTGAGCATGCGCATTTTTTTCACATCGTTAAAGCCTACACACGGCCGTTTTTCACGACGAGAAAAACGACGACGTGAAAAACGACGAGAAAAATTAGAGCATGTTCCAAATTTTTAATGCCCATTTTTCACGTCGTGAAAAATGCTCTGGAGCCCACACACGATCGTTTTTAATGACCAAATAAAAAAATGGCATTTTTCTCATCATGAAAAACGGTCGTGTGTATGCGGTATTACTCTCATCTTTTTCAGAAGGCTGGTTGTAGATGTTGCAAATCCCTGCATTCCACTTCTTCATCTTCCAGCCATTCTAAGAAACAGGGTTGGTTTCAGTAGTGTACAAGCATAAAAGCCTCTTCTGATATAAACCAACAGAGACGGTATAGTATGGAAAAACCCTTCTTGTGGAACATTCACACAATGGTCTATCATGTAAAAATGGCAGTTGCCCAGATTTCCTTTCTCTTTCTGGAGAGGCTTATTTACAGAAACCGAGCTGAAAGTGACATTGTGAAGGACAGAGATTCTACTATAACATTCATTGAGCAAAATCTCTGGACATCACCACTGACAAAAATGTCCAACCCCAGAGCCACTGGGCTGCAGTAAGTCTTATGTAACCGGGAGCTGTGAATGAATGAAATCTCTACTAAGTCTCTGTGTTTTTATTTAACCACTTGCCGACCATCAAACGAAGATATACGTCGGCAGAATGGCACGGCTGCGCGTGCGATCGTGTCACGGAGCTGCAGAACAGGGAGATGCCTATGTAAACAAGGCATTTCCCTGTTCTACCTAGTCTCCCTGTCTTCGGGAGCAGCGATCAGTGTTGTGTCACATGTAGCCCAGGCCCCCCCCCCACAGTTAGAATCACTCCCTAGGACACACTTAACCCCTTCATCGCCCCCTAGTGTTTAACCCCTTCCCTACCAGTGTCATTTATACAGTAATCAATGCATTTTTATAGCACTGATCGCTGTATAAATGACAATGGTCCCAAAATAGTGTCAAAAGTGTCCGATGTGCCCGCCATAATGTCGCAGTCATGATAAAATTTGCTGATCGCCGCCATTACTAATTTAAAAAAAAATTATAATAAAAATGCCATAAAACTATCCCCTATTTTGTAGATGCTATAACTTTTGCGCAAACCAATTAATATACGCTTACCAAAAATATATAGAAGAATACATATCAATCTAAACTGAGTAAGACATTTTTTTAATATATTTTTAATATATATTTATTATAACAAAAAGTAAAAAATATTGCTTTTTTTCAAAATTGTCGCTCTTTTTTTGTTTATAGCGCTAAAAATAAAAACCGCAGAGGTGATCAAATACCACCAAAAGAAAGCTCCATTTGTGGGGAAAAAGGGACGTACATTTTGTTTTGGTGCAACATCGCACGACCGCGCAATTGTCAGTTAAAGTGACGCAGTGCCGTATCGCAAAAAGTGTTCTGGTCAGGAAGGGGGTAAATTCTTCCGGGGCTGAAGTGGTTAATATTCTGCTAACAACTAATAAAACAATCATCTTTATTGCATTTTCTTTAACCATAGATTAACCACTTCAGCTCTGGAAGATTTACCCCCCTTCATGACGAGGCTGTTTTGTGCAATACGGCACGTGTTACTTTAACCGACAATTGCGCAGTCATGCGACGCTGTACCCAAATAAAACTTATGTCATATTTTTTTTCCCAACAAATAGAGCTTTCTTTTGGTGGTATTTAATCACCACTAAGTTTAAAATTTTTTGCGCTATATACAAAAAAAGACTGACAATTCATAAAAAATAAAAAATAAAGAAAGAAATATTCTTTACTTTAAGTTATAAAACATATCCAATATAAAAATGTAAAAAATCAAATGTCTTCATAAATTTAGGCCAATTAGTAAATAAAAATCCCAATAAGCATATATTGATTGGTCTGCGCAAAAGTTATAGCGTCTACAAGCTATGGGATATATTTATGGAATCTTTATAAAAATTTTTTACTAGTAATGGCGGCAATCAGCGACTTAGGCCCCTTTCACACTGGGGCGTTTTTCATGTGGTTTAGCGCTAATATTAGCGCTATTATACCGCATGAAAAATTTGTGCCTGTGCGTTTACCGCTCCTCCACCGCTCCTTCCCATTGAAATGAATGGGAAACCGCGGTAATACCGCCCGCAAACCGCGTCTGTACCTCTCTCACCAAGGCTCTTCTCCCCCGATAGCTCAGTTTGGCAGGACGGCCAGCTCTAGGAAGGGTTCTGGTCGTCCCAAACATCTTTCATTTAAGGATTATGGAGGCCACTGTGCTCTTAGGAACCTTAAGTGCAGCAGAAATTTTTTTGTAACCTTGGTCAGATCTGTGCCTTGACACAATTCTGTCTCTGAGCTCTTCAGGCAGTTCCTTTGACCTCATGATTCTCATTTGCTCTGACATGCACTGTGAGCTGTCAGGTCTTATATAGACAGGTGTGTGGCTTTCCTAATCAAGTCCAATCAGTATAATCAAACACAGCTGGACTCAAATGAAGGTGTAGAACCATCTCAAGGATGATCAAAAGAAATGGACAGCACCTGAGTTAAATATATGAGTGTCACAGCAAAGGGTCTGAATACTTAGGACCATGTGATATTTCAGTTTTTCTTTTTTAATAAATCTGCAAAAATGTCAACAATTCTGTGTTTTTCTGTCAATATGGGGTGCTGTGTGTACATTAATGAGGGAAAAAAATGAACTTAAATGATTTTAGCAAATGGCTGCAATATAACAAAGAGTGAAAAATTTAAGGGGGTTTGAATACTTTCCGTACCCACTGTATGTATTAATATATATATATATGTGTATATTTATGTGTATATATATATATATATATATATATATATATATATATATATATGTGTTTGTATATGTATGTATATATATATATATATATATATATATATATATATATATATATATATATATATACACAGGGCTTTTTTCGCAAACAATTGGTGCTGGAACTTAACCACGACCCTGCAAAACCCCTCCCCTACACACACCCTCCAAATCACATCAAATAGTGGGTGTGGTCAGTCAAATTTCCCGAACAGTAGGAGGGTCTTAAAGTGGCATTAAATACCAGGATTGCATTACATACAGAGTGCAGAGTTCAGGGGGGTTACACACAGAGTGCAGAGATCTCACTTGTAAACACAGAAACCGAACTTCTGTGTTTACAAGTGATTGTGGTGAGCAGGCACCAAAGGGTCTGAGCCAGAGGTGGTGGAACTCAGTTCCACCAAGTTCCCCCTGAAAAAAAGCCCTGTGTATATATATATATATATATATATATATATATATATATATATATATATATATATATGTTTGTGTGTGTGTGTATATATATATATATATATATATATATATATATATATGTTTATATATTTCCTTTTTTTTTGTTTTTGTAAAATTACATAGAAAAATACATAAAGTTTAAAAAATGGCTTTTTTTAAATTGTAAATACACATTTTTCTACAATATTTCTGTTATTGCCAAGTGCATTTAAATTCCAGGAACAATCCCAAGTATCTTGTTCCTAGAAATGCTTTTTGGATGCTCATTAAGTTCTTTAGTACTGTGTTCCAATTATATTACTCTCTATTTACATTGTCTGGAACTTGGAAATAGAAATGATTTAATTGATATTGATGTTGTATACCTCTATGAACCACAAGAGCAGCGTGACTCAGTGGTTAGCACCCTGCTCCTCCGTTGCTATTTCCTTGATGTTCTTACCCTCCTTGGCGATTTTCTAAATAAAGGTTATTTATTAGAATGCATAAAGCTAAAAAAACTTGTGCCTTTACCACCACTTTAACTCCCACAATACAAAGACATGCTAGGTTAACTGGCACCTGTTCCTCATTAGCACTATATAAATATGATATTTACATTTTAGTTATGGGACTACTGATGTGTCAATAACTTTATAGTCTATGATACCGAAGCAGTACCCTGTACAGTGGAACCTCGGATTGCGAGTAATGCGGTTAACGAGCGTTTCGCAATACGAGCACTGTATTTTTAAAAATCGTAACTTGGTTTGCGAGTGTTGTCTCGAAAAACGAGCACGATTCAGGCCAAAGTGGTGTGCAGTACCGCACTTGGCCTGAGGTAGGGGGGCGCCGGAGCCGAGCAGAACATCGCCGAACGGTGCCGTTCGGAAATGCACGGAAAGGCCAGAGGACAGCTCTGCTGACCTCGGCAAATCTCGGGAACAAAGTCTTTCCGAGGTTTGCAAGGCCAGCCGAGGTGTCCTCGTGCCTTTTCGGCTGTTTCCGAGGCTCTCCGGGGGCCCCCGCCTCTGGCCGCATGCGGTATTGCATGCCATTGAAGTCAATGCGGAACAAATTATTTTCGTTTCCATTGACTCCAATGGGGAAACTCGCTTTGATATGCGAGTACTTTGGATTACGAGCATTTTTTAGTTTTACTTCCCTCTACCTAAAAGATTTCAGTTTGTTTTTCAACTAAGTTGTACAGTTTATAGGTCACATTAAAGGTGAAAAAAGTTCTGGATTACTATTCTCCTGGAACAGATTATGCTCATAATCCGAGGTTCCACTGTATAATGTTTTACAAGACAAATAAGGTTTATTTTGGCAATGTTGTCTTTTTAAATTTTGTTGTGCAATCCAAGTCTCGGTTCACACTGCCAAAACTTGTCATGCAACTCGAGAATTTTTAGTCGCACCCCATTAACAGCAATGGAACCATACTCAAGTCGCAGCGACCTTAAAAAAAGGTTTCTGCACTACTTTGGGGCGACTTCATCATTGACTTCTGTCAATGAAGTCGCAAGCAAGCCGCAATGAAGTCACGCAGGATGTCGGCTGTTGAAGTCGCATTGATGTGAACCGGCATTAATGGACAGCAAAATGTGACAAAACTAAAATAAAAAATCTTTCTAACGCCTGACCAATGTAAGTTTTAAAACAACCTGTGTTATTGAGGATATAAAGAACACTTTTTGTGGCCTGTCCTTTTTCCAAAGATGCTAAAATGAAGTTTCTGGTACAAAGCTTGGTGAAGTTATATTGAATATTCTGTAAGTCAGCAGTTTTACAGTGTAATTGTTTTCATCCCCCTGAGTGTCCTCTGCATACGGTGCAAAATCCGCTGTGTAACATGCTCACTCATAATGGACCTGAGGTCTTATGCAATGCATGCCGCATGCAGGAACACATTACGGACAGTCCATATCTAGCCCTGACTTGTAAATATTAATGAAGAAATGTCTTAGCAGCACAGTACCTATATCTTCCGGCATCCAGACAAGCCCAGGGAGTTGTAATCACAGTGCTGGCAAACTGCTCCTCTATACTGCTGCCAAACGTCGGCACCCAGAGACTACTACGGGGAACACAGCGAGTCACTGGGAAGGTCACTGTGAAGCCGGCTATGAATGTGATACAGGCTGAGCTGCTGCTTGTTGCCTAAGAGCAGATGGTTATTTGACTCCATCATCTCCCACACACAGGGACAGACATAGCCAAGTTCCCGGGGCCTGTCTCTAAAATTAGCGCTCCAAGCCTTTGAATATTAAAAAAAGCTCCCACACTAACATTTGGGAAATACCTGTCGCCGCTAATGGGCCTAAGTGTGACTTTCAGCCATGACTAAGTATTTAATACTGTATGAGAGGCAGTGTGTTTGTTGCAAAAATTTCAAAATTACTCCAATGTACCTGTGTAAAATGGGCATTTATTAAATTTTTGCATTGAAGCCCGCAGAGCATTGCAAGTGTTATCAGTGCAAATGGGTGTAATGCACAGGCTTGTGCATTAGGGTGACCATGTGTCCCGGATTGCCCGGGACAGTCCCGCATTTTGCAGGTCTGTCCCGGGGACATACATTCCAGGACAATACAGTGTCCCGGAATGAAACTGACACAGCCACCCCCAGGGCCAATCTGATGCCCCCAAAAAAGGCCGCCACATCACCGCTTTACTCACTGACAGTACTTGTCCTGGCCGGGAATGCCTGGAGGAGCACAATCCCGCCCCCTGCGTGTGATTGGAGAAATCATAAATCCCGCCTCTTGTGTCCAATCACTGTGCTGTGATTCGTTACAGCACAAGCTGATTTTTGGGAAGGGAGGGTGTCCCTGAATGGTAGTTTGGAAATGGGATCACCCTACTGTGCATTCTTTACCCCCACCCCAGTGGCAGCTGGTGCTCCATTTTTTTTGTGGAGGTGGCAGAACCACCCCCCACATGGTCCTGTAGGTCGGTCGGTCGCATACACCCCCCTTCCCCCCTGTCGCTCAATCCACAAACCCTGCAATTACCCCATCTTGGTCACGGGCAGCGCTTCATCCTCATCGGCTTCACACTGTGTCTCCTCCTCCTCGACTTTACGGCGGCTTTCCCTGCATCTCCTCCTCCCCGGTGGCCAATACGATTGCTTTTCCTCTCTGGCCAATCGGGTCTCAGGACTTGCTTCCTGATTGGCAGGGAGGAGATTCAGCAAGAACTTGGTGGGCTCTGGGCACAGTGCTCTGCGTCCCGAGACCACCCTTTTTTGAAGCCAATTAGAGCCTCTGGCTCTAATCATGTAGTTTTAAAGAAAAAAAAAAAAAAAACCTCATTGGAATCCATGCATCCAGCATCCTGCATGTAGATTAGGGGCCGGGCGCATGGATTTGGGGAAGTGGTGCCCCTTCAGCCGTCACTGCCCCAGCCCTAGCTCCATGTGAAGGTATGAACCTACTGTTATGGGGCTGGAGGACATGAACAATGGATAGTAAATGCAGTGATATCACTGCACTTGAGTTCCATTGTGATTTGTGAGTCTCTCTGCAGTGGTGGATCCTGTGAACAGATGACACAGATCATACCTCCCAACTTGATGAGATGGGAATGAGGGACACCTATTAGCAAACATATGTAGACATAGGACACACCCCCTGCCATGCCCCCTTAAAGGAGAATTGTACAAAAAAAATGATTGGTTAAAACCCACAAGTGATTTTTTACTACTATTCCTTTATAATGGCTCTTGAAATTTACAAATACAGCAAATTAAAAATTGAATGAAAGGTTTAGCACTGCAAAACACGTTTTGATTGATAAGTAGTGCATTTTATATACATTTATATAGATCAGACCAAAATGAGGGACAAATGAAGAGAAAAGAGGGACAGAGGGGGTTTGTTTCGAATGAGGGACAGTCCCTCGAAATCAGGGACAGTTGGGAGCTATGCACAGATGTGTCAGCAGAGCCATCCCAAATTCAAGCACTTCACGATTCAGTTAACACCTTGGCGCTGACGTCACACAAATATGCAGCCCCACTGGTTTGGGCTTATTTCCGTAGAGTCACATATTTGCGTATCTCCCTTTGTGCTGGGAGCACGATGCGCAGCACCGAGAGACCCAGGCCCGTTCTAATGATCGGGACCCAGAACATCTGACTTCGGTTCACCTGATCACTGTTATAGCCTCTGTGATCAGTCACTGTGAAGCCTGCCCATGTCTTCTTTCTCTGTAAATGGAGGCGAAAGATTCATTGTATATTTCTCTGTCCTTGCAGAGAAAGAAAAAAAATAGTAATAATAATAAAAAAAAAAATGAATACAACTTTTTTTTTAAAACACCTAGATCAAGATTTGATCTAGGTCAGTGCCAGGGTTAGGTTGGGTCAAGGTCAAGGTCAGGGTCAAAGGTCAAGGTCAGTGTTTATGTGGGGGTTTTTTTACGCGATGTAAAACAAAATAGTATTAGTATCAGTGGGTTTTAGGGAGGATGAAAAAAAAAGCAAAATATGCACTATTGTTTCTGGGCTTTACTATGCTTACAAACAACTAACGTTAGGCTACCCCTGACACAATCCAAACATTAACTGGTCCACAGGCGAAATCACATCCTGGTCTCCCACATGCCTTCAAAATTGAATGGGTCACCTTAGGTTCCTGGCCAACCATTCTGCTTTGCCCTATTGTTACGCAGATTTATGTGATGTATTTTCTGAAAAGACGGTCTCAAAATTTCCACTTCACCACTTGTACGACTGCCCAATCAACCTGCCAGGTAACCTTCCTCCACAAAAGCATGTCTTTCCTTTGTCTGATTTTGAGACCCTAGCTATGATATTTGGCATCCAGAAAACTATTGGGAGGGGCTTCCTTCACTTATACCACCAGGGCAGGTCTCTTTTTGTAGAAAGAAAAAAAAAGATGGGGCCATGAGACCCAAAAGAAACACTTTCCAGCTGTAGTTCCTAAACGAGGCATCAGGCTGTGCATTACAATCTAACTTCATTCTGAACATAGGAATTAGGCACTCACCTGTGGGTAAAAAAAAAAACCCTGTGTAATGCTGGCCATACACCTTTAGATTGTCTGCAGATTTTCTATGGTTAGATGGAAAAAGTGGAACAGATTCCTCCATGTATGCTGAACTGTGTGGATGGAAGAATCTCCCACTGGCTCAAGCTTCCATATCTTGCTAGTCGGCCCAGCTGGCTCTCAAACTAAACAATGCCTGCACCCAATCAGAATGTTCAGGTATTGTGAGAGACAACTGGGCCGACTAGCAAGATATGGAAGCTTGGGCCAGTGGGAGATTCTTTCATCCACATAGTTCAGCATAGATGGAGGAATCTGTTCCACTTTTCCCATCTAACCATAGAAAATCTGCAGATAATCTATAGGTGTATGGCCAGCATAAGGTGAGTCACCCTAGCTGAAGCTTATAAAGGGCTGAGGACTCTTCCTGCCCCAATGATACAGTACTGAGCCAATCACATAGCATCAGAGCTTTCCAATGAAAAGAAGGGGAGTCAGTGACATGCTCCATACCGGGACATACAGGGTATTTTGTTTGCTCCCGGTGGCTGCAAAGAAAATGTGAGCTGGAGCTAAAAGTGAATAGTGGTTACAAGTTACTGACAAGGTGGTACAGGGTGCCTGCTGTGCTCTCACGCATATACCCCACTGTATCTGATCAATGCTGGAGAGGCTGTGGCCTCCGTGGCACTTTGATTCATATATGGTGGGAATGCCCGAAAATTCAGCCCTTTTGGGAAACAATTCAGCAACAAATCAAGGCCATACTGGATATAGATGTCCCACTTTTGCCCATACATTTCCTTCTCCATGTGCCGTCTGTGTCGACCAGTAGTTACAGGGGATGCGTACTGCCACATCTCCTGAACGCCGCTAGGCGTTTGATCCCTATTTACTGGAAGCGGGCTCATGTTCCGGGGCTCGAGGATTGGTCCAAAAGGGTACGGGAAATTAAGGAAGCTGAAGAATGGGTGGCGAACTGTAGTAGCAAGAGTGAGCGCTTTCAGGTCATCTGGGCTGCCTGGTTGCAGCACACTTCAGGTGAGGAGTGGGTTCCATCTAATCTGGATACTGCCCTGTTGGAACTTGCAGAGCCCTCCCTTCGGGGACGTAGGGTTGTAGTGGCGCAGGCCCCGGAGACGGAGTCTGATGATGTGGGAGCCCGGCTAGTGGGATAAGCACTGCCAGCCTTTTCTGGGCTGGCGGAGTCACATGACGCAGGGGGAGCATGTCTGATGGAAGAGGTCCTATTTCCCTATACTTCTCTCTTCTATTCCCCTTTTCTGGCTTTCTTACCCTGCTGTTTCCCGTTTATGTTTGTTTGTCTTGTCTGTGCTTTTATTTTTATTTTTATTATTAACTCAATATGTGGATCCTCACTTATTTGTTCAGCTCAGGTTGTTTACTGGCTGCAGGGGTCGGACCCATGCTCGGGTCAACTCTTATTAAGCAGGAGGAGTCTCCTCTCCTTCTGCTTGGGAGGGGAGGCTCCTAGACGATCAGGGTTCCCCCACCTCTTTGTGTCCAAGGGCCGGTTTTGGCCCGGGGAGGGTTTGATGGAGGCTACCTGGGCCCCCTCTCCCCATATGGGGCACGGGGATGTGGGATCCCCTTGATAAGCTCAGTCCATGACCCCGGTAATTGTTAGCGGACTGGTAAGCAAGTTACGGGGGTGAGGTTCCCCCCGATGGTTTCATTACATTGTCTGGAAAATGGTACCTGTCTCTTTTGATGCCGAGTTATACCTTTTGCACCGTACAGGATTGTATGCTTGATGTGGACCATGTATGCCATAAGTTGCACTTTTGTTTATGTGTATATGTTTTTGCTCAATACAGATTATACAAAAAAAAAAAAGTGAATAGTGGCATTAATGCATACCCTCGGTTTGCATTATATGATCTATTACTTAAAGCATAATTTACCTGAGCTAAAAAGTTTAGATTTGTAATCTTATAGATAATAACAGTAGAAGTGCACTTTCTGGTAAGCACTCTTCTGCCTACAATCTTATAGCTGTATATCTTCAGTATTAGATCTAAGGCACTGCTGCCTCTAGTCTCAGGAAATTCAGAGAGGGATTTGGCGATACCTGTACTGTACTGCTTACTGTTCGCCTTTCTCGAGGCTCTGAAATGAGGAAGCAAAGCCCTGCATCTACCAAGATGACCGCCTCTACACAGGGACACATTGAAGAAAAGACTTGGCATATCAGTAAAGAGAAAAGATCAGTCCATTGCATTTTGTCAGTTTTTTTTGGGCACAACTTGCTGGGTTCCGTATCTTTTAAGCTCATTCCAAATACATACCTCCCAACATTTTGAGATGGGAATGAGGGACACCTACTAGCAAACGTATGTAGGCATAGGACACGCCCCCTGTCACACCCAGGGCCGTCGGAACAGGAGAGGCAAACCAAGCAACTGCTTGGGGCCCCAAGCTGGCCTAGGGCCCCAGCAGAGCGGCCCCCCTCCCGCGATCGGCACCCCCCCTCCCATTCAGGCGCGGGGAGCAGGGCCGTCTTTAATGCAGGGCAAATGAGTCATCAAACGCTGATAAATCAAGTGCATTTGTTTTCTCCTCCATTCTATCCAGCTCGGCACGGGTTAAGTGAAGTCGCGTCCCTGCAGTGTCTCTTCTACTGACCCCGCCCCTTCCCCTTATCTCAGTCTGAGTGGACTGAGCCTCTTCCCGGGCGGGCGATGTGCTGCATTCCGCCCCTCCTCTCCCTCCTCTGCGGGCGGCTGCTGATGACATCGCTCTGCAAAGTGAGTAAAACTGTCTCCCTCTGAGACACTGTGTGCTGTCCTGAGCCAGGTTCCCCCTCCCATCACCTCTGATAACTTTTTAGGGAGTCTCAGATGCTGCAGAACTTCTTGGGGTGGCAGGGCAGGGCTGCTGGGAGTTGTAGTGCATGGCAGAGTTTGGCTGCTGCAGAACGTCTTGGAGGGGGGGCTGCTGCCTGCTGGGAGTTGTAGTGCATGGCAGAGTTTGGCTGCTGCAGAACTTCTTGGAGGGGGGGCTGCTGCCTGCTGGGAGTTGTAGTGCATGGCAGAGTTTGGCTGCTGCAGAACTTCTTGGAGGGGGGGCTGCTGCCTGCTGGGAGTTGTAGTGCAGGGCAGAGTTTGGCTGCTGCAGAACTTTTTGGAGGGCAGGGCTGCTGCCTGCTGGGAGTTGTAGTGCAGGGCAGAGTTTGGCTGCTGAAGAACTTCTTGGAGGGGGGGCTGCTGCCTGCTGGGAGTTGTAGTGCAGGGCAGAGTTTGGCTGCTGAAGAACTTTTTGGAGGGCAGGGCTGCTGCCTGCTGGGAGTTGTAGTGCAGGGCAGAGTTTGGCTGCTGAAGGAACTTCTTGGAGGGGGGGCTGCTGCTTGCTGGGAGTTGTAGTGCATGGCAGAGTTTGGCTGCTGCAGAACTTCTTGGAGGGGGGGGGCTGCTGCCTGCTGGGAGTTGTAGTGCAGGGCAGAGTTTGGCTGCTGCAGAACTTTTTGGAGGGCAGGGCTGCTAAGTGTTATAGTGCAGGACAGTGATTGACAGCTGTGTGCTCAACGATAACCCCCTCCCTGCTTCTCCACCCCCAATATTAATCCCCCTGCCCGCTTCACCACCCTCAGCAATAACCCCCCTCTCCGCTTCACCCTCAGCAATAACCCCCCTCCCCGGTTCTCTACCCTCAACAATAACCCCTCTCCCTTTTTCACCTTCAACAATAAACCCCAATCCCTGCCTCTCCACCCCCAAAAATAACCCCAATCCCTTCCTCTCCACCCCCAACAATAACCCCAATCCCTGCCTCTCCATCCCTAACAATAACCCCTTCCCTGCTTCTCCCCCTACAGCAATACCCCTCCTTTCTGCAGAAACAGCAGCGTGCTGATAGTTAATAAGTGACAATGTAGTATGGAGCACCCCATAATGTGTAATCATGGAGGTATTATGGGGAGGGATCCTGTTTAGTGATGGGCGTAGTATTGGGGAGAGGGTCCTGTGCAATGATGTGGGAGGAGGGTCCTGTAATTATGGGGGTAGTATGGGGAATGGGGTCCTATGTAGTGATTTGGGTAGTATGGGGGAGGGAGTCCTGTGTAATGATGGGGGGCAAAATTGCATTGGGGCCCCAAGAAAATGTTTGCCATGGGTCCAATCAATATTAAAGACGGCCCTGCCTCCACAGTCCTCTCCTCCTACATACTGCCCCCATCATACCCACCACAGTCCTCTCCTCTACATACTGCCCCCATCATACCCACCACAGTCCTCTCCTCTACATACTGCCCCCATCAAACCCACCACAGTCCTCTCCTCTACATACTGCCCCCTCATACCCACCACTGTCCTCTCCTCAACATACTGCCCCCTCATACCCTCCACAGTCCTCTCCTCTACATACTGCCCCCATCATACCCACCACAGTCCTCTCCTCTACATACTGCCCCCATCAAATCCACCACAGTCCTCTCCTCTACATACTGCCCCCTCATACCCACCACAGTCCTCTCCTCTACATACTGCCCCCTCATACCCACCACAGTCCTCTCCTCTACATACTGCCCCCTCATACCCACCACAGTCCTTTCCTCTACATACTGCCCCCATCATACCCTCCACAGTCCTCTCCTCTACATACTGCCCCCTCATACCCACCACAGTCCTCTCCTCTACATACTGCCCCCATCATACCCTCCACAGTCCTCTCCTCTACATACTGCCCCCATCATACCCTCTGCAATCCTCTCATGTACATACTGCCCCCATCATACCCTCTGCAATCCTCTCATGTACATACTGCCTCCATCTTACCCTCTGCACTCCTCTTCTGCAGAATCAGATGTAAAGGGGAACAAACCCTTTGCATTCAGATGTAAAGGGGGACTCTGCGGATTCAGATCTAAAGGGAAACTCTGTTGACTCTGATGTAAAGGGAGACTCTTGTGATTAATTCCATTTGATTAGAAATGTTATTTAATCACAAAAATATATGTATAGTGTATACTACATATCAAAATTTCTGTGCATTGCTTTGTACAGAGGTAATGAATTTAATGTACTACAAAAAAATAAATAAATTGGCGTGCGCTACTTAAGCGTTCGGGTTTGGCTTGACGAAAAGGTGGCAGCCCTACCCCCCTCGGGGGCCCCAAATTCTCAATCTGCTTGGGGCCCCCAAATTCCTTCAAATGGCCCTGGTCACACCCCCTTAAAAGGGGGGGGATTAACCAAAAAAAAAGGTTAATTAAATCCACAACTTCTTTTTTGTTTTTTACCACTACTATTCCTTTATATTGGCTTTTAAAATTTACAAATGCAGCAATTTAGAATTTGGATTAAAGGTTTAGCACTGGGAAACACTTTTTGAAAAATAAAAAGTGCATTTTATATACAACTTTATAGATCAGACCAAAATGAGGGACAATAGGGGGGAAAAGAGGGACAGAGGGACATTGCTCCAAATTAGGGACAGTCCCTCCAAATCAGTTGGGAGCTTAGGGTTGCCACCTGTCCGGGATTCACCCGGAGAGTTCGGGTTTAGAATCATGCGTCCAGGTTTTGGACTGCCTGAAACCCGGACACATTATTCAGACAGGACTATGGCTTCCAGATACATCTGGATGAGAGGTGCTGACTGCCAAGGGGTGAGTGAGCTCACCATCCATCCCTGTCTGTGACTGAAATCTCCCCCCTTCTCTCTCCTGCCTCTGAGTGAGTAAACTAAGGTAATTTAGGGTTCTCAGAGCACCCCTTACATCAGAGTTCCCCTTTATACCAGGGGCCGCAGTGTTCCCACTTACATCAGAGTCCTTCCTGTTCATCAGAGTTCTCAGTTTTCCCCCTTAAATCAGGGTTTCCAGAGCATCCCTTGTGTTAGAGCCCCCAGAGTTCTCCTTTACATCAGAGTCTGCAGAGTCTCCCCCTTACAGTGAAATGGAAGTTCAGACGTAAAAGTGGAACTTTGCGAATTCATATGTAAAAGGGGAACTCTTGTTATTAACTTCATTAGAAATGTTATTTAATAGCAAAATATATGTATAGTTTATACTATAAAAAAAAATTGCTGTGTCCCGCTAAAGTGTTCGGGTTTGACTTGAAGAAAAGGTGGCAACCCTATGGGAGCTATGTAAATAAATATACAGCTAAAATAGGTGAAAACATATAAACTAAATAGAGGGTATGAACTGGCCTGGAGTTCCTGTTTAAAGTGCAGGATAGTGTTTGCTGTCACAGCTTAGGCTCTCACATAATGTTAGGGTCTTGGCCAGAACACACATGTACTGCACTGTACACAGTGATGCCCAAGCTCCTGCACTAGCACTGCTTACAGGAGTGGTACAATGTCTCCAGAGATTGCCATCAATCGGGGCAGCGCGTCATCACGACTTCCAAGTCGGGATCCGCCAGCTGCCCTGATTGATGGCAGTCTCAGCGAGCCGCTGAGATGCTGAGACAGCCTCTCCCCGCCCCTCCACTGCTCGGCACTCCAATGAGCGCTGAGAAGTAGAGCAGAAGCCTGGCTCTGCTCTGGGATCTGTGAGAACCGAGCCATCGGCGGTGTTCGATCACTCGGTTCTCAGTGCACAGACGCCAGGGGACAGCTGAAGCATCAGCCTGATGCTCCATCCACCGAGGTAAGTATTAAAAAAAACCAAAAAAAACATACTTCACTTTTAAGTAAAAACATATTTTTTTTTAATTGTAAAGCATTAAAGTTGCACCCAAGCACAAAAATCCCTAAAAAAATTGAGGCACCCCCACAAACGTAAACGCACGCACCGGGAGGGGGGGTACTACGCCTGGAAATGTCGATTGCGATACAAGTTACATATCGATGCACACGCCAGAATGAGAGCAATAATTCTAGCACCAGACCTCCTTCATAACACTAGATAAAGCTTTGTTAGTTAAAAAAAAAAACGGGTTCCTAACTTTTTTAGCTTGCTCCTAGATTCAAAGCAAATTTGTCAAGCCCTAATGACTGGTTCAGCATGTAGACAGAAGAGTCTCACACGAAGGTGTCATGGGAGTCACAGAGAGATTAATCTAAGGTATTCAAAGATTATATTAAATCAGAAACATATGCTTGCACTGACATACCATTTATCTTTGGAGTGAGGAAAAGGCCTGTATGTTAATATTAATAGGATAATCCATACAGGGTGCATGGAGGATATCTATCTCACTACGAAGATGAAAGCAAATTAATTATGTAAGATTATTGCAACAACTAGGTCAACTATTATGCAAAGCTGTACAGTTAACATTATTAGTTCAATGTACCAACCACACACGTTTATTTTTCCATATTTATTTATTTATTTATGGCCAGACACGCAAAAATAAAGCACCCACAGATATAACTCTGGTGACCTCAAGCTGCAATTCAAGAAATATTGGACAACAGCCTAGGTTGACCAATCACCTGTCAATTTGTGAGAAGCCTCCGGGACCGTGGCTCATCTCTGGATGCTCTCATGCCATTTCCATAATACCAAGGAGTAACAGAAATATACAGGGGTTGGACAAAAATATGGAAACGCTGCATGATTTGCATCTGTGAAAGTGACGACATGTTTTGCGTTGAAAGTGTAAGTGATGTAACATGGGACAGTAGGCGGCATAAACTCCAAACATACAAAGAACACCAGACACACCAAACTGGATTAATAACGGCCATGGCCTTGTTTATTGGTTTTTACAAATATAAATAATTAACAATTTACCATAACTCTGTTAACCAGTTGCCGACTGTGTCGCGCAGATATACTGTGGCACAATGGCTATCCTGGGCGAAATCCCATACGGGTACGTCCTACACGTTTTCGGCCACCAGAGGGCGCGCGCCGCCGGAGGCACACGCGCGCCCACTGCAGGATGGGGGAGACGATGCGCATGGCCGGCGGGCATGATTATACGCTTATTGCAATTTTTCTTACCAAAAAGATGTAGAAGAATATATATTGGCCTAAACTGAGGAAAAAATTTGTTTTTATAAAAAAAAACGTTTGGGGATATTTATTATAGCAAAAAGTTAAAAATATTTAATTTTTTTCAAAATTTTCGCAATTTTTTTGATTATAGCACAAAAAATTTAAACCGCAGAGATGATCAAATACCACCAAAAGAAAGCTCTATTTGTGTGAAAAAAAAGACACAAATTTTGTTTGGGTACAACGTCGAACGACCGCGCAATTGTCAGCTAAAGCGACACAGTGCCAAATTGTAAAAAGTGCTCTGGTCAGGAAGGGGGTAAAATCTTTCGGGGCTGAAGTAGTTAATCAATAAATATTTAAATATTACTCCGGTGACTGGCAAAGACCATGCTTAGGTAGGGGTCCTGGGAATTTCTGGAATGCTCTGGGGGGGGGGGGTCAGCTGACCCTAAATGACCTATCCTAGAGGACCCCCAGAACTTCCAGAACATTCCCAATCAGCTGACCTTTTTTGACCTATCACAAAACCCCCCATTGAATTCAATCAATGGGGGCGCTTGAAACTCCTATCGACACCAACCCATGAGGGAAAGGGGGCCTTAAAACAGGCTACCCCCCCCCCCTTTCCTCTCATTCTTTTGCTTCTGCTGTGAACCCGTGTCCACAAAAAACACGCAAGGGGAACTCCATAAGCAGATAATTAATGGGCGAGCTGCAATTGCCAAACCACTAGTAATGCTCAGATGCTCAGAAGAGGAGAGAGTGGTGCAAATAAATTGTGGACTATTAAATCAATGGAAGACTCTAATATGGTCCAATGAATCAAGCTTTACACTGTTTCCAACCCCTGGACATGTGTACGTGTGGCAAACACCGTCCCTAGCTTAGGACCAGGACTGTATTGTGCCAATGGTAAAACATGGTGGCAGTGCAATCATGATTTGGGCAGCCATTTCTTGGTATTCTGCAGGCCTCATCATTACCTTGAAAGGTAGAGTCACTGCCAAAATGTGAATCAAATCGTGGTTTGACCAGCATGTAGATGAAGTCTCGCACCTTGTCTGGGCGCTGCAGTTGCCGGACCTCAATATCATTTGGTCACTATGGTCAATTTCAGCCTCTGACTTTTCTGCGAGAACTGGAAAATTTTTGCATGAAGAGTGATATCAGATTCCATTATTCACCATCCAAGACTAATGCCGCGTACACACGATCGGAAATTCCGACAAGAAAACTGTGGATTTTTTCTGACGGAATGTTGGCTCAAACTTGTGTTGTCACACAAATCTTGTCGGAAATTCCGACCGTCAAGAATGCGGTGACGTACAACACGTACGACGAGCCGAGATCAATGAAGTTCAATAGGCAGTTGGGCTCTTCTGCTTGATTCTGAGCATGCATGTTTTTTTGCATACATATGAGCGGATTTTTCGATACAAACTTTTTCCGCTGGAAAAATAGAGAACATGATCTCAATCTTTTGTTGGCGGAAATTCAGACAGAAAAAGTGTGATGGAGCCTACACACGGTCGGAATTTCCGACAAAAAGCTCACATCGGACTTTTCTTGTCGGAATTTCCGATCGTGTGTATGCTGCATAAGAGGTGTCAATTCCCAGGAGAATTCAGGCCCTCAAGGATGCCAAGGGTGGTCCAACGCCATATTAGGTAACAATTTTGTTCTTTTACCTGGTGTTTCCATATTTCTGTCCAATCCCTGTATATTTCTACAAAGTACAGCAGTTGGTGAGAGACAAGGGCTGCAATAGTGCTTTGTATAAAGAGAACCAATGAATGTCACAGTAGATGAGAAACCAGGATCTTAGGAGGAGATAGCCCTGCCAAGATTTCAAAGACTTGAAAAAGTTAGTGGGTGTCCAAACCTATGAAAGAAACCCACATTCTACACTTGTTGTTGGTTCTGAATCCCCCCTGATTAAGAAGTCCATTCTACTTGTGAACACTGTAGCGTAGAAAGTCGCATTACTCCTAAAGAAAATCCAACCACTGAACAATACAGATTCTTGTCTCTGCAGTCATACTAAATTTCCTAAGAAGAATGATACGAGACAACTTCAAAGGGAACCGCAATACCAGCAAGGCCAATGACACTGGCAGACCGACAAGCTCAGTGACCGCAGGATGAAAAGAACATCCAAGTAGAAAGTAAGTAGACAAAAGCAGCATTTGTATCCATTGTGTGGAGCAGGTAAACAGGTCAGTGAACCGATACATATTATACTGTGTCTGGGTTGCATTTAGAGAACTCTGACGGAAGTTTACACTGGATGAATTACTTTTCGTAAAAAACTTTCATCCCTTGCAACCAATTTTCTGTTAACAAATAAAAATTAGGAACAATTGGGTTGGAAATTTCTTGATCAGACTAATACAGGCAAATTAACCATTTGTGCTGCACCTAGGGGTGCAACGGATCAAAAAACTCACGGTTCGGATCGTTCCTCGGATCAGAGTCACGGATCATTTTTCGGATCAGCAAAAAAAATTGCAGCCTCATTGTGCCCCCATTGCAGCCTCATTGTGCCCCAAATTGTAGCCTCACTGTGCCCAATTGCAGCCTCATTGTGTCCCAAATTGCAGCCTCACTGTGCCCCAAATTGCAGCCTCACCAGGGCGGAGGAAGTGAGAGGGCGGCCAGCAGGGCCGGATTTGCTCTCCCTGCCGCCCCAAGTCCAGGTTCTGCAATGCACCCCCCTCCCCACCAACCGAACCCCCCCCCCCCCCCCAAATCAACGGAGAATGGCAATCACGTGTGTGCCGATTCAAAGTCACTGATCCGTGTGGATCACGGATCAATGATGATCCGTTGCACCACTAGCTGCACCCAAACATTTTTTCAGGCAATCAATTAACCTCTTGACCTCCATAAGTTTTACCCCCCACCCCCTCCTGACCAGGCATTTTTTTGTGATACGGTACTGCGTTGCTTCAACTGACAATTGCACGGTTGTGTGACGCTGTACCCAAATAAAATTGATGTCCTTTTTTTCTCACAAATAAAACTTTCTTTTGGTGGTATTTGATCACCTCTGCTGTTTTTATTTTTTTGCGCTACAAACATAAAAATACAGACAATTTTGAAAAAAAATAAATAAATAAATATTATTGTTTACTTTCTGCTATAAAACATATCCAATAAAAAAATGTAAAACAAATCTAATTTCTTCATAAATTTAAGCCAATATGTATTCTGCTACATGTACATTTTTGGTGAAAAAAAATCCCAATAAGCGCATATTGATTGAATTGCGTAAACATTACAGCATATACAAACTATGGCAGTGGTTCTCAACCTGGGGGTCGGGACCTCCTCGGGGGTCGAATGATGATTTGCCAGGGGGTCGCCAAATCCTGGGCTGTTCCTGAAGCCCACACTGCTCTCCCAGCCTTTTTGCGGCCGCCCAGCTGGGCTGTTCCTGGAGCCCACGGCCGCCCACTCAGCCTTTTCGCAGCCACCCATTCAGTTCATGGCATGGCTGGAGGACATAGACTAGAGGTCAGCTGACTGGTGAGGAATGTGAAGTCGGAGGGGCTGGAGGAGACCCTTTCTCCTGATTTCGGCATAGGTGTCACTGCTACAAGACACCACAAAGTCGGAGACACAGTGAAGCCGGAGACCAGTGAGTAACACTACCTGTGATTAGAGTTGCCATTAAAAGTCCCCACTACAGTTCTCAGATCAGCAGATGACCTTGATCAAGAGCACCCAAGTTGGCTAATCAGAACCCCCCTCCAGCACTGCCACTCATCCCAACTCCCCGCCAGGACTGCCACTCATCCCAACACCCCGCCAGGACTGGCACTCATCCCAACACCCTGCCAGGACTGCCACTCATCCCAACTCCCCCCCGGGACTGCCACTCACCCCAACTCCCCGCCGGGACTGCCACTCACCCCAACTCCCCGCCAGGACTGACACTCATCCCAACTCCCCGCCGGGACTGGCACTCATCCCATTCCCCCCACCCCCACCAAGGAGTAAGAGAAGGAATAAAAATAGAGAATACATGGAAGGGAGAGGAAAAGAGGGGTAAAAACAAAGAAAAAGGGAGAGAAAGAACAAGAAAGACGGCTAGAGAGAGGGATGGGAGAAAAAAACAAGAAATTGGCATAGAGAGAGATATAAGGGAAAAAGGATAACAAAGAGAAAAAGTAGTACATCCTAAAATGTACCATAAGAGGTTTAAATACTGTACGAGTGGGAAGGGAGTCAGAGAGCGCTAAATGTCCGTGGATTAGGGGCGCAGATTACTTGTCTTGCCTTGGGTGCTGACAACTCACGCTATGACAATAATTTTACTGTTAGGGGTCCCCACAACTTGGGAAATTTTAGCAAGGGGTCATGGCACTAGATAGGTTGAGAACCGCTGAACTATGGGATATTTTTTATTTATTTTTTTGCTAGTGGCGGCAATCAGCAACTTATAGTGGGACTGCGATACTGCAGCAGACAAATTGGACACTAACGGACACTTTTGACACTTCTTGAGGACCAGTGATATTATTACAGTGCTCAGTCAGTGCTAAAATTATGCACTGTCACTGTACTAATGACACTGGCAGGGAAGGGGTTAATAATATCAGGAGCGATCAAAGAGTTAAATGTGTGCCCAGGGAGTGCTTTCTAACTGTGAGGGAGGTGTGTTGACTGTTTGAAGACATGGATCAGTGTTTCTGCTTCACAGGAACACAGGGTCCAAGTCTTCTGTACTCGTGGAATGATAGTCTGCCTTGTTTACATAGGCAGCCTGCCATTCTGCCAGAGTACCGAACGATTGACAGGTCCCGGCGAACATTGGTGTGATTTTATACAGCGCACGCTCATGCCCGAAATCCGGAAGTGCA
Organism: Rana muscosa; assembly: GCA_029206835.1. Lineage (NCBI taxonomy): Eukaryota > Metazoa > Chordata > Amphibia > Anura > Ranidae > Rana > Rana muscosa. Next base: position 110,241,540 of record CM055116.1, read on the forward strand.
GAATCACGTATATATTGAGGTGCCAGAACTGCGTTCCTGCTGAAAGAGAGGCCATATTATATAGGATTTATATAGTGCCAAGAGTTTCCGCAATGCTTTAAAATACAGTAAAACCTTGAATTGCAAGCATAATTCGTTCCGGAAGCATGCTTGTAATCCAAAGCGAATTTCCCCATAAGAAATAATGGAAACTCAAATGATTCGTTCCACAACCATTTATTCATAACTCCTTCGGTTTATAGTCCATATAAAAAGATTATAGCAGTGTGATAGGTTGTGATTGTTTGTGTAACCATAAAATGTCCATCCACAATTGGAAGCCTCCACAAGGGTATTAGAAGTAAAATCCAGCAGGAGCTACAGAGTATCACTATAAAGGATAAGAGAGGCGCCTCTAAGTGTAGCAATATGGTTACATTTAATGAAGGTACAACATTTAGCAACTCACATGGTTGATGATTAAAAGAGGCACATCTAAGTATGCAGGCATCCGGGGTAAAGCTGTCCACATAGACCGTCCTCCTCACTGCCACCTCTCACCGCTGTCAGTCTGCAATCGTGACCAGGAAGACTACCCTGCAGTAGAGTGATCTGAAAGCGAGGCTTAAAGCGCTCACGGAGCGCAGCGTGAAAGGGACGATGTCAATGGCAGTGAGGAGGATTGTCTATGTGGACAGCTTTAACCCGGATGCCTGCATACTTAGATGTGTCTGTTTTAATCATCAACAATGTGAGTTTCTAAATGTTGCACCTTCATTAAATGTAACCATATTGCTACACTTAGAGGTGCTTCTCTTCTCTTTTATACTCAGTTGTGACATGACACTACTTGTATATCAAGACATCGCTTGTATATCAAGTCAAAATTTATTACAAAATGTTGCTTGTCTTGCAAAATGCTCTCAAACCAAGGTTTTATTGTATAACATGAGACACTACAGTTTCAATACAATAAAATACAGGGATAGGGTTAAGAGGGGCAATGGAAAGACATCTCGCTGGTCCAGCTAGACTAGAGTAACCCCATAGCAAAAAGGTTAATGGTCTGATAGCAATCTGCCATGGGCAAGTTGTCACCAGTGAGTGGGATCACTGGTCTGACATCATGATAAAGGTTTTATTTTTCCCCGGATTGCAGTGGAAGGCCAGGAGAGCAGCATGAATTGTCCAGAAAGACCACGTTTCCTTGGAGATACCTGTTTGGCACAATGCTGTAGTCACCAGACTGAGAGTAAAACAGGGGCAACCATCACTCAGATTGCTGTCAATCAACCAAATGGTTCGTACTAAGCCTCATACACACAATATGATTGTTAGCCAATCGTCTGATTTTTTGTTTTAAGGGCATATGCCAGGATGTTGTCTTGCATACTAACAGTACACAATTGTCGTGCAACAAACACGAACGTAGTGACGTACTACGAGGAATTTCAGCTCTTGAGCGCCACCCTCTGGGCCCCTTCTGCTAATTTCGTGTTTGGTGAGCAGTGATTCCGAGCATGCGTGTTTGTACTTTCAACTTTTGTGTGACAGATTTGTGTACTGACCATCAGAAAATCTGATGACAAACCGTTGTCCGCCGAAAATTTACTAGCATGTCATTCAACATTTGTTGGCCAAAAGTTGGACAACAATTGTCAATAGGAGCGTACTAACGGTCAGATTTTAGGACAACAGTCTGTCAACAGACAATCCCCTGCCAACAATCGAACCGTGTGTACGAACGTGGCTTTAGGGCCTTTTAGTTTCTAAAACGATTTTGATACTAAAATCCACAAGCTGGCAAGCTAGGAACCAGGACATTCTGGAGATCACGGGAAGACATTCTCACCATACATAGCATAATTATGTCTGCAGTTTCATGTTCGTTGGCCATTTGTCTAATCTGGCCTTTTATAATTGATGCTCACATTGTAAACAAACACTTTAAAGGTCAGACCCATATGTAAATGTATCGCTGGGATACCAACGGTGGACCTAAATGAACTCAGAGTTTTGTAATCAGAAGCATGTAGGTCAATTAAATATAAGTTAATTGGAAGTCCAGATATTGTAATACATAACTCATAATGGGATTTCTCAGAGCATTCTCAGCAAATGGATGAGGATTCTTCCCAAAGTTGTAATCCAGTCCAGGAAATGACGAGGCAACAAGACCCACATTCAACGTTACAGGATTAATGTTGTTTCGTTTCTTTCCGCAGTTTGTTGTCAGGTTTTTCTGTGTTCATAGGACTATAATTATCCTCATTAGTATGTAGAATTAAATCCCATTAACTCCTGTGAGCCCAGGGAAACATTACATGTGGTTCCATTTCTAAGAGAAGAAAATCAAACTGTGTCTGAGAAGACTACAAAATAAACTGAAGACATTCAATTTTAACATAATTCTTGTAGGAACAAAACTGCCTCCACCATCCTTATCCCTTCTCTTATCTCCTGCCTGGACCCATGTAAGGGTTGTTGGGTGTAATAAAAAGAAAACACCAGGCCCAGATATAGGGGTTTATTTACTAAAGGCAAATAGACTGTGCACTCTGCAAGTGAAGTTGCTCCAAAGCTTAGTAAACAAGGAAAAGCTTCACTTTGCAAAGAATACCCAATCACATGCAAGGAAAAATAAAAAAAAACAGCATTTTAGTAAGGCTTACCTGTAGGTACTGTAAATATCTCCTAAACGTGCACCGTTTAGGAGATATTTACTATGTACAATGCCGCCGATGTCATTGGCGCATGCCCACTGAAGGAATGGCTCGCTCGTGCAGTTTCTTCAGGACCCATGCCGGGACCAGTGGCACCCACGCGCATGTGTGGGAGTGACGTCATCGGTTCCAGCCAATCACAGCACCGGAGCCCGCAAACCCGGAAGTAACTCAAGGAAAGATGTCGGCCGTGGGAGCGGAGTGCGGGCGGCACTGCAGGGCATCATTCCAAGGAAAGTGTTTCATAATGAGCTAATATGCGATGCATACTAGCTCATTATGCCTTTGTCTTGCAGGGTTTTTTTTTTTTTCGGAGGATTACAACCTCTTTAATGTCATGATGATTTTTAGAAGTATTTCTTAACCTGAAACCAACCCATTACAAGGACAGAAAACCATATAACCATGGCTAGCGTTTGCGAAGAGGGGGTGGCAAACTGGGCAAACAGCCCAGGGTCCACACATTCTTGAAGGCCCCAAACCTTTCCCCCTTCCCTCAATCTTTGCTGCATATGAAGAGCTGCACCATTATAACAAGCAGTATCCTATTCTTCAGCATGAGCTACTCGATAGCGTACATAAAATATTGAAAATATTGGTAGAAAGATGCATTATTATTATTAATATTAGCCTTATGAACTGAGTTATGTCAGAGGGCCTGCAGTTTCCCAGACAAAGTAGACCCAGTTAAATTTTTGCCCAGGGCCTCAATTTATCTAAACTGGACTGCAGTATAAAGCCGATAAAAGCTGTCGTATGACAGTAGACAACCAGTGGTAATAGCTCATTAAAGATGTCATGTGGTAATACGTTTTGAACCTACTTAGGCCACTTTCACATGGGCGTTCTGATAAGGTCTGCCTCTAAGATTTTCAGGCAAACCTGATCAGGTCAATTCATCCCTATAGACAGGCAATTGTAAATGGATTTGTGCCTATTTATACCCGCCTGCCTCTGGGTCCGATCGGGTCTGTTAAAAAAAAAAAGAAAAAAAAAGGAAGGTGGAGCGGAGGTAGTCGGGTGTAAATTAGCGGCAGAGTCCATTTATTCTGCAGAATCTGAGCTGACGCGGATGTGTCATTCGCCCACTCTACTCCGATCAGCAAGGGATTTGTGAGCAAATTCCTTGCTGATCGGAACAGAATCTGCCCCGTGTAAAAGGGGCCTTACAATACAGCAACTAATCGGAAAGTGGAAACCTCGTCTAACATACCAACCATCATATATGTATATTTCCAGACCTTAACCCACCCTATCTTCATTAATATATGCCACCATGCCTAGCGAGATCATAAGCGTGACCTTATTCCACCTAAATGCAGTCATTGGTTACCAGAATTAATCTGTAAATTCAACTTTAATGTGGATGTAAACCCAAATTTTTTTTTACATTTTTTTTGCTGTCACAATGTAGAGTATAAGAATTCCTATCATCTGTGCCCAGTCTTGCCACAAAGAGTTAATCCAGCTCTGAGCAATCCTCTTATCTTTTTTCAGTGAGATAAAACAGACAAACGGAGAAAAAATTGTCTGTTCTTCCCCCCTGCTGTGAGTGACAGGTGATTTACATATCTCATGCAAGAGCCTGAGACAGGCATTATTTTTTAATTCCCACCCCCACTCCTTTTCTGAAGTCATGTGGTGACTTTTCTGGGTTTTGACTGGATGTTAGTGATCATAGCAGAATTTAGTGTAAGAAATACACAGGAGAAAATGCATGCTGACAAGGGGAGTGTAGAGGTGGGCGGGGTGTCTACTGACATCACGACTCCACCCACCGAGCTCCGGACAACAGATCCACCCACAGAATCTGCAGTTTTTCAGTTCTCATAACAGACAGAGGGGAGACATTTGACAGGTAAGGATACATGCAGGAGGCATCTATATCCTTATAGATAACCACTATGGCAGTCGTTTACAAAGGATGAGAGTGGGTTTACATCCACTTTAAGTAAATGTCACCAATACATGCAAGATAAATATGCACACAAAACAGTTTTCACAAACATACTATAGGTTAACTTTTTCATTTTTGTTTGGTATCTGGAGTTTATATTTTTGTCCCTATGGAGCTCTTTGGATTATAGGGCCAGGATATATATGGGACAATAGCTTTTGACCAAGTCAAAATTAAGACCTGCCCAGTGCTCAGCCTTACCTCAGTGAATTACCAAACACCCAAGCCTCTATTGCCTTCTGAAGTTCTAGCATTTGACAGTTGAATGATAGGGGGCAGCACTTGGCACCGGGAGAGGGCAGGGTTTAATCTTAACTTGGGCAGATAAAATTACCACATGTACAGCCTAGGCCTAAAATTCTAAAACTTGACCAACATAAACACAGGAACCAATTAAAAGCAGAGTCTCCTAGCAATTTTATTTTAGTGTATACCTCCTGTGACGCATGTAAGATGCTGAGAATGGAGCCAGGCGCTGGGAAGATGTCATTTCTGCACACGTGCAGCAGTTACATCACCAGTGGCCACTCAATGGCCATAAAAGAGAAACCGCTACGTAGGTGAGTCTGCCATAATGCACAAGCAAGCACAACATACAAATGCATATGTTCCCTGTCACCCTGGGGTTCCTCCCACCATAGAAGCTAGCAGGAGGAACCACAGTCCACAGCAGGTGATGCAGGCAATCGACACACTGGAAGTATGTCAGATGTGAAGATTCTTGGGCAGCTTATTAGAAACAGAGATTCTACAAACCGGTGACAGGACAGATAAGAATAAGGTGTCTTGTTTTCATTTCAGCAACAGAGTCACTTAGGGCATCTAAGCAAGAACTACGGTATATACTATTAGTCAGGGCTTTTTTTCTCAGAAAATAAGTACAGGTACTTTTCTCCTCCAAGTCACCCCTTGTCTCCGCACCCTACCCATCTACAAATTCCATCCTTTGGTCCCACCCAGTACCCACCTCCCAGTACCGCCCTTTTTTAGAGATAATAGCATCAAGTATCATTTCATGGTGTTAAGTAATTTATATGGAATCTGGTAATGATAATAAGAAATGCTGTAAAATAGATCCCTTGCAACCAGCAACAATAACTCCCCTAAAGCAACAATAGATCCCCCACAGCAACAATAGGCCCCAGCAACAACAGATCCCCCGAGCAACAATAGATCCCCTGCAACAAAATGCCCCCTAGCAACAACAGCTCCACCCCAGGAACAATAGACCCCTACCAGCAAGCACTGGCTGCTAGGTGACCTATTGTTGGCCAACTCCTACCAGCCAAACAACTGTAGATCTCCCAGCAGCCAGCATTATAACCCCCCGCTAGCAGCCAGCAACAATAGACCCCTCCCTCAACAGTAGATCCCCCCAGCCACAATTTACCCCCCTCCCAGCAAAAATAGACCCCTCCTTCAACAGACCCCCCCATTACAAAAAAGATTCCCTAGCAGCCAGAATCAATGGACCCTCCAGCATACTGCAGCACTCCTTGCCAATACATACATTCAATGCTGGAGGTGCCAGAACTGTGTTCCTCCGCGTTCCAGCTGAAAAAATTGATCCCCCACAGCAACAATAGGCCCCAGCAACAAAAGATCCCCCGAGCAACAATAGAACCCCTGGAACAAAATGCCCCCTAGCAACAACAGCTCCACCCCAGGAACAATACAAGACATGTTGATATCTCCATATTGATATCTCCCACCTCCAAGACATATTGATATCTACACAAATGGTTAATGCTTACATCTTATTCTCTTATGCATACTTATTCGATGACAAATGTTGATCAGGTAAGGACACAAAAACTGAACGGCATAGGAGCATAGGAGGAACATTATTCGGAATAAAGGAGTTAGAGGATCTATGCAAGTCTATGTATGTCTCTTGCCAAATTGCTACTTGCAATGTAGAAATAGCTATTTTTGTTCAGGCAATCTGACCTGATTGCCATGTTTACAATAAAAGGGGGTTCTGGGATAAAATGCAGAGGTTGGTAACATAGTAATTAGCAGGACTAAAAAAAAGAGCCAAAGTTCTCATACTCTTCCTATTCTAAATCTAATACCGCTAATACACGAGACTGCAAAAGCAAAACACCAGTAAAGCAGCTGACAATTTAAAAATCTCCCCTCGCCTCTAAACGAAAGGGTGGACTTGGGCTGCCTGATTTCCAGAAATACTTTTATGCGGCTCAGATGGCCCACCTAGCTAGGTCTCATTCAAAATCACCACCCGCAAAATGGATGGACATGGAATCATATTCCTGTCACCCAGATCCTGTATCCCACTTGAAGTGGGTTCCGCCTACAGAAAGGCCGACAATATTATGTCCATCCTTACCTTTCTCACTGGATATTTGGGACAGATTGTCCAGGTCCAAGAAATTTAAATCACCCCATACTCCATTGGCACCTATTTTGAAGAATGGCTTGTTCGCCCCGGGCCTCGCTCCTCTTGCGTTTTCATGGTGGACCAATAAGGGATTACTACGTATTGCTGATTTATGTGATCATAAGGGTATGATATCTGAACGCTCTATGATTGAGAAGTACCAAATGCCGCCAATAGAACACTATAGATATACTCAAATACAGCATTTTGTCCAAACATTAGCTCGTAAGAGTGACCTAGCGACATTGACCCCCATGGAACATTTGTGTAAGCATTATGATAGACTTAGGGGATTTATATCTACTATATATACAATATTGATGACTGTTTCAACTAAACTGAAATATATGCTTCAATGGGAAAAAGATTTCCAGGAAACTTTAGACCTGGACAATTGGTTGGCAATTGCAGATACAGCGTCCCGATCACTCCTAAATACCTCAATTATAGAAGCAAACTACAAGGTTTTGTTACGTTGGTATATGGTACCGGCCAGACTGGCCACCTTTGTGCAGGGGACCACCTCCAGGTGTTTTAGAGGATGTGGTCAGGTGGGTACCACCTATCATGTCTGGTGGTCATGCCCTAAGGTTAGGAGGTTCTGGATCAGGGTCTACAATTTCATATATACCCTTACTCGGATCAATTTAAAGAAATCGCCTAGACAGGCCCTTTTGGGTGACAGGGTGGCGGATATCTCCAAGTCCCAAAGGAGGCTACTAAATTTCATATTCGTATCGGCTAGAATAACTATAGCCAGGAGTTGGAGGTCCGCTGCCCTGCCATTCGGCCAGCTTAAAGGCAAATTGTCCTGGCTGATCTTAAACGAGAGATTGACGCCCCTTGTCCAGGACATGATGGGGATATTTCACAAAGTTTGGGACCCATGGCTCGATTATCTTACCAATAACCCGAGGACGCTTGCAACTTAGTTGTTCTCACATATACTAGGTGATTGGGCTCTGGGCCGCAGCTCCTCCTTGTCCCCTTCCCCTGATCCTCCCATCCCAACCCCCCTCTATATTAATTTGCCTTGCTCCTTTTCTTTCTTTCCTTCTTTCTATGTTTTTCTCTCTTCTCTCCTATGTCTTCTTTCCCCTTTATGTTCTCACGTTAGAGTACTTAATTGAATGTTACAGTATATATCTTTGTACGGGCTCGAGAGTTTTAGACTGCGGGTGGTCTGGCCCTCGGGGGATGCGCTCCCTTGTGGGGGGGGGCTGCCCCCCCGATAGTAGGATGGGGGGTGGGCTCTTCCCGGGGGGTGGTTCGCCTGGTGGGCCGGTACTATGTGTCACAGCGTGAGAGCCCATGTTAGGGGAGGCTTATACATGACCGGTTGGCCTGGTTTAGACTACTGCTGCCCATAATGGGATATTACTTGTTAATGTATATACGACAGGAGTGGTCTGTGTTATGCGATGATCAATGGCAAGCTTTTCCTCAAGATGTTTCTATTTCTGTACAATAATGCACTGTGATACTTTTGTTCTATTTCTGAAAATTCTTTAATAAACATCATTGAAACATAAAAATCTCCCCTGACTCCGGTGGAAGGCACATCAATTCCACGGATCATTCCCTTTCCTGATGAACTGTAGTAATTATTATAGCTGAAGATAATTTGGTGCCCTGTCCATATTTCACCAACTCCTTTGGTGAGCATTTTTAGATATTCTGCTGATTTATGAGTACAGGATAATAGCAACAATAAAAAATTACTCACCGAAATTATGGTGGATAACCATTTTCTAGGCTGATAAGTAAACCCAACCAGATAGTTCTAATGAAAGCTCGGAGCTACTCATGCAGATTAAAAATAAACTTCCATATAAACATAAAATCCAAATAAAGCCACTCTTCAGATTCAATAACCGCCATTAAACACTCACACACAGGGGTACTTATCAACTCATTTTTATGATTACAACCTATTTTGTCCAATGAAGACTTCATCAGAAACTCATAAATGAGCTCTTGATGACATTTTTATAGGACCCAACAAGTGGCAAGATTTTAGATGACCATTTAGTAAATGGTTTTAAACTTTTCAATTTTACTTTGTGTATAAAATGCTTCACACAAACCACAGCAGAGGTGAATGGAGGAAGCCTCTAGTAAAGAACTCTTCATCAGGTGAAAGAGAGGCTGATGTTGTATTCAAGAGGCACCACCAGACGGGGTTTTCATGCAGAAATACAACGGGAAAAGAGTGGCAGTCTGTGACGCTGAGAAGTAGGCCAAGGGGTCTTACATAAGCAATATATATGACCATTGTGCGTGGGCGTGTGTTTAAGGTCGTAAGTTGCTACGTCTGCTTGAGGGTGTTTGGTTGGAGTTTCTTTGGAGAAAAAGTACAAGGCTTGAATCATCTTTTGGTAAAGCATGCAATTGCCATCGATTTAACTAATTATGTTGCCTCCAAACCCTCTTCAGCATGGACCATATCAAGAGGATAGAATCCCTTCTGGCTCATTAACTGGATACATACAAATAATGCCACCAAATCTGTCTCTCTTGGAAGATGTTTTGTGAATCCTGAGCTATGACACCTCCTTGCAGGGCAGAGGTAAGCCCTGTCCCTAGTGTATGGATATGTGATCTTTTATCTGGTTGCCCACTTCTGGCTACTTCTGTACTTTTTCTCCTCTCTTTTCCATGTCAATGTTTGTTACTTCTCCTCTCTTTCATCTCCCCCCCCCCTTTTTTTTGTTTCCCCCTCCTTCCTACATTGCTTAAGCTTGGGGACAGGAGACCCAACTTATGGTTTATATCTACAACTGCACATTTGTACCCCTATTCCGTTGGTATCCCTGCTGAGCCGTTCCCCTGGTGTTGTTCGATACCCATCAACGGCCTCCGTAATCCTCATATCTGGGTACATCTATCCATAATATCTTTGGTCCCAGCGTTTTGTATCTTTTGTTTTGTATTGGGGGGTCAGTATGTCTCGTGCACTCGTGTTTTTTGGTGCACATATTTCCCTACATATATATGTTACTATGTATGTATACATATACAGTAAAATCTTGGTTTGAGAGCATTTTGCAAGACAAGCAAAATTTTTTAATACATTTTGACTTGATATACAAGCGATGACATGTCACAACTGAGTATAAAATAGAAGAGAGGCGCCTCTAATGTGTAGCAATATGGTTACATTTAATGAAGGTACAAATTTAGAAACTCACATGATTGATAATAAAAACAGGCACATCTAAGTATGCAGGCATCCAGGGTAAAGCTGTCCACAAAGACCATCCCCTGCACCACCATTGATGTCGTCCCTTCCACAAGCAGTTCAAGCCTCGCTTTTCGATCGCTCTACTGCAGGGTAGTCTTCCCGGTCACGATTGCAGACTGACCGCGGTGAGACCCAGCGGTGAGGAGGGCGGTCTATGTGGATCGCTTTACCCCAGATGCCTGCATACTTAGATGTGCCTCTTGTAATCATCAACCATGTGAGTTGCTAAATGTTGTACCTTCACTAAATGTAACCATATTGCTACACTTGGAGGCGTCTCTCTTCTCTTTTATACTCTGTAGCTCCTGCTGGATTTTGCTTCTAATCCCCTTGTGGAGGCTTCCATTTGTGGATGGACATTTTATGGTTACACGACTTATCACATTGCTATAATCATTTTATATGGACTATAGACTGAAGGACTTATGAATAAATGGTTGTGGGACGAATCATTTAAGTTTCCATTATTTCTTAAAAGAAAATTTGCTTTGATATACAAGTGCTTTGAATTACAAGCATGCTTCCGGAACGAATTATGCTCGCAATCCAAGGTTTTACTCTATATGGGGAAAAAAAGTCCCTTTCTTTAAATATATTTTTATGTTTTCGCCCCCCATTTACGATGTTTGTGTATTTGTACTGTACACTCTGTTTTGTTATTGAAAACTTCAATAAATTAAGACTCAACACAAACCATCTTCAGCTCTGCTATGTTCTGTATTTAGACAGAGGTCTCTGTGTGAGGAGGTACATACTATTCCCATTTCTATTCTAAATCTATTTAAAGTGGAAGTAAACCCTCCTATCATTTTCAGGCAAGGAAACTGCCATCTTGGCCTCTGTTTAATCTTCAACTGCCATGATGCTGCACATGTGATCAATTATGACACCAGCCATTGGATGGTTTGACAGTTTGGTTGAGAGCACAACCAATGTGACAGTTGACATTCCCGGCATGCCGGGAATGTAACTGCTTTTTGAAACCGTTAAATCGATGGGTTTACTTCCGCTTTAAAAAGGAAACTAGGTGACCATTGCGCAAGTACTGCATTAGATTATTTGCTATATCAGGGAAATTGCATGGTAATGCAAAGAAGGACAGGTCTTTCAAACAGTCCTAATAAGAATTGCCATTCTATCGCTACTTGATCCCATTACTCTTTATCTTTAAGCCAGAATTTTGTTAGCATCAGCAGCATCTGCCCGGCACTGAGTAATGTTATTCAGCTTCCTATGCCCAAATCTTCCTCTGCTCCAGATTTTCGGAAGGAAATTTCAGTTATGCCGCGTACACACAACCGTTTTTCATGACAAGAAAAAGGCCATTTTTTTATTTGGTCATTAAAAATGATCGTGTGTGGGCTCCAGAGCATTTTTCACGACGTGAAAAATGACCATTAAAAATTTGGAACATGCTGTAATTTTTCTCGTCGTTTTTCACGTGGAAAAAAATGCGCATGCTCAGAAGCAAGTTATGAGACGGGAGCGCTTGTTCTGGTAAAACTAGCGTTCGTAATGGAGATAGCACATTCGTCACGCTGTAACGGACTGAAAAGCGCGAATCGTCTCTCAACAAACTTTACTAAGACGAGGATCAGCAAAAGCAGCCCAAAGGGTGGTGCCATCCAAATGGAACTTCCCCTTTATAGTGCCGTCGTACGTGTTGTACGTCACCGCGCTTTACTCAAGCATTTTTTTTCCACGATAGTGTGTAGGCAAGGCAGGCTTGAGAAGAATCACGTCAAGTTTTTTTCAATGACATTAAAAATGGTCGTGTGTACGCGGCATTAGTACTGGAGGTTTTGATTTGCCTTCCTCTGCTCCAAAACCACTGTGATGTTTAATGTTGAATTTCATGGGGATGTTTTTTTAAACCTAGTTAAGTGCTTCCAGGATTGACCAGATCAATTCTGATTGGTCAGCGCCTGGAAGAGCTGACAGAAAAGGACAAGAGTGAGAATTTCAAATCCTCTGACTGCTAGAGCAACTGCGGGGGTGCTGACAGCTCAACACCTCCAGAGGTAAGCAGTGTTAATTTTGTCAACAAAAAAAGTTTTCGTCATAATTTTCGTCAGTGGCTTTTTTACAGTGATGAAAACGAAACTAAAAGTACAGCACATTTTCATCAACTGACGAAAATTATGACGAAAATCAAATCCGTTTTCGTTAAGGAAAGAAAACAGGACGTTAATGGAAAAGAGAGACGTTTACCCTCATGAACTTACTGTATTTATCGGCGTATAACACAATGCGTGCGTGCGTGTTATACGCCGATATTTCTTTTCTACCAACAGGGGGCGGGGATCGGGTGGTCCGCCCCGGGTGCCACTCATTGGGGGTTCGTCAAGCTGGCCGCCCCGTCTCTCCTGGCCCTTGGACAGCACTGACAGCAAAGTCTAAAATTAGGAAAAAATCATTGCCAGCCCCTTCTCCTATACTACTCCTCCTCCTGTGTCACTCATTGTAAGCTGAAGCTTCTAACCTCAATAGCTTTGTTCTCGTTGGCCGCTCTCCTCCTCCTGCTCCTCCTCCTCCGAGTGTTGCTTTAGATTGGAGGAGGAGAGCGGTCACATGACCATCCATGATTCGTCAGAGGAGAGCAGTCATGTGACCAGGTCCATGCAAGAACGAAGCTATTGATGTATATTTAGAGACTTTGATTTACAATAAGTGAGACACAGAAGGAGCTGTGTATGAGAAAGGGCTGGCAGTGATTTAATCTTAACTTTAGAGTACGCTGGCAGTGCTGTCCCAGGAGACTGGGGGCCTGCTGGGAATGCAGGGGGGGCTGTGTATTGTGGGGGGGCTTTGTATTGCGCATAGGGTGGGGGCTGTGTGCTGTGGGGGTCTGTGTGCTGTGTACTGTGGGGGGCTGTGTATTGTGCAGAGGGCAGGGGGCTGTGTCCTGTGCACATTCAATTTTAGTTGACTAAAATGATTATAGTAGACTAAAATGTACTGGAGATTTTAGTCAACTAAAATACGATGACTAAAATGGGACTAAAACGAGGCGCATGCGCGGCAGCTTCCAAGATGGCCGCCGTCATCTAGAGCTCCGCTCCGCCACAACCCTGTTCTGATCACCGGAGCTTACAGAGCGCTCCACCGGACCCCTCACAGGGATATTCGCTTAGGGGACACCCCCGGAGCCCGCCGATATCATCCTCGCTGGCCAGAAGGGACCTCTCAAGCCAGATGACAGCCGCGCCAGGCCCCCTCAGCTATGCTAAAATGGCGGCGACTCCACGAGGCCCGCTCTCCACAGACTGCCCTGAGGACTCCATAGCTGATCAGGACCTGGTCCCACCGCATTCTCCAGGTACCGAGTACCCCCCGCTGATCACGGCCATCTCCCCCTTATCCACTGAATCCTTATTGGGCAGGATGGGCGCTGCATGTTCTACTACACCTATGCTGGATCCCCACACAGGCATGCTTCTTTCAGTCAGTGAAGCACAGAAGGAGGCCCCGACCCCCTCTGGCTTTCCCTCCATGATGATTGCATTCTCTCACATGCTATCTAGGAGCCTGGCTTTGAATGCTGCACAGATCACATCCTCTATTCATGCGGATCTGCAGCAAATTGGGATCAGGATGGACACTATAGAACAGAAAGCTGATCAGGCAGTGGCAAGGATTAATCAGAACTCCTCCAGGCTGCAGGAAGTGCAGGATCAATTAGAAACTGCTTTTGCAAAGATCGATGACCTCGAGAACAGATCGAGAAGATATAACTTTAGGATACGGGGACCCCAGAATCAGAGCAAGAGGTACAATCTGCTGTGAAATCACTTATAAAGACCCTTATCCCTGACATTGCTGAACCCCGCCTGGAGCTGGATAGAGCTCACAGAGCCCTGCAATCTCCTCGCTCTGATGGTCTTCCCAGGGACATCATTGTGAAACCGCACTATTACTCGGTCAAAGAAGAGGTGATAAGGAAGGCCAGGTACTCTGACAACCTAACTTTGCACGGCCACAAAATTAAAATTTTCGCCGACCTCTCTCTACACAGTACAAAAGAGACGCTCGTTTAAACCGTTACTGCAAGTGTTTATGGACAAGGAAATCACATACAGATGGGCCTTTCCTTTACGCCTGAACTTTTCCTACAAAAACAAAAGCTTCGGCTTCTCCTCCTTTGCAGATGGAGAACGTATCCCGACTCAGCTCGGATTGATTCATCTGGACCCTAATCCGGCACAAGCCAACAGAGGGACTCCTGCCTCCACGAAACGACCTCCGCCGGCGAGCCCGCTGCAACAAACATGGCTGAGACACGGTTCCAAGCGCACCAAAGAAAACCTCACGCCCTGATACTTTTTTTCACCCTTTGTTTTTTTTTTGGTCACATCTACTTTCAAATCCCCTCTCTGAATGGGGCCCTGCTACGGGACATTTTTCCGCTTGTTAAAACTGTTTTAGGGATCTCACCCACATCCCTAGCAATCCTACACCACTCCATACTATTTTTACCATCCTTAGTTTTTGTTTGTTTTTTGGACTTGGCGGTTGACTGCCCCCCTAGTTTTTTAATTTTTTTAGTATGTTAGGGGTTTGCACTGAATGTGGGATAGTGATGAGATACCAGGTTCATGGTCTGGGGTGGGGGGACCTATGGCTGGCCAGCAGCCTACAGTTGCTTTCCTCCATAGGCTCACACAAAACCCAGTTACAGATCTTTACACGATCTGGGTCATGTATCGCATGCTGTTATCATGTTCAACGGTCCGCACTGGTCATTTTCCTTCTAGATGACCGCCTTTAATTCTTAGTTTACACGGCCTGGTTAATACGCAGAAGGTTCCTTGGGATCCGCTGATACAATATCTGGGGTCCCACCACTCGGGGACTGCAGATACTTTTCTGGGGCTGGTTCCTAGGCAGGATCCGCCTGCCAGCCTGCTTCCCTACCCTGGAGGGGGGGAGGGGTAGGGCCTGACCGGCTCTCTCGGTTCAAATATATAACACGGTTTACTTTTGTAGGTTCCAGTTGCTCTCATTGTTAGGGGGCGCTCTGTAGTTAAGACATCATGGGTTCCTTGGGACCCTCAGCCCATATAGTTATGAGGTGGTGGGGCTGTGGTGGACCCAATGCACCTCCCTCGGATCAGAAGCACATCTGGTGCGTCTAGATCCATACCCGGATTACCCGTCACGGGGGTATTCCGGTCCTCTTAGGTATTGGGGTAGGGGATAGCTAGTTCACTCCGCCCCGGGGGTGGGAAGGGGTCGGGGGACCCCTCAGTTCAGTTTTGTATTATTTTGTTGATACCAATTTTACATCGAATGTATAAAGCAGTTCTCTTCTTCTGTCCTCTTCTCTCCCTTTTCATCTCTTTTTTCCCTTCTCTTACTGACGCACTTCGGTGCATTCACAGGCTCCCAGGCTGTCTCCGATCTTCCGTCCCAGGCTCCAGGCCATGGCTTCGATTCACCTCAAGACATCGCAGGGAGCGTCGTTCTCAATTCTAGGGTAAGTGGCGGTACTTGCTTACAGATTCACCCCCTCTGATTCTTAACTGAATCATCTCACACAACACTCAGGGCCTCAATTCCCCAGTCAAACGCAGGAAACTCCTCCAGCAATATCACTCTGTGCATGCTGACATTCTTTTGCTGCAGGAAACTCACTTTCCTTCCTCCTACAAACCCACGTTCCTGCATCAACGGTACCCTCAATTCTTTCTGGCCTCGTCCGATAACAAAACAAAAGGGGTGGCAGTCTGTTTCGCTAGGCATATCAACTTTTCTCCACTTGAAACTATAATGGATCCTATGGGTCGCTACATTTTGGTTTCGGGCCATATCGATGGGGTACTTTAAACTTTTGTTTCCTACTACGCTCCCAACAAAGGACAAAAAACCTTTTTTGAATCTTTGTTACACAATCTGCAGAAACATTTTAAGGGCACGATATTCATCGGCGGAGATTCAAACACAGCATTTGACTTCTCCCTAGACAAATGCTCGAACGGTACCTCCAAACCTAAACGCCCTTCCAAACAGAGTGTTAGAATAGCCAAGCTTCTTCATACTGCAGGACTGATAGATGTATGGAGAGAGTCCAACCCCCACACAAAAGACTACACTCATTATTCAGCACCTCATAAATCATATGCCAGCATTGACCCCATTTTCACCCGCTCCCCTACAATCCCTTTACACAGGAGCTCCAGGATAGTAGATTCCTCCCTCTCAGATCATGCTATGGTGACTTTGATAACACAGAGGCCCTCTGGGTCAGATAGGCCCCCTTGCTGGCGCCTACGAGAGTCCCTCTTAAGCGATCTAATTCAATGCACTTTGCTGGAGAAAGCTATTATGGAATATTTTCTTATTAACGCTACGGGTGACGTATCACCTTCTACGGTGTGGGCAGCTCATAAGTCAGTAATTAGAGGGAAATTGATTCAAATATCAGCTAAACTGAGGGCGGAACACAAGGCAGACACACTGAGGCTCACTGAGGACTTTTGCAAGTTGGCGAAAGCTCACAAGCGCAATCCTACTCCTGAATCTCTCGCAAACCTGGATAAGGCCCAGACTCTCCTAAACATGTCACTGACCACAGCCGCCGAACAGCACCTTCGGTGGACAGGGGCCAAGTTCTATGCCCAAGCTGATAGGATGGGTTCGAAGTTAGCAGCTAACCTGAGTCCCAAGCAGCGCATTCTTGCTTTTCCGAAAATTCGGACAGCTAATGGGGAACTGTCGCAGAACCCATCTAAGATAATGGACACTTTCCTGCAGTTTTATACTGAACTATATAAACCAAACCTAAATCCCCCCCAGTCTCTAAGAGACGAATTTTTAAATACCCTCCCTTTACCTACTCTTACGAAGGATCATAGTGAGCTCTTAGAGAGCCCTTTCACCCAGGAAGAAGTTCTGAACACCATTAAAAATCTTAAACTGGGATCCTCCCCGGGTCCAGACGGTTTTTCCACGGGCTACTATAAAAATTTGGTCCCTGCCTGGCCCCTTATTTGACACGATTTTTCAACTCTCTCAGGGATGGAGCCCCTTTGAGCAAGGACTTGAACTCGGCCTACATTTCGGTAATACCGAAACCGGATAAGGACACCAGCGATGTGGGGAACTTTCGCCCTATCTCGCTTATTAATAATGACATAAAAATTATGACTAAAATTATGGCAAACAGACTTTCGAGTTTCATCTCCTCTTATGTCCATAAGGATCAGGTGGGCTTGATCCCTGGTAGACAGGGACCAGACCAGATTAGACGTGCCGTTGACATTATCTCTCTACTTCACTCACAGTGGGATGGGGGTCCTCCTCAAAAAGGCTTTCTACTCTCAATAGACCTACACAAGGCCTTTGATTCAATAGACTGGGCATACCTGACCGACATCCTGGGGAAATGGGGATTTGGCCCAAATTTCCTAAAGCTTATTGACTCCCTTTACTCAAACCCCTCAGCACAGATCCGTTTACTGGGTAGATATTCAGACTCATTTTCCATTGGCAGAGGGACCAGACGGGGATGCCCACTCTCCCCTCTCCTCTTTGCTGTAGCGATCGAAACTCTGGCAATTGCACTAAGGTCGGACCCGGACATTAAGGGGGTGACTTGTGGTCCCCGGGAACATAAATGTGCGTTATATGCTGACGACCTCCTACTGTTTATCACTTCCCCCCTGACTTTCACCCCTTTGATTCTGAAGACGCTGTGGGTTTTCAGTGAGATCTCCGGTCTGAGGGTCAACATGAACAAATTATTGGCATTGAACATATCTGTTCCCCCGGACTCATTGAAAAAACTTTCAAGCGATTTTGACTTCTCCTTGGGCTCCCACACTTATTCCATACTTGGGTATCAAACTTACCTCTGATATAAGTGCCTTGTTTAAGATGAATTACCCCCCTATGGTACTTAAGTGCAAAAATTACATGGAATGGTGGTCCAAGGGTGGTTTATCTTGGTTGGGCAGAGTTCATGCTATTAAAATTACCCTTCTCCTACGCCTTTTGTACTTGTTTAGATCTCTCCCAATCCCGGTCCCGAAACAATTCCTCAGTAAAACTCAGTCGGATATAATACGCTTTGTTTGGGGCAGGAGGGGATACAGATGTCCCTCTGGAATACTTTTCCGTCTGAAATCTCAGGGTGGTCTGGGCCTCCCTAACCTTTGGGGTTATTATCAGGCAGCTCAATTGACACAAATTTCGGTAGCCTTCTCTACGGGCCCGAAACCAGACTGGCTAACCATGGAAAGACAGGCTGTCCCTTTACATACCATTGACTATCTATTAGGGTGTGAACCCAAATGCAGGCCAGCTATTTTGTCACCCACTCTCTCACACTCAGTAGCACTTTGCTCCAAGCTTTTTATTCTACGCACTCTGATATCCCCCCTGAGACCCCTAATGCATCTATTTCACAATTCTGACTTTCCCCCGGGAATGAATATTGAGGCTTTCCGATGGTGGACTGATAAGGGCCTTTATAGGATCGGACACTTTATATCCCCAGCAGGGCCACTTACCTTATCGCACTATAGGACTCAACTGGACATGCCTAATTCGGAACTCTTTAGACTCAACCAAATTTCCCATTTCCTACACTCCATTTGGACAGACAAAACAATATCCCCCCACCATTACTCCCTTTGAACAATGGTGTGTCAATGCAGCGGATCAGAGGGGAGGCATCTCATTAATTTATACGGCCCTAATGTCTAAGACGGATGTACCGGCCTACGCCAGGACCTGGGAGGATGATACGGGCGGCACGTGGGACGCAGAGGTTTGGTTCTGCGCTTCACAGCGTGCTTGTAAAGGTATTCTCAACATTTCACTTGTAGAGGCTAGCCTAAAGGTTCTGATAAGATGGTATTATGTCCCTTCCAGGTTGGCACGGATGTTCCCAGGAACTTCACCTGTATGTTTCAGAGGTTGTGAATTAGAGGGCACGATGCTCCACATTTGGTGGACCTGTCCTTGTATTAGATCCTTTTGGCGGAAAGTGTTCCGTATCATTAGCGCTTTGACTGAGATATCAGTGACCCCTCATCCCAGTACAGCTCTACTCAATCATAATTTTCCCAATTTATCTAAATGCTCCCAAGTAGTGGCATTCTTCGTTTTATTGGGTGCTAAAATGACCATAGCCAAGGCCTGGAAGAGACCCACCATCTCCTTCCAGGGATTCAAGAGGAAGGTTTCTTGGATCATGGTGCAAGAACAAATTGTAGCCAAAATGAATGACAAGACTAAAAAATTTAGATCCATTTGGGAACCCTGGGCCACCTTCTGCAATATTTCTCTCATATCTGGAGTACAACCTGGCAGCCTGTCTGCACATACATCTTCTTGATAGTCTACTTGCTCTTTTTTCTCTTACCTCCTTCTACCACGTTTCTCTTTCCCCCTACTTTCTGACACACTCCTTGGTGTCTCAGTGTTCTGATATGATTACTGAGCATTCTGATTATTGGTTCTGTTATTTACAGTATTATGTTCTTATTACGGTTATGGGTATCTATCTCATCCCTATCTGGCTTAGCAATCCTACAGACCAGGTGGGAGGGCTAGGCGACTCTGGCCCTTAGGATGCAGTTTGAACCCTTTTGGGGCATCCGGAGGATCATAAGCCGCAGGGCCTCATTAAGTTTTGTTCCATGCAGTGATGAGGGATCTAGTGAATGAGATGATGCCACTGCAGATTTACGTCTGTTTCACTAGTAATAGTATTATGGGACACCATATAGCTAGATAAATAGTTCTATCTACTGGTCTCACCGAATTTTGTAATGTACTGTATGTTCTTATGTAATTTCACCATTATTTCTGATACTTATGTTATCGCAAAAATCTCTTAATAAAAATATTTGAACGAAAAATGGGACTAAAACTAAAATGGCATTTTAGTCAAAGACTATAACTAAAACTAAAACACTTGCATAAGACTAAGATGGGACTAAAACTAAAATGCCATTTTAGTCATAAAACTAAAATTAAGACTAAAACTAAATCGAAATTTGCTGCCAAAACACTGGAGGTAAGTACAGTGGGGACCAGCGGTGGGGAGGGTGTTCAGTCTTTTTCTGTAAAGGTAAACTAACACTTTAAGGCCCGATAGAAACTTGCATCTTCCAACAGCATTGAGAATGGTTTGCTGGGTCTCAGAGATGCTAGTCTCTACCAAGCCTACTTTTAAGTCCTATATTGCATTTCATCATGATTCTATTATAATCCATAACTCAAGCTCAGAAGAATTGGAGAGCCTTATCCTGAAACTCTTTAGCTTTATCAGATGCTTTAAACCAGTAGTCTCCAAACTACACCCCGTGGGCCAGATGTGGCCCTTTGCTTGCATTTATTCAGTCCTTGGGGCACTATTCCTCTTATTGATTGCACCAATACCAATGATGGGGCACTATTCCTCCCACTGATTCCAATGATGGGACACTATTTCTCCTACTAAAACCGATGAAAGGGCACTATTCCTCCCATAATACCAATGATGGGGTACTATTCTTCCCACTGATATCAATAATGGGGCACTATTTCTCCACTAAAACCAACAATAGGGCACTGTTCCTCCCATGATACCAATGATGGGACACTATTCCTCCCACTGATACCAATGATGGGACACTATTCTTCCCACTGATACCAATGATGGTGCACTATTCTTTCCACTGATACCAATGATGGGACACTGTTCCTCCCACTAATAGCAATGATGAGACACTATTTCTCCAATTAAAGCCAAAGATCCAAAGATAAAGCACTATGCCTCCCATGATACCAACGACAGGGCAATATTCCTCCCCACTGAAACCAACATTGGGGCACTATTCCTCCCCACTGAAACCAACATTGGGGCACTATTCCTCCCACTAATACCAACAATGGGGCACTATTCCTCCCACTAATACCAAAAGTTAGCACTATCACTTGTACCAATACCAATGATGGGGCACTATTCCTTTTCCTGCTGACCACAAGTGCTATGTCATTTTCTTACTTCCACAGACAACCAATTATGAAGCATTGTTTAATCCCACTGACACCAGGGTATTTTCTACTCCCACTGGCCACAGTCCGGCCCCCCTAAAGTCTGAAGGACAGTAATATGGCCCTTTGTTTAGAAAGTTTGGGGACCTCTGCTCTAAACCAATAAACATTTAAAATACATTTAGGTTAAACAGTCATTCGTACTCAGCGCTGCTCGCTACACATTCAGAAGTTGAATATCTGTTGAGGCATTTGCTTATGGTCGTCAGAGAAGTAGCAGCCTAGGACCAGAACAAGGTCCATATACAATATACTATTCTCCACAGATCTGCTTTCTTGAAAGAAAACACACTCCGCTGTTTATCTATTAATTCCAGCTCCCATTTCTATTGATCCAGCACTATGACACACACATTCCGACCCTTAAAGATTTCATCCTCAAATGGTTCTGTATTTCTGAGCCCATGAAGCAGAATGATTTTAATGACTATCAGAAGAGTGTATATCACAGGAACAACTGGCTAAAATTACAAATACTTTGACAGCTAAAACAAGAAACAAACACATATTGGGGGTTATTTACGAAAAGGAAATCCACTTTGCACTACAAGTGCAAACTACAAGGGCAAAGTGCACTGGAAATTGCACTGAAAGTGCACTTGGAAGTGCAGTCGCTGTAAATCTGAGGGGTAGATCTGAAAAGAGGGGAGGTTCTGCTGATTTTATTATCCAATCATGTGCAAGCTAAAATGCTGTTTTTTATTTTCCTTGCATGTCCCCCTTGGATCTACAGCGACTACATTTCCAAGTGTACTTTCAGTGCAATTTCAAGTGCGCTTTGCACTTGTAGTTTGCACTTGTAGTGCAAAGTGGATTTGCCTTTAGAAAATAACCCCCTATGTGTGTATTTCCCCCTATTTTGTTTTGTTTGCCTGGGGTTCCTTTTTAATATGTTCTGGGATAATTGTTGGAAAGGTTGACCATTTTTTACCAATGACACTGATATACAGACCCTTTAAAATGTATTTCACTCATAAAACAAATGTAACCAGCTAATTGAAAACTTGTTCAGCGCAGACTTGGCGTCCATTAAAACAAAGTGAGAGGAATGAGCCGAAATGTCAAACGTGTAAAGGGCAATCAATTTTAAGCAAATTGCTCCATCAAAACAAGCTTGTCTCCCAAAATCGGATTATTTTTCTTGTCAGCTGGCAGCGCAGTGGAATAATACA
Organism: Rana muscosa; assembly: GCA_029206835.1. Lineage (NCBI taxonomy): Eukaryota > Metazoa > Chordata > Amphibia > Anura > Ranidae > Rana > Rana muscosa. Next base: position 110,264,062 of record CM055116.1, read on the forward strand.
ATGGAAGCTTGGAAAGTACCATTAGGGATTGTATGTAAGATGATAAAATTTAGGAAACGCTTTCTTCTCTACGTCTTTGTAAACCTTTTCTGAAAGTACACTTTGCAGCTCCAAACAAAAAACTTTGCAGCTCCAAAAAAGAGAAACTGACAGCCATTAGGGATGAGCTCGGTGTTCGAGTCGAACATACGTTCGACTTGAACATCGGCTGTTCGATCGTTCGCCGAACAACGAACGATTTGGGCCGTTCGCGCCTAATTCGCGGCCCACAATGCACTACGCCATCGCAGTGTCATCCAGGCGCTGTGATTGGCCAAGCATGCACTGTGACCCCGCATGCTTGGCCAATCACAGCGCCGGCAGCGAGGAGAGCAATGATTGGCCACAGGCAGGATGCCTGTGGCCAATTATTGCTGAGGGTGTTTAGTACACGCCCCACACTATAAAAGGCCGCCAGCACGGCGGCCTAGTGTAGTGTGTTCCGGAGCAGGGAAAGAGAAGCATAGGCAGGGACAGTGACATTTTTTTTTCTTGCTTAACCTGGATTCCTTTAGTTTAGGGAAAGAGAAGGATAGGTAGGGAGAGTGTCAGTGTGTTTTACTGTGCTAATCCTTGTTTGTAGGGACAGGGAAGGACAGTGAGGGAAATTCTCCTTGTGCTATACTGTGCTAAAGCATTGATCATCAACCATCTTTAAAAAAACATTTTTTATAGGGACAGAAAACTATAGGTAGGGAGAGTGTCAGTGTGTTTTACTGTGCTAATCCTTGTTTGTAGGGACAGGGAAGGACAGTGAGGGAAATTCTCCTTGTGCTATACTGTGCTAAAGCATTGATCATCAACCATCTTTAAAAACAACATTTTTTATAGGGACAGAAAACTATAGGTAGGGAGAGTGTCAGTGTGTTTTACTGTGCTAATCCTTGTTTGTAGGGACAGGGAAGGACAGTGAGGGAAATTCTCCTTGTGCTATACTGTGCTAAAGCATTGATCATCAACCATCTTTAAAAAAACATTTTTATAGGGACAGAAAACTATAGGTAGGGAGAGTGTCAGTGTGTTTTACTGTGCTAATCCTTGTTTGTAGGGACAGGGAAGGACAGTGAGGGAAATTCTCCTTGTGCTATACTGTGCTAAAGCATTGATCATCAACCATCTTTAAAAAAACATTTTTTATAGGGACAGAAAACTATAGGTAGGGAGAGTGTCAGTGTGTTTTACTGTGCTAATCCTTGTTTGTAGGGACAGGGAAGGACAGTGAGGGAAATTCTCCTTGTGCTATACTGTGCTAAAGCATTGATCATCAACCATCTTTAAAAAAAACATTTTTTATAGGGACAGAAAACTATAGGTAGGGAGAGTGTCAGTGTGTTTTACTGTGCTAATCCTTGTTTGTAGGGACAGGGAAGGACAGTGAGGGAAATTCTCCTTGTGCTATACTGTGCTAAAGCATTGATCATCAACCATCTTTAAAAAAACATTTTTTATAGGGACAGAAAACTATAGGTAGGGAGAGTGTCAGTGTGTTTTACTGTGCTAATCCTTGTTTGTAGGGACAGGGAAGGACAGTGAGGGAAATTCTCCTTGCGCTATACTGTGCTAAAGCATTGATCATCAACCATCTTTAAAAAAACATTTTTTATAGGGACAGAAAACTATAGGTAGGGAGAGTGTCAGTGTGTTTTACTGTGCTAATCCTTGTTTGTAGGGACAGGGAAGGACAGTGAGGGAAATTCTCCTTGTGCTATACTGTGCTAAAGCATTGATCATCAACCATCTTTAAAAAAACATTTTTTATAGGGACAGAAAACTATAGGTAGGGAGAGTGTCAGTGTGTTTTACTGTGCTAATCCTTGTTTGTAGGGACAGGGAAGGACAGTGAGGGAAATTCTCCTTGTGCTATACTGTGCTAAAGCATTGATCATCAACCATCTTTAAAAAAACATTTTTTATAGGGACAGAAAACTATAGGTAGGGAGAGTGTCAGTGTGTTTTACTGTGCTAATCCTTGTTTGTAGGGACAGAGAAGGACAGTGAGGGAAATTCTCCTTGTGCTATACTGTGCTAAAGCATTCCTCATCAACCATCTTTGAAATCCTTGTTTTTTGGACAGTCAGGGAAATTGTCATTGTGCTATTCTGTGCGAAAGCAATCATCCTCAACCATATTTAGAAATCCTTAAGTAAAGGAACAGAGAAGGACACCTGAAGGTAGCCCTTATTGCTTTTTTCCCATCTCCCTGCAGGCCATCCATTAGAATGTCTGGAAGGCAAACAAGGAGAGGCAGACAGTCAGGAGGCAATAAAAGAGGGCAAGCAGGCTCTGTGTCTGGGGGCAACAGTGCTGGTCGTGGACGCGGTGCATTGTCATCAGCACATGGCCATGGGACACGCTTGTCCTTCTTTTCGGCAGCTGGACATGTTGAGCCACATCATGCCGAAGACTTGGTAGAGTGGATGACCAAGCCCTCCTCCTCCTCCTCATCCTCTCTCACCCAGGCTCAGGGTACTGGCAAAGCAGCTGCCAAAGCGTCCTCTTCCCTGGTATCAATGTCAGACTCATCATCAGTCACTCCTTCCCTAGACCCACCATGTCCTCCTCCTGAGGAGTCCCCCGAACTGTTTGAGCACAGTGTTGGGTACATGCTCCAGGAGGATGCCCAGCGTTTCGAAGGGTCTGATGATGAAACCCAGCTAGAGGAAGGCAGTAGCGTGAGAGCAGACAGAGGGGATGCTCAAGAAGGACACCAATCTGGCAGTCATGTTCCAGCAGCTGCAGCATACTGCCAGATTGGCTCCAGTGATGAGGAGGGAGGGGATGATGAGGTCACTGACTCCACGTGGGTGCCTAATAGGAGAGAGGAGGAGGAGGAGGATGAGGAGGAGGCACATCTCCAACGAGGCAGGATGCCCTTTGGTGGCCAGCGTAAGGGCAGTACACCGACGGAATCACACCGCAGAGCTCCGCCTGTGCAGGGCGCTGCCTCTGCCCGTCATTCAAAAAGTTCTTTGGTGTGGGCCTTTTTTGAGGCTAGTGCATCAGATCGCACAGCTGCTGTTTGCAACATATGTCTCAAGCGTATATCGCGTGGCCAAAACATCAGCCGCTTGGGTACCACATGCCTGACCAGACATATGTTGACCTGCCATGCAGCTCGTTGGCAAGCCTACCTCAAAGACCCACACCAAAGAACAAAGCGGACCTCTCCTTGCACCGCATCAGCTGGGATCTCCAACCCCACTATAACTTCAGTCCTCTCTGAAACATGCACTGAGAGGAATGAAGGTGTAGAATTAGGTGTGTCACAGCCAAGTACTTGCGGCCACTCTGCTAGCAGTACACCGACGTCCGATTCTAGCAGGCAAATTTCCCTGCCCCAGCTGCTGGACCGTCGAAAGAAGTTCACTCCCAGCCATCCACATGCCCAGCGGTTGAATGCTAGCTTGGCTAAATTGCTAGCGCTTCAACTGCTGCCTTTTCAGTTGGTAGACTCGGCCCCCTTCCGTGAGTTTGTGCAATGTGCGGTTCCTCAGTGGCAGGTTCCCAAACGCCACTTTTTCTCACGGAAGGCTATTCCGGCTCTCTACCGGCATGTGGAAGGCAATGTCTTGGCCTCGCTGGACAGGGCGGTCAGCGGTAAGGTGCATATTACCGCTGACTCATGGTCCAGCAGGCATGGACAGGGACGTTACCTTTCTTTCACGGCCCATTGGGTCACTCTTTTGGCAGCTGGGAAGGATGCAGGACAAGGTGCAGTAGTGTTGGAGGTTGTTCCACCGCCACGCCTCCAAAATGCTACTACTGGTTGTGACACACCTCTCTCCTCCACCCCCTCCTCTTCTTCTTCCTCCATGGCCTCTTCCTGTGCTTTGTCCTCTGAACCAGCGGTGCTCCATAGCCGTTCAAGGGGCTACGCAAGTACGCAGGCAAAAATGCCGTGCTTGCGCTGGTGTGTTTGGGGGACAGAAGCCACACTGGGGCAGAGGTCCTGTCTGCTCTGCAGGGCCAGGCCGAGATGTGGTTGACGCCACGCCAGCTTAAGCCAGGAATGGTGGTTTGCGACAATGGCACCAACCTCCTCTCCGCCCTCCGACAGGGACAACTGACCCATGTGCCCTGTGTGGCTCACGTCCTTAACCTGGTGGTGCAGCGGTTCTTGGGCAGGTACCCGGGCTTACAGGATGTCCTGAGGCAGGCCAGGAAAGTCTGTGTGCATTTCCGCAGATCTTATAATGCCAGTGCTCGCCTGGCTGAGCTGCAAAAGGAGTTGAACCTGCCCAAGAACCGCCTTATATGTGACATGCCCACCAGGTGGAACTCAACGTTGGCCATGCTGCAGCGGCTGCACACGCAGCAGAGGGCCATCAATGAGTACCTGTGCGACTACGGCACCAGGACAGGGTCAGGGGAGCTTGGTTTTTTTTCTCCACGCCAGTGGGGCATGATCAGGGATGCATGCACTGTCCTGGCACCATTTGAGGAGGCCACGAGGATGGTGAGCAGTGACAGTGCATGCATCAGTGACACTGTACCTCTTGTCCACCTGTTGGAGCACACGCTGCGTGGAATAATGGACAGGGCACTTGAGGCAGAACAGAGGCAGGAAGAGGAGGACTTCCTTGCCTCTCAAGGCCCCCTTTACCCAGACAGTGTTCCTTCTGTCCCACCCATCGCACAGGAAGAGGAGGAGGAGGAGGAGGAGGAGGATTGTGTCAGCATGGAGGTGGAGGCTGGCACTCAGCATCATCAGCAGCAGTCTTTTAGGGATGATTTACAGTCCCAAGAAACCAGTGGACTTGTACGTGGCTGGGAGGAGGTGGCTGCGGATCATGTCGTCCTTAGTGACCCAGAGGACTCCGGACCGAATGCCTCAGCTAACCTACGCTGCATGGCCTCCCTGATCCTGCAAAGTCTGCGGAAGGATCCTCGTATTCTTCGGATCAAGGAGAGGGACCATTACTGGCTGGCCACTCTCCTTGATCCACGGTACAAGGGTAAGGTTGCGGACCTTATGTTACCGTCGCAGAGGGAGCAGAGGATGAGACAACTCCGGGAGGCCTTGCAGAAAGGTCTGTGCAACTCGTTCCCAGAGACTGGGAGGTTACAAACTCCTGGTCCTGGACAACGAGTTGCTGAGGCTTCGGCCAGTCAAAGAAGGAGCGGTGGGGAAGGTGGCCGTCTGACCGATGCGTTCAGACAATTCTTTAGTCCGCAGCCTCAAAGTATGATCGGTTCCAGCAACCATCGCCAGCGTCTGATAAACATGGTGCAGGAATATCTAGGGGCAAGGTCAGACTTGGACACCTTCCCCACCGAAAATCCTCTGGCTTACTGGGTCTTGAGGATGGATCACTGGCCAGAGCTTGCACAGTATGCAATTGAGCTACTGGCCTGTCCTGCATCCAGCGTTCTTTCGGAACGCACATTCAGTGCTGCTGGAGGATTTGTCACGGATCACAGGGTGCGCCTGTCCACCGACTCGGTTGATCGACTGACTTTCATCAAGATGAACCAGTCTTGGATCACCACCAGCTACCACACACCTGATGCTGATATAACAGACTAATTGATTTTAACATGTCACATCCCTTCAAGACTGATGCTGATGCTGAGTGCTTGTGCTGTTATGTTGACTGGCTATCCTCCTCCTCCGAGTCCTCAATGATACGATTGATGATGATAGCTTGGAAGATCATTTTTGTTTATGGGTGCCGCCACCAGTGGCTAAGGCCCAATTTTTCAGCCCCTGTTTAACAGGGGCGTGTAATTACAATTTTTGAAGCAATACTTTGCAACAGGGCTCATTGCTGTGCTCCAAGTACAGTATCTGTGAGGGGTTGGAGTGTTGTGCCACCAGTGCCTAAGGCCCAATTTTTCAGCCCCTGTTTAACAGGGGCGTGTCATTACAATTTTTGAAGCAATACTTTGCAACAGGGCTCATTGCTGTGCTCCAAGTACAGTATCTGTGAGGGGTTGCAGTGTTGTGCCACCAGTGCCTAAGGCCCAATTTTTCAGCCCCTGTTCAACAGGGGCATGTAATTACAATTCTTGATCTAATAATTCACAGCAGGGCCCATTGCTGCACCCACCAAGAGTAACTCTGAGGGCTTACAGTGTTGTGGCAACGCCACCACCACCACCACCACGAAAGGCCCAATTTTTCAGCCCCTGTTCAAAAGGGGCATGTAATTACAATTCTTGATCTAATAATTCACAGCAGGGCCCATTCCTGCACCCACCAAGAGTAACTCTGAGGGCTTACAGTGTTGTGGCAACACCACCACCACCACCACCACCACGAAAGGCCCAATTTTTCAGCCCCTGTTCAACAGGGGCATGCAATTACAATTCTTGATCTAATAATTCACAGCAGGGCCCATTGCTGCACCCACCAAGAGTAACTGTCAGGGCTTACAGTGTTGTGGCACCAGCACCACCATCAAAGGCCCAATTTTTACTACCACTGTTCAACAATTATATGTAATTACAATTCTTGATCTAATAATTCACAGCAGGGCCCATTCATGCGCCCACCAAGAGTAACTGTGAGGGCTTACAGTGTTGTGCCAACACCAACAACTAAGGGGCCTATTTCTGCCGAGTATATACGGCAGGTCCCTACTTTCAAACATCCAACTTACAAATGACTCCTACTTGCAAACGCAAGAAGACAACAGGAAGTGAGAGGAAATCTACCCCTAGGAAGGAAAATTCTCTCCTGTAAGAATTAATATGGGAGAAAGGTGTCTCCTCTGTACTGATGCTTTATCACCAATCCTTGTTTCAAGAAAAACACCACATTTCAAAAACAGTTGTCATTGGGACGGAAAGTGAGGTGAAATGTTCTGAACAGGGGCACAGACAGCAAAACAAATGTTACAGGGGTGATAACCCTTACCTATGTTTTCCAAAAAGTTTAAAAATAGATTTTTGGGCTGGAGCTACACTTAAACAATGTACCTGTTCAAAATTACAAACACATTCTACATAAGAACAAACCTACAGTCCCTGTCTTGTATGCACCGCCTGTATACGGCTGTTCAGAGTATATAGGGCCTTTTTTATTTTGTGTGCGGTGTTCCCCTTAATATCCATACAAGACCCAAAGGGGCTGGTAATGGGCTGGGGTAGGGGGGGGGGGGGTCATGGGGTAGCTATGCCATTTTTCTTAAAGATTTTCATCCATATTACCGGGACCAGACATTACATTAAAGCCGCAAGCAGTTTTAAATGGCTTTTTTTTCCTTTAGAAGTGTCATTTTGTGCAGGGACAGTTCTAAACACGGGAAACACGTGGCACTTCACAGGCATACTTTAGACACCCCCCAGGTACGATATTTAAAGGAATATTTGACTTTTTTTTTTCACTTTATGCATCATTAAAATGACTGCTCCCGAAAAACGACCGTTTTTAAAACTTCTTTTTGCATTGATACATGTCCCCTGGTGCAGAACCCGGGTTCCCAAACCCTTTTTAGGACAATAACATGCATAATAGTCGTTATAATTAGCACTTTAGAATTCGAACGTTCGCATCCATTGTATTTAATAGGGTTCTAATGTTCGTACGAACGTTCGGTCCGTTCGCGGGTTCTGGTGCGAACCGAACCCGGGGGTGTTCGGCTCATCACTAACAGCCATATACTACTGCTGTTTATAGAGCCCCAATGTATGCCATGACTACCCTAAAAAAATACACATGAGCAGTCATTTCAGAAACTGTTCTAAATCTAGCAAAACTGCTCAGTATTTCAGGTTCTGAAAGTAGCACTAGTTAAAGCCAGGAAAAAATGAAATTAAATAGTGAATTGTTCATTATTTATTATACTCCTCGGCCTTGATCCCAAACACCTCTTCCCTGCTCATATCTTCTTCAGCACTGGTCGTTCACGACCCCCATCAGTTCTCCTCCCTCTGGAGCCTGTAAGAGAGGACCCAGCCATTGGAAGTGTTGCCTTCACCAATAGGAGGCATGCACATTAAAGGGGTTGTAAAGGTTCATTTTTTATTTTCTAAATAGGTTCCATTAAGCTAGTGCATTGTTGGTTCACTTACCTTTTCCTTCGATTTCCCTTCTAAATATTTTTTTTCTTTGTTTTCTTTGTCTGAATTTCTCACTTCCTGTTCCTCCTCAGTAAGCTTGCCCCCATCATCCGAGCCGTTCTGGCTGGGGGTTAGTCAGCGTGCTCGCCCCCTCCCTTGGGACTACTGTGGGGAGACGCTGTGAACGTTGTCTCGCAAAACTAGCAGGATTCAAGCCTCTGCGGTGTGCAGTACCGCATGTGGCCAGAGGTGGGGGAGCACCGGAGAGACTCGGAAATGCTCGGAGATCGTTCGGCTGCCCTCGGAAACCCCCGGAAAGGCTCAGAAACACTCGTGAACTGAGTATTTCTGAGTATTTCCGAACGGCTCCGATCGGCACCGGCGCCCCCGCACCTCTGGCCAAATGCAGTACTGCACACCTCAGAGGCTTGAATCCTGCTCGTTTTGCGAGACAACACTCGCAAACTGAATCAGGATTTAAAACAAAAATATTGCTTGTATTGCGAAACGCTCGTTAACCGCGTTACTCGCAATCCGAGGTTCCACTGTATAGCTTTGTGCAATATCATGTTCCCATTTTAACATGTTGGGGTTTTTGTCATCTGGAGAAGGGGAAAGAAGGCTGTAGAAAAGTCTAGCTCCTTTTATTTTTTGAAACTTGTGGTATGTGAAATGTTGCCATATTTCTGTTGGAATATCAATGTTATCAGAAAGGTTTATATTTTTTAGATATGCACATTTACTTAGTTTCCTTCCACTATGTTCTTGAAGTGTTTAGGTAGACAATTAAAAGTTTGTTTGGTCCACTCTTTTGTTGATTGACGTATTTTACAGTAGTCTATTATTCTTGTGGGTAATGCTATTTTAGTGTACAAATTTCCCTTTTTGGTTTTAGATAGAATATGTTTCCATCAGTGGCAGTGCGTCCATAAAGGGCGCAAGGGCGCCACCCCCTCTCTCCTGCCACCTATCTATCACCAATAGATAGATTCATGCATTGCATGAATCTATCTATTGTTGCTGCTGCCACCCCCTATTCAGGTGTCCGGCCCCTTTTCGGGTGCCAGGCACCTGAATTACAGCGGCGTGGTGTTTTTTGGAAGCACCTGATTTGTGCCGTAGGCTCTAATAGCCGTCCAAAAAGGTGAACAGCGGGCGCCATGCTGGGCGCTTGCCTCTCAGCCAGTCAGGTGCTCGGGTCTGTTACCTGTCACCAGACTGGCTGAAACGACAGACGCTGTGAATGGACGCCTATCGCAGAGGCCGGGAAGAGAGGACGGGAGAAGACAGGAGCGTGGAGGACACCGGACAGCGCTTGTTGTCTGCCACCATGACCCGCTGCCCCACTGAGACAAAGTAAGTGCTGGGCAGGCGGGGGAGGCAGCATTTGCTGGGCACAGTAGCGGCAATTGATGGGCATAGTGTCAGCAATTGATGGGCACAGTAGTGGAAATTGATGAGCACATTGTCAGCAATTGATGGGCACAGTAGTGGCAATTTATGGGTACGTGTCAGCAATTGATGGGCACAGTAGTGGCAATTGATGAGCACATTGGCAGCAATTGATGGGCACAGTAGTGGCAATTTATGGGTAATGTGGCTGCATTTGATGGGCACAGTGGCTGTGTTTGATGGGCACAGTGGCTGCGTTTGATGGCACTGTGACGGCAATTGATGGGTACAGTAGCTGCGTTTGATGGGCACAGTGGCTGCAATTGATGGGGGTTTTTTTCAGTTTGTTTGCGCCCCCCCAAAAATATTGAGCACCAGCTGCCACTGGTTTCCATGCTATTAAAGTTGATTTAATAGAAAGGAGGTTTGGTATCATTATTTTTTTGGTTATTACGTGTTTTGCCATAGAAAGGGCGAATAGATCATGGCCTATAGTGATTTATTTTTCGATATTTAACCATAGTTTATCATTAGGGGAGATAAAGCTAAATTTAATTTGGTCTAATAAAGATGCATAATGATAGTTTTTCATGTCTGGAAGTCCCATTCCTCCTTGGTCTTTGTTGATATTATAAACAAAAACACAAAAAGACAGACAAAACCTAAGCTCAACTTACCAACCAATCAGCAACCAACCAAAATCACCTGTCTAATACTGCGTTTAAAAACAGGGGTTTAGTTGCACGCATTTGCAAATGCATGCGTAAGCTGCAGGCCTTGTCAAGGCTCCCTGTGTACTGCAGACCTAACTCTGAAATTTAAAATCTTCTCAGTGGAAGCACATGTATGCTGATAGATAGATAAAGGGCAGATAACTGGAGGGTGCCTAGTGTGCTCCTGCCCCTTTAAGGAGGGTGGGCCCCCTCCAGTTATCTGCCCTTTATCTATCCATCAGCATACATGTGCTTCCACTGAGGAGACCTTACATTTTAGAGTTAGGACTGCAGTACACAGGGAGCCTTGACAAGGCCTGCAGCTTACGCATGCATTTGCAAATGCGTGCAACTAAACCCCTGTTTTTAAACGCACTATTAGACAGGTGATTTTGGTTGGTTGCTGATTGGTTGGTAAGTTGAGCTTAGGTTTTGTCTGTCTTTTTGTGTTTTTGTTTATATGCGATTCGCCCATCCAATGCTCCTTGCTGTGAAGACCAGTCATAGATAAGGGCAGTGACATTTGTTTTTTGTCTTTGTTGATATTAGCCATTTGTTTGATAGCAAAATATGGCCTCCTTGCCATATACATACTTATGATATTGCACAGGTGAAATGAAAGGATCTGATGATGGCAGTACAGTACCAAGGTCCAGTTTTATATTTGGTGAGTTTTTTTAAAATGTAAGTACTATATTCACTGTAGTAAATGCTTATTTTTCTTAGAGGTGACTTCACTGACTAGTGAGAGATTTGATCTTCAGTGTCACAAAATGAATTGCTGATACAGCTATGTATCTATTCTATCTTCTGGTCCTGCAGTTATATTTCCGAGAGTGGAAAGACATCAGCTGTGTCTACTCTACTCTGCTCATCAGTTTTTGTGCCAGTTTGGAAACTGAATTAAAAGTCAGCCTAAAAATGTAACAAAAAAAAAAAACATCTTCATAGGCAATCCAGATAGGTTAGAGAAGAATTCCAGGTATGGATATTTTATACATACGGTAGTTACATTGAGCTAGCTTGAACCAATGTAACTTTGTATATACCACACCTGGCTGATCCTCCTGGAAGCAGGAAATCACTGAAGTAGTCACCGCTACTCCAGTGATCTCCACTTGCTTGTGGGTACCATGCTGAGCGGGCTGCCCTGCTGCAATCTGAACACAGGTGGTCGGCTGCTCGGCACGGGCCCCATTCACAAAATAATTGGAATTTTCTGAATAAATACAAAGCATACTCTGATTGGATGAGGTGTAGAGCATGACATCACCCCTCAACCTCTCCATCTCATCAATTCAGAGAACACTTTGCATTCATTCCAAAAATACAAAGCATTCTGTGAATGGCGCCCATGTTGAGCGGCTGATCTCCTGTGTTCAGAATGCAGCAGGGAATCTGCTTGGTTTGGGATTCGGAAGCAAGAGGAGATCACTGAAATGCTGAAAATAATAATAAAATAAAAAATAAAAAAGAGGACATCACTGGAGTAGCAACGTTCACTTAAGTGATTTCTATTTATCCCAGCTGAATCAATATAACAATGTATACAATATCTATACCTGGGATTAATCTTAAGCAATCAGCAAGTTCACCAGTTCAGTATGTCAGTATGTCAAGAAATTAAGAGATTATTCCTTGCTTTGGCCAAAATTTAAAAAAAAAAAACAGTTTAACCACTTGACCTCCAGAAGTTTTACCCCTCCTTCATGACCAGGCCATTTTTTGCGATATGGCACTGCGTTATTTTACCTGACAATTTTTCGGCCATGCAAAGCTGTACCCAAATAAAAAAAGACCGACAACTTTAAAAAAAAAAAAAAAAATTACTTTCTGCTATAAAACCTATCCCAAAAAAAATTGAAAACATCAAATTTCTTTATCAATGTAGGCCAATATATATTCCGCTACATATTTTTGGTAAACAAAATCCCAATAAGTGTATATTGATTGGTTTGCGCAAAAGTTATAGCGTCTACAAAATATGGGATTTTTTTTTCTTACTAGTAATGGCGGTAATCAGCTCCTTAAAGCGGGAATACGATATTGTGGCGGACATTCGGACATTAACTGACACTTTTTGGGGACCAGTAACACTAATACAGTGATCAAAAAATATGCACTGTCCGTGTACTAATGACTATGGCAAATAAGGGGTTACCATCAGGGGTGATCAAAGGGTTAACTGTGTGCCCAACCAGTGTTTTTCTAAACTGTGGGAGGTGCTGTTACTAAGGAAAAAATTGGCGGTGTTTGATCGCTCGGTTCTCAGTCTTAGAGCCAGCCAGGGGAAAGAATGATTCCCGGAAAAAAAGAAACCTCATACTTCTCTTTTAATTTTTTGTAGGAGGAGAGAATTCTCTAGGTGATGTGATGGGCGGACTGATCGAAGGAAGGTGATCGTTTTTGGATAAAGTTTCATTGTGCCTAATGGCAATGCAGAAGACAGGATGCTGGCTAAAATAAGAAATTTCCTACTGCGGCCCAGAATTTTTTAAGATATAATTCATCCAAAAACAATAAGTACACCCCGTGTGAATATCTTTTTATCTTCTTTACATATCGTATCATTTACTGAAAACTACGTTTGTAATCCTCCCTTTAAATCCTATTCTTATTGTAATTCTGAGATTTTTTTTCTCCTTGTATATTATTTCATGCATGAGAACTAACAATGTGTTCATTTCAGAAGAAAGCCCCTGAATTATAAAACTGTGATTTCATTTGTTAGTAACTGAGGACCATTATTAAAAGATTCCGATTGACACATGTTGCCAGAGTAGGATATCCTGTCAGGAAGGCCTCCAGGACCTTGGTGTGTACCGTCTGAAGGGCTGATTAGAGGCCTGGAAACTATAGGAACTTTCTATCTCACCAGGGAGTTTCAAAAGAAGATAATATTGTTATAGAGAAAAATAACAGAATAATGGAGACTGTGAATGTGGAGTCTGGCAAGAGCAGAGAAAAAGGGAGGAAACTTTCAGAAAGTGCGCAGATATAGAACTGTCATCAGCACAAAATGGAAAAAACAACGGTCAATGTGTAGTGGATAGCAACAAGCTGTCAAAAGCATAGGAATGGAAAGGGTGAAAAAAAAAAAAAGCCTTACCAACCAACTCGGACGAAAATACATTTCTGTATGGAGTGAGATCTGCCTTAAGCAGGCCATACACGGTCGAATTTCGAACAAATTTTCTTTTCAAGATCAGAAAGTTTTTTTTTTCGAAATTCAGCCGGGAATATTCTTTTCTCTCCGCGAATATTCTTTTCTTGCACATGCGCATTTTTTTTTTCTATTACATTTCTCGCACGATTCTCCCATCATTCATTAGAATGAGAATTCATTCATTCGTTTTTCTAAAAAATTGTCCGATTCCTCAAATTTGATTGCCGCACGAAAATCGGCTGTTGCTGCAGCCCACTAACGGTGCGAAATTCGTACGAAAATTCTTTGATACGATTTTCGAAAGAAAAATATTTTCGAAATTCGAACCGTGTATGGCCGGCTTTAGTCGTGGGGCACATTCTCTCCCACCTCCACATAGCTGTAACAAATGATCCATGGATGCCGTAGAACAGAGCTTCCCAACCTTTTCCACTTGAGTACCCCTTGGAAGGCTTTTTCAATAGATGATACCCCCAAAATCAGTCAGTACCATACTGGTACTGTCAGAAACATTTCCACAAGCTGTATACTTTTGATCCTTTAAAGTGGAACTAAACCTTCCTATCGTCTTAAGCCAAGGAAGTTGCCATCTTAGCTTCTGTTTGATCTTCATCTGCCATGGTTCTGCACATGTGATCAGTTATGACACTAGCCATTTTATGGTTTGGAAGTAAATGGGACAGTTACTTCCATGTGTCGGGAATGTAACTGTTTTTTTAAAACTGTTAAATCAAAGGGTTTAGTTCCACTTTAAATGCTGAAGTGTACATAAAATCAGGACCACATAAGCACCAGGACTCACCCCAAACTGACAAGCTGTACAAACTTATTCTCATTCAGAATTTTACAGCTTGTAAGCATTAGGAGAGGTTTGAGGTAAGACCTGATGTTCCTGGGGCCCGAAATGTATTTACACATGATGGCACAGCCATGTTTCTCCCAGACTTCATCCCTCACCCCTCCCCACCATCCAGATCAGTAAGTGACCAGCTTACAGGTCAGTTCAGTCCTGTCCTAGGGTGACTACGCTCACACACTGTACTATATCTATGGAGGAGCATTGTTTTCATCCTAGAACAGGAAGCGGTTTAAGACCACAGATGACCAACTCTTTAGCGAGGAATCCTAATAACATTATTGATATATGTAGCGGGCAGTTCCTCCCCTCTCCTCGTCCCCTCTATTAAAGTTCTGCTCGCAATGTCTCTGGTCTAGGGGTATGATAGGGGAGGGAGAGGGTGCGCTACGCCTGGCTTCCACCACAGGTGTACAAGTGGTATCAGCAATGCCTTCCTTTACCTTCGGGCCTGTGTTGTGCATCGGATCCTCCCTCCAAGAGTCTCCGAGAACCTCGTCTGCCAGGAACTTGAGCCACACACCGTTAAAGTCCAACACTCCTTTATTTAGAACATAACATGGACTCCCTTGGCTATAGAACAGAAAAGGAGGTGTGTGTATGAATAGGCCCAGACACAAGTTCGATCCTCCACTCTCCTCCAAAGAGTGGGTTATGGTCTCCGCACAAGGGAAATTCACCTTCCGGACGGTCTCCGACAAGAGACTCACCCGTCACCGGCAGTATGCTGCACCGGGTCTTCAGATGAGGAGCTCTTCCCGGTCCATTACGCCCACCTCGGATTCAGGCATCCATCTCCGGAGTACCCTAGGATCCTTCCCTCGCGGAACTCAGTGTTGGGCACTGAGCTCCGGACCGCCGTCCGAGTACCTCACCCCAGGCTAAAGGTGCCAGGGACCAACAACCCCATGACCAAGATGGCCGGCCCCTTTTATCCCCTCTCCCAGCAAGCACGGCGGGTTCCCGGCCCCACCATACCGCTGCCCAGAGAGGACAAAAGTAAGCTCAGCACACAGCGGCATCCATCCGTCGGCCCATGGTGACAGCGCCACTTAGTGGACAGCCGGAGACACACCACTGGTGTCACTGAAAAATTCAAAAATTACTGCGGGAATGTAAGTACCCGCTACATACTCCCCCCTGTTATTTGACACTGGTCACCAGTGTCTGGAGTAAACCACATCCTCAACAACTGACATGATCCAGTCCAGAAACCTCTAACAATTGAAAAACAAAACCCTTTTTTTTATTTTTATGAAGAAGTTGTGTCTGAGCCCCTGTAATAAAGAGGAGTGAAAGACAACACATTTAACATGAAATCACATTTCAACATTTTACTTTTCCCCCCCCATCCTAACTGAAGACCTCCTCAGAGTATGTAATCTTGCTGGGATGTCCTCCTGTAGAGGGAAAAGAAAAAAAAATAACATGTAAAACCCTGACACATGTATCCGTGTGTATGAGGAAAATAAATTTCTCCTAAAATAAATTCCTGTTTCTCCAAAGAGTGAATGCGTGAGAAGTGTTTGTAACGTTGCACGACACTGCCACCTGGTGACGGCCTCGTGGTAACTGCACCCGTGGAACTTCTTCTCCTTTCTCTCTAACCCTATCTACCCCAGAGTCTGTGGTCTCCTTGCAGGAAGATAGAAACAAACAGGAACAGTCCCTTTTTTTTTTTTTTCTCTGGGCTCACAAAACACAATCTCCTCAGAAAGTTCAGCAGCATGATAATATTGGAGTCTTTCTCTCCTAAAGGTAGAAACGGGGATGTGGTAGAATCAGTGGCTTCAAGTGTTGATCCATAGTCTCTAAATGGTACTCTACATCTTCGCCTTCCTTGCGTCTGATCACTACTTTGCGTGGATGTGTCTTCCCACCATCCATTCTGCCTTGCAGTCTTTGAAGCGCTGTGAAGCCTTTGGAGAACATGTTAGGTATCGGCGGGCGTGTGGAACTTTGAGGTGAGTCCACACAAAGTCATTGTACCAGCGCTCCCGGTACACTTCCACCTCATATAGCAAGTCCTTCGATAAGTAAGGGTACTCCCAGTCGTACTCCGCTGCAACCTTTTGACTGAATAAACACTGTAATCTTGCCAAAGAAGGCATAATAGCTTTTTCCCCTTCACCAGGCAAAACAACTGAATCTGGATGACGAGGTGCCTTGACCACCTCCATTCTGGGCATTGGGGGCCGCAGCAACAGCCTCTTGACCCCAGTGTCAGATACAGATGGTGCCGGGGATGCAGGGACAAGTTGAGGAAGGGATTCTCCTTCAGGCGCTGACGCCTCCACCCTGGGTGTGCTCTCCCCTACGGACATAGGTGAATTCCCACTTCCACGGAATGAAGCAAGTGGTACCTTGTCCCAGCCCTTCTTGGCAAACAAGTCATCTATCAATGCATCATCTCCCGTATCAGAAAGAGATTCCAGGTCAGAGGTGTCACACTCCTCCGCGGGTATGTAGCCCTGTGTGGAAGCAGAACATCCACACTCCGGGGACTGGCTAGGCCATGCCATCTCGACACCTCCTCCCTCACACCAAGTCTTCTCTGCCGGCTTACCTTGACCCTTTCTGAGGCGTCCGGAACTCCCGTCAACAGATCCCTCTGGGTCTGGCGTGAGCATGCGAGACGGTCCACCACCACCGCTGGTCGGGGCTACCACGCTGGTTCTTTTCTTCAGTGGCGGACGCTGTGAGACAGTGGTGACCGAGTCAGCATCCTCGGATTTCTCCCGTTGATGTTTCACGACCTCCTCCGCGGTCGCTGCAGTGTGCGCAGGGGTGACTCTCACAGCCACGATTCCTCCCTTCGGAGTGACGGTACATGAAGCTCGGCCTAGGTAGATGGTCTTCGGCCTCTCAACCTCCGGATCCACTTCAAACGTGAACTCCCCACAGGCCTCACAACGTCCGAACGGCTTCAACAGGCATACCAGTCCCGAACACCTGGGGCAAATCATACCCAGGGCCTCAACGTCCATACAGGAGTATAGGGCGAATCGACCCCTCGGCTTCAGTCGGATCCCCGTATCCGTTATCGGAGCAGCAGCAGTCAATGTTGTAGTCGCCGGGTGAACCGGAATCCATGAGGCGGGTCCAAACATGGCGACCTGTTGCTGTTCCATCTCACACTGCAGAGTTTTTAGCGCCAATGTCCCACGTGTAGTCCGTCACACGTATTGGACTCCCCCCCTTTTGCTCCAGTTCGTGGTCTTTTCCACTTTGCTTGGTTGAGACACGCCCACGAACTAAGCGGTGGGGGTTGTGTCTGGTGGCGCAGTGCAATTAAAAGCCCCCACGTGTAGTCCTTTCACCACTCTTCCTGCGCGGGCCTTTCCTCTTCTGAGGTCATGTCCACGACTTTCGAGCAGGGCTGCACTTTGGCCTATTCGTTTAACTCTGTCCGGCAGACACCTTCTACAAAGTGATGCACAACACATATCCCGGACCCGAGCCCCCACGTGTAGCGGGCAGTTCCTCCCCTCTCCTCGTCCCCTTTATTAAAGTTCTGCTCGCAATGTCTCTGGTCTAGGGGTATGATAGGGGAGGGAGAGGGTGCGCTACGCCTGGCTTCCACCACAGGTGTACAAGTGGTATCAGCAATGCCTTCCTTTACCTTCGGGCCTGTGTTGTGCATCGGATCCTCCCTCCAAGAGTCTCTGAGAACCTCGTCTGCCAGGAACTTGAGCCACACACCGTTAAAGTCCAACACTCCTTTATTTAGAGCATAACATGGACTCCCTTGGCTATAGAACAGAAAAGGAGGTGTGTGTATGAATAGGCCCAGACACAAGTTCGATCCTCCACTCTCCTCCAAAGAGTGGGTTATGGTCTCCGCACAAGGGAAATTCACCTTCTGGACGGTCTCCGACAAGAGACTCACCCGTCACCGGCAGTATGCTGCAACGGGTCTTCAGATGAGGAGCTCTTCCCGGTCCATTACGCCCACCTCGGATTCAGGCATCCATCTCCGGAGTACCCTAGGATCCTTCCCTCGCGGAACTCAGTGTTGGGCACTGAGCTCCGGACCGCTGTCCGAGTACCTCACCCCAGGCTAAAGGTGCCAGGGACCAACAACCCCATGACCAAGATGGCCGGCCCCTTTTATCCCCTCTCCCAGCAAGCACGGCGGGTTCCCCGCCCCACCATACCGCTGCCCAGAGAGGACAAAAGTAAGCTCAGCACACAGCGGCATCCATCCGTCGGCCCATGGTGACAGCGCCACCCAGTGGACCGCCGGAGACACACCACTGGTGTCACTGAAAAATTCAAAAATTACTGCGGGAAAGTAAGTACCCGCTACATATAGATGACATTTCACCTGCCCTGTCACATCTTAAAAGCGGAGTTTCATCCAAAAGTGGAACTTCCGCTTTAAGGAATCCTGACCCCCTGACATGCCACATTTGGCATGTCATTTTTTGGGTAGGGGGAGTGGGTACCTAGTTTTGACAGGTACCCAGCTCCCACTTCTGCTCGGGCGGCCCCTTCCTGCAATCTTCTGGGACACATCACAGGTCCCAGAAGATTGCCCGGCCATTTGGGACACGCAGCGCTACACGCTGAAATCGGCTGTGACAGCGCAAGCTGTCACAGCTGGGTGCCCACAGTAGTAGTAGAGGGAGAGATCCAAGGCTTCGAGCGGCCACATAGCTGGATCGTGGGACAGATAAGTGTGTGTTTATTATACACTTTTTGTAGCTGCAGACTTTTAATAAACACAAAAACGTCTGGAACGCAGCCACAAATTGTGAACCCCACCACTGTGTCTACAGAAAGAATCGCCAACATGAACCTTAAAAATGTCAGTCTGTCTGGATTGCAGCAATCTTAAAGTAATTGTAAAGGTGAATTAAATAAATAAAAAAATTAAAAATAACAAACATCTATACTTATCTGCTAGTGGCCGCGAGCCTCCTCTTTTTGGGTCCCCCGCCATCGGGGCTCCTCCCTTCTGTCTGGTGCCCCCATGGGAAGCCACTTCCTATGGGGGCACTTGTGCGTGCTCACACCCGAGCCCCGCTGCTGTGTCTATTGACACAGACAGCGATTCTCGGCCCCGCCCGCCGCTCCCTTGTCACTGGCTTTGATTGACAGCACTGGGAGCCAATGCCTACTGGTGCCCCAGCAAAGCCAGCGAGTGAGGGGAGAGAAGAGCTGCCGACGTGCACAGTGCTGGATCAAATGAGGAGTCAGGTAAGTTAAAAGATGAGATGCTGACAGCTAAACATTTTTACCTTAATGCAAAAAATGCATTAAAGCGGAGCTCCGCCGGAAAAAAAAATATTAAAAGCCAGCAGCTACAGCTACAGCAGCTGCTGGCTTTTAATATTTGGACACTTACCTGTCCTGGAGTCCAACGACGTCCGCAGCAGAGGACGAGCAATCGATCGTCGCTCTGCTGCTCCCTCCGCCATCCTCGCTGAGGGAACCAGGAAGTGAAGCCCTGCGGCTTCATGCCCGGTTCCCTACGGCGCATGCGCGAGTCGCGCTGCGCCGTTCTGATTCGTCCTCCTGTGTTCTGGGAGCCGAGTGTCTCCCAGAACACTACGGGAAGTCTGGGGGAAGTGACGTCACTCCCGCAGATTCCCGGAGAGAGGACTCCCGGATGTGGGTGAAAATACCTGTTTTAGACAGGTATCTTCACCCCCCTCCCCCCTGAAAGGTGTCAATTGTGACACCGGAGGGGGGGAGGAATCCGATCAGCACAAGTTAAAATTTAGGGTGGAGCTTCACTTTAACCACTTAAGCCCCGGACCATTTGGTAGCTAGAGGACCAGAGGTGAATTCAGAATTTTGCACTGCGCTGCTTTAACTGTAAATTGTGCGGACATGCAATGTTGTACCCAAACGAAATTTGCGTCCTTTTCTTCCCACAAATAGAGCTTTCTTTTAATGGTATTTGATTGCCTCTGCGATTTTTATTTTTTGCGATATAAACGGAAAAAGACCGAAAATTTTGAAAAAAAATGATATTTTCTACTTTTTGTTATAAGAAAAATCAAATAAACTCAATTGTAGTCATACATTTAGGCCAAAATGTATTCAGCCACATGTTTTTAGTAAAAAAAATGTCAATAAGCGTATATTTATTGGTTTGCGCAAAAGTTATAGAGTTTACAAACTAGGGTACATTTTCTGAAATTTACACAGCTTTAAATTTATGACTGCCTATCTCATTTCTTGAGGTGCTAAAATGACAGGGCAGTACAAAACCCCCCCCAAATGACCCCATTTTGGAAAGTAGACACCCCAAGGAAATTGCTGAGAGGCATGTTGAGCCCATTGAATTTTTTATTTTTTTGTCCCAAGTGATTGAATAATGACTAAAAAAAAAAAAAAAAAAAAAATTACAAAAAGTTGTCACTAAATGATATATTGCTCACACATGCCATGGTTATATGTGGAATTTCACCCCAAAATACATTTTGCTGCTTCTCCTGAGTACGGGGATACCACATGTGTGGGACTTTTTGGGAGCCTAGCCGCGTACGGGACCCCGGAAACCAAGCACCGCCTTCAGCATTTCTAAGGGCGCAAATTTTTGATTTCACTCCTCACTACCTATCACAGTTTCGAAGGCCATAAAATGCCAAAATAGCACAAAACCCCCCCAAATTACCCCATTTTAGAAAGTAGACACCCCAAGGAAATTGCTGAGAGGCCTGTTGAGCCCATTGAATATAATTTTTTTTGTCCCAAGTGATTGAATAATGACAAAAAAAAAAAACAAATTACAAAAAGTTGTCACTAAATGATATATTGCTCACACATGCCATGGTTATATGTGGAATTACACCCCAAAATACATTTTGCTGCTTCTCCTGAGTACGGGGATACCACATGTGTGGGACTTTTTAGGAGCCTAGCCGCGTACGGGACCCCGAAAACCAAGCACCGCCTTCAGGATTTCTAGGCACAAATTTTTGATTTCACTCCTCACTACCTATCACAGTTTCGAAGGCCATAAAATGCCAAAATCGCACAAAACCCCCCCAAATGACCCCATTTTGAAATATAGACACCCCAAGCTATTTGCTGAGAGGAATGGCGAGTATTTTACAGTTCTCATTTGTTTTTGAAAATGAAGAAAGAAAATATATATATATATATTTTTTTTTTTTTCAATTTTCAAAACTTTGTGACAAAAAGCGAGATCTGCAAAATACTCACAATACCTCTCAGCAAATAGCTTGGGGTGTCTACTTTCCAAAATGGGGTCATTTGGGGGGGTTTTGTGCTATCTGGGCATTCCATGGCCTCCGAAACTGTGATAGGCAGTGAGAAGTGAAATCAAAAATTTACACCCTTAGAAAGCCTGAAGGCGGTGCTTGGTTTTTGGGGTCCCGTACATGGCTAGGCTCCCAAAAAGTCTCACACATGTGGTATCCCCGTACTCAGGAGAAGCAACAGAATGTATTTTGGGGTGTAATTCCACATATGCCCATGGCATGTTTGAGCAATATATCATTTAGTGACAACTTTGTGCAAAAAATAAAAATAAAATAAAAAATTGTCGTTTTTCCGCAACTTGTGTCAACATATAAAATATTCCATGGACTCGACATGCCTCTCAGTATATAGCTTGGGGTGTCTACTTTCCAAAATGGGGTCATTTGGGGGGGGTTTTGAACTGTTCTGGCATTTTATACACAACATTAGGAAGCTTACATCCACTCTTCTAACCACTTGAAGACAAAGCCCTTTTTGACACTTTTTGTTTACATGAAAACATTTTTTTTTTTGCAAGAAAATTATGTTGAACCCCCAAACATTATATATATTTTTAAAGCAAAGGCCCTACAGATTAAAATGGTGGGTGTTGCATTTTTTTTTTCTACACAGTATTTGTGCAGCGATTTTTCAAACGCATTTTTTGGGTTAAAAAATACCCTTTTTTTAATTTTAATGCACTAAAACACACTATATTGCCCAAATGTTTGATGAAATAAAAAAGATGATCTTAGGCCGAGTACATAGATACCAAACACGACATGCTTTAAAATTTCGCACAAACGCGCATTGCGACAAACTACATACATTTTTAAAAGCCTTTAAAAGCCTTTACAGGTTACCCCAGTAGATTTACAGAGGAGGTCTACTGCTAAAATGATTGCCCTCGATCTGACCTTCGTGGTGATACCTCACATGCATGGTGCAATTGCTGTTTACATATGACGCCAGACCGACGCTTGCGTTCGCCATTGGGCAAGAGCAGGGCAGGACAGGGGTGCTTTTTTATTTTATTTTTATTTTTTTATTATTAATTTTGCTTTTTTATTTTATTTTTAAATTGTTCCTTCCAAGTATTTTTTTTTTTTATCATTTATATTGTTATCTCAGGGAATGTAAATATCCCCTATGATAGCAATAGGTAGTGACAGGTACTCTTTTTTTGAAAAAAACTGGGGTCTTCTAGACCCTAGATTTTTCCTCTGCCCTCAAACCCTCAAAGCATCTGACCACACCAAGATCGGTGTGATAAAATGCTTTCCCAATTTCCCAATGGCGCTTTTTATATCCGGGGGGGGCATTCCCTCCCACTGCTTGTAAAAGCAGTCCAGAGGCTAATTAGCCGCTAGGATTGCTTTTACATGAAAGCCGGCCGCAGGCTGAAAAGAATGATACCAAGATGATACCTAAACCCGCAGGCATCATTCTGGTATAAACATTCAAAGTCCAGCAACATACCAGTACGTTGCTGGTCCTTGTTGGACATGTATTGTAATCTTTTTTTTCATGCAGCCTGTTGGCTGAACGAAAAAAAGAGATTGATCGGTGGGTATGCCCACCATTAGAATACCGCCCTTCATCCACCCACTTCCAATGATGGGCATACACGCACCATTTATATATGCCGAAGCATGGGGGCATCCTCCCGCAAAAAAGTTATGCCGCACACACATGGTCGGACTTTTCCACGGGCAAGCCTCCGTCAGGATTTTCGACCGTATGTACGCGGCATTAGGAGCAAAATCGCTCCTCCGCCCCTGCTGCCCCAATGCTTCGGCATATTTGCTTTTTTTTTTTTAACTGTGGTGGTGAAATCACCTCCTACAGCACTGGAGTCGCAGGGATCAGGCCTGTCTCTGCGAACGCTGCAGTTATGTGTGTTTTTGTTTTGTAAGTGACAGTGATCGATCGATACTGCACTTGGGTGGCCTGGGCTGGACGGAGGGGCAAAACGCAGGTGCCAGCAGGTATCTGGGCTGATCCCGCTAACACTGCGTTTTTGGGAACCCTAAACTGCTGGGGACGCTAGTATAGATCTGATCAGATCAGATATTGATCTGTTCAGATACTATACCACTAAGGGGGGTGTATGCTTCACGCGTGGGTGTTAGCGTTACTGGCACTAACCTGACGCTGCCTGGGGTGTGACTCAGACCCTCTCTGACGCTAAAACCTAATTGATATCACCCGCCGGGCGATCAGGGGGTTAAACCTTTATTGGGTTATATACACGGCGGGTGCCCTGACACTATAAAAAGCAAACTAACTAACCATCGTCACCCGTAACACTTATATGGTGATCACTGGTGAAAGGGTTAACTAGGGGCAATCAGGGGGTTAAAACCTTTATTAGATAATATATGGGGGTACCTGACGCTATAAAAACCTGCGGCGAACCTAAAAAAAAATTACCAGCTACCGATCTGCATCACCGACACTAAGACAGCGTTTAGAAAAACGATTGCTTAGCGACAGTGGTGATGGGGGTGAAAGGGTTACCTGGGGGGGGCGATCAAGGGGGTTAAACCTTTATTAGATAATATATTGGGGTACCTGACGCTATAAAAACATGCGGCGAACCTAAAAAAAAATACTGGCTACGATCTGCATCACCGACACTAAGACAGCGTTTAGAAAAACAATTGCTTAGCGACAGTGGTGATAGGGGGTGAAAGGGTTACCTGGGGGGCGATCAAGGGGGTTAAACCTTTATTAGATAATATATTGGGGTACCTGACGCTATAAAAACATGCGGCGAACCTAAAAAAAATTACTGGCTACGATCTGCATCACCGACACTAAGACAGCGTTTAGAAAAACAATTGCTTAGCGACAGTGGTGATAGGGGGTGAAACGGTTACCTGGGGGGCGATCAAGGGGGTTAAACCTTTATTAGATAATATATTGGGGTACCTGACGCTATAAAAACCTGCGGCGAACCTAAAAAAAATTACTGGCTACCGATCTGCATTACAGACACTAAGACAGCGTTTAGAAAAACGATCGCTTAGTGATAGTGGTGATAGGGGGTGAAAGGGTTACCTGGGGGGCGATCAAGGGGGTTAAACCTTTATTAGATAATATATTGGGGTACCTGACGCTATAAAAACCTGCGGCGAACCTAAAAAAAATTACTGGCTGCCGATCGGCATCACTGACGCTAAGACAGCGATCAGAAAAATGATCGCTAAGCGACAGTGGTGATAGGGGGTGAAAGGGTTGTCTGGGGGGTGATCAGGGGGTTAAACCTTTATTAGGGGGGGTTAGGGGGCTACACTGGACCTAAGACTAAACTTTGGTGACACTTTTACAGTCACAAATGTCACTGATTGCAGTGATCACTAAATAAATGGTCACTGCAATCAGTGACACTGACTGGGGGCTGGGGGGGTGATCTGGGGGGTGATCTGGGGTGTCTGGGGGGGCCTGGGGGGGGGGCGATTTATGTCCCTATGTGTCCTGGTGTCAGTGTAGTGTTGTGTACACTGACCTGATATCTTCTCTTGTACGGCGCTCGGTATATGTGAGCGCCGCACCAGAGATGACATCACTTCCTCCTGCTCCCTCTGTCTGACACAGACAGAGGGGGCATTTCCATTCGCCGGGAGCGATCGCGAGGGGGTGGCCAGAAACGAATGGCTGCCCCCTCATCCCGGAACGCTCCCGGACACTTAGCCACCGCTCACTGTACAGAAGGGGGGTCCGATTGGACCCCCCAACTGTACAAAGGCAATCACGTACACTCTACGTGATTGTGCCTGTCGGTGCCATTCTGCCGACGTATATATACAGTGAGCGGTCGTTAAGTGGTTAAGGTAAAAAATGTTTAGGCATTACAACCACTTAACCACAGAAATCAAACTTCTGCATTTCCCTATTCCAACACCTGAGGATGTACAAGTCAGATTGACGAAAAACACAATTCTTCACCATCTGGAGGAGAAAGACAGCCCGTGGCAAGTCAGCCTAGCTGAAAAACTATCACAGCTGGGTACTTTTTATATGAAGTTCAGATGGCAGCAATATGGATTCAAATTTGCAAGTAGTACAATGTTTTAGCAAAAATAAAATGTACGGTCATAGCTATCTTGGTGGTCATACTGGAGAATGATGATATCCTGTGCAGACCTATAGAATTATTATTATTATACAGGATTTATATAGCATCAACAGTTTACGCAGTGCTTTACAATATAAAAGGGAGACAATACAGTTATAATACAATAAAATACAAGAGGATTAAGAGGGCCCTTACAATCTAATAGGGTGGGGCAGGTGATACAAAAGGTTGTAACTGTGGGGAATGAGGTGATGGAAGTGGTAAAAGATTAGTTGGAGACGTGATAAGCTTCCCCGAAGAGATGAGTTTTCAGGGATCGCCTAAAGGTAGCAAGAGTAGGGGACAGTAGGACAGATTGAGGTAGTGAGTTCCAGAGGATGGGAGAGGCTCTGGAAAAATCCTGGAGACGAGCATGGGAGGAGGAGACAAGAGAGTTTGAGAGTAGGAGGTCTTGAGAAGAGCAGAGAGGACGGTTTGTGTGATGTTTGGAATGACTGAAAACTAGGGATGCAGCGATACCAGTTTTTTAAGACCCAGTACGTGTCCCGATACTTTTTCTTACCCACTTCAGCCCCAGGAGGATTTACCCCCTTCACGACCAGAGCATTTTTTGCGATTCTGTACTGCGTCGCTTTAGCTGACAATTGCGCGGTCGTGCGACGTTGTACCCAAACAATTTTTTTTCCCACAAATAGATATTTTTTTAGGTGGTATTTGATCACCTCTGCAGTTTTTATTTTTTGCGCTATAAACAAAAAAAGAGCGTCAATTTAAAAAAAAAAGCAATATTTTTTACTTTTTGCTATAATAAATATCCCCCAAAAATATATAAAAAAACAAACCTCTTCCTCAGTTTAGGCGATATGTGTTCTTCTACATATTTTTGGTAAAAAAATCGCAATAAGCGTATACTGATTGGTTTGCGCAAAAGTTATAGCATCTACAAAATAGGGGATAGATTTATGGCATTTTTATTATTATTTTTTTTTTTATTAGAAATGGCGGCGATCTGCAATTTTTATCGGGACTTCGACATTATGGCGGACACATCGGACACTTTTAACACTATTTTGGGACCATTGTCATTTATACAGCGATCAGAGCTACAAATAGCCACTGATTACTGTGCAAATGACACTGGCAGGGAAGGGGTTAAACACTAGGCATTGTAAACAAGGCATTCCCCTGTTCTGCCTAGTGACATGTCAGGGATCTACTGTTCCCTGTGATTGGGAACAGTGATCGCTGACGTATCACTGGTAGCTCCTCCCCCTAACAGTTAGAATCAATCCTTAGGACACACTTAACCCCTTCAGTGCCCGTTAGTGGTTAACCCCTTCACTGTCAGTGTAATTTTTACAGTAATCAGTGCATTTTTATAGCACTGGTCGCTGTATAAATGACAATTATCCCAAAAATGTGTCAAAAGTGTCTGATGTGTCCGACATAAAGTCGCAGTCACGATAAAAATCACTGATCGCCACCATTACTAGTAAAAAAAATAATAATACTAAAAATGCCATAAAACTATCCCCTATTTTGTAGACGCTATAACTTTTGCGCAAACCAATCAATATACGCTTATTGCGATTTTTTTTTTTACCAAAGAATACATATCGGCCTAAACTGAGAAAAAAATAGCTTTTTTGAAAAAAAATTGGGGATATTTATTATAGCAAAAAGTACAAAATATTGCTTTTTTTTTTTAAATTGTCGCTCTATTTTTGCTTATAAAGCAAAAAATAAAAACCGCAGAGGTGATCAAATACCACCAAAAGAAAGCTCTATTTGTGGGGAAAAAAGGACGTCAACTTAGTTTAGGAGCCACGTTGCACGACAGCGCAATTGTCAGTTAAAACGACGCAGTGACGAATCGCAAAAAGTGACCCGGTCCTTTGGCAGTCAAATTGTCCGGGGCTGAAGTGGTTAAGGATCCAACGAATAAAAGGCTGGAGTCATTGCTTAAAGTCTCATTTGCTATGGCCGGTGCTGTTGCACAGCCTGCGATAGCAGCTATTGGCGTCTGTCAATTCCTTAAGGATAAAGTGAAACAAGCCAACAGGGGGGAAGAGGTCCCAGGCCTTCCGGAACTTCCCAAGGCCCTTTGTTTTGCAGTTGACGCCATTAAGGATTCCATTCATCAGACGTCACGTCTCGCTCTTCTACTGGTACACATGCGAAGAGTACTATGGCTTAAGCATTGGTCAGCAGAGTTGCCTTATAAGAAACTGTTGACTGGGTTTCCTTTTCATGGAGAGCGTTTATTTGGGGATGACTTGGATAAATATATCCAGAAGATCTCGGGTGGAAAGAGTACCCTTCTTTCAGTAAAAAGGAGTAAGCGTCCTTCATTCAAATGTTCTGCCTCTCCATCGCCTGGAGTATCAGCCTCCAGGCAGTCACGACGGCCTCCGCCGTCAGCCCCAAGAGGAAGGCCCCAAAGCCAGGCCCCAAACCCAGGGCCAGAAGAAGTCCTGGGGACAAAAGTCTGCAAAGCCGAGTCCCAAGGCCTCCTTATGAAGGGGCGCCCCCGCTTGCACGAGTGGGGGGGAGGCTCCTGCAGTTTGCAGGAGCCTGGCAGGAGGAGATCCAGACAGATAGGTCATCTCCATAGTTTCTCTAGGTTACAAACTAGAGTTTTGTGAATTTCCTCCGCCTAGTTTTCTAAAATCGAGCGTTTCCAAGGACCCGGCACTAGACCGGTTGCTGTCTCAAGGGGTGATCGTAGATACCCTCTCAAGAGAACAGGGAATGGGATTTTACTCAAATCTCTTTACAGTACCCAAGCCAAACGGAGATGTCAGACCAATTTTGGATCTCAAGGGTCTAAACCAATTTCTAAACATCCGCTCCTTTCGCATGGAATCAATTCGGTCAGTGGTGTCCTCCCTTCGGGGAGGAGAGTTCCTAGCGTCAATAGACTTCAAGGACGCATATCTGCATGTTCCATTTTTCCATGCTCACCTGAAATTCCTGCGATTCGCGGTAGAGCAGTGACACTTTCAGTTTGTGGCCTTGCCCTTCGGGTTGGCAACCGCACCACAAGTGTTTACAAAGGTCCTGGCTCCGCTTTTAGCAAGATTAAGAGCCCAGGGTATAGCTGTAAGGGCATACCTAGCTGACCTATTACTGATCGATCAGTCCATAAAGGGTCTGGACCTGAGTGTAGGCAGCACGGTCAGGTATCTGGAGCATCTGGGTTGGATTATCAACCTAGAAAACTCGTCCTTAAAAATTCTGAAAAAAAAAAAAACCCAGCATGGGGGTCCCTCCCCAATCCATGCCAGGCCCTTTGGGTCTGGTATGGGTTTTAAGGAAAACCCCAGGCCAAAACAAAAAAAAAATGAAATGGGTCCCCCCCCCAAAATCCATACCAGACCCTTAACGTCTGGTATGGATTTTGAAGAGAACCCCATGCCAAAATTTAAAAAAATGGTGTGGGGACTTCCCCAAAAATCCATACCAAAATAGACAGGAAAGAGGGGGGACAAGCAAGCACCCACCCACCCCCTCCTGAACCATACCAGGCCATATGCCCTCAACATGGGAGGGGGGTGCTTTGGGGTAGGGGGGCTCCCCCACAAAGCATCTTGTCCCCATGTTGATGTGGACAAGTACCTCTTCCCCACATCCCTGGCCCATTGTTATAGGGGTTTGCAGGCAGGGAGCTTACCAGAATCTGGAAGCCCCTTTAATCAGTGGGCCCCCAGATCCCGGCCCCCCTCATGTGAATGAATATGGGGTACATCCCCTAAAGTAAATTCAGCATCAATCACGATGAACGCTGCCAACGACCCGAAAACAAACAAAAAAACCTCACTGCATTGATTGGGCATATCTGTCTGGTATCCTAGTGAAATGGGGATTTGGCCCATACTTCCTCAATCTCATACGCTCCCTTTACTCTAAACCCACTGCTCAGGTACGCCTGATGGGGAGATACTCTGAACCTTTTCTTATAAGCAGGGGTACCAGACAGGGCTGTCCTCTCTCTCCCCTCCTATTTGCAATAGCCATCGAGACTTTAGCCATTGCTCTCCGTTCGAACCAAGACTTTAAGGGAGTCAAATGCGGACCCCAAGAACATAAATGCGCACTATATGCTGATGACCTCCTCCTCTTCGTTACCTCCCCACTAACATCTACCCCGGTTATTCTCAAAACATTGAAAGCCTTCAGTGAGGTTTCGGGCTTGAAAGTTAATATGTGTAAATCAACGGCCCTAAACGTTAATGTCCCACAGGACATTCTTCTACTACTTTCTAAAAACTTTAATTTTGTTTGGGCCTCCGGGGCGATCCCATATTTGGGCATTAAGCTGACTTCTGACATAAACAACCTCTTTAAGGCAAATTACCCCCCTTTAATGCAGAAATGTAGAAATGACATGAATACTTGGTCGAGAAGCGGCCTATCTTGGCTTGGCAGAATCCACGCCATTAAGATGACTCTTCTCCCACGTATGCTGTATCTATTCCGATCACTCCCTATCCCGATCAAAAAACAGGTTCTGGGTAAATTCCAGTTGGAGGTGGTAAGCTTTGTTTGGGGCAACAAAGGTTACAGATGTCCCTCGGGAGTATTATTCCATCTAAAGTCACAGGGAGGCCTGGGTCTCCGGAATCTATGGAATTTTATTACCAGGCAGCTCAATTAGCACAAATCTCAATGGTCTTCTCAAAGGGTCAGAAGCCAGACTGGCTCTCTATAGAAAGGCAAGCAGTTCCTTCAAACACCATAGACTATCTGTTATGTGTGACCCAAGGACCAGACCTGCGATTTTATCCCCCACGCTCTCCCACTCGGTCGCTCTTTGCTCCCGGATATATAGTCAAGCATCCTTGACATCTCCACATACAATGGGGAAACATAGGTCTAGGGAAATAAAAATGTTCCACAACACTGCCTTCCTGCCGGGTATGACCATTGGGGCTTTTAAATGGTGGACTGATAAGGGCTTATACCGGATCGGCCACTTTCTCTCTTCTGCGGGCCCTATTTCTTTATCACACTGCAAAAAGAAATTAGATATGCCCGAATCGGAGTGTTTTCGATTCTCCCAAATCTCACATTTCCTGCACTTCCATCTGGACTAACAGGACAGTTCCACCTAAGATTACACCTTATGAACACTGGTGCTTGAACACTATGGATCAGAGGGGAGGTATCTCTTTAATTTACACGGCTCTGTCGACCAGATTGACTAAACCCACATACGCTCAGAGGTGGGAGGAAGATATGGACAGCTCATGGGACGAAGAGGTTTGGTTCTGCGCATTGCAGCGAGCATTTAAAGGTATACTCAATGTCTCACTGATCAAAGCTAGTCTGAAAGTTATGGTTCGGTGGTACTATGTTCCCTCCAGGCTGGCAGCTATGTACGCAGCACAGTATGCTTCAGAGGATGCGATCTTGAGGGCTCTATGTTCCACACCTGGTGGTCCTGCCCGCGCATCAGAACTTTCTGGCGCAAGGTCTTTCGCACCCTCAGAGCTCTGACGGGCATACAGATTACTCCTCAACCTAATGTAGCGCTACTAAATCATACAATTCCCAATATGCCCAAACTCGCCCAGACGCTTTCATTTTTTGTATTGCTAGGAGCCAAATTAACCATAGCCAAGGCCTGGAAGAAACCCTCAGTCTCATTTCCAGGATTCAGGAGAAAAGTATCCTGGATCATGGTCCAAGAGCAAATTGTCGCTAAACTCAATGACAAGACTGGAAAATTCATAGCCATCTGGGAACCTTGGGCCACCTCATGCAATATTTCTCTGATATCCGGAGTCCAACCTGGATCTCTGAGCACTCACATTTCTCCTTCTTAGCACAAGAGTATTCCTTCTTCTTTCTTTCACACGTTTTTGGTTCCCTCCTTTTTTTTTTTTTCGCTCTCTCTCCTATCCTCTCCTCTGCCTCCCTTGGCATTTCTGGGTTACCATTACAGAAATGAGCAAGATGTTTTCATTTACAAGTTTTTTTACTGACTCACGGTTTTGTTCAGCACTTATTGACTTTATTTTTACCTGTTCAGCATATTAACCTCCTATTCTGACATATTGCTTAATGTGTGATAACATAGTTGAGGCACTTTAACTGCTCAGCTACACTATCGTACCAGGCCATTAGACACCTCCTGTGTGCTAGATTCTCCACCTTCCAGGAAGCAGCGTGATCCCTTTGGGGCATCCCAGGAGTTGGAGATACAATGCTTAGATGGTTTAGGTTTATCTCCATCTGAAGTTTGTTGAACATAAGGAGATGCTGGACGATAATGCTAGGACTGTTTAGCTCAAAGTAACTCGCAAGATTCATCTATGTTTCTAATAGTGGACCTTATATTGATAATGTCATGCATATTACTCATGCACTGTATTACCTACTTGTTGGATAAGCTGCTGTTATCATTTAAAACGTTCAATAAAAATATTTAAATTAAAAAAACCTCACTGACAGCTCGGCTTCATTGCTGCCGCTAAATAAAAAAAGGGGCGGGGCCACCTGGCAACATCATCGGTGACCCCACCCCCTTGTGACATCATTGACCGGGGCATACCGGCATTCTTTTGTTTACATTTCAGCTGATGGGTCATCTGCTTCTTAACAACTGGCCTGGGCACAGCTGCGATTGGAATCGCACCTCACAAACAGAAATCGCGCTGTGAATTTGCACCTAAATCACACTCAAAAATTCCCCAAGGTTCTGTTCTTGGACCTCCCCTATTCTCAATCTAC
Organism: Rana muscosa; assembly: GCA_029206835.1. NCBI lineage: Eukaryota > Metazoa > Chordata > Amphibia > Anura > Ranidae > Rana > Rana muscosa. The sequence goes on from CM055116.1 coordinate 110,296,266, forward strand.
ACCTCCTCCCTAAATCAGTTGATTGCCTCCCATGGCTTTCAATACCATTTATATGCTGATGACACCCAAATCGATCTCTCCATCTTTCAGCTCACTTCTTTAGTCTCCTCACGCATCACTAATTTACTAACAGACATATCGGTCTGGATGTCACACCACTTCCTCAAACTCAAGTCTATCCAAAACTGAGCTCATAATATTTCCTCCCCCACGTGCCTCTTCCCCTGATTTCTCTGTCAAAATCAAGGGCACAACTATCAACCCATCCCCGAATGCCAAGGTTCTAGGTGTAATCATGAATCCTGAGCTCTCCTTTCAACCCCACATTCATTCACTGTTCAAAGCTTTCCACCTCAACCTCCGCAACATCTCCAAAATACGCCTCTTCCTAACCAATGACACCACAAAGTTTCTAATCAACAACCTGGTCACCTCTCACCTTGAATACTGCAACTCCCTCCTCATTGGCTTACCTCTAAATAGGCTATGTCCCATTCAGTCCATCATGAACGCTGCTGTCAGAGTCATCCACCTTACCATCCGTTCAGTGCCTGCTACCCCTCTCTGCCAATCCCTCCACTGGCTTCCGCTCACAAATTAAATTCAAGATACTAACAACATTATTTCAAAGCCATCCACAACTCCGCCCCAGCTACATCACTAACCTGATCTCAAAATACCAACCTAATTGTTCTCTTTTGCCCTGTACACACGGTCGGAATTTCCGATGGAAAAAGTCCGATGGGAGCTTATCATCGGATATTCCGACCGTGTGTATGCCCCATTTGACTTTTTCCGTCGGAAATTCCGACAGACTTAGATAGAGAACATGTTCTCAATTTTTCAGACGGAAAATCCGTTCGTCTGTATGCAATTCCGACGCACTAAAACCACGTATGCTCAGAATCAAGCAGAGGAGCCAAACTGCCTATTTAACTTCATTGATCTCGCCTCGTCATACGTCTTGTACGTCACCGCGTTCTTGACAGTCGGAATTTGGTGATACCGTGTGTATGCAAGACAGCTTGAGCGGAATTCCGTCGGAAAAACCATCCAAGTTTATTCAGACGGGAAAACTGGTCGTGTGTACAGGGCATTTGTTCCTCCCAAGACTTCCTGCTCTCTAGCTCCCTTGTCACCTCCTCCCATGCTTGTCTCCAGGACTTCTCCAGAGTCTCTCCCATCTTCTGGAACTTCCTACCCCAATCTGTCTGATTATCTGCTACTCTGTTCACTTTCAGATGATCCCTGAAAACTCATCTCTTCAGAGAGGCCTATCCGACCCCCACCTAATAACTGTACATTTATTTTCTCCATCAGCGCATCCCCCATAGTTATTACCTTTTGTATATCTTGACAGTTCCTCTTAGATTGTAAGTTCTAACAAGCAGGGCCCTCTGATTCCTCTTGTATTAAATTGTATTGTAACTGTACTGTTTGCCCTTATGTTGTAAAGCGCTGGGTGAACTGTTGGCGCTATATAAATCCTGTATAATAATAATAATAATATAGTGCACAAGCAGATGCATACAAAAATTGCCTTGGAACATGTCTAGTGTAAGAAAGAAAGCTGTATTATGAATTAAGAGCATTATCACATGCTAAACCAGATGATGTAGAAATTGGAAAAAAGTGGCAGAAATTTTATTTACCACAAACAAAATGCCCCAATTTATCTATGAAGCCAGCATTAAGGTAGGTGGGAGCTAGAGGCCACCACAGGCGGTTATACCCAGACCCATCTCCTTCAGCCTTATCAATTAGTCTCAGGGCAGCGGGAAGGGCTACACATTAAGGAACTTAACAAATCACTTTATCTTTCTACTCTTCAGTACATGAACACTAATAATAATGATGTCCATAGAGAATACCATCTGACCTTGTAAACCATTAATCCTCTGAGCGGTCTACCTCCTGCAGAACACAAGGACAATACAGATATCTCATAAACATATCATTTTACTTCAATGATGTTTTATAGAAAACATTACACTTGGGCGCAGACTTATGCAGCTTGGTATTTAAAAGCTGATCTCCAGGCGGGAAAAAATACATATTATTACAGCTCGGTGTTTATTGATACATCTTTAACTTTCAATATTTTTATTAATCAAATGACAAGACGATGTCTCAAAGAATACATTCAATAATCAACAATGTTTGCAGATGAGAAAGTAAGCGTAAGCAGCCAAATGTCCTTCCATCAGGATAAACAGAAATACACCACCTCAACACAATAAATTGAGAAATGTCAATATAGAATACTTTTGATGGAAATAGTGGTGAGATTGACAGAGTGAAATAACATAGAAGTTTAAGAGTTGTTAATGATCAGATCATGAAGTATGCTTCAGATTTGTTGGGGACTAACTACATAAAGTCCCAATGAGTCATTTAGGCCTGCAATATTAGGAAGGGATATAGTACAGGGAAAAGGTACAGTATAGGAAGCAAAAGAAGAACATGTGGAGTGGGAAGGGAATGTGGAGTGGGAAGGGAATGGGGAGGGGGAGGGGGAGGGATAAATAAAAAAAAGGAGGGGGGGGTTCTCTTGTGCACCTTCTCTCGAGTATCATCAACCCGGAAGTATATGTATTATTAGGACATCCTGTATCTACAAAAATATATCTGATAAGCAGTAAATATGAAAAAGAGGAGAAAGGGAAAGGAGAAAAAAGAGAAAAAAAAAAGAGAAGAGAGAAGGAGAAGAGAAGAAGAGAGAGAGAGAGAAAAAAAAAGGGGGAAAGAAGAGAGAAGAAGAGAGGGTCAGCCAGAGGTGTATTAGGATGGAGATATGTATCGTATCCACGGATCCCATAATTGATACATCTTTAAATGTATTTTTTTAAAGCAAGCAGCAAGCAAGTTCTGACAATTCACTGTACAGCAGAGCTAAGAATGAGAAGGGGAGAAGCAGCATGTGACAGAACCCACTGTCACTGTGTGTTTTGGAAGGGACTGTGGGCTGGCCTCCTGCCCCCAGACTATGGCCCAGAAGAGACTGAGTGTCAGGAATCAGATATGATCAGAACTGTGTGGACTGCAACAGAGGAAACCGCAAACAGAAATAGATGAAGTAAATAGTTTATTAAAGATAAATAAATATAAATGTGAACACTCCACCAGCACAAACGTGAACAACAAAACAACCAAACAGTGATAATAACCAACCAGCGTAAGTAGTAAAAGGGAGAACCAGAATCGTAGTCAAACCAGGCCAGAATCATTAACGGGAGATCAGCAGATGGGGGGCCAGGAGTGGACAGACAGGGACAAGCAGGGGGCAATCAGGCTGCTGAGCAAGGCTCCAGGGATCCAGGGATAAGGACAGACACAACAGGTTCAGGTTCAGGTTCAGGTTACAGGAATCAGGGTTCAAGTAGACAGGCTGCAGGTCAGGGCACGAGGACGATACCAGGACAGTGTGTGTGTGCACTTGCCGGGTATTTATACCTGCTAATAGGCTCAGGTCACCCCTGATTGCAGGAAGTAACATCTGCACCACACTGCCAGGATCCATCCGCTGGTGGACGCCAGTACTGCGGCCCAAGGATGATATAACACCAGCAGAGAGAACAAGAATGAGGGGTTGGGACTTTATATGAGGCAATACCTATGATTTACCTCCATCCCTGGACATATTGAAAAAAGAAAGCAGTGGGACTTTATACGAAGCAATAATACTGAGTAATACTGAGTAGAATGAATCAATCAATGTACACATTGTTTATTAAATACAAATGGTATATATACACTGTAAAATGGATGATAAAAGAAAACATTAAATTGTAATCATTGGTCTCAGTAGCAATAGATTGCACAATTAGTAACAGTACATAATTGTTACAACATAATACACATAGTAATGGACCAAGGTATATATACCAGTAAGTAATAGTAATAACGTAAAGATATAAAAACAATGGTAGAAGAATTCATTGGAATATAATAAAATGAAATAAAAACAAAAACAAAAACGGATAGAAATAGTATTGGTAAAACCGACACTGTGACGTTGCATCATAGGAAAGCTCGACGCGTTTCGTGGTAGCATGACCACTCATCAGGAGCAAGATGCAGGGTATGGGAATATCTAAAATGAAAAATTATTAATGCAATGACTAACATGGTAAGGTAGTCAGAATAGGGTATGTAGTAAGTAAAGTGAAGAGGGGAAACTAAAGCAGATTCCAAACACTCTCACCTGGTATTTGTAAAATAAAATGGTAGATGGTAACAATAATCAAGGCGTGCATTGGATCAGGCGTCCCCCCGGGAGCTGAGGAGATATAAACCCTGGGCATGGCGGTAAGTGCAGAGCAGCCAATAGGAGAGTGAATGTGAAGGCTCCAGTTAGAAGCTAGGGTCTGCATGGTGAAAAATTAGTATTGTTTGTATTGTAGGTATTCCAGAATATCTGTAACAATAATAAAAGTAAAATAGCAATTAGCTAGTTGTGCAGCTAATAAACTGGAGAAGGTGGCCAGACACCAGGTGAACAAAAAGAAAGTCCCAACCCCTCATTCTTGATCTCAATTATTAGGGATAGAAGCACTTACTATACCCGTTTATCCTCCTTACTATCTGTGACTGTTTCCTTTTATCATCCATTTTACAGTGTATATATACCATTTGTATTTAATAAACAATGTGTACATTGATTGATTCATTCTACTCAGTATTACTCAGTATTATTGCTTCGTATAAAGTCCCACTGCTTTCTTTTTTCAATATGTCCAGGGATGGAGGTAAATCATAGGTATTGCCTCATATAAAGTCCCAACCCCTCATTCTTGATCTCAATTATTAGGGATAGAAGCACTTACTATACCCGTTTATTAGACATGTGCACACTGAAATATTTCGTTTCGGAATTTCGTTTTCGTGCAAAAAATAAATTTATTTAGTTACTCCCGAAATTCGTTTTTATTTATTTCGTTTTTCGTTAAAAATTGCATTCGTCCGAAAATCTGAATTAATTAAGGTCGAATCTGTCATTGAAGGCTTATGGTGTCTGTCGAATGTTCCGCCCACAAGCAGTGATCTTTTCTCTCTATGTCGAATCTTTTCTCTCTATAATGTCGAATCTTTTCTCTCCTATGTCGAATCTTTTCTCTCTATAATGTCGAATCTTTTCTCTCCTATGTCGAATCTTTTCTCTCTATAATGTCAAATCTTTTCTCTCTATAATGTCAAATCTTTTCTCTCTATAATGTCAAATCTTTTCTCTCCTATGTCGAATCTTTTCTCTCCTATGTCGAATCTTTCCTCTCCTATGTCGAATCTTTCCTCTCCTATGTCGAATCTTTCCTCTCCTATGTCGAATCTTTCCTCTCCTATGTCGAATCTTTCCTCTCCTATGTCGAATCTTTCCTCTCCTATGTCGAATCTTTCCTCTCCTATGTCGAATCTTTTCTCTCCTATGTCGAATCTTTCCTCTCCTATGTCGAATCTTTCCTCTCCTATGTCGAATCTTTCTCTCCTATGTCGAATCTTTTCTCTCTATAATGTCGAATCTTTTCTCTCCTATGTAGAATAATCTTGGACTAATAGAGTTAAGGTTAGGCACATTCGACCACAGATTCGATAGACACAGATTGTTATTGTCAGCGTCACGTCGAATCTCCTATCTATATCGAACTGTTGTAGCAACGAAAACGAAAATAAAGCATTTGTTTATGTCGGATCTTTCGGTTTTCGGATTCTGTGCTTTCGTTTTCGTTTGTTAAAACGATAACGAAAATAGCTGAAATTCGGACGAAAATGCATTCGGACGAAAACGAATGCACATGTCTACCGTTTATCCTCCTTACTATCTGTGACTGTTTCCTCTTTTTATTGATATACCCTTCAGGGGCTATCTTTGATAGCTGGGCTGGGTTGTTTATCGAATTTCCCGGGAGCTGCGACACACATCGAGCTTTCCCTCTCCCCTCCCCATTGGGGGGGCGGGGCATTTGCTCGCTGTGAGTCGACGCCACGCCTACGTGGTGTGCGTGTCACGTCATTCATGACGCCGCAGCACCTACACGTTTATTACACTGCATGCACCATGAGGGAGGTTTCCAGCGCCAGTGCGCTGAGCGTGTTACTGCTCATGCGATGGCGTTGCCCTCCCTTGCTGCACTCGACGTGACGTTGGAGATCACCCTCGATCCACAGCTGGTAAATATTTCCATCTTGCACTGCGGTCATCCTCTTTTCTCACTCTCCTCACACCCCTTTACTTTTCCTCAATGTCTCCCCTTCATACCTCTCAGGTACCTCGTGCATTATCCTATTTTTTGGTCACCATTCGGTTTTCTTTCTCCAGTGCCCTATACACATAGTTGTTAGCACACCTTTGTTTTGCACTTTTTATGTTCATGCTTGTGCACTTTTGTGAACTCTTTCACTTTCTTTTTGTTCACCTGGTGTCTGGCCACCTTCTCCAGTTTATTAGCTGCACAACTAGCTAATTGCTATTTTACTTTTATTATTGTTACAGATATTCTGGAATACCTACAATACAAACAATACTAATTTTTCACCATGCAGACCCTAGCTTCTAACTGGAGCCTTCACATTCACTCTCCTATTGGCTGCTCTGCACTTACCGCCGTGCCCAGGGTTTATATCTCCTCAGCTCCCGGGGGGACGCCTGATCCAATGCACGCCTTGATTATTGTTACCATCTACCATTTTATTTTACAAATACCAGGTGAGAGTGTTTGGAATCTGCTTTAGTTTCCCCTCTTCACTTTACTTACTACATACCCTATTCTGACTACCTTACCATGTTAGTCATTGCATTAATAATTTTTCATTTTAGATATTCCCATACCCTGCATCTTGCTCCTGATGAGTGGTCATGCTACCACGAAACGCGTCGAGCTTTCCTATGATGCAACGTCACAGTGTCGGTTTTACCAATACTATTTCTATCCGTTTTTGTTTTTGTTTTTATTTCATTTTATTATATTCCAATGAATTCTTCTACCATTGTTTTTATATCTTTACGTTATTACTATTACTTACTGGTATATATACCTTGGTCCATTACTATGTGTATTATGTTGTAACAATTCTGTACTGTTACTAATTGTGCAATCTATTGCTTCTGAGACCAATGATTACAATTTAATGTTTTCTTTTATCATCCATTTTACAGTGTATATATACCATTTGTATTTAATAAACAATGTGTACATTGATTGATTCATTCTACTCAGTATTACTCAGTATTATTGCTTCGTATAAAGTCCCACTGCTTTCTTTTTTCAATATGACCAGCAGAGAGAAGTTCCTCTGACAGTTCAGAACTGCCAGGAGACACCTGCTGGTGGACCTCAATACTGCACGCCAGATGATAGATACTACCAGCGGATGGAACCTTTCCTTATAGTACCCCCCCCTCGAAGGAGCGACCTCCGGGCGCTCCAACCAGCCGTTGCTGGAGAAAGTCTATGGCGTCAAGCTGGGCAGTCGACAAAGTCACAACAGGTTGAACAAAAAGTACATCAGGCTGGGTAGCAGGCACAGGTACATCAAGCTGGGCAGCAGGTAAATCAAGCTGGGCAGCAGGTATGGGTACATCAAGCTGGGCACCAGACACATCAAACTGGGCAGCAGGAACAGGCACATCAAGCTGGGCAGCAGGCACAGGCACAGGCACATCAAGCTGGGCAATAGGCACAGGCACATAAAGCTGGGCAGCAGGCACAGGCACATCAAGCTGGGCAGCAGGCAGTGGCACATCGGGCTGGGCAGCAGACAAGAACATCTCAGGCTGGGCAGCGGACAGGAACACATCAGGCTGGGCAGCAGGCTCTGTGTCATCGAGCTGGGCAGCAGGCTCCGTGTCATTGAGCTGGGCAGCAGGCTCCGTGTCATCGAGCTGGGCAGCAGGCTCCATGTCATCGAGCTGGGCAGCAGACAGGAACACCTCAGGCTGGGCAGCAGACAGGAACACCTCAGGCTGGGCAGCAGGCAGGAACATCTCAGGCTGGGCAGCAGGCAGGAACATCTCAGGCTGGGTAGCAGGCAGGAACATCTCAGGCTGGGCAGCAGGCAGGAACATCTCAGGCTGGGCACCCGACAGGAACACCTCAGGCTGGGCAGCAGACGGGAACACCTCAGGCTGGGCAGCAGGCAGGAACATCTCAGGCTGGGCAGCAGGCAGGAACATCTCAGGCTGGGCACCCGACAGGAACACCTCAGGCTGGGCAGCAGACGGGAACACCTCAGGCTGGGCACCCGACAGAAACACCTCAGGCTGGGCAGCAGATGGGAACACCTCAGGCTGGGCAGCAGATGGGAACACCTCAGGCTGGGCAGCAGGCAGGAACATCTCAGGCTGGGCAGCAGGCAGGAACATCTCAGGCTGGGCAGCAGGCAGGAACATCTCAGGCTGGGCAGCCGACAGTAACACCTCAGGCTGGGCAGCAGACGGGAACACCTCAGGCTGGGCAGCAGACGGGAACACCTCAGGCTGGGCAGCAGACGGGAACACCTCAGGCTGGGCAGCAGGCAGGAACATCTCAGGCTGGGCACCTGACAGGAACACCTCAGGCTGGGCAGCAGACGGGAACACCTCAAGCTGGGCACCCAACAGAAACACCTCAGGCTGGGCAGCAGATGGGAACACCTCAGGCTGGGCAGCAGGCAGGAACATCTCAGGCTGGGCAGCAGGCAGGAACATCTCAGGCTGGGCAGCAGGCAGGAACATCTCAGGCTGGGCAGCAGACAGGAACATCTCAGGCTGGGCAGCAGACAGGAACATGGGAACATCTCAGGCTGGGCAGCAGGCTCCTCAGGCCAGGAAATGGGCACCACAACCTCAGGCCGGGAAACGGGCACCACAACCTCAAGCCGGGAAACGGGCACCACAACCTCAGGCACCACAACCTCAGGCCGGGAAACGGGCACCACAACCTCAGGCCACCGAATCTTCAGGCGGGGTCACAGGCACTGAATCTTCCGGCGGGGTCACAGGCACCGAATCTTCAGGCGGGGTCACAGGCACCGGATCTTCAGACTGGGACACTGGATCTTCAGACTGGGACACTGGATCTTCAGACTGGGACACCGGGACTTCAGACTGGGACACCGGGACTTCAGACTGGGACACCGGGACTTCAGACTGGGACACCGGGACTTCAGACTGGACCACTGGCATCAGGACTTCTGGTTGGGAGGCAGGCACTGGGACATAAGGTCAGAACACTGGCTCTGGCACTTCAGGCTGGAACACTGGCTCTGGCACTTCAGGCGGGAACACTGGCTCTGGCACTTCAGGCGGGAACACTGGCTCTGGCACTTCAGGCTGGAACACTGGCTCTGGCACTTCAGGCCGGAACACTGGCTCTGGCACTTCAGGCCGGAACACTGGCTCTGGCACTTCAGGCGGGAACACTGGCTCTGGCACTTCAGGCTGGAACGCTGGCACAGGAACTTCAGGCTGGAACGCTGGCACAGGAACTTCAGGCTGGAACGCTGGCACAGGAACTTCAGGCTGGCGGGCTGGCAGAGGAACTTCAGGCTGGCACCGGAACTTCAAGCTGGCAGGCTGGCACCGGAACTTCAGGCTGGCAGCAGAACTTCAGGCTGGCAGCGGAACTTCAGGCTGGTAGGCTGGCACCGGAACTTCAGGCTGGCACAGGAACTTCAGGCTAGCAGGCTGGCACAGGAACTTCAGGCTGGCATACAGGAAATGGGGCGTCAGACTGAAGCAGTTGGATTGGTGTGGAGGCAGGTTGGGTTACTGGCAGGATCGTTCTGGTCGGAAAGAACTTTCTTCTCTTCTTTGGCTTAACCACTGAAGCCCTGTAGGTAAGGGGTGTAGCAGACTGGGAATGAGGGTTGGGATATGGCAGAGAAGAGGTAACAGTAGCTGGGGGAAGTTCTTGTGGGTTTGTAGGCAGCTGAGAAGAGACAGGTGGGTTGAATGCAGGTACAGGGAGCAGAGACTGGATATTGGTATCTGGTGGGAAGCAGTGTGTACTGAACGGCGACTGGGGTTGCCATGGGTGATGGAGAAACATACATTTGGGGCGGCTGGTGTCTGATGGAAGAGGTGGTTTGTCTGGCTGGGGCTGATTGCACCATGCCAGACCATGCCGAAAGTATGGGTTGTACAAACTGTGACTTTACATCTCCCTGTCTAATAAAAGACTGAGCAGACTTAATGCACTCAGCAATCACCTGTGGGGAGCAGGCTGAGTAGTGCTCACAAAAATCGGCAGGATCGTCTTCAAAAAGCCAAACTAAGGAAACAACCTGATTCACATTAAAAGGAGGAGTGAAATCATCATGGCCCTCTGGAATACAGGGCAGGGCCAGCTCAGTACAGATTTTAATTAAAGGTTGCACCTTCCCAAACGGCATATAACCCATATCAACCAGGGAGTGAACCGATCGGATGGCTGCAAACAATTGGTCACTAGACCATTCTTTCAAAGCCTGGCGACAATAATTACTGCTTTCAGATGCCAGCAGAGATAAATAAACATCAGCATTCATGTTTGCAAATGATCAAAATGGTTCCCCTGTGCAGCCCCTTCTGATCAGGGATGGCCCTGGTATTCTGTCAGGAATCAGATATGATCAGAACTGTGTGTCACCGGAAATCACTATCGTCGTGAGCCGGCGCCGGCCAATTCGTTCTCCGGGCCCCCGATGGCACGGGGGAGCCCGGAGAAGCACCGGATGGCGGCGAGAGGGGGGGAGTCCCCTCCCGCCCCCTATAAGAACGATCAAGCGGCAGAACTGTCGCTATGATCATTCTTATGGTGCGCAGAATCGCCGGCATGACAGAATGATATCTGAATGATGCCTGTAGCTGCAGGCATCATTCAGATATCCCCCCTCAAAGTCAAGGACGTCATATGACGTCCTTGGTGGAGAAGTGGTTAAGGTCTGTCTGCATAAATGATATTAAAATAAAGAACATGAACTTGAAAAGAACAATATGATTGAGTCATTTTCTGCACCACTGAACATGTTTTATGTTGATTTAAAATTGTTAATTTACAGTAAAGATTCCAATAAATATGTTAAACAAAACTGGTGCATCGTCCAAATGTAAGATTTATTAGGTTTTGCTTAGTTAAAAAGGCAGAATTATGCATACACTACATAAAGAGATTGTCCTCATTTACATAACAGCGTAATGTCTAATATGAAGATGTTCTTCTAGAGCGCCACTTGCACATTTTACTCCATTGTAATGTAGTGCCAATTATTCACCATTTTTTAAACACCTTTCTAAGCTTTCTACATAGATCTGAATCAACCTTTCAGAGGAGTGAAGATTGGTGATCCACCTCAGAAGGCCAGGCCCCCTGCTGAACCATCTTGTCTCTGCTCCTCTCTATGATCACAATACAGGAGTCTTCATGACAAAACCCACCGTTGGATCCAATATAAGGTGTCCACATCACCAGGCAGCAATGTGGGCACCCATAAAATTACCCTAAGGGTAGATTTAGACATGCGTCCAAAACGCTCTTGTCTTGTCTCTGAATGAAGCCCGTTCTGCGGTTGGATCGCGCTCCAGAGGCTACTGACAGGCAGTAAGGAAGCAATGTGATGCCTCCTCACTGCCTATTTAAACCCCATTTTTGCTGACAAACGTGCTTTAACCATGTGCATTGCACACGGTTGTTGTACTTCCCCATTTACTTGAATGTGTAGCGTTCCGCAGGCTTGCATGTTAGGTCAAAGTGAAGCAATGCGGTCACGCCTTGTAAACCCACCTGCTGCCTATTGTAGCTAAAGGGGGGATCGGTTGGCAGGTGGCAAATAAACCCCCCAATGCAAGTCTAAACAAAGCCTAATTTTCTGCAGCAAAGAAAACATGGGACCCAGCGCATTACTATATATTTATTCACTTTGCCCATTTTTTTGTGAATGAGTAGGGTTACTATGTACTCCCTACTCATTCACATTAGGGGGGGGCAGGATCTGAGGGGCCCCTTGTTAAAGTGGCTTGCAGATTCCGATAAGTCACCCCCTTCACCCCGACAACCACCAGGCAGGGTTGTGGGGATAAGGGCCTTGTCCTCATCAACATGGGGACAAGGTACTTTGGTGGGTGGTAGCGCCTGCCCCATGTTGAGGGCATGTGGCCTGATATGGAGACACTCCTGGTATAAAGGGTGCCATCTCCTTAACAACCAGCTATTCTCTGGTTGTTAAGGATTCTGGCAGCTGCCGGCTCTTAACAACCAGCTATTTCCTGGTTGCTAAGGACGCCAGAGGGTGCTATCTCCTTGACAACCAGCTGAAATAAAATACATTCTTTAACTATCGCATGCTTGGACCACTTCTTTTTGAAAACATGCATTTAATTATTTATTTCCTTTAGTGAATTGAACGTAACACTGTTTTATTTTGCAAGTGTTTTTGCTTTTTGAAGTAAATACTGCAGAAAGGGATAGTGAATTGATAGTTTCAGTATCCCATGCAATATTTGAGAAAAATGTGTCACTTGAGCCAAATACTGCATGCGATACGCTTTAATGAATGGAGACCAATATCTGCTCCTTCTCTTCACCTTGTTGAATCAGAGAAAGCCTTATATTTATTAAAAAGAATACAGTAAAACCTTGGATTGCGAGCATAATTTGTTCCAGATACATGCTTGTAATTCAAAACACTTGTATATCAAAGCAAATTTCCCCATAAGAAATAATGGAAACTCAAATGATTTGTTCCAAAACCATTTATTCACAGGTCCTTCAGTTTATAGTCCATATAAAAAGATTATAGCAATGTGATAGGTTGTGCAACCATAAAATGTCCATCCACAAATTACAGCCTCCACAAGAGGATTAGAAGCAAAATCCAGCAGGAGCTACAGAGAATAAAAGAGAAGAGAGGCACCTCTAAAGCCTCGTTAACTTGCTGGCAGAGATTTCTTGCCGAGAAATTTGTTCGTGTGTATGGTTTCTCGTCAAGAAAAGCGACAAGAATCTCAACGAGAAAATAGAGAACCTGCTCTCTATTTTCTCGTCGAGATTCAAACCGCGGGTTCTTTGAAATGAGCGTGTGTACACTCGGCCGGGACAAGTTTCTTGTCCAAGGATCTCGTCGTAAAAAACGACATGTTTTTAACGACGAGATTCTCGGCCATGTGTACGAGGCTTCAGTGTAGCAATATGTTGCTAAATGTTGTACCTTCATTAAATGTAACCATATTGCTACATTTACAGGTGCCTCTCTTCTCTTTTATACCCAGTTGCGACATGAGGCTACTTGTATATCAAGACATCACTTGTATATCAAGTCAAAAGTTATTAAAACATTTTGCTTGTCTTGCAAAACACTCTCAAACCAAGTTACTATGAAACCAAAGTTTTACTGTACAAGACATTTTCTGAATGGAGGAGGTGCTTAGTGATGCACTGTAGCAATACCCAGAAGATCAAAGGACACACTGCATGAAAATTGAGCATCTCCTGCATTCTCCCAGATGTTACTTATGAATCATTACAGGTAACTTACACTGGCCCAATATAGCTTTTTAAAAATATATATTTCTTGGAGTTCTGCTTTAAAGAAGATCCATTGTTTTACCCACTTCCTTTTGAATCCAATGGCTAACAATATATGACATTCAGTAATGACAGGTTGGCACCATGAAAGCACTAAGAAGATACAAAGACTGGCAACTGAAACTTCCAACACTGGAACTGAACTGGAGAAAAGGCAAGTATATGCTACCTATCGTTTTCTAGTGCGAATTGGACAATTAAAGGCAATATGGGTCTGATCAATGAAAGGAGGGTATCTGATAGGAGAAATTTGTTTACTGTAGAAAGCAACCCGTTTCTTAATTAATACAAATTTCAGTGGACTCACATAGCTTCCAACAGTCCTAACTTTAGAGGGACTGTCCGTGTTCATCATTTGCCTGGTGATTCTTTTAAAGGAAAGTAAAGTAACCAAAATGAAAAATGTTGTTTTGGATGAACTTCACAGGCTGTGAAATCAGTGTACGACTTCTTGGTTATCCTCACACTTGCAGGCTGTCTAAATTAGATGCCGCTGCCTCTATTCTTAGCCCAGGGATCATCTGCTTACTGAAATATTTACCCCTCCAGCAAGTGAAAGGATGAGCGTAAAATTCCCGTCACTGTGCAGAGCGCTCCAACAACCTGACATTGCCTATTATTGTGCCATAGACAGAGGCGGGAGGGAGAGAACAGCCTTTAATTTCCACATATGCTATGAACCCCCTTATTGTAGGAGCTCATCCACACATAGTGAGAAGAACCTGTGACTCACGCGGTGAATAATTCAGTGAAATTACACATTACTCTTCACAAAAAAACAATCACTGGTTATATTAAGTCTGTAGGACCAGTACTGTGTGAGCCATCATGTAAAATCCATGCATTGTAACAGCACATCATTTTTTCACATATTCTGCACAGCTTACATGAAACTGACACTAGAGCCTCGTACACACGGATGGTTTTCTCGGCAAGAAAACTGCTGGCAAGGCTTTTTGCCGAGAAAACCGGTTGTGTGTATGGTTTCTCGTCGGAAAAACTGATGAGAATCTGCACAGAATCTCGACGAGAAAACCTGCTCTCGACGAGAAAACCGCGTGTGTGTATGCTTACCTGTCTCCTGGTAAGCCCGCGCATGCTCGATGAGACTTTGACGCATGCGCGGTAGCATACAAGGGTAGTGTAGGGTGTAGCAAGATGGCGGCGACAACATCAAATGTGACGAGCGCATGCTCGTCGTAGTCGATGACGTCACCGCGTTCTTGCCATTCAAAAGAACGGCGGTTCTTTTGAATGGCCGTGTGTACACTCGGCGAGTAAGGCAAGCTTGCCGGGAATCTCGTTGGGAAACCGCCTTTTTTTTTCCTGACGAGATTCCCTCTTAGGTGTACGAGGCTTGACACTAAGGAACTGTCCTCAGACTCCATTATGGGTTACTGCTCAAACAATCACATTCTAGTTACAATAACATTTGCAGTGCTTCTCTCTAAAATGTAACCCAACATAACTTTAAAGTGGTATTAAAATTATACTAAAGCCTCGGACACACGATCGGACTTTCCGACGGGAATTGTGTGATGGCAGGATGTTGTCGGATAATTCGACCGCTTGTATGGTTCATCGGGCATTTGTTGTTGGAATTTCCGACAACAAATGTGTGATATTGGATTATCCGATCGTGTGTACAAAAGTCCGTCGGAAAAAAATCCAAAGTACAAACACGCATGCTTCGAACCAATGCTAACCATAAGACAACATTAGCAGAAGTTGCCCAAAGGGTGGCGCTAAAGAGCTGAAAAACCACGTTGTTTCGTTTTTGTTGGCCAACAATTCTTTTCCATTTGTATGCAATACAAGATCACGCCCTTCGCACAAAATTATGCGGCTTTGTCCGCAGAAAGTCCAATCGTCTGTACGAGGCTTAACCACTTGGCGCCCACGCCATAGCCGAATGACGACTACAGCGCGGACCCCAAATGCCGGGAGGACGTCAATAGTTTTTTTATTTATCATTATTTATCAATCGTTTTTTTATTCTCCTTACGCTGTGAAAGGGACATCGGTCCCAAGAAGAAGGAGGCACATCTGCATCTATGTGCCAGCAGTAACCCCTGCCAGTACCCCCTGCAAGTGCCCACCAGTGCCACCTATCAATGCCCAAGAGTGCCACCTATCAATGCCCACAAGTACCACCTATCAATGACCCCTCAGTGCCACCTATCAATGCCTCCTCAGTGCCACCTAGCAGTGCTGCCTATCAGTGCCCATTACTGCCACCCATCAGTGCCCATCACTGCCACCCATCAGTGCCCATCACTGCCAGCTATCAGTGCCACCTACCAATGCCACCTTTTAGTGCCACTTCTCAGTGCCCACCAGTGCCACCTATCAATGCCCTTCAGTGCCACCTCTCAGTGTCACCTCTCAGTGCCTACCAGTGCCGCCTTATCAGTGCTCACCAGTGCCGCCTTATTGGTGCCCATCAGTGCAGCCCATTGGTGCCCATCAGTGTCCATCAGTGCAGACTTATCAGCGTACATCAATGAAGGAGAAAAATTACCCGTTTGCAAAATTTTATAACAAAATATAAAAAAAAACATCTATTTTTATTTTTTTTAAACAAAAAATTAAAACCGCAGAGGTGCTCAAATACGACCAAAAGAAAGCTCTATTTGTGGGGAAAAAATTATAAAAATTTCATTTGGGTACAGCGTTGTATGACCGCGCAATTGTCATTCAAAGTGCATCAGCGCTGAAAGCTGAAAATTGGCCTGGGCAGGAGGGGGGTTTAAGTGCCCAGTAAGGAAGTGGTTAAAGTTCTTTTTTTTTTTTAAGAGGTTCTACTTACCTGCTCTGTAAGTCCACTGCCAGGGCTCTCCATTCCTCAAGTGCCTTTTTTGCAAGCCGGGTGCTAAGGAGGTACCAGTGAGTGCACATTCCTGAGTAAGGCTGTGTGCGTCCATAGACATGCACAGCGTCAGTAAGTCACACCCCCACTCCCTCCTCAAAGGAGTTTGTAGGACAGATAGTGGGGTGTTTTTTACCCTACAGTAGAACTAAAAGCAAAGCTTTTTCCCTTTCTTTTTTTTTTAGTTTTGGACAGAATGGAGGATTAGCAAGCTTGTCAGGTTTTTTTTGCTGTCTGTGCCCCTGTTAAGGACATTCACCCTCTCTATTTGTCCTGTTAACCATTATCATTGAAAGTGAAAGAAAATCCCAAATGTTGGGTTGTCCCAAGAAAAGTAATAGAGGGAAAATCTTCCAATGTTCTGGTAACCTGGGAATTTCCTCTCACTTCCTGTTTGGTGATGGGACAGGAAGTGAAGGGAAATCTCTGCAATGGGACACAGATGGCGAAAAAAATTCTGACTGGGGTTATAACCCTTCCGTACTCTATCCAAAATGAAAAAAAAAGTTTTGCTTATAAAAATCACATAAATCTATCCCCTATTTTGTAGACGATATAACTTTTATACGCTTATTGCGATTTTTTTTTTACCAAAAATATATAGAAGAATTAATTTTGGCTTAAACTGATGAAGACATTTTTTTTTATTTTTTTTATTATTTATTTGTATTTTGGATATTTATATTTATTATAGCAAAAAGTAAAAAATATTGAATTTTTTTCAAAATTGTCGCTCTATTTTTGTTTATCGCGCAAAAAATAAAAACCGCAGAGGTGATCAAATACCACCAAAAGAAAGCTCTATTTGTGGGGAAAAAAAGGACATAATTTTGTTTGGGTGCAACGTCGCACGACCGCGCAATTGTCAGTTAAAGCGACGCAGTGCTGTATCGCAAAAAATTACCTGGTCATTAAGGGAGTAAATCTTCTGGGGCTGAAGTGGATAATGCTGTGAATGCACAGTTTACTGCACATGCACAAGTGATATCGTCAGCCGAAGCCAACATCTCTATCTACTAAATGGTTCAGGTTTAGATGGTTTCCAAGATACCTAGACTTACTATAAGCTTACCTGCAGTTGAGATGAGTTAAAGTGGATGTAAATGCAGAAGGTAAAAAACCTTCTGCATGCAGCTTCTCTTGCAGCCCCTCTAATTATATACCTGAGCCCGATCTCGATCCAGTAATGTGCACGAGATCTGAGGCTCTCTCTATCCTCATTGGCTCAGATACAGCAGCAAGAGCCATTGGCTCTGTGTGTTTTATTGACACACAGAGCAGTGCATTGGAGTGAGCAAGCACGAGTGTCTCTACAGCAAGCAGCCCAGAGTGCCGGCAGAGGACCCCAGAAGAGGAGGATCGTGGGCTGCTCTGTGTAAAGCCACTGCAGATAGCAGGTAAGTATGACATGTTTGTTATTTAAAAAAAAAAATAGCCTTTAATATTACTTTAAAGTCTAGTTAAATAGCGCTATCCTTTCAAATTAAAGCCACCATAACTTTAAATAAAACAAGTTTCCAAATAAAGTCCATTTAAATGCAAAGAAAAGCTCAGTAAAGTGCAAGAAAGTATTCTCTCCAAAGTGCCTTCTTTCAGCATCAGAAGTGAAGCCTCGTACACACGGCCGAGTTTGTCGTCGAAAAAACACGTAGTTTTTTTCGACAAGATCCTTGGACAAGAAACTTGTCCCGGCCGAGTGTACAGACGCTCGATTCAAAGAACCCGCGGTTCTTTGAATGGAGCATACGCGGTGACGTCATCGACTACGACGAGCATGCGCTCGTCACATTCGATGCCGTCGCCGCCATCTTGGTATACCCTACCTATGCCTAGGAAGCTACTGCGCATGCGTCGAATTCATTTTGAACATGCGCGGGCTTCCCGGAGGACAGGTAAGTGTACACACACACACTTTTCTCGTCGAGAAACAGGCTGACGAGAATCTCGACGAGAAAATAGAGAGCAGGTTCTCTATTTTCTCGTCGAGATTACTTGTCGCTTTTCTTGACGAGAAACCACACACACAAACAAATTTCTCGGCAAGAAATCTCTGCCAGCAAGTTTCTTGCTGGTTCTTGCCGAGAAACTCGGTCGTGTGTACGACGCCTGAGACTCCTCTGTGACACAGTCTGATCAATATTCCTATCGCACACGTTCCTGGTAGATATGGCTCATAAAATGGTGGGTGCTGCAGCGATTACAAGTTGGGTCCTGGAAACATCAAACAAGCGTACATATTCGCCAGCACACCATGGATCGGCAATTTACGCCCAAAAGTTTTAATGAAATTGATCACATCACAAGAGAAAGTGCAACGTTTCGGAGCCACACAGGACCCCTTCGTCAGGCATGTGATGATAATGCCTGACGAAGGGGTCCTGCGCGGCTCCGAAATGTTGCACTTTCTCTTGTAAAGTGGTCACTTTTCATTAAAACTTTTGGACGAAAATTGCTGATCCATGGTGTGCTGGCGAATATGTACGCTTCCTCTGTGACAGAATCTTCACCACCAAAAGCAACAGAGACTCTTAACTGGAATGTTGGATCTCAGAATTCAAGAGGTCGAGCAACACTTGTGTATGGAAATCCCCCGAGAAGCAAAGCACGCTGATGTCATCCCATTGGGACTGCAAGGTAGCAACTTTTGTTTCCTTTTTTCTTTTGCAAGTTTTATATGTATTTTAAATAAAATCCTTGGATTTACCTGCACTATCCAGGGCCTTCCTCCTGTCTTTTCATGTAAACGGGAGAGGAATTGTCACATTGCAAGTTGCAGTACAGCTGGCGGTTTCACTGATCCTGTATGGGATCCTGTATGATCTGGTATTTCAATACACACGTGTGGCTTGACCTCCTGAATTCTGAGGTCCAACATTTCAGTAAGAGATATTGGTGGTGAAGCTTTCCAACACATGTGCCTGATTTAGAATCTGACGCTATGGTTGCAACTGATTCTAAAATAATTACCACTAACTCACAGATAAGCAAACTGGTTACGATTAAGACTAGTTGGTGTACAGAGAGTGGCCAGTGCACAGAGTAGGGCATTTTGTGCTGGGCAGTGGTACTGAATATAACTATCAAGTAAGCACTGAATGACAGTGTGAAACGCGTCAGTTCTTTTTGTCCGTTCTGCTGTGGCATGTATTTTTTGATCCTATTTTACTATTAAAGGCAAATATTTTTCGGAGTGCAGCTGTCCAGAAGTTTCCTTTTATCCTCACTGCTCTACACATTGCCAGCGCCTGTGTGCTTCTGATTCAGAGAAGAGGTTCATTACCAACAGGATCTACCTAGAGCGGTGACTCCCTTTCCCTATCTGGTACTGAATATGACAGCTTCCGTCTCAGGCCTCTCTGGTTGCTATGAAGCAGGCAGTCAGTGGTGTCATAGTAACCAGTGACTTATCCCTTGCTCCATTTCCCTGGCTGACAGCTGGAAATGTTAGTTCACCTTTAATGAAATTTGCCAAAAAAGATCTATGCATTACAGCTTCTCCACTACAGTCCTCAGTAAGCAGTCTTCCATTTTGTAAAATAATGATCGTTTTTCAAGCTTGTCAGGATCTGAACCCAGGACCTCTGTCGTGTCTGTCAGGAACTGTTCTTACTGCACCACCTGAGATGCTGGACATCTCCCTGCCTGACCCCTTTGACAATCTTACTTTCTATTTTTTTTTTTCAGGTGAATTTTGAACTCCTTGCTCCTCTCATGAACTTCCTGATTTAAGCCATGTCTCTGCATTTCCTGTTTGCCAGATTGTTGTGCTCTTCTATAGCCAATATCCTGCTCCTTGTGCTCCTGTTGCCATCCAAATCTTTGCTACCACTCTTTACCAACCTTTGACGTGTTCCTCAACTACTCTCCCACGTGATCCCAACCTGCAACAACTTGTAACTGACCTTTGGCTTGTTTACCCACTAGGCTTCTGCTTCACCCCTACCTGCTACATCTTCTAATGGACTCTGGCTTGTTCATCTCCTGGTAAGATCCTGAGGACTGCAACCTAATACTAACACGCTGCTCCACCATCAGGAGCTCTGGTGAAGACCGGTTAGAGCTGATTTCATGCCTTGGGTGAGCCCTCGCCACCTACCAGGGGAACCTGCTTGTGTATTTATCCTTCTGGTCTCAATGTGAACCTTTCTACTGCTATAGCTACTGGCCTTGTTTTTTCCATTGGGCTCCCCTCCTCACCCTGCCTAAGATGCGCAGTCTCAGCACTTCACGAATAAGCACCTGGCTGTATTCCCTACTCACGCATGCGCAGTCCACTCTCTTTAAATCGCACAAAACACTGAGCTCAGCTGATGCTGTAGGAGAGAGTGGACTGCGCATGTGTGGGTAGGGAACGAAGCTCCACGCCAGGGTAGCCCAGGTACTGCATACAGATGCTCATACACATGAATAGCTCTGGCAACTTTGCAGATATTACTCTGCAATTTCTGTTGTGTCTGCAGAACAGGAATTGAAGGGAAGACTCCATAATGTAACATACACAGCAAATCTTTCTACTCTATTAAAAAAAAAAGAAATTTGGCTTTATATATACTTTAAGCTGCAAATCAATCATTACTGTTTTAGAATGTAAATGGATACGTGTGATGTTTCAAATATTGGATTGTAAATCACTTTTGGCAGGTAGAATGCAATGTTTGAATTTTGAGTTGGATCTTACAGAGCGGTGTACACTTCCATTTACTTTGGCTCTTGTCATGCTTTGCTTTGCTCTTATTTCTCCATATAAATAAATGCAAATGCACCATAAAACCATCCGAACTGATTTCAATCAGGGTCTGTCCCATATGTATAATAGCTCTAAGCGCTCATTCGTACCATAGCATGGTGATCTGCAATGCATACGTCTTCTGCATTGTGTATGACAGCCCATTCATTTTTACAACACATGAATAAATATGTCCTGCACAATTTTTCAAAATTCATTGCTCCACAATACACAGAAGATTTAAATATGTGCTCTAGCATGGTGCATCAAAGTGCACTGTAGATTTGTAAAGGAGTGCAATTAACATTAACTAGCAATGCACTGCAATACACAATAGGGCTGATTTACTAAAACTGAAGAGTGCAAAATCTGGTGCAGCTGTGCATGGTAGCCAATCAGCTTCTAACTTCCTCTTATTCAATTAAAGGAGTTGTAAAGGCAGGTTTTTTATCTTAGTGCATTCTATGCATTAAAGCGGAGGTCCGTCAATTTTTTTTTTTTAAAGTCAGCAGCTACAAATACTGCAGCTGCTGACTTTTAAAATAAGGACACTTAACTGTCCAGGGCGCCCGCGATGTCGGCACCCGAAGCCGGTCGATCCCTCGGCTGTCGGATGCTGCCGCCGCCATTTTCGGTAGGGGAATCATTGCGGCTTCACTTCCTTTATCCCTACTGCGCATGTGTGTTTCCCAGAAGACAGCGGGGGGGGGGGGGGGGGGGCGGGAAGGGGCGTAGATATCCGTGGGTGGCTCGGGTATCTATGCCCGGAAGTGGGAGCAAAATACCTGTATTACACAGGTATCTGCTCCTCCCTCCCCCCTGAAAGGTGCCAAATGTGACACCGGAGGGGGGGAGGGTTTCGAAAAGCGGAAGTTCCATTTTTGGGTGGAACTCCGCTTTAAGATAAAAAACCTTCTGTGTGTAGCAGCCCCCCCCCCAGCACCCACCAATTACCTACCTGAGCCCCTTCTCTCTCAAGCGAAGTTCACGATCCCCTCAGCCATCTAGGACACTCCTCCTGATTGGCTGAGACAGAGCAGCGGCGCCATTGGCTCCTGCGGCTGTCAAAGTCAGTCAGCCAATCAGGGAAGAGAAGGGGGAGCCAAGGCGGGGCTCCGTGTCTGAATAGATACACGGAGCTCTGACTTGGCTTGGGTGATCCCTGTAGCAAGCTGCTGGCTGAGGGGTCACTCAAAGGAGGGAGGGGCTAGGAGCAGCAAAGAGGGACCCGAGAAGAGGAGGATCCGGGCTGCTCTGTTCAAAACCAACTGCACAGAGGAGGTAAGTATAACATGTTTGTTATTTAAAAAAAACAAGCCTTTAGCCCTGGTTCACATTGGTACGATTTGACATGCGATTTGACATGTCAAATCTCATGTCAAATCGGCGGCATTTGCCGGCAATGGAACCGTCCTAATCGATGCGACGCTGCTTCTGCGGTGCTGCACCGATTTCAAAAAGTAGTTTCTGTACTACTTTTTGTGATTTCGGCCCACGATTTACATTGACATCTGTGCAGAAACCCGCACAGATGTCTCTGTAATCGCGGCCGAAATTGGGACTGCCAGCGGGAGTGAAATCGTGCAAGTTCAAATTTTTTACTGATTGCATTTTATGAGTTACAGAGGAGGTCTAGAGCTACAATTATTGCTCTCGCTCTAACGTTCGCGGCGACACCTCTCATGTGTGGTTTGAACACCGTTTTCATATGTGGGCGGGACTTACGTATGCGTTTGCTTCTGCATGCGAGCACACGGGGACAGGGGCACTTAAAAATTATTATTTTTGTTCATTTTTCCTTTTTTTTTTTGACACTTTAAAAAATGGTCAAAAATAAAATTTTGATCACTTTTATTCCTATTACAAGGAATGTAAACCCTTGTAATAGGAATATGACATGACAGGACCTCTTTACAGTGAGATATGGGGTCAATAAGACCCCACATCTCACTACGCGCCCGGCCTCCGACATTCATAGAGACTCCGGCGTCCATCTGGTTCGTCGGAAATCTCTGTGATTAACATCCGGGACCGGTGGATCCTGTCACTGACTCACCAATCGCACAGGTGAGTCGGGAGAAGCACCGGAGGGCGGCGGGAGGACGTCCCCTTCCGCTGACCGTAAGAACGATCAAGCAGCAGAACAGCCGCTATGATCATTCTTATGGTGCAGGGAATCGCCGGCTGAAACCGGCAATATCGGAATGATAGCTGTAGGCATCATTCAGATATACCCCCACAAAGCCCAGGACGTCATATGACGTACCCTGGGCGCCAAGTGGTTAAGCTTTTACAAAATACTGGAAGCTGATTGGTTTCTATACAGAGCTGCACCAGGTTTTGCACTCTCCAATTTTAGTAAATCAACTCTATAGAACATTGGCATGCATGATTGCAATGGTTGCTATAACATATGCCACAATGTGTGTTTTAACATACGTTTTGGTATGAACAAGGCCGTAGTCACCAAAAATATCTCAAATGTACGTGAAGCAATATATTTGTTGCACAGATCAATTTGTATTTCCCCTCCTTGAGCGGATGTGAATGAAGAATCAACGCTCCTGTCATGTTCCATTAACTGTACTTTATCGAATGATTCTGCTTTAAGCTAAACTTCTTCAAAAACATAAAAGGAGAAAAGCCTTTCCATCATTCTATTACTGAGCTCTCAGAGAATACAGAGCAGCACTCAGACAGCTCATTAGTATGACTCCCAATCAGGTGAAGCTCATGGTGCCAAACCGATTGAAGACCATATGAAATCATCACTTTCTCTGCTCTCTACAGAAATAAAGACATGCAATGAAAAATGTTGTATTGTGAGCAAAATGATGTCATGACGATCCTTTCATGGTGTTCTGTAAATCTAGAGCTGAGAAAACGTATGTGGCCTCAAACATCAACCAACCCCATGCATTAGAGCTGCACGATTCTGGCTAAAATGAGAATCACAATTTTTTTGCTTAGAAGATAGATCACGATTCTCTCACAATTCTTGTGGCGTAACATCATCTTTCACATTAAAACAAACAAAAAAAAAAATTGGGCTAACTTTACTGTTTCATTTTTTATTTTTTTTAAATTAATTGAAGTTTATTTTTTTCCAAAACATTGCATTTGAAAGACCGCTGGGCAAATACATTGTGACATAAAATATTGCAGCAATTGCCATTTTATTCCCTAGGGTCTCTGCTAAAATATATATAATGTTTGGGGGTTCCACGTAATTTTCTAGCAAAAAATATTGATTTTAACTTAAGAAACAAGTGTCAGAAAAAGATTTAGGCCCCTTTCACACATGCGGACCGTATGTCCGCTTCTTCATCCATCCGTTTACGGATGAAAAAGGGACATACATTGGTCCCTATGAGATCGCCGGTGTCAGCGGATGAACACTCGGCTGACACCCGATCTCATCCGTGTCCGCAATGCTCCGTTTTTCTGGAAAGAAAAATTCCTATTTTTCTATCCGTCTGCGGAGCGGATCGGATGAACACGGACAGACGGTCCGTGTTCATCCGATCCCCCCATAGGGGAGAGCGGAGATCTGTCAGGGCTCAGCGGGGATCAACGGAGCGATCCCCGCTGAGCAAGTGGAGGTTCACGGGGCGGATCTTTGGGGATCCGTCCCGTGTAAAGGGGCCTTAGACTTCAAGTGGTTAAACTTCCTGCATTTACACACAGAAGTTTGATCTGAGAAGGAAGTTAGTTACAATGTTTCATGTTGTTACAAACTTGGCAGACTGCCCGGATTTTCTCTTTACACACACAGAAGTTTATCTCTTTGATCTAAGAAGGAAGCGTTAGTTAGATGTTTCCTGTTAAAAACTTGGCAGACTTTTCTTTTGATTTTGTTAAATCTCTCTTCACTTGTTATATGAAAGAATCTGCAAACTCTGCATTGGAGATCGTCAGGGGGGTTGAATCGAGATCACTATTTTTTAACGATTAATTGTGCAGCTCTACCATGCAGGATTACATTTTTATATAGTTACATAGTTAGTCTGGTTGAAAAAAGACACAATTCCATCCAGTTAAACCAATAAAAGTGGGGAAAAATATCATACAATCCTATATACACATTCCTACACCCACAGATGATCCAGAGGAAGGCAAAAAACCCCAGCAGAGCATGATCCAATTAGCTCCAGCTGGGGAAAAAATTCCCTCCTGATCCCCCGAGAGGCAATCAGATTTTCCCCGGATCAACTTAGTACCCAGTTATATTATGTACATTTAGAAAAGAATCCAGGTTTTTTTTAAAGCAATCTACTGAGCTGGCCAGAACCACCTCTGCAGGGAGTCTATTCCACATTTTCACAGCTCTTACTGTGAAGAAACCTTTTTCTTATTTGGAGATTAAATCTCTTTTCCTCCAAACGTAAAGAGTGCCCCTCTGTGATGACCTTAGAGTGTTACAAAACCCAGGACCCTACATTCACTGGTCTCACACAGTACACAGAACATGGAAATGCAATTACTTTAGTGAATATAAATACCTTTTCTCATCAGCAGTATATAGCAGTCTTGTGATTTCTATCAGTTTCCAGCCAGCACTGGTTAAAGCTTGTAGGAGGAGTTTTCTGACTATGAGACTGCAAGACCCCTGACCCTCTGTCTGGACAGTGCCAATTGGCCTTGTGCTGATCACATGCACCCTCCAAAGAAAACAAAAAACCTCTCTAGCAATACACACCAAACTGAGCATGTGCAGCCTGACTCCATAGACTTTGTGTTATCAATAGGGTTGTCCCGATACCACTTTTTTAAGACCGAGTACAAGTACCGATACTTTTTTTCAAGTACTCGCCGATACCGATTACCGATACTTTTTTTTAATCTCATGTGACAGTGGCACATGTGTCAGTAGTTTTTTTTTTTTTTTACAATTTGTTTATTTTTATTTTTTTACAATTTGTTTTATTTATTTATTTTTTACAATGCTTTCTTTTTTTAATGGGGTGGGTGGGGTTGTGGACAGTGTCAGTGTGTGTTTTCTTTTCTTTTTTTATTATTTTTTACAATTAATTTCTATTTTATTATTTTTTTATCAGCCCTGTTGGGGGGCTTTGGTGAGATATCAGGGGTCTTAACAGACCTCTGACATCTCCCCTTTGAGACAGGGAAAGGGACTAGGGACACAGATTCCCCAGTCCCTTTCTCAGCAGCCTCAGCTGCGCTGAAAATGAATGGAGAGAAGACAGCGGCTTCTCTTCATTCATAAACTGAAACATTGTAAACACAGTTTACGATGTTTCAGTTATGTGAATGGACAGAGTCAGTGATCACTGACTCTGTACATTCCTACAAGTAAGGAGCCGGATTTACCCGCTCCCACCTCCGCTCTCCATCCTGACAGATCGAGGGGGTGGAGGAGGAGAACGGATGGGGATGGCAGCACGGAGGGGGACACGGATTGAGACGGCGGCACGGAGGGACACACGGAGGGGGACGGCGGCACGGAGGGACACACAGAGGGGGACGGCGGCACGGAGGGACACACCGAGGGGGACACGTAGGGGGACGGCAGCACGGAGGGGGACACGGAGGGGGACGGCAGCACGGAGGGGGACGGGGGACGGCAGCACGGAGGGGGACACGGAGGGGGACGGCGGCATGGAGGGGGACACGGAGGGGGACGGCGGCATGGAGGGGGACACGGAGGGGAGACAGCAGCAAAATGGAGGGGGCTGGAGGAGTATACGGGGACAATCAGCGGTGATTGTGTGTGGGGGAGCTACAAGCGCCGATCACCGCTGATTTTAAAGCAGCTGAAAGCCGCGCGGGGGGGGGGGGGGGGGGAGAGAGAAGCGGAGAAACTACTTTTAAATATATACAGCGGTGATCGGTGCTGGTAACTTCCCCCACCGCACTGATCACCGCTGATCACAAGTATCGGGTGAAGCATCGGGAGCATTTGCTCGAGTACAAGTACTCAGGCAAATGCTCGGTATCGGTACCGATACCGATACTAGTATCGGTATCGGGACAACCCTAGTTATCAGGAAAATATTTGGAGTCAGAGGACAAAGGGGAGAATCAGAGAAGACAGGATCAAACAGCCTTTTTGCACAATGCAGAGGATTAACCCCTTAGGTTCCACAGTGAGTATAACAGTGGTAATTTTAGCAGAAAATTTCAATTTCGTTTTAGTTTTAGGACTAAAATGGCATTTTAGTTTTAGTCCCATTTTAGCCTTCTGCAATTGTTTTAGTTTTAGTCGTATTTAGTCGAGTAAATCTCCAGGACATTTTAGTCGACTAAAACATTTTAGTCGACTAACTTAATAACATTTTAGTTGACTAAATACGACTAATTAATACTAAAACTAATTAATTTTAGTCGACTAAAACTCATTTTATTCATCTAAAATCGAATGGGTGTAGTTAAATTGTAATGCATTATTTAAGCATTTCTCTACAATTTCCAAACTCATTATATACTGATGGAGTGAAAAATCTTATATGTTAGTGTAGCGGGCATGCACTTTCCCTGTGTATTTAAACTGGCAGAGACACCAGTAATGTGCAGTTCCCTGCAGCTCAGCGGGTGGCGCTGTCGCCTTGGGCTGGGGTTGAACCATTGCTGTGTGCCGTACCCCTTTTTGTCCTCCCTCGGCAGTGGTATGGTGGGGCGGGGAACCCGCCGTGCCTGCTGGGAGAGGGTATAAAGGGGCGGCCATCTTGGTCACGGGGTCGAGTCCCAGGCACCTTCAGCCTGAAGGCGGTGGTTCGTGTCGGTCCTCTAGGCGGCCTAGGCCTGGAGGACGTTCGGAGGTCGTGTTCCATCCCAGGCACCTTTGGCCTGGGGGGAGGTACTCGGATGGAGGTCTGGAGCTCAGTGCCCACCACTGAGTTCCGTGAGGGGAGGAGATCCTAGGGAACCCCGGGAGTGGGTACCCGAATCCAGAGGTGTAATGGACCGGGAGGGGGTACTTGCTTGAAGACCTGGTGCAGCATATTGCCAGTGACGGGTGAGCCTCCACCGGAGACCGCCTGGAAGGATATTTCCCCTCGATTGGAGACCGCAACCCACTTTCAGGAAGGAAAAGTGGAGAGTTCATTGTGTCTGGGCCTACTCGTATCCACACCCCTCTGTCTGTTCTACTCGTTGAGGGAGTCCAACTGTCTGTGCATTACTCTGTTATCGGAAGAATAAAGGAGTGTTGGACTTTATTTGGTGTGGGGCTCATTTTCTGGCAGACATTGTTCAAGAAATCACCAGGAGGAGGCTCCAGATGCAGAACACCGACCCGAAGGTAAAAGAGGATTGTCTCTAACTGCACATACATCTGCAGGGGGACTTGGCGTGGTGACCCCGCACTCTCTCCTCAGAGGTACCCCTAGACCAGAGCCAGAAGAACTGATAGAGAGAGAGAGAGAGAGTGGAGGCCGCTACATTATTATTTATGGTATTGAGGTATGAACATGAACTACAGACCAGTGTTAATTTTGACATCAAATTTTAATTTAGTTTTAGTCTAATGCCGCGTACACACAATCGGAATTTCCGACAACAAATGTTCGATGTGAGCTTTTGGTCGGATATTCCAACCGTGTGTAGGCTCCATCGGACATTTGCTGTCGGAATTTCCGACAACAAATGTTTGAGAGCTGGTTCTCAATTTTTCCGACGGCAAAAGTTCTTATCGGAAATTCCGTTCGTGTGTAGCCATTTCTGACGCAAAGTGCTGCGCATGCTTGGAACCAATTCGACACATGCTCGGAATCATTGTACTTCATTTTTCTCGGCTCGTCGTAGTGTTGTACGTCTCCGCGTTCTTGACCATCGGAATTTCCGAGCAACAATTGTGCGAACATGTGTATCCAAGACAAGTTTGAGCGAAAATCAAATGGAAAAAAAAACACGGTTTTGTTGTCGGAAATTCCGATCGTGTGTACGTGCCATTAGTCTTTTGACTAAAATGGCATTTTAGTTTTAGTCGTATTTTAGTCATCTTAATTGGTTTAGTCGTATTTTAGTCAACTAAAATGGTATTAAGTTAGTCGACTAAAATGTTTTAGTCGGTTTTAGTCTACAAAATTAACACTGGAGTATAACAAGCATGCTTTACTGCATATACAGACTGATTTTACTGTTGTGGGTTTAGTAACACTTTAAAGTGAATAACGCAACACCAAGTTCACTGTATGGACCACTTATGTATTTATACATGGTGATCATATCTCCCCTTAATCTCCACTTCTCAAGGGAGAATAAATTCAGTTCCTCTAATCTTTCCTCATAGCTGAGCTATCATGTTGTAGTAAAGAATTATGGACGGTAGAGAGCAGAGGTAGAAAGCATTCAGTAATGTCTAAGAAACAATTTGAAATGGAATCTGCCACAAAGCATTGTACCCATGTAAGAAGCCCAAGGCTGTCCCATCTGCTGATTCCTGGGCACCCTACTATTTCCAAGGCAGTGATGGGCACTTGTGGTAAAGCTGAAGAGTTGCTGATTCCATGCCTTAGGCTACTTTCACACTGAGGCGCTGGATGCGCTGGCGGTATAGCGGCGCTATTTTTAGCATCGCTATACCGTTTTTTTTGCCGCGATTTGCGGGCGCTAGCGGGGGTATTTTAACCCCCGCTAGCGGCCGAAAAAGGGTTAAAAACGCCCGCAATAACGCCTCTTTGAGGCGTTTTGCGGGCGTATTAGAGGCGCTACCCCATTGATTTCAATGGGCAGGGGCGCTACAGGAGCGCTATTTTTAGCGCTCCTATTGCGCCTCAAAGATGCGGCTTGCAGGAGTTTTTTGAGCCTCCTGCAAGCGCAACGCTCCAGTGTGAAAGCCCTCGGGCTTTCACATTGGATAGTATTGAGAGGCTTTTTTGGGGCGCATTGCAGGCGCTATTTAGAGCGCAATAGCGCCTGCAAAGCGCCTCAGTGTGAAAGGGGCCTTAGTGTCTGCATGGGAGTAAGGGTCCTTTCACACTGCTCCGTTGGTGCATCTTTGCCGTGTTTGAAAAGCGCAATAAAGATGCAGCATGCAGGACTTTTAAAAACACAGTGCACCTGCAACATACTGGTGTGAAGAATTCCTTAGGATTTAACCAGTTCCCCCAGTTTGTCATTTCAGGTGGATGTCATATGGTGTCCTCCCAGAACAGGCTGCGCGATCTGTCACCAACTGACAGATCACTATACCTGGCTGCTGCAGGTACCATGTGATCGCTGTGACCAATCACAGCAGATCACATGACAATTGTAAACAATAGATTTTTTATTTTATTTTATTTTTTCATACTGTCACAAGTGTTCCTGATCACCTCCATACCAGTTATATGATGACGCTGTGGTGACGGTATGTAAAAAAAATAAAAAAAATTGACTTTTTTTTATTTATTAATCTCCCGTTTCCAAAAAATTGTGACAAAAAATTACAACTTCAAAATTTTTGGCATGCCTCTTACTAAGTACTTTGGACTGTCTACTTTCCAAAAAAGGAGTCATTTGGGGGGTATTTGTACTGTCCTGGTGTTTGAGCCTCAAGAAAACGGAAAATTGTATCATACTTACCAGTAATTTTCCTTTCCTGGTGCCTATCCATGGCAGCATACCTGTGATAGAGCTCCGCCTCGACTCCTCCTTCAGGACTAGTGAATAGCATAAATTAAAGGCATAGCCCCTCCCCCAACATTCTCTGTAATATAGAATACCGAGGGTGGGAGCGTATGCTGCCATGGATAGGCACCAGGAAAGGAAAATTACTGGTAAGTATGATACAATTTTCCGTTTTCCTGGTGCCTCCATGGCAGCATACCTGTGATAACTAACTAGCTGACATGGGTGGGATAATTGCTTAACAATAAATGTTTAATTATAAGAGGACATAGCAGCCTGAACTGCCCTCCTTCCAAACTCAACAGTCGTGAGCGCTCCTGGATCAATATGGTAGTGTCCGAGGAACGTATGGTGAGAAGACCAGGTGGCGGCCCCGCACACTGTCTCCAACGAAACATTAGCCCTTGCTGCCCAGGAAGCTGAGACTGCCCTTGTAGAATGAGCATTCACTCGGGATGGAGGCTCCATATTCTTCACCCTGTAGGCCTTCTGGATTAACTTTACAACCCATGATGCCAGAGTTCTGATGGAAGCTTCTTTGCCCCTGTATTTACCGAACGGTACGATGAAAAGTCTCTCAGAATTTATGAAGGGGCCGGTAGCTTCTAGGTAGGCCCTGAGCACTCTGGATACATCCAGTTCGTGACAAGACTCTGAATCCATGTCTGTAAACACTGGTAGTGCCCAGGGTTCCAACAGGTGGCTTGGAGTAGCAACCTTTGGTGTGAACCCCCGAAGGGGACGAAGTTCCACTCTGTGAAGAAGGAGATGTGGTCGTCACCTATCCCTAAAGAGTGAAGTTCCGAGATTCTTCTGCCAGATGTAATGGCTAGCAGGAAAGACGCCTTTAGTGTCAGGTTCCATATTGTTACTTGTTCCACTGGAGCAAAGGGATGGTCAGATAGAACTTCCAGGACTAGGGACAGATCCCACTTAGGAAATGATCGTCTGACAGGAGGGCGAATCTTCAATATACCTCTGAGGAAAGTGACTACTGAAGGATCCTCCGCCCATCTCTTATTTGTTGCAGCAGAGATTACTGCTACCTGCACTTTGAGAGAGCTCAGACCAAGTCCCAGATCAAGTCCTGTCTGAAGGAATCCTAGAACATGAGATGTAGAAGGAAGGATTGGATGAAATCCATTTTCGGAAACAAACGACAAGAACTTGTCCCATATTCTTGAATATATGGCATTAGTTGCTGGCTTCCTAGCTTTTAGAAGGGTTGATATGACTCCTGGAGAACACCCTAGGGACTCGAACCTTCGCCTCTCAACCTCCAGATTCGAAGATTCAACTTCTGAGGGTTTGGATGAACTAGACTGCTCTGCGATCAGAAGTTGAGGGAAAGGAGGGATCTTGATTGGAGAGCCCACACTGAGGCACAATACGGAAGTACTGCCACCACCTGGACTGGCTCCCTGAGGAGCCTCAGGAGGAATTTGAATATTAATGGCCTGGGAGGAAAGGCATATGCCGTGGTGAACCTCCAGGGACATGACAGGGCATCCACTGCCTCGACTTGTGGATGCGGCAGCCGAGAGAAGAACCTGTCCAGCTTGGCGTTCTTCGGGGAGGTGAACAGATCTACCTGAGGGGGATCCCATATGTTGGCAATCTGAAGGAAGACATGGGGGTGGAGAGCCCACTCATTGTCCAGGAAGTTTCTGGATAAAGTGTCTTCTTCCGTGTTCAACCTGCCTGGCAGATACATCGCTCTGAGGTCCAGGAGGTTCTGCTCCGCCCAGAGCATGATCGGCTCTACCTCCTTGAGGAGTGACCTGCTGCGAGTGCCTCCCTGCTTCTGCAGATAAGCGACAGCTGCTCTGTTGTCTAGGCGTAGGAGTATTCTTTGGCCTCTGATGTGGGGTGCCAAAGAGGTCAGTGCCAAGAAGGCTGCCCTCATCTCCAAGATGTTGGATACCACTCCCTGGGTGGTGCATGCCCATCTCCCCTGTATTCTGGTTTGCCCGCAATGGGCTCCCCAGCCCTGTCTGCTTGCATCGGACGTAATTGTGATCCAAGGAAGGGAGCCCAGGTGATGAGGCTTGGAGAGGTTTTCCGGAACTGTCCACCAGTGAAGGCTCCTGCGTATTTTTCCCATCAGCAGGATCGTCTGAGATAGTCGTTGTTTCTTCCACTGTGCCAAGAAACCAGTCTGGAAATACCTCAAGTGCCAATGTGCCCAAGGAACCATGGGTATACAGGAAGACATTGTGCCAATGAAGCTCAGGCATTGTGAAGCCGTCAGATACGGGCTCTGGATGACTTTGATCATTCTCTGGATGACAATCCTTGCCTTCGGCAGTGGTAATGACACTGTCCCCTCCTGAGTATCGAACATTGTGCATAGATTATCTGCTGTGTTGGCATTAGTTGACTCTTGTCGGAATTCACCAGCCACCCTAGCTCTTTTAGGGACTGTAGAAGAATGTCCCGGTGACATACCAACTGATCCGGATTGCTTGCTAGGAGTAGGATGTCGTCCAAGTAGTGGTATATCCTCAAGCCCCTCTCCCGCAGGGGAACTAAAGCAGATATTAGTATCTTGGTGAACACCCTGGGAGAGGTGCACAGACCGAAAGGCAGGGCTTGAAACTGTAGGTGGGTCCGTCCCACTGCAAATCTCAGGTATTTTTGAAATGCAGGTAGAATTGGAACATGTAGGTACGCATCCTGCAGATCGACCAAAATCATCCAATCTGATGGCTGGACTGCCTGAATAATCGTCTGCAGGGACTCCATTTTGAAGCTTTCGGGGCGGATATACCGTTGAGCCTCTTTAGGTCTATCACAGGCCTCCACCCCCCTGTCCTCTTTGGGACCAGAAATAGGGTGGAGTATAAGCCTGCGAAGCGCTCTGCCAAGGGAGCCGGAACAGCCGCCCCCTGAAGCTGGAGTGACGTTAGGAAGTTTTTCAGAGCTTGAGCCTTCAGTGGAGAGGATGGAATCTCTGTTCCTTTGAAAGAGTTCCGAGGTGGAGGGTGAGAAAAATTCCAAAAGTGCCCCCATTGAATTGTTGACAGAACCCAGGGGTTGTGGCAGCAGGTGGCCCAGACTGGGGTAAAAAAAAAAAACTTTAGTCTGGCTCCCACCGGGAGTGCCTGGGTTCCTCTGGCGTCAAAAAGACTGCTTCTGCTCCTGTGGAGCCGGAAGGGCTTTCATCTTCCTGTTCAAAAAGGATCCCCGAGTACCTTTCCAAGGTCTTTTGTTGTCTCTGGGCTGTCTTGACTGCCTAAAATCCCTTGGGTTTGACTGGCGGAACCTAGAGGAACCACCTCTGAATCTTCGCCTACTTCTGTCCTGTGGAAGCATACCAGACTTCCCTCCTGACAGCCTGGAGATAGCTTTATCCATTTTGTCTCCGAATAGTGCTTTCCCATCAAACGGGATTTTGCACCCATTTTGTTTGGAGGATAAGTCAGCCATCCAGG
Organism: Rana muscosa; assembly: GCA_029206835.1. Lineage (NCBI taxonomy): Eukaryota > Metazoa > Chordata > Amphibia > Anura > Ranidae > Rana > Rana muscosa. The sequence goes on from CM055116.1 coordinate 110,330,400, forward strand.
GTTTCAGCCACAAGGCCCTCTTCGCCATCACTGAATGCAACATGGATCTTGCCGAGCACCTGATCGTGTCAATGGCCGCTACGCAGACAAAGTCTGCCGACAATCTAAGCTCTAAGGCCTTAATTATATCCTCCATGGGGACATCCTGATGCAAAGCCATCTCAATATTATCTGTCCAAGATCTTATGGCATTTGATACTGACGTGAGGGAAATAGCTGGCTTACATGCTGCTTCCGCGGCTAAGTAGCACCTCTTCAGCTCCAGGTCGATTCGCCTGTCTAGAGGGTCTTTGAAGGAAGTGGTATCCTCCATTGGTAGAGTAAGTTTTTTTGCGAGTCGCACCACGGACGCGTCTACCACTGGCATGGAGTTTGGTGACTGCGTTCCCGACTCTGGTAAGGGGTATATAGTTTATTGAACCGACCCCAAAATTATTATTTTTTTTATCAGTCTTTGACCATTCCTTCTGAATGACTTGACTAATCTTGCCCATCAACGGGAAAAGAACCTGCTTCCTTTTGAGGAATGGGAAGTAGCTTGTAGACTCTTGGGGAGGCTATTCTGCGTCTTTCCAGGCGATTGCAGTTTTGACTGCCTGGATGAATGGCTTTACCAAGGAGAGACTGAAGCCAGAAGGTTCTGACTCTTCTCAAGAGTCCCCTGAAGAGTCTTCAGGTGGTGAATCTCTAGCTGGTCGGCCTGACGGCAGCAGAGGTGTACTGACTGCTGACGGACCAGGGAGATTAGGTTCTATATCCTGAACCTGGGATATCTGCTGAAGTGGTTGAGCGGGGACCGAAGCCAAAAGCTCAGAGAAGGAGTCCTTCATTGTTCGCTTGAGCAGATCTACAGCGTGCTGATTTTCTAGCTCGCGGTTGGACGCATAGTCCGTAAAACAGTCCTTACAGACCACTCTGTCTGGTAGCGGTGTAGCCCCACATATCCAGCATCTCTTCTTCCTATAGGTCCTAGGAGAGGGGGGTCGATCACGTCCTCTGGATCTTGACCTCTCTGATCTATGACGTGAAGAATGGGACCTACGCCCTGATGAGCGGGACCCCTTGGAGTGGGTGGGGCTACGGTGTAAGGAACTCACGCTAGACCAGTGAGCGCACTTTTTTTTTTTTTTAATACTCACGTATAGTTGGTCACATACCTAATAGAAGTGTGAGGATCTTTGCTGCGAGATGAATGACTCATTGCGGAGTTGGGCACAAGGATCAGCTCCAGAAATATAGTAAGAAAGGGAAAAGAATCAGGAGTTTTTGGCGTCACTTTTTTTTTTTTTTTTTAAATAAACATTTTTATATCGTCATCTGTTTTTATTTTTTTATTTTATTTTTTAAACAAACATTTTTATATTGTTATCTTTCTTTTTTTTTTAACATAAACATTTCTGATCGGCAACATTTTTTTTTTTGAGAAAATAAAAAGTACCTACCACAAAGCAGCATCAGAGAGACCTAGCAGGGCACAGCTGAGGAGACTGACAGCCATCCCTGAATCTGAACCTAATTAGGCTCAAGGTGCGTGGGCTAATCCCATAAACCACCATTTGGAATTGATTGAAAAAAAGGGCAAATCTAGCCTTCTTTCCAGAATCCAAAATGGCCGCCACTGAACCAAGCGTCTGTGCATGCGCAATCGCAGAAGATCCAGCGTCGCCCAGTACAGAGAGCCGAGAAACTACGGCTCTGTATCACTCCCGAATCGCTCATGCGCAGACGGCGGCGAGGACGCTGCGCCGTGACACTCTCCTACCTGGCGGGACGTACAGAGCACCTGTAGCCCCCCCAAACCCGGAAAAAAGCACCACAATGTTGTTGCACAGAGAGACACCTGCCCTATCCAGTTGCACAGTTTTAAAGGAACAAAAAAGTAAGATAACAATCATTTGAAGGAGCCTAACAAGCAAAGGAAAGGGGAGGGGGAGGGGAAGAGAGGAAAAGAAAGGGGAAAAACACAAATGCCTGGAATAAAAAATGGAAACCACCAGCCTGGGAAGATGGAGCTGATCCTTTTGCGACTTCCACTGCATTCATCATGGATGTGATAGCAGACTGCGTTCCTGTGAGGAAACTCTGCGAAATGACCCCAACAGATCCACAGAGGGGTTCCCAGTCTTATCAGCGCTGTGAGCGGCCCAAGAACAGGGACTGCGCACGGGAAAGGCTAAACCCGGCGGACGCTGCCGACTGCAGAGGTATGGACATACTGCTACTCTTCACCAGCACAAGAAGGTATGAGGAAAAAAAGGAGAATGTTGGGGGAGGGGCTATGCCTTTAATTTATGCTATTCACTAGTCCTGAAGGAGGAGTCGAGGCGGAGCTCTATCACAGGTATGCTGCCATGGAGGCACCAGGAAATTAGATTGTCCATCAGTACATCAGGATTAATCAATTTTAAGATATATTACCATATTATAGTTTATAGACTCTATAATTTTCATGCGGACTAAATAATAAACGCTGACTTTGGCTTATTTTCACCAAAGAAATGTAGCAGAATGCAGTTTGGCCCAAATTTAAAAAGAAAGATTATTTATTTGCAAAATGTTATAACAGAAACAAAGAAAAACATTATTTTTTTTGTATTTTTTTTTTCATTTATTTGCCAAAAAATAAAAAACTCAATGGTGATTAAATACCACCAAAAGAAAGCTCTATATGTGAGAAAATAAAATGATAAACATTTCATAGGAGTACAGTGTTGCATGACCACGCAATCGTCATTCAAAATGAGACAGCGCTGAAAGCTGAACATTGGCCTGGGCAGCAGGGGGGGGGTGAAAGTGGCCGGTATTGAAGTGGTTAAAGGGATATTTTTTTCTTCTGCTTTTTTATGCACCAAAATTGCCTCAAAAACAGCCCTAAGAGTATTGAGCCAGGATATATGGTATTGCATTGAATATAAAGGTGCTGCGTTTATTATAACGAAACCTAATACCAATAATATAAAAGAAAATATCAATATTGTGAAATGAACGTGAACAGCTCTGTGTGTCACTGACAGATAATAATAAATAAACAATATAATAATGTGATCAAAAAATACAAATACAAAAAACTATAAATATTATCAAATAAATGTGTCAATGTTGCAAAACAAATATCAATGGTCATTGACCACAACAGTTGAGAACTAAAACAGTTGAATGCATACAAATGTGCTCAAAGTCCATGCAAAAGATGTGTTCAAAGTCTGTAGAAACACAAGTAAAACACAAACCAGTGTTGAAAATGCAAAAGCGTGCTGTGAAAAAGTACAGTGAATCCTCCACCAGGTCCCCCAATGGTGAACTGAGTACCTCACTACAAAGGTGAACTGAGTACCTCACTACAAAGGTGAACTGAGTACCTCACTACAAAGGTGAACTGAGTACCTCACTACAAAGGTGAACTGAGTACCTCACTACAAAGGTGAACTGAGTACCTCACTACAAAGGTGAACTGAGTACCTCACTACAAAGGTGAACTGAGTACCTCACTACAAAGGTGAACTGAGTACCTCACTACAAAGGTGAACTGAGTACCTCACTACAAAGGTGAACTGAGTACCTCACTACAAAGGTGAACTGAGTCCCTCACTACAAAGGTGAACTGAGTACCTCACTACAATGGTGAACTGAGTCCCTCACTACAAAGGTGAACTGAGTCCCTCACTACAATGGTGAACTGAGTACCTCACTACAAAGGTGAACTGAGTACCTCACTACAAAGGTGAACTGAGTACCTCACTACAAAGGTGAACTGAGTACCTCACTACAAAGGTGAACTGAGTACCTCACTACAAAGGTGAACTGAGTACCTCACTACAAAGGTGAACTGAGTCCCTCACTACAAAGGTGAACTGAGTACCTCACTACAATGGTGAACTGAGTACCTCACTACAAAGGTGAACTGAGTCCCTCGCTACAAAGGTGAACTGAGTCCCTCACTACAAAGGTGAACTGAGTCCCTCACTACAAAGGTGAACTGGGTCCCTCACTACAAAGGTGAACTGAGTACCTCACTACAAAGGTGAACTGAGTCCCTCACTACAATGGTGAACTGAGTACCTCACTACAATGGTGAACTGAGTCCCTCACTACAAAGGTGAACTGAGTACCTCACTACAAAGGTGAACTGAGTCCCTCACTACAAAGGTGAACTGAGTACCTCACTACAAAGGTGAACTGAGTACCTCACTACAAAGGTGAACTGAGTACCTCACTACAATGGTGAACTGAGTCCCTCACTACAAAGGTGAACTGAGTACCTCACTACAAAGGTGAACTGAGTCCCTCACTACAAAGGTGAACTGAGTCCCTCACTACAAAGGTGAACTGAGTACCTCACTACAATGGTGAACTGAGTCCCTCACTACAAAGGTGAACTGAGTCCCTCACTACAAAGGTGAACTGAGTACCTCACTACAAAGGTGAACTGAGTACCTCACTACAAAGGTGAACTGAGTACCTCACTACAATGGTGAACTGAGTACCTCACTACAAAGGTGAACTGAGTACCTCACTACAAAGGTGAACTGAGTCCCTCACTACAAAGGTGAACTGAGTACCTCACTACAAAGGTGAACTGAGTCCCTCACTACAATGGTGAACTGAGTACCTCACTACAAAGGTGAACTGAGTCCCTCACTACAAAGGTGAACTGAGTCCCTCACTACAAAGGTGAACTGAGTACCTCACTACAATGGTGAACTGAGTCCCTCACTACAAAGGTGAACTGAGTCCCTCACTACAATGGTGAACTGAGTACCTCACTACAAAGGTGAACTGAGTACCTCACTACAATGGTGAACTGAGTACCTCACTACAAAGGTGAACTGAGTACCTCACTACAAAGGTGAACTGAGTACCTCACTACAATGGTGAACTGAGTACCTCACTACAAAGGTGAACTGAGTACCTCACTACAATGGTGAACTGAGTACCTCACTACAAAGGTGAACTGAGTACCTCACTACAATGGTGAACTGAGTACCTCACTACAATGGTGAACTGAGTACCTCACTACAAAGGTGAACTGAGTACCTCACTACAAAGGTGAACTGAGTACCTCACTACAAAGGTGAACTGAGTACCTCACTACAAAGGTGAACTGAGTACCTCACTACAATGGTGAACTGAGTCCCTCACTACAAAGGTGAACTGAGTACCTCACTACAAAGGTGAACTGAGTACCTCACTACAAAGGTGAACTGAGTACCTCACTACAAAGGTGAACTGAGTACCTCACTACAATGGTGAACTGAGTACCTCACTACAAAGGTGAACTGAGTACCTCACTACAAAGGTGAACTGAGTACCTCACTACAAAGGTGAACTGAGTACCTCACTACAAAGGTGAACTGAGTACCTCACTACAAAGGTGAACTGAGTACCTCACTACAAAGGTGAACTGAGTCCCTCACTACAAAGGTGAACTGAGTCCCTCACTACAAAGGTGAACTGAGTCCCTCACTACAAAGGTGAACTGAGTACCTCACTACAATGGTGAACTGAGTCCCTCACTACAAAGGTGAACTGAGTCCCTCACTACAATGGTGAACTGAGTACCTCACTACAAAGGTGAACTGAGTACCTCACTACAAAGGTGAACTGAGTACCTCACTACAAAGGTGAACTGAGTACCTCACTACAAAGGTGAACTGAGTACCTCACTACAAAGGTGAACTGAGTACCTCACTACAAAGGTGAACTGAGTCCCTCGCTACAAAGGTGAACTGAGTCCCTCACTACAAAGGTGAACTGAGTCCCTCACTACAAAGGTGAACTGGGTCCCTCACTACAAAGGTGAACTGAGTACCTCACTACAAAGGTGAACTGAGTCCCTCACTACAATGGTGAACTGAGTACCTCACTACAATGGTGAACTGAGTCCCTCACTACAAAGGTGAACTGAGTACCTCACTACAAAGGTGAACTGAGTCCCTCACTACAAAGGTGAACTGAGTACCTCACTACAAAGGTGAACTGAGTACCTCACTACAAAGGTGAACTGAGTACCTCACTACAAAGGTGAACTGAGTACCTCACTACAAAGGTGAACTGAGTCCCTCACTACAAAGGTGAACTGAGTCCCTCACTACAAAGGTGAACTGAGTACCTCACTACAATGGTGAACTGAGTCCCTCACTACAAAGGTGAACTGAGTCCCTCACTACAATGGTGAACTGAGTACCTCACTACAAAGGTGAACTGAGTACCTCACTACAAAGGTGAACTGAGTACCTCACTACAATGGTGAACTGAGTACCTCACTACAAAGGTGAACTGAGTACCTCACTACAAAGGTGAACTGAGTCCCTCACTACAAAGGTGAACTGAGTACCTCACTACAAAGGTGAACTGAGTCCCTCACTACAATGGTGAACTGAGTCCCTCACTACAATGGTGAACTGAGTACCTCACTACAAAGGTGAACTGAGTACCTCACTACAAAGGTGAACTGAGTCCCTCACTACAAAGGTGAACTGAGTCCCTCACTACAAAGGTGAACTGAGTACCTCACTACAATGGTGAACTGAGTCCCTCACTACAAAGGTGAACTGAGTCCCTCACTACAATGGTGAACTGAGTACCTCACTACAAAGGTGAACTGAGTACCTCACTACAATGGTGAACTGAGTACCTCACTACAAAGGTGAACTGAGTACCTCACTACAAAGGTGAACTGAGTACCTCACTACAATGGTGAACTGAGTACCTCACTACAAAGGTGAACTGAGTACCTCACTACAATGGTGAACTGAGTACCTCACTACAAAGGTGAACTGAGTACCTCACTACAATGGTGAACTGAGTACCTCACTACAAAGGTGAACTGAGTACCTCACTACAAAGGTGAACTGAGTACCTCACTACAATGGTGAACTGAGTACCTCACTACAAAGGTGAACTGAGTACCTCACTACAAAGGTGAACTGAGTACCTCACTACAATGGTGAACTGAGTCCCTCACTACAAAGGTGAACTGAGTACCTCACTACAAAGGTGAACTGAGTACCTCACTACAAAGGTGAACTGAGTACCTCACTACAATGGTGAACTGAGTACCTCACTACAAAGGTGAACTGAGTACCTCACTACAAAGGTGAACTGAGTACCTCACTACAAAGGTGAACTGAGTACCTCACTACAAAGGTGAACTGAGTACCTCACTACAAAGGTGAACTGAGTACCTCACTACAAAGGTGAACTGAGTACCTCACTACAAAGGTGAACTGAGTCCCTCACTACAAAGGTGAACTGAGTACCTCACTACAAAGGTGAACTGAGTCCCTCACTACAAAGGTGAACTGAGTCCCTCACTACAAAGGTGAACTGAGTCCCTCACTACAAAGGTGAACTGAGTACCTCACTACAAAGGTGAACTGAGTCCCTCACTACAATGGTGAACTGAGTCCCTCACTACAATGGTGAACTGAGTCCCTCACTACAAAGGTGAACTGAGTACCTCACTACAAAGGTGAACTGAGTCCCTCACTACAAAGGTGAACTGAGTACCTCACTACAAAGGTGAACTGAGTACCTCACTACAAAGGTGAACTGAGTACCTCACTACAAAGGTGAACTGAGTCCCTCACTACAAAGGTGAACTGAGTCCCTCACTACAAAGGTGAACTGAGTCCCTCACTACAAAGGTGAACTGAGTACCTCACTACAATGGTGAACTGAGTCCCTCACTACAAAGGTGAACTGAGTCCCTCACTACAATGGTGAACTGAGTACCTCACTACAAAGGTGAACTGAGTACCTCACTACAAAGGTGAACTGAGTACCTCACTACAATGGTGAACTGAGTACCTCACTACAAAGGTGAACTGAGTACCTCACTACAAAGGTGAACTGAGTACCTCACTACAATGGTGAACTGAGTCCCTCACTACAAAGGTGAACTGAGTACCTCACTACAAAGGTGAACTGAGTCCCTCACTACAAAGGTGAACTGAGTACCTCACTACAATGGTGAACTGAGTACCTCACTACAAAGGTGAACTGAGTCCCTCACTACAAAGGTGAACTGAGTACCTCACTACAAAGGTGAACTGAGTACCTCACTACAAAGGTGAACTGAGTCCCTCACTACAATGGTGAACTGAGTCCCTCACTACAATGGTGAACTGAGTACCTCACTACAAAGGTGAACTGAGTACCTCACTACAAAGGTGAACTGAGTCCCTCACTACAAAGGTGAACTGAGTCCCTCACTACAAAGGTGAACTGAGTACCTCACTACAATGGTGAACTGAGTCCCTCACTACAAAGGTGAACTGAGTCCCTCACTACAATGGTGAACTGAGTACCTCACTACAAAGGTGAACTGAGTACCTCACTACAATGGTGAACTGAGTACCTCACTACAAAGGTGAACTGAGTACCTCACTACAAAGGTGAACTGAGTACCTCACTACAATGGTGAACTGAGTACCTCACTACAAAGGTGAACTGAGTACCTCACTACAATGGTGAACTGAGTACCTCACTACAAAGGTGAACTGAGTACCTCACTACAATGGTGAACTGAGTACCTCACTACAAAGGTGAACTGAGTACCTCACTACAAAGGTGAACTGAGTACCTCACTACAATGGTGAACTGAGTACCTCACTACAAAGGTGAACTGAGTACCTCACTACAAAGGTGAACTGAGTACCTCACTACAATGGTGAACTGAGTCCCTCACTACAAAGGTGAACTGAGTACCTCACTACAAAGGTGAACTGAGTACCTCACTACAAAGGTGAACTGAGTACCTCACTACAATGGTGAACTGAGTACCTCACTACAAAGGTGAACTGAGTACCTCACTACAAAGGTGAACTGAGTACCTCACTACAAAGGTGAACTGAGTCCCTCACTACAATGGTGAACTGAGTACCTCACTACAAAGGTGAACTGAGTACCTCACTACAAAGGTGAACTGAGTACCTCACTACAATGGTGAACTGAGTCCCTCACTACAAAGGTGAACTGAGTCCCTCACTACAATGGTGAACTGAGTACCTCACTACAAAGGTGAACTGAGTACCTCACTACAAAGGTGAACTGAGTACCTCACTACAAAGGTGAACTGAGTACCTCACTACAAAGGTGAACTGAGTACCTCACTACAAAGGTGAACTGAGTACCTCACTACAAAGGTGAACTGAGTCCCTCACTACAATGGTGAACTGAGTACCTCACTACAAAGGTGAACTGAGTACCTCACTACAATGGTGAACTGAGTACCTCACTACAAAGGTGAACTGAGTACCTCACTACAAAGGTGAACTGAGTACCTCACTACAAAGGTGAACTGAGTCCCTCACTACAAAGGTGAACTGAGTCCCTCACTACAAAGGTGAAATGAGTCCCTGACTACAAAGGTGAACCAGATGGATCCAATCGATGGAGGAAAGGTGCACAATTAGGATGTCAATCCCCAATGATTATCCATATCTTGAGCTTTAATAAAACAAAGGACAATCCATAGTGCTCTCTGACAAACTGATTTTATTTAAAAAAAAAATGCATATGCACTCACATGGATATTTAAAAATAAGCGCTTCAAAAGCTACTGCTGTGCTCACATGCCTTCCCACTGCAGCCACTAAAAGACCAAACAACACTCAGAGATGTATCATGCAGTCTGTAACGTCTGTCACTCACGCTCCCAAATCAGTAGGCTCCGCCCTACACATTACGTCAGATTGGCATCATCAGGGGCATGACGCCATTCTGACCAAACATGTAGGGTGCTGCATTCTGGACACAGGAGGTCGGCCACCTAGCACAAGCACTATTCAGAGAATGCTTTATATTTTCAGAAAAAATGCTAAATCTTTTGATTGGATGAGGTGCAGGGGCGGGTCAGTGACCGCACACATGCAGGCAGTTTCGGGATCAGCCCCTTACTCCAGACTGTGATTAGCTGAATCTCACGGACTCACTGATCACAGAGCATGCCACATGCGCCCCGCGCTATAGCTGAAAGAGGGCTTCAGCGCAAGCCTAAATTCCTGGGAGGGCGTCCCTGTACGTCCTCCCGGCAATTTAGGCCCGCGTTAAAGCTGTCTTTCAACTATAGCGTGGGCAGCAAGAGGTTAAAAACTGTCCACACTAAGCAGGAGAACACACCCTGGTCAGTTTTCCAGCTATGCTGGGAACTCAGTGTGCTCTCCTCCAACGATTAAACTTGTCCTGAGCCCCCCCCCCCTTTTTCTCATGCAGCAAATTACTGGGAAGATCAGTGTACTGCTGTTCTCCTCTAAATGAGTTGTTTTACAAGGTGAGGGTTTACAATCACTTTAGGTATGCCTGTGTGAATAAGGCCTTACAAAAGTTCTGGTTTGATATGCCTAGCAGTGAACAAACAACAAAATGTGAAGAAAAAAATCACTGCTTTACTCTGTAGAGAATATAAAACCAGGTAAGCAGCAGCCACATTTGAGCTTCATAACCCCAGATAGCTGAACCCTCTGCACTCTTGTAGTACCCCCTTTGTTTCCTTAGAGGACAAGCCTGCCCTGTAATATCATGTCGCTCAACAGCTGTTTTGCATTGTATCTCAAGATAATCCAACCTTCTAATATAACTACATGAATTAAAATAACCAAAGCAACCAAAGATAGAAAAATATAACAACCTAACAAACATTGCTTGATATGTACCTTTAACCTCCCTGCTGGTAATCCCAAGTGTGGCTCTGGGTTAAATTTCAGTACCATTAGAGGTACCCCCCGAGCCACACTCGGGATTGCATTGCAGAATCCTGGACCAGGTTATTTCCTTTTCAAAAGGATCCTGCAATGTCCCCCCGCTGTGTCTGCAAGCTGTGTCCTCCGCCCGATGCCTGTGTGTGCCAGGCTCCGTTCCCTGCGAGCGTCATGACGCACGGCGGCAAATTCAAAAAGTACAAAATACATAACACATACAGTAATGTAATCTTACAGATTACATTACTGTATCAAATCATTTCACATCTATTTTGTCCCTAATGCTTTGTCCAGTGCCCTGCCTGCAGTTTTATATTATATATACTGTTCTTTCTGCCTGGAAACTGGAGATTGTCCATAGCAACCAAAAAGTGTCCCTTTATGTTAAAAGTGGTTTTAGACCAGCTAAAAAACAGCGATAATAAATTAGAATCACTTGCAGAATTGAGTGATAGCAATTTGTGGAGAAATTAATTTTATTATTATTATGTTATTATTTTTATAATTATTTATAGTTATTTATTATATTATAATTTAAGATTTTGTGTTTCAAACTTTATCATACCCGGGATGTCTACTAGACTCTTGTTTGGACAGATTTAAGTGTGTTTTATTACTAAGGTCCCTTTCACACTGGGGCAGGGGCAGGGTCGGCGGTAAAGCTTTACCGTCAATTTAGCGGCGCTATTCGGATGCTAGCGGAGTAGTTTTACCCCCCGCTAGCGGCCGAGAAAGGGTTAAAAAACACCACAAAGCACCTCTGCAGAGGCTCTTTGCCGGCAGTATAGCCGCGGTACCCATTGATTTCAATGGGCAGGAAGCTCGGAGCGGTGGAGGAGCGGTATACACACCGCTCCTTCACCGCTCCAAAGATGCTGCTAGCAGGACTTTTTTTTACCATCCTGCTAGCGCTCCGCTCCAGTGTAAGAGCCCTCGGGGAGAGACAGCAGTGGCTGTTTCAGGGCGGTTTGCAGGAGCTATTTTTAGCGTTATAGCGCCTGCAAACCGCCCCAGTGTGAAAGGGGTCTAAGAATTACAGGCCTAAAATATAAAACGCCATATTTCTATGCAAAACAATTGTATCGCTCTGAGACGAAAAGATCATTTCATACCGCCAGGGAGGTTAATACATGAGTTTCAAAAGAAGATACAAAAAAAATCTATTTTTTCATGCCATATATGTGTTTTTGCTGAGTCCGCAAGTGCCAACATACATAGAAGAATTCTAATCCCCATGTACCTTTGATCCATTTTACGGCACTTACACTGTAAGCTGGAGACAATAAATATAAATTCATAGTACTAGTCATGCTGCAGTATATCACGGACTGTTAAAACAAGAGATGGTTGAGTTGATGGTCCTTGTTATATACCAAATAAAGCTAATGATTCAAACAAACATTGGCCAGTGTATTTATATTTTCGAGGGGTTGTGGGAAACACAAAGAAAACAAAGTCTGTGGATTCTTGTGCCCCATGTTGGCATCACACCTGAGGTCTTGTTCAAACCATTTCCTAACACACTAAAATGCATGGACAAGAGAAGACTACATTGCTTCTAATAGAGGCTGCTCACACTTAGGGTTGAAGTGTGTTGGGAAGAAGCCCACATGCTGCATTTTTTGGTGCTTCTGTCTCCCGGGGGTTTGATTACATACACTCGTTGGCAATACTTTGCTGGCTTAGTCATTTCACCAGACGGGCTCCTCTCTTGATACTTGCCCCCCGTCAAACAGGTTCCATTTATCATTTGGAGATCTTTTTTGCTTGTATTATTTGGTGTTCCCTTTACTGGACCCTCCAGATATAGGGGACTGTCTATTCCACAATATACTCTCCCCTGATCTATTTGCAGATCACTTTCAATATTACCCTCTTGGAACCTTTTCTGCCTTTATACTTTCTCCGATATTCGGATGGGCGTTCACCTGTGCCAGGTTCTGCTCTCCTAAGATAGTGAGATTTGTTCCTTGTTTTTGTACTCGCTTGCTGTCCGTCCTGAAGAAGCCTCACGGCGAAATGCGTAGACGACGCATAAGGGACTCAACTCATACTTTTTTATATTGTATGGTTTTTAATTCTTTGAACATTGTGCTAATGTGTCTATTTTCTGTAATATATTTTTTGGACATTTCTATTGTTGCTGTGTTGCCTTTAAAGTCCGACCATTGGTTACTCCTCCTGAGTAATCTTACCTATTCTTCCCTCGTTAATCCGGATGTGGCAGTGTGAGTGCTTCCTTTTTTCTTTCAATATTGACCATCCACATGATCCTGTGGCCGGTTTGCCCGTTTTCCTTCAAGATCTGCAGTTTTGGAGTTGCTCCTCCTAACCATTACAATCTCGCCCTTGTCATAGTCACTCAAATCCCTACCCTTGCCCATTTTTTCTGCTTTCAACACATCAACTTCAGGGACAACATGTTGACTTGCTGCCTAATATATCCTTCCCACTTTCAGGTGCCATTGTGACTAGATAATCAATTTAATTCACTTTACCTGTCCAGGGTCAAAGTGTCATGGCTGATCAGTGTATAAAATGTCAGGAATTCACTAATGCACAAAATGACTAATGTTGCAGCAAAAAGGTATCTATCCCCCTTTACCAGCTCAGGGACATGATTAAGGCCTCAAAGGCAGAAACGCGTTGGCGTTTTATGGCTGTTTTTCACCTGCATCAATAAAGAATTGCGATATGTTTTAGCCGATTTTCATTGCAACAGCCTTTCCCTCTTTCTATTGATATTGAAGGGAAAGTCAATGAGGTTGATTTACTATAGGAAAGTAGACTGAGGACTTTACAAGTGCAGTTGCTCCAAAGCTTAGTAAGTGAGGTAAGGCTTCACTTTACAAATTGCCAATCAAATGCAAGGAAAATGTAAAAAAAAAACCAGCATTTTTGCTTGCATATGATTGGATGATGGAAGTTAGCAGAGTTCCTCCTCATTTAATAAGCTCTAGAGCAGTGGTCTGAAAACTGTGGCCCGCAGGCCCTTTGCTTGCCTTTATCTGGCCCTTGGGCACTATTCCTCCCACTGATGCGAGCACTAGTCCTTCCACTGACACCAATAATGGGGCACTATTCCTTCCACTGACACCAATGATGGGGCACTATTCCTTCCACTGACACCAATAATGGGGCACTATTCCTTCCACTGACACCAATGATGGGGCACTATTCCTTCCACTGATACAAGCACTACTCCTTCCACTCACACCAATGATGGGGCACTATTCATCCCACTGATACGAGCACTATTCCTTCCACTGACACCAATGAAGGTGAACTATTCCTTATAATGACACCAATGGGGCACTATTCCTTCCTCTGATATGAGCACTAGTCTTTCCATTGACACCAACAATGGGGCACTATTCATCCCACTGACACCAATGATGGGGCACTATTCCTTCCACTGACACCAATGAAGGGGAACTATTCCTTATACTGACACCAACAATGGGACACTCTATTCCTCCCTCTGATACGAGCACTATTCTTTCCACTGACACCAATGATGACGCCATTCATCCCACTGACACCAATGATGGAGCACTATTTCTCTCTTGGACACCAATGATGGGGCACTATTCCTCCCACTGACACCAATGATGGGGCACAATTCCTCCCACTGACCCCAATGATGGGGCACTATTCCTCCCACTGATACCAATAATGGGGCACTATTCCTCCCACTGACCACCAAGTCTGAGGCACAGTTTGCTCACACTGACACAAGGACATTTTCTACTCCCATTGGCCACAGTTTGACCCCCTAAAGTTTGAAGGACAGTAAACCGGCCCTATGTTTAGGAAGTTTGGGGACCCCTGCTCTATAACAACTGTGCTTGCAAAGTGCAGTCTATTTGCCTTTAGTAAATCCACCTCAATGTCTTTGGGTCAACAGCACCAAACCCATCCTCATGGTGTATGGCCCTATGAACAGAAATCCAGTTAGCGGAATAAGGACAAATCTCTAGACGAGGGACAACAGTTAATCTCTCTTTGCGATCGCAGTCTGAAGAACTTCCTTTGCTTGCAGACAATTGGCTGCAGTGTGCCTTCCATTAGGAGATATGACAACAATCTTCATGAGTCCAGGCTTTGTGGTAATGATTAAAATGTTCATTTAATTATTGGTCCCATCGTGCTGCGATGTGTCGGGCCTGCCTCGTTCTTGTATGCAGATGACGCCATCCCGGGTATTTCTCTCTAATGGTCTAATTAATGTACAGTGAGCAGTGAGCAGGAGTGGTCGCTTGGTGACTATGTGTGAAACTCTATCACATTTCTCTAATACAAACCATACATCATAATGCTAAATATAGCTTTACATTGCTGCCCTGCGTGTTAATCTTACAGACGTTCTCTGAACGCACGTAAAACCAGAACTTGTAAAGTCAGCCACCTGTTCAGTAGGATGGAAGGCAATTTGCACTGCGATTAAATGATCAACAGAATGCAAACAATTCAAGGAAACCTGTCATAAAAAAAGTAAGTGGCCTGCTGTTGGGAGGCCTCCTACTGAAAATGCTACTCACCTGGCTGTTATGTTACTCCCGCAGTTGCACTTTATTCTGAGTCCCTGTCCTGGAACAAGTATGCAGTGAAGTAAAATACTTGTTCTGGATTAAAACCCAACTCCGGGCAAATAAAAAATTATCCCTTGCAGTATGGCTGTTCCCCCGCTGCAAGGGTTAATTGCTCATTAATGCCTAGGGGAACAAAAAGAGCAGATTTACTTACCTGATCCTCCACTCTTCCCCGCTACTAGACCACTCCCTGCAGCATCTGCACCCCGATGCTCCACCAATCTAAGATCCTGACCTCATCAGAACCAGAGCAGAATCCTTGGCTCTGCTCTGGACATCGAAGAACAGTCTCTGGGATCATGGTGAGCGCCATCAGCCAGTCCACCCTGCTGCCCCCAGTTCACTCCACTGACCCCCAGTCCACCCGCTGCCCCCCAGTCCATTCTGATACCCCCTAGTCCACCCTGCTGCCCCCCAGTCCATCCCACTGCTCCCCAGTCCATCCTAATCCCCCCCGGTCCACTCCGCTGCCCCTCAGTCCACTCCGCTGACCCCCAGTCCACCCACTGCCCCCCAGTCCATTCTGATACCCCCCAGTCCACCCTGCTGCCACCAGTCCACTCCACTGACCCCCAGTCCATCCCACTGCCCCCCAGTCCATCCTAATCCCCCCCAGTCCACTCCGCTGCCCCTCAGTCCACTCCACTGACCCCTAGTCCACTCCACTGACCCCCAGTCCACCACACTGACCCCCAGTCCACCCCACTGCCCCCAGTCCATCCTAATGCCCCCCAGTCCACTCCCCTGCCCCCCCCCAGTCCACCCTGCTACCCCCAGTCCACTCCACTGACCCCTAGTCCACCCTGTTGCCCCCCCAGTCTATCCTGATACCCCCCAGTCCACCCTGCTGACCCCCAGTCTACCCCGCTGCCCCCCAGTCCATCCTGATACCCCCCAGTCCACTCCGCTGCCCCCCAGTCCACCCTGCTGCCCACAGTCCACTCCACTGACCCCCAGTCTACCCCGCTGCCCCCCAGTCCCTCCTGATACCCCCCAGTCCACTCCGCTGCCCCCCAGTTCATCCTGCTGTGCCCCAATTCACCCCGCTGCCCCCCAAGTCTATCCTGCTGTCTCCTTGTCCACCCCACTGTCCCTCTATCCATCCTGCTGCCACCGAAAAGTGTCCAAGGTCTTTTACAATGTATACTAAAAAATAAAAAAATTGCAGTGCACCAGTAAAGTGTTCGGGTTTGGCTTGAAGAAAAGGTGGCAACCCTACTGCGGTTGGAAGGGGTCCAGCAACAATGAATAGAATGGATCCTGTAAGTCATATTTCCCCTTTCCAATAATATAGCAGGCAACCATTCAGAAAACGTTACCAACACATATACTAAACGAAAAACAGCAAATACCGAACACGCCTGTAATTGATTAAAAAAAAAAAATACTTTCTCCACATTGGTTTAGCCCTGTAAATATGACCACTTTTTCCTTGGAATCCAAAGTTTCTATAAAATGCATGGATTACATTTTATAAGTGGTCTGCCCCCTTAGAACCTCATTGTACAACAGATTTAGACAAACTGTTCCTTTCTTAAGCCTCATACACACGATCGGACTTCATACAAACAAACCCGTGGATTTTTGTTTGAAGGGCGTTGGCCGGGAACGCCCATAGCATACACACAACAGGACTTTTTTAGCCAACAAACATGAACGTAGTGACGTAATTGACGTACTACGTGGTTTTTCTGCTCTTTTCTGCTCTTTACCGCCACCCTTTGGTCAACTTCTGCTATTGTTGGTTGATTTTACCATTGGTTCTGAGCATGCGTATTTGTACTTCGGACTAAAGTCCGATGGATTTCTGTACACACGGCAGGACTTTGCACCGTAGGACTTTTGTTGCCGAAAACTTTGTCCGTTTGCACAGCGAACTTTTGTCCGATGAAACCGAAAAAGTTTGTCCGATGGAGCATACACACGGTCAGATTTTTTTGAAAACCTGCTAATTTTGGAGTTTGTTGTCAAAAAGTCCGATCGTGTGTATGGGGCTTTATACTGACAATACACTATACAATATGACTGCACAATATCCTTTAGATTTACCATCAACTATGTAGTGCAAGAGTTTGCCTTTGGTACTAACTGAATAGGTTGCTTGTGTAGCGCCCTGCTCCTGTTGACCATGCTCTCGCATGTAAATTTAGTGGGTTATCTGTTCTGTATATAGTTCAGATTCAATATTATGGCTAAATTAGCCTCTGTTCCAGCATTGGCTGTGTTGTGTGCAGTTCCACACTGTCGTCGTTAGGTGTCGTTGCCACCACAGGCCAGTGATGGAAGGACAACAGGCTGAGGTGTATTGGGTGTCCCTTTCCCCAGAAACAGCCCAGAAAGAGTGGTTCACCGCTGTGCATTCTGGAAGAGGATACTTAAGACACAGACGCCATCTTTCTCTCTCTCTGACCTCATGGCCCGCCTGGCCTAAGGTATGTGACAACTGCTCTTCTGCCTCGGGGCCTGCTGGCCTGAGGCTACGTGACTGTAAGTAGGCCCGGAAGCCTGTCTGGGGCCTACTGGTTCAGAGGTGGTCCTGTGCTGTCTTACTTGCGGGAAGAAGCCGAGCAATTGAAGGATCAGGGGGAGGACTCATCTTGGAGAGAACCGAGTGAAAGGTTGGTATCTCAAGAAGGGCCTGGTGACTCAATTGGAGGATGCATCCTAACCAATCTACCTCACAGTACTGCTGGATGGCTTAAAGGGACTTTAGGTACTGTGTAGCTGTGTTCACTTGTCTATTGCTGATCATGGAATCCTGTGGCAGAGGATTGTACAAACAGTTATTGCTATCATCAAGTCTGTGTCAGAGACTTTTGTCCGTGCATCATTCCGGCTGCTAGGCCAGTGATAGAGGCCTATCCGGGTGAGCAAGATCCGCTGACAAGGAGTTGTATTTGTCTTCCGGATCTCAAGTATCTCAGTGATCTGCACAAGGTATCTGAACTTTCCCCTAACCCTCCATCCCTCTACTGCTACAAGTTGTGTTAAATAAAAAGCATTGAATAAAAAGACTAAGTGACTGGTGAATAAATCTGTGGGCTCACTGCCCAATTTAGAGCCAAGCAAGTTTTGATACATTGAACTGTGGGGCAGTGGTGTATTTAGGGTTTGTGCTGCCCTAGGCCTGACTAAACTTGTGCACCCCCTAATTTAAATATGACCCACCCTTTCTGTCAAGACCACACCCCTTGCTGTGAGACCCGCCCTGAAATTTTCGAGTAGGGGCTGAGGGCCTGGGGGGGGGGCAATGAATTCCCGTAATTTGCATAGAGCTCCTCTCACTTCCTGTTTGGCTATAGGGCAGGAAGTGAAGGGAAATCTCTGCAATGGGACAGGGGTGGTAAAAAATAAACTGACAGGGGCTATAACCCTCCCTTACTCTATCCAAAGTGAAAAAAAAAAAAATGTTGCCTTTAGTTCTACTTTAAGCACAAATTTCTGATAATTTGATGGAGACAACTAAGAAGATATAACTATGCCAATGGTGCAGCAGAAAACATAAGCAGCGCACCCCCCCCCCCCCCACAGTTGCGGAATGCCAGCCGCCCGCATACCGGAAGCAGTGCGGGTGCTTTATATGGGCGCTAGACTAATTTGCTTCTCAGCCCAGTCCGCCCCATAAGACTGGCACTACACTGCAGTGTAGCACAAGCCGACGGGGACTCTTTCTGTGCTGCCCCCCTGCAAAGTGCTGCCCTAGACCTGGGCCTTGTTGGCCTAGGCCAGGATACAGCATTGCTGTGGGGTAACAGCAGGGCCAAAAATAACCAGCAGCTCCTACGGGGGTAGTGCTACACTTAGGTTGGTATAGAGATGACTTTGGGGGAGATTTACTAAAACTGGAGCATGCAAAACCTGGTGCAGCTCTGCATGGTAGCCAATCAGCTTCCGACTTCTGCGTCTTCAATTAAGCTTTGACAATAAAATCTGGAAGCTGACTGGATTCCATGCACAGCTGTACTAGATTGTGCATGCTCCAGTTTTAGTAAATCAACCCCAGTGTATGGCTAGCCTAAGGGATGATTTACTAAAAGCAGACAGATTGTGCACTTTGCATGGTGCGGTTGATCCAGAGCTTAGTAAATGAAGTAAACTTTACTTTTCAGAGAATATCCAATCATGTGCAAGGAAAGTAAAAAAAAAAACAGCATTTTTGCTTGCACATGATTGGATGATGGAAGTCAGCAGAGCTTCCACTCATTTACTAACATCTGGAGCAAAGTACACAGTCTATTTGCCTTTAATAAATGAACCCTTACGTGTTAAGGGACAAAAGGCTCAACCTATAAGTTTCCTGTTACTTGTATCAATCTTCTCTGTAATAGCAATGAAGACTCTCTGTTGTTAGATAGACTAGTCATCCAAGACAAAACATTTTGGGATGCAATGGCACATGAAACCACAACTTCTTCTATAAATGTTGAACATTTTAGCTCAGTGCTTTTTTACAGTTTTCTCCCCTTCATTTCCTGACATGTCTGTAAATTCAAAGATCTGAAGGCTGCAGCCTGATTCACCAACACAACAGCATTTTCTGACATCATCCATCCAAGGGAGAACGCATTGTCCAATATTTCACATATAACACTTCATTTCCATCTAACTGGCTACGATATTATATCATAGCTGATGACTGTATTCTATAAACGCAGGGAAAAGGAAAGCGGAGGTGTGCCTGCAACAACCAATGAGATTTCAGTTACAGGCACAACCTTCACTTTTCCTTAAAATCACTTTCATAGACTATTCATGGATTCTTCATAAGACTAACATATATAAACAAGGCTTGCTGGAGCACACAGGCAGGAAGGCAGTTTGCAAATTGCGGCAATTCGCAATAAGCCTATCGGCAAGTATTTAGGATCACTGATTACTGATATACTGACATCTGATCCATTGTTATGGGTTGCTGCATCATTGCTGATCTTTGCATTGCCGTACTGTATATGTGGGAAACAAATGTGCTACGTGAGGTTTGCAATGGAAAAAAAGACATGACACAGACAAATAATTAGATTTTCCTCTCTTCTGCAATGGGTGGTGCTGATTAAAGTGGGCCATGCATTCCTGGCAGCATCTCGAAGCATTGACGGGGTTACAGTAAGCTAAGAACCTGGATTTCCAGCCACCACTGAGTTGGCACTAAATACATATACAAACAATACACATATATATACATACAATACATATATATATATATATATATACTTATTATATATAAAACTGGCAGCATCTCAAAGCATGGATGGAGGTATAAGTAAACTAGAAACCTGGACTTTCAGCCATCACTGAGCTGGTACTCTAGATAGATACATACATACATACCTACATACACACGCACATACAGTATATACAAGTTTTTTTCAACCAGGGTTCCTCCAGAGGTTCCCAAGGATTCCTTGAGCTGTGGCTGATTGACCTCCCATTCGATCGTGTCTGCACAGTTCTGGGACCAACACCACTTGGCTTAGCCATCTGCATTATCCCAATGATCTTTTTAGTTGTCTGTTAAGGGTGAAAATCTTACCACCACTATAAGAGGGACATTCTTCCCAATAGACACGTATATAAATGGAGCAGGATTTAGGGGACCCGAACATTATTTCAAGGGTTCCTCCAGTGGTTGCCACTGCACACATATCAGAGAGAAAAATGGGCCCAGGTGCTCAGCAAATCATAAGATATGTATAAACCAAAAGATAAGGAGGCACTCATGGGACTTGAAAGGTGAACATTCAGCGATAAAGTTGATAAAGTTTGCTCTGACATTTCAATGAGACATAAGCTCTTCTTCCCTAGGTTCTAAGGAAGACAGGCTTATGCCAGGTCCTGCTTAAGATGACCTGATGAAGACTAGCTTGTGGCAAGTCCTGTGAAAGACAAGCTTGTGGCAGGTCCTGAGGAAGACAAGCTTGTACCAGGTCCTATGGAAGACGAGCTTTCGCCAGGTTCGGAGGAAGACAAGCTTTTGCCAAGTCATGGGAAAGGTGATCTTGTGCCAGGTCCTGAGAAAGACAAACTTGGGACAAGTCCTGAGGAAGATGAGCTTTTACCATGTTCTGAGGAAGATGAGATTTTCCTCAGCACCTGGTACAAGCTTGTCTTCCTCTGGACCTGCTACAAGCTCGTCTTCCTTAGGACGACAAGCTTTTACCAGGTCCTGAGAAAGATGAGCTTGTACCATGTTCTGAGAAGGGCTAGCTTGTGCCTCTGAGGAAGACAAGCTAATAACAGGTTGTGATTAAGGTGACATTGTGCCAAGACCTGAGGAAGATGAGCTTGTGCCAGGTCTTAAGGAAGACAAGCTTATGCCAGGTTCTGAAGAGACAAGCTTGTGCCAGGTTTTGAAAAAGACGAGCTTGTGTCAGATCCTGGGGAAGAAAAGCTTGTTCCAGGTCCTGATATAGAAGAGCTTGTGCCAGGTCCTGTGGAAGACAAGCTTGTCCCAGGTCCCGATTAAAACAAATTTGTGCAAGGACATGAGGTAGAAGAGATTATACCGGGTCCTGAGAAAGAAGAGCTTGTGTCAGGTCCTGAGAAAGAAGAGCTTGTGTCAGGTCCTGAGAAAGAAGAGCTTGTGTCAGGTCCTGAGAAAGAAGAGCTTGTGTCAGGTCCTGAGAAAGAAGAGCTTGTGTCAGGTCCTGAGAAAGAAGAGCTTGTGTCAGGTCCTGAGAAAGAAGAGCTTGTGTCGGGTCCTGAGAAAGAAGAGCTTGTGTTAGGTCCTGAGAATTAAGAGCTTGTGTTAGGTCCTGAGAAAGAAGAGCTTGCGCTAGGTCCTGAGGAAGGCGAGCTTGTGTCAGGTCCTGAGAAAGATAAGTTTGTGCAAGGACCTGAGGAAGATGAGTTTATGTCAGGTCCTTAAAAACAAGAGCTTGTGCCAGGTCATTAAAAAGATGAACTTATGCCAGGTCCTGAGGAAGGCGAGCTCATGCCAGATCCTGATTAAGACAAATTTGTGCACAGACCTGAGCTTATGCCAAGTCCTGAGGAAGAAGAGCTTATGCCAGGTCCTGAGAAAGAAGAGCTTGTGCCAGGTCCTGAGGAAGAGAAATATGTACCAGGACCTGGGAAAGAAGAGCTTATGCCAGGTCCTGGGAAAGAGGTGTGTGTGCCAGGTACCAAAGAAGGGAAGCTTGTGTCAGGTCCTAAAGAAGACAAACTTGTGCCAGGTCCTGAGGAATGTGAGCTTGTGCCAGGTCCTGAGGAAGAAGAACATGTGCCAGGTCCTGAGGAAGACAAACTTGTACCAGGACCTGAGGAAGATGAGCTTCTGCCAAGTCCTGGGAAAGAGGTGTGTTTGCCAGGTCCTAAAAAAGACAAACGTTTGCCAGGTCCTGAATAAGATGAGCTTGTGTCAGGACCTGGGGAAGAGGTGTGTGTGCCAGGTCCCAAAGAAGGGGAGCTGGTGTCAAGTCCCAAAGAAGAGGATCTTGTGTCAGGTCCTAAAGAAGGGGAGCTTGTGCCAGGTCCTGAGGAAGGCAAACTTATGCCAGGTCCTGAGGAAGGCGAGCTTGTACCAGGTCCTGAATAGGATTAGCTTGTGTCAGGACCTGAGGAAGAAGAGCTTGTGCCATGTCCTGGGGAAGAGGTGTGTTTGCCAGGTCCTAAAGAAGACAAATGTTTGCCAGGTCCTGAGGAAGGCGAGCTTGTGCCAGGTCCTGAATAAGATGAGCTTGTGTCAGGACCTGAGGAAGAAGAGCTTGTGCCAGGTCCTTGTGAAGAGGTGTGTTTGCCAGGTCCTAAAGAAGACAAATGTTTGCCAGGTCCTGAGGATGGCGAGCTTGTGCCAGGTCCTGAATAAGATGAGCTTGTGTCAGGACCTGAGGAAGAAGAGCTTGTGCCACGTCCTGGGGAAGAGGTGTGTGTGTGCCAGGTACCAAAGTAGGGTAGCTTGTGCCAGGTGGAGCTTGTGTCTCGCCGAAATAAACTTTATCAGTGAGTGTTCACCATTCAAGCCCCAAAAGTACCACCTTATCCTCAGGATGATAGAGAGGAAGCAAGCAATAGTTCCTGGCAGCATGATGTAGCATGGCCAGTAACCTCCAAGGCCTCGCCATCCACCTGTCCCTTATATATACACATATATAGTATATAAATGTGTGTATAGTGTGCACAGCTCCCCCACCCCCACCCCCCATGTATATAAATAGCCTCTATGCTGGAAGATTGGATCCATCTGCACGGAGTGGAGGGTACACCCAGGATCTGCCATCCTTCCAGCTCTATGACTGACACCTCCACCCCACCATGCTGCATTAATCCTTCCAATAACCATTGGAGGGGAGGGGGAGGGGGCACATTGCAAAATAAGACAATAAATGAATGTAAGAAGAATTCTGTTATGGAGGAAATAGGAGAATGCTACAGAATGCACAGCGATGGCAGCGATCAGCAGACTCACCCGCACTCATGCTGTAGTCCGCCAGGCTCCGGCTTCCATCCAGGTAATCTGAAGATTCCCTTTACCTGTTACGCATCCAGGGCAGAGGTGACACTTGCCGGCTATGAAGGGGCCCCCGGCTTCTCCATGCAAGCACTGCGGTGTGCGGAGCTGACAGCGGAGGAGATAGAAGGCAGAGATGCGCCCTGTGCTGCGTTCTCCTCCTCCCCAGCTTCAGCACCCAGCTGATAAATGGTAGTGGGACAGCTATAGCGCAGCTTGTGAGCGGGAGGCATGCTGGGAGGTGTAGTCTTCTGGCAGGCGCCGCTTCGCGACTCCGCCTCTCGAGGGCTGAGCCTGCGAACTACAATACCCGGCATGCTCTTCGGGGATAATGACAGGTGGCTGCGGCGGCTAGAGGGCGCTGCGCAGCTACTACAGGATAATCACTTTACCTCAGACTTTCCAGGCCAATTAGTATTGTCAGAGATAGAGAGATCATAAGAGACACATGAGCAGGGAGACATGCCCAGCCTGGAATAATAAGAAAAGTGACAACAATAATAATAATAATAATAATACATAATAATATGTGATCTCCAATCATTGCTAATACAAATAATGTGTGATCTTCAATCATCCCCATTAAGTTTTTGTTGAATACATTTTTCTTATTTCCTCACAGTAATATAATATCCATATATTTCTTGCACATTTTGATTACATACTAATAAACCCCCTGTCGGATTACTCCCTTTTCTTTAGCCATGTTGGCTTTCACAGGACATATGGTCCTACTCTTGTCTATGTAATGTGTATGCTTTCTTAAAACGAATAAAAATGTATTAAAAGAAAAAAAATACTAATAAACCCTCAGTGTAAATTGATGTGCTGCTTAGGTCAATGCAACATGGGCCTCATTCACACATGCCGAACATAAGCGTTCACTCGTGAAGGGCTGTGTTTACCTTCCATGGGGTCATGGGCGTCCGCTCCATAGGGCAAGGGGGGTCAATTGCCCCCCCTGGAATCGGAAGTCAGAGTGAAGACACTTGCCCCCTGTGTTGCAATGGCCGCCTCCGCGGCAGCTGTGGACTTTTTTTTCTAAGTCTGCTGCTGGCCTGGGGGCTGGGGCTGCTCTGTCTTTTCCGACTACACATCCGTCCCTCCCTCCTCACCCCCGGCCCGAGCACCGGATTGGCTCTGCCCCGGCCGTCCGTGACCTGGCTGTTCCGTGATTGGCTGCTGCCTCAGCCTGCCTCTGCCTGTGTAAATGTATGCGCCGGCTCCTCCCACAGGTGCGTGGCGTGCAGTGGCCGAAACAAGAGAATATGCTGTTAGTGCCTGCCCTGGGCCTATTGCTGAAGAACTACAGGTACCAGCAGTGCCTGTGCCATTCCACGACACTACTGTCTACATCTTTTTGTATTTACCATTATCGGTAAAGCGCCGATAGTTTTAGGGTTAAATGCAACTGTGTATCACCGCTGCCAAAGCAGCACTTCGGCAGCGGTGCCCATTTACCGGTATTTCAATGGGCAGGGCCGGTGGAGGAGTGGTTTATACAGCGCTGTTCCACTGCCCCAAAGATGCATGGATGACCTTAAAATGATGCCCCCCCTGAAAAAAGTTCAGCGGACGCCCATGCATGGGGTACACTTATGTAGGCCTCGTGTGAACCTCATGCACACTGGCATTTATCTTTGTTGGCTGAGGCTCCGGTGTTTAGATGGCACAGGTGCAACATACAACAGAGAACCCGGCAGCCTATCAAGGTCCATGAGAAGCTAAGGTTACATTGACACCGGCGATTTAGGCCGGTGCGAATTGTGGCGGCAGCCAGCAGGAATGTTCTGATTCCTGCTGCGGCTCTGAATGGCTAGGTGCGGCTGTCGGCCCCCTTTACCATATTGACAGGTCACCAGTGGCCGCAGGTGTTTACAGCTGTCCACACAGCCAGCCACTTTGTGGGTATCCAACAGTAATCACCTCAGGTAATTACTGGCTGGACGGACAGCCTGCGGCCCCGCTGGCAACCTGGTATTATAGTGAAGGGGGTCGACGGTCGCACTCAGGGCCGCAGCAGGAATATTCCTGCCACTACAATTTGCACTGCCGTCTGCAGTGTTGGATTGTGCACCTGCACCATCTGTCCAAATTTGCCACTACAATTCGCACTGGCCTAAATTAATGTAGCCTAGCAGCTGCTGCGGCTGGATGATGCACCGAGCAGTACTTATGTTTTGGGCAGTATGCACCCAGGGACAAATGCCTTGAATGCAGATTGCTTGCCTTCTGGGCAGTTATCCTTGGACGCACACTGCCCTAAATATAAGTACAGCTCTGTGCAAAATCCAGCCTTGTCTCGTCTCAGACTCTGACAGGCTTACGGCTGCAGGGCTGGACGGTGCCCTTGTGGCCTCTGTCCATATTTAAAGGCTGGAGCCTTATGCATCGGGGGTAAACACCCAGTGTGTAGGAGGTCCAATTGTTAAATGTTTTTCTCATGTTTTCCACCAAAACACTTAGGCTCCTTTCACACGGACAGACAGATCGGGTCCACCTGTCAGTCTTTCAGCCAGACCCGATCAGACCATGCATTGCTCTCTATGGAGCAGCGTATGTCAACAGACATCTGTCCATTGACACCCACAGACATCCAATCCGATCCTGTCTGCTAAAAACAAATGGATTTGGATCTATTCCCCATCTGTCTGGTGGATTGGATCAGATGGCAGCCAGATGGAAATGGTCCCTTTCCATCCAACAGCCCATAGAGGACAGCGGGCTGTGTCTGTATCTATTCTGTATCAGTGGAGCGGACACAGACCTGCCATCTGGACCACATGTCTTGCTGGCCTGTCAATATGTACATTTTCTTTGTTTTGTTGATGGTAAAATTAATAAAAACACCTTACAAAAAATGATGCCAGATAGACATGTCCCCAAGAGAACCTGTTCAAGGATTTCACACTGGACCTTCACGTGGGGAGCAACAGGTAAACGGGAGCAAATTTATTGCAGCAAGGTACCAGGAGCTGTCTACACATCATGTCCTGTTGGGTCTCATCAGGAGGACAAATAGGAATTTGTAGCCTAGATCAGTCTAAGGTTTATAGGACTGAGATCCTATGGGGTAGGAACGAGGGCAGAGGCACCCAATGGGAGGTAGTCAGAACAATCCCTTTACCTCATACCTTCCAGGCCAATTGGTACTATCATATGTAGCTCCCTACTCCCCCGGTATGCCACACACCCGCAATCCCCGATTTGTTAATGGGATCTACTGGTTTCGTTACTTTGGGTCTGCAGCAAAATACCTCCCACGAGTGGATCCTTTAGCTCCGTTGTCTAGGCACACCGACGACTCCTTGGAATAAGACCACTGTCCACACTTGAGTAAAACCTAATCAGCAAGGCTTTATTCTTTTTCTGGACTCTGAGTTAAACTTGAAGAAATCAAGAGTAGAAGAGTTGAAAGATGTGGGGAAAAGGTTCAGGCACGCAACACTTAAATCCAATATCTACACTCGTCGCCACTCAAGTATGAGTGGGTATTGATCACCCGGATAGTCCCTATGAGAGCAGTCCTAGCAGCCGGGATGGAGCACGGATGTCAGAGATGATGAATTCCCCTTTAGGTAGGCCTCCAGACCTCTCCCAGAGACAGCAGTACCGTAGCTATCTCCGCCGGGACTGTTTTTCCCCTGGAACTCCTTTCCTAAAGATGGGTCCCCTACAAACGGGCAGCCTGGGAATCGTCTCTGAAGCGTAGGCCCTGGTCAGCGGAGCTGGGCCTACAATGCAGCAACAGGGCCTCGGGCTGAAGGTGCCCAAGGCCTAAGCACTGTCATGCGGGCCATGAGGCACACTCACTGGAAGCCCTGGGGTCCCCCTGGAATCGCCTCACGCCAAAAGGCGTCTGCCCCTTTTGTACCCTCTCCCAGCATGCACAGCGAGTAGACCACGCCCACTGCATGGCTGCTGAGAGAGGACACCCAAGGTGCTGTGATACCCCCGTAATCCAGCCTGTGCCAGCGGTGACAGCGCCACCTGCAGGCAAAGGATAATAACACTGCCGGGCAGTATCACACCCCGAGCAGAACAACAACTTGAACACAATTGGTCTGAGCCCAATTACTGGCTCAGAATGCCCTTAAATTTCACATGGCGCCCCCAAACATTGGGGGGGGGGACGCTACACATAGATAGAGATAGCATGTGACACCTGTGCAGAGAGAGATTTCTAGGCTGGAATTATGTGTCGTTTACCATGATCTCCATCACCATGATGATCACATCTCATCAAAGAAATAATAATACAGTTTTTTGTTGATTTTTCTTTTTCTTACTATCATATGTACGACCTCTTTGTGTTTCTTGAACGTTTTGATCAACCAATCCAATCTTAAAGTCGAACTTCAGTCATTTTTTTAAACCTTCCATGTATTAAATAATTTGCCCTTGTTTTAACTTTGGATAATAAAACATTTTTTTTTTCTGACAGTAAATACCTAATAACCCCACTTTCTGTTTCTTGTCTGGTAAAAAGCCTAGGCTTATATGTCATGCCTTTAGTAAAAAGGCTTGAATTTTTCCTATTTTTTCTGGTTTAACCACTTGACAACTGGGCACTTAAACCCCCTTCCTAACCAGACGAATTTTCAGCTTTCGGTGCTCTCACATTTTGAATGACAATTACTCAGTCATACAACAATGTACCCATATGAAATTTTTGTCCTTTTTTTCACACAAATAGAGCTTTCTTTTGGTGGTATTTAATCACTGTTGGGTTTTTTATTTTTTGCGCTATAAGAGAAAAAAGACTGAAAATTTTGTAAAAAAATGAATTTTTCTTTGTTTCCGTTATAAAATTTTGCAAATTAGTATTTTTTCTTCACAAATTTTGGGCAAAATTTATACTGCTACATATCTTTGGTAAAAATAAGTACAAATTGGTGCATATTTTTTGGTCTTTGTGGAAGTTATAGAGTCCACAAGCTATAGTACCAATATCTGAAAATTGATCACACCTGAAGTACTGACGGCCTATCTAATTTCTTGAGACCCTAACATGCCAGAAAAGTACAAATACCCCCCAAATGACCCCTTTTTGGAAAGAAGACATTCCAAGGTATTTAGAAAGAGTCATTGTGAGTTTTTTGAAGTTGTCATTTTTTCCCACAATTCTTTGCAAAAATCAAGATTTTTTTTTCTTTTTTTTTTCTTCCACAAAATTGTCATATTAGCAGGTTATTTCTCACACACAGCATATGCATACCACAAATTACACCCCAAAACACATTCTGCTATTCCTCCCGAGTATGGCGATACCACATGTGTGAGACTTTTACATAGCGTGGCCACATACAGAGGCCCAACATGCAGGGAGCACCTTCAGGCGTTCTGGAGCACCCATGCCAATTCTGACATTTCTCTCCTACATGTAAAAATCATCATTTGTTTGCTAGAAAATTACATAGAACCCCAAAACATTATATATGTTTTTTTAGCAAAGACCTTAGAGAATATAATGGTGGTCATTGCAACTTTTTATCTTGCACGGTATTTGCGCAGAAATTTTTCTAACGCGTTTTTTACGGAAAAAAACTGTTTTGTGCTTAAAAGAAAAAAAAAACAGTAAAGTTAGCCCAATGTTTTTGCATAATGTGAAAGATGAAGTTACGCCGAGTAAATAGATACCTAACATGTCACCCTTCAAAATTGCACACGCTCGTGGAATGGCGCCAAACTTTGCTACTTAAAAATCCCCATAGGAAACGCTTTAAATATTTTTACTGGTTACATGTTTTGAGTTACAGAGGAGGTCTAGGACCAAAATTATTGCTCTCGCTCTAACGTTCGCAACGATACCTCACATGTGTGGTTTGAACACCGTTTTCATATGTGGGCGGGGCTTACGTATGCGTTCACTTCTGCATGTGAGCTCGCGGGGGCAGGGGCGCTTTAAAAAATATATATATATTTTATTGTTCATTTTACTTTATTTATTTTAGTTTGACATGTTTTTCCGCCCCAAATTTTTTTTTTATCACTTTTATTCCTATTACAAGGAATGTAAACATCCCTTGTAATAGGAATATGGCATGACAGGTCCTCTTTACAGTGAGATATGGGGTCAATAAGACCCCACATCTCACCTCTAGGCTGGGAAGCCTGAAAAAAAAAAACAAAAAAAAAAAACAATCTTGGCTTTGATCATAGCGGTGAGTCGGTAGAAGCACCGGAGGGCAGCGGGAGGGGGGGCATCCCCTCTCACCTTCCGTAAGAGCGATCAAGCGGTGGAACAGCCGCTATGATCATTCTTATGGTGCAGGGAATCGCCAGCTGAAAAAGCGAATATCTGAATGATGCCTGTAGCTGCTCCCATCATTCAGATATCCCCGCATAAAGTTAAGGACGCATATGACGGCCGGCAGGCGGGAAGTGGTTATTGCAGAGTATTGCCGGGTATTGCGGAGTATTGCTGGGTATTGCGGAGTATTGCAGGGTATTGAGGAGTATTGCCGGGTATTGAGGAGTATTGCGGGGTATTGCCGGGTATTGAGGAGTATTGCCGGGTATTGCGGAGTATTGCCGGGTATTGCGGGGTATTGCGGAGTATTGCGGGGTATTGCGGAGTATTGCGGGGTATTGCGTGGTATTGCCGGGTATTGTGGAGTATTGCAGGGTATTGTGGAGTATTGCCGGGTATTGTGGAGTATTGCCGGGTATTGAGGGGTATTGCCGGGTATTGTGGAGTATTGCCGGGTATTGAGGGGTATTGCAGGGTATTGAGGAGTATTGCAGGGTATTGAGGAGTATTGCAGGGTATTGAGGAGTATGGCAGGGTATTGCGGAATATGGCAGAGTATTGCACAGTATGGGCAGAGTATGGGCAGGGTATTGCACAGTATGGGCAGGGTATTGCACAGGGTATTGCACAGAGTATTGCACAGAGTATTGCACAGAGTATTGCACAGGGTATTGCACAGGGTATTGCACAGAGTATTGCACAGAGTATTGCAGAGTATTGCACAGGGTATTGCAGAGTATTGCACAGGGTATTGCACAGGGTATTGCACAGAGTATTGCACAGAGTATTGCACAGGGTATTGCACAGGGTATTGCACAGGGTATTGCACAGGGTATTGCAGAGTATTGCACAGGGTATTTCAGAGTATTGCAGAGTATTGGCAGGGTGTATTGCAGAGTATTGCAGAGTATTGGCAGAGTGTATTGCAGAGTATTGGCAGAGTATTGCACAGGGATGGCTGAGCAGGGATGGATGGATGGCTGGATCTGTGACTGCAATTGTCACAGATCCAGCCAACAGCTGACATGGGGGAGGGAGCGGACATGATCCGCTCCCTCCCCTCTCCTCTCACACTGTACCGATCGGTACAGAGAGGGGAGGGAGGAACCGGCGTCATCACATGACGCCGGTCTGTTTACAAGTGATCGCTCCGTCATTTGACGGGGCGATCACGTGGTAAACGGCCGCGATTAGCGGCCATCTACCGTGATCCGTGATGCGCCGGGTCTTCCGGACCCGGCGGTCACGGTCATATCCTGGAGGGGCGCGCGGGAGCAAGATTCTGGGAGGACGTCCCTGGGACGTCCACCCTGGATAACTCGACCGCGCTGTGGACGTCTTTTGTACATGGCGTGGTCGGCAAGTGGTTAATAACATTGAATCTATGTTGCCATCTAGTGGCCGTTTTGTATAACTGCATATATTTTCATAAGCAATTTAGAAAGTTAGCTAAATTTGTCACACGCAAGCCTCCGTACTTTCAATCCCATCAGGCCTTGCGTCACCTTCTTCAGCCATTTCATCTTTTTCCCTGGAAGCATGCACATGGACTGCTAAGATATATGTTCCAGCCTTCAGAAACCTCTCCGGTATGTCTACTATTTATGTACTTGGCTAGGTAGATAGATAGGGAGGCACTAATTGTACTATCTTTACTAATTGTATTTGTCTGTATCTGTTACAGTTTTACTCTATCTTGTATCAATAAAAGTTCAAAAGGATTCTACGCCTATCGGAATGCATTGGTATGAGAGGAGTTATCAGTGTGCCCAAATACACCTCAGCCACGTGTAGTGAGGGGCATAACAGTAAAACGGAGGCTTCTAA
The DNA here is from genome assembly GCA_029206835.1 of Rana muscosa. NCBI lineage: Eukaryota > Metazoa > Chordata > Amphibia > Anura > Ranidae > Rana > Rana muscosa. Next base: position 110,362,218 of record CM055116.1, read on the forward strand.
GCACGGCTGGCATACAGAACAGCAGTAAAACGGAGGCTTCTAAGCATGGCTAGCATACAGAACAGCAGTAAAACAAAGGCTTCTAAGCATGGCTAGCATACAGAACGCCAGTAAGACAGCAGTGTTACCAGCTTCCACACAGTGAGACACCATGTCACAGACAAAGTCAGAGCACTTTGCGACAAGGTCAGAAGTTTACTCCACGAGCTCAAAGAGGTCAGTGAAAAGCGAAACAATCGCCATTGCCCACGCAAAAGCAGAATCTGCAAAAGTAAAAGCTGACTTTGCGGCAAAGGAGGCCAAAGTAAAGGCCGCGTTCGCCGAAAAGGAGATGCAAATGAAATTAGAGAAGCTACGCATAGAAGCTGAATCAGAGAAGCTACGCACAGAAGCTGAGTTAGAGAAGTTGGCTGTAGAGAAGGAAGCAGCAGCAGCAGTCGCTGAGGCAGACATCTTAGAGGAATTTGCCATCCCCACCAGTGAGCGGCTCAGCAATGTGTTTGGGGAAAAATCCGTTCCTGGCGACAGTACAGAGCGTACCTCAGAATATGTGCAGCGACACGCTGAACCAGATGACTGCCCGCTTACAGTGCCAAGAGCGGAATCAACCCCCGCCATTCACACGCCTTATATCAAGCAAGAAAGTAAACCCGCACTCAGTCAGTTTTCAGCACATTCTGCATCCAGACTATCAAAACACTACGTCACAGTTGACCAAATCGAAAATGAAGAACAACGGTCTAAAAGATACAGCGACAGTATCCCTGATAACCGCAACTATCCACCAAGTTCCTGGCACAATAGAGCACCCCCTGGCTACTCACACAACGAGCAAGGTATGTCAGATTTCTTCAAGTTCTTAGCACGACGTGAACTGTTAGCAAAGGGACTTGCAAAGTTTAACGATCGCCCTGAAAGTTATAGAGCATGGCGTTCGTCCTTCAGAAATGCGACAAGGGATCTTGATTTTAAAGCAAGTGAAGTAGCCGATCTCTTAGTCAATTGGCTGGGGAATGAGTCATCAGAACATGCAAGGAGAATCAGAGACATTAACATTAATTACCCAACCAAAGGGCTGAGCATGATATGGGAGAGGATTGATGAATGTTACGGTTCCCCAGAAGTTATAGAAAACTCTCTTTTTAAAAGAATAGAGGACTTTCCCAAGATTCCTAACAAAGGCTACCAGAAGCTGAGAGACTTGAGTGACCTAGTTACAGAACTACAAATAGCCAAAGCAGAAGGAGACTTGCCAGGCCTTGCCTTTCTGGACACAGCCCGTGGCGTTAACTCTATAGTGCAAAAGCTACCTTACAACCTTCAAGAAGCCTGGGTTACACGAGGCTCCGACTACAAGCAAAAGCACAACGTCCCCTTCCCACCATTCTCTTATTTTGTGGACTTTATTCGCCAACAAGCAAAGGTTAAAAATGATCCTAGTTTTGACATCTCATCATCGGACTCTGCCTTCCCTAGGTCAAGTAAGCCTGCTCCTACCCTCAACTTCAAAGACGCACCTGTTGCAGTACGCAAAACAAGTGTATCTCCAGCTCAGAATCCAAGCAGAGAGTGTCCTCTTCACAAGAAGCCTCATTCGTTGTTAAAGTGCAGAGGTTTTAGAGAAAAGACTCTCCAAGATCGCAGAACCTTCCTCAAAGAAAACAGAATTTGTTACAGGTGCTGCACATCAACTTCTCACCTTGGGAGAGACTGCAAGGTGAGCATCAACTGCTCTGAGTGCAACAGCACAGAGCACAACACAGCTCTGCATCCAGGGCCAGCGCCATGGACTCTTACACCCTCACTCCAGGTGGAAGAGCACGGCGGGGAGCAACAAGACACAGTACCTCCTGTAGTTACACCCCAGTGCACCCAAGTCTGTGGAGAAGGTCTGTCTAACAAATCCTGCTCTAAGATTTGTCTTGCTACAGTTTACCCCATGGGTCGCAAAGAAAAATCAGTGAAGCTATACGTGATCTTGGACGATCAAAGCAACAGATCACTCGCCAGCTCAGCCTTCTTTGACACCTTCAAAATCAAGGAAGCCGGCTCGTCATACTTACTCAAGACTTGTACAGGGGTAAGTGAAGAAACTGGGAGAAGAGCTATTGGTTACCAAATCGAATCCTTTGATGGTCAGACAACCCTGCCTCTGCCAACTCTAATAGAGTGCAATCAGTTCCCAACGGACAGAGATGAGATCCCTACACCAGAGGTGGCACTTCATCACGGACATCTGAAAGGCATAGCACATCTCATCCCTGAACTGGATCCCCAGGCTGAGATAGCGCTTCTCCTTGGGAGGGACATCATCAGAGTTCACAAGGTGAGAAAACAAATCAATGGTCCCCACAACTCCCCCTATGCTCAGAAGCTAGATCTAGGATGGGTCATTATAGGCAACGTATGCCTAGGGAGTGTTCACAAACCAACCAGCGTGAACTCTCTCTTTACAAAGACACTAGAAGGCGGACGTACATCCCTATTTCAGCCTTGCACCAACAGATTCCTCATAAGAGAGAAGCCTGCCAGTGTAATTCATTCAAACCCTTACACCACTAATCTTCTTTGTGATGAAGACAGAGATCATTTAGGGTGCTCAGTTTTCCAAAATACTAAAGAAGATCACAAAATTGGACCATCTATTGAAGATCATATCTTCTTGGAGATAATGAGACAGGGATTCTATAAAACCAATGAAAACAGCTGGGTGGCACCCCTGCCTTTCAAAGCACAGAGACCCTGTCTTGCTAATAACAGAGAACAAGCTTTGAAACGCTTTTCTTCCCTCAGATCCAATTTTCAAAAGAAACCAGAAATGAAAGGACATTTCTTCTCATTCATGAGTAAGATGTTTGAGAATGACCATGCTGAGATAGCTCCACCTCTAAAAGACGATGAAGAGTGCTGGTACCTGCCAATCTTCGGCGTCTACCACCCCAAGAAGCCAGGTAAAATCCGGGTAGTGTTTGACTCCAGCTCTCGGCATCAAGGAATCTCATTAAATGATGTCCTCCTAAAGGGACCAGACCTCAACAACACACTTCTTGGTGTCCTCATCAGATTCCGCAAGGAAGCAGTTGCCATAGTTGCAGACATTCAGCAAATGTTTCACAGCTTCCAAATCAAGGAAGAACACAGGAACTTCTTGAGATTCCTATGGTTCAAAGACAATGACCCTACTAAAAACATTACAGAATACCGCATGAAGGTGCACGTTTTTGGTAACAGTCCATCTCCTGCTGTTGCCATCTATGGACTTAAGCTATCTGCCCAAGAAGGTGAGAAAGACGTTACACAGTTTATTGAAAGAGACTTTTATGTAGACGATGGTCTGAAATCACTTTCTTCACCCGAAGCTGCAATAAGTCTACTCAAAAGGACTCAAAGTACACTTGCCTCTTCAAGCCTCAGACTGCATAAGATAGCATCAAACAGCAAAGTCGTCATGGAGGCCTTCCCTTCCCAAGATTATGCCAGTGACTTCAAAGATCTGGACTTAGCAACAGACTCCCTTCCTATGCAACGCAGCCTAGGACTCAACTGGGACCTCAAGTCTGACACCCTTACCTTTCAGGTTGACCAAGAGCCAAAGCCCTTCACACGGCGAGGTGTCTTATCCACCATCAGGGATGAGCTTCGTGTTCGAGTCGAACATACGTTCGACTCGAACATCGGCTGTTCGATCGTTCGACGAAGATCGAACGATTTGGGCCGTTCGCGCCAAATTCGAGTGACGCGAACAGCCCACAATGCACTACGCCATCGCAGTGTCATCCAGGCGCTGTGATTGGCCAAGCATGCACTGTGACCCCGCATGCTTGGCCAATCACAGCGCCGGCAGCGAGGAGAGCAATGATTGGCCACAGGCAGGATGCCTGTGGCCAATTATTGCTGAGGGGGTTTAGTACACGCCCCACACTATAAAAGGCCGCCAGCGCGGCGGCCTTGTGTAGTGTGTTCCGGAGCAGGGAAAGAGAAGCATAGGCAGGGACAGTGTCATTTTTTTCCTTTACTAATCCTGGATTCCTTGTGTTTAGGGACAGAGAAGGATAGGTAGGGAGAGTGTCAGTGTGTTATTCTGTGCTAAACCTTGTTTGTAGGGACAGAGAAGGACAGTGAGGGAAAGTGTCAGTGTGCTATTCTGTTCTAAACCAATCTTGCTGAACCGTATTTGAAATCCTTGAGTTTAGGGACAGAGAAGGACACTCGTGGAAACTATCAGTGTGCTACTCTGTGCTAAATCTTGTTTGTAGGGACAGAGAAGGACAGTGAGGGAAACTATCAGTGTGCTATTCTGTGCTAAACCTTGTTTGTAGGGACAGAGAAGGACAGTGAGGGAAACTGTCAGTGTGCTATTCTGTTCTAAACCAATCTTGCTGAACCGTATTTGAAATCCTTGAGTTTAGGGACAGAGAAGGACACTCGTGGAAACTATCAGTGTGCTATTCTGTGTTAAATCTTGTTTGTAGGGACAGAGAAGGACAGTTAGGGAAACTATCAGTGTGCTATTCTGTGCTAAACCTTGTTTGTAGGGACAGAGAAGGACAGTGAGGGAAACTGTCAGTGTGCTATTCTGTGCTAAACCAATCTTGCTGAACCATATTTGAAATCCTTGAGTTTAGGGACAGAGAAGGACAGTGAGGGAAAGTGTCAGTGTGCTATTCTGTGCTAAACCAATCTTGCTGAACCATATTTGAAATCCTTGAGTTTAGGGACAGAGAAGGACACTCGGGGAAACTGTCAGTGTGCTATTCTGTTCTAAACCAATCTTGCTGAACCGTATTTGAAATCCTTGAGTTTAGGGACAGAGAAGGACACTCGTGGAAACTATCAGTGTGCTATTCTGTGCTAAATCTTGTTTGTAGGGACAGAGAAGGACAGTGAGGGAAACTATCAGTGTGCTATTCTGTGCTAAACCTTGTTTGTAGGGACAGAGAAGGACAGTGAGGGAAAGTGTCAGTGTGCTATTCTGTGCTAAACCAATCTTGCTGAACCATATTTGAAATCCTTGAGTTTAGGGACAGAGAAGGACACTCGGGGAAACTGTCAGTGTGCTATTCTGTTCTAAACCAATCTTGCTGAACCGTATTTGAAATCCTTGAGTTTAGGGACAGAGAAGGACACTCGTGGAAACTATCAGTGTGCTATTCTGTGCTAAATCTTGTTTGTAGGGACAGAGAAGGACAGTGAGGGAAACTGTCAGTGTGCTATTCTGTGTTAAACCAATCTTGCTGAACCATATTTGAAATCCTTGAGTTTAGGGACAGAGAAGGACACTCGGGGAAACTGTCAGTGTGCTATTCTGTGCTAAACCTTCTTTGTAGGGACAGAGAAGGACAGTGAGGGAAAGTGTCAGTGTGCTATTCTGTGCTAAACCAATCTTGCTGTACCATATTTGAAATCCTTGAGTTTAGGGACAGAGAAGGACACTCGGGGAAACTGTCAGTGTGCTATTCTGTTCTAAACCAATCTTGCTGAACCGTATTTGAAATCCTTGAGTTTAGGGACAGAGAAGGACACTCGTGGAAACTATCAGTGTGCTATTCTGTGCTAAATCTTGTTTGTAGGGACAGAGAAGGACAGTGAGGGAAACTGTCAGTGTGCTATTCTGTGCTAAACCAATCTTGCTGAAGCATATTGCAAATCCTTGTGTTTAGAGACAGAGAAGGATAGGCAGGGGACAGTGTCAGTGTCATTGTTGCTAAGCCTCCTGCACAGTATACACCTGAAGGTAGCCCTTATTGCTGTTTTTCCCATCTCCCTGCAGGCCATCCATTAAAATGTCTGGAAGGCAAAGAAGGAGAGGCAGACAGTCAGGAGGCAAAAAAAGAGGGCAAGCAGGCTCTGTGTCTGGGGGCAACAGTGCTGGTCGTGGACGCGGTGCATTGTCATCAGCACATGGCCATGGGACACGCTTGTCCTTCTTTTCGGCAGCTGGACATGTTGAGCCACATCATGCCGAAGACTTGGTAGAGTGGATGACCAAGCCCATCTCATCCTCCTCATCCTCTCTCACCCAGGCTCAGGGTACTGGCAAAGCAGCTGCCAAAGCGTCCTCTTCTCTGGTATCAATGTCATCATTAGTCAATCCTTCCCTAGACCCACCATGTCCTCCTCCTGAGGAGTCCCCCGAACTGTTTGAGCACAGTGTTGGGTACATGCTCCAGGAGAATGCCCAGCGTTTTGAAGGATCTGAGGATGATACCCAGATAGAGGAAGGCAGTAGCGTGAGAGCAGAGAGAGGGGATGCTCAAGAAGGATACCAATCTGGCAGTCATGCTCCAGCAGCTGCAGCATACTGCCAGATTGGCTCCAGTGATGAGGAGGGAGGGGATGATGAGGTCACTGACTCCACGTGGGTGCCTAATAGGAGAGAGGAGGAGGAGGAGGATGAGGAGGAGGCACATCTCCAACGAGGCAGGATGCCCTTGGGTGGCCAGCGTATGGGCAGCACACCGACGGAATCACACCGCAGAGCTCTGCCTGTGCAGGGCGCTGCCTCTGCCCGTCATTCAAAAAGTTCTTTGGTGTGGGCCTTTTTTGAGGCGAGTGCATCAGATCGCACAGCTGCTGTTTGCAACATATGTCTCAAGCGTATATCGCGTGGCCAAAACATCAGCCGCTTGGGCACCACATGCTTGATCAGACATATGTTGACCTGCCATGCAGCTCGTTGGCAAGCCTACCTTAAAGACCCACACCAAAGAACAAAGCGGACCTCTCCTTGCACCGCATCAGCTGGGATCTCCAACCCCACTATACCTTCAGTCCTCTCTGAAACCTGCACTGAGAGGAATGAAGGTGTAGAATTAGGTGTGTCACAGCCAAGTACTTGCGGCCACTCTGCTAGCAGTACACCGACGTCCGATTCTAGCAGGCAAATTTCCCTGCCCCAGCTGCTGGACCGTCGAAAGAAGTTCACTCCCAGCCATCCACATGCCCAGCGGTTGAATGCTAGCTTGGCTAAATTGCTAGTGCTTCAACTGCTGCCTTTTCAGTTGGTAGACTCGGCCCCCTTCGGTGAGTTTGTGCAATGTGCGGTTCCTCAGTGGCAGGTTCCCAAACGCCACTTTTTCTCACGGAAGGCGATTCCGGCTCTCTACAGGCATGTGAAAGGCAATGTCTTGGCCTCGCTGGACAGGGCGGTCAGCGGTAAGGTGCATATTACCGCTGACTCATGGTCCAGCAGGCATGGACAGGGACGTTACCTTTCTTTCACGGCCCATTTGGTCACTCTTTTGGCAGCTGGGAAGGATGCAGGACAAGGTGCAGTAGTGTTGGAGGTTTTTCCACCGCCACGCCTCCAAAATGCTACTGCTGGTTGTGACACACCTCTCTCCTCCACCCCCTCCTCTTCTTCTTCCTCCATGGCCTCTTCCTGTGCTTTGTCCTCTGAACCAGCGGTGCTCCGTAGGCGTTCAAGGGGCTACGCAAGTGCGCAGGCAAAAAGATGCCATGCCGTGCTTGCGCTGGTGTGTTTGGGGGACAGGAGCCACACTGGGGCAGAGGTCCTGTCTGCTCTGCAGGGGCAGGCCGAGAGGTGGTTGACGCCACGCCAGCTTAAGCCAGGAATGGTGGTTTGCGACAATGGCACCAACCTCCTCTCCGCCCTCCGACAGGGACAACTGACCCATGTGCCCTGTGTGGCTCACGTCCTTAACCTGGTGGTGCAGCGGTTCTTGGGCAGGTACCCGGGCTTACAGGATGTCCTGAGGCAGGCCAGGAAAGTCTGTGTGCATTTCTGCAGATCTTATAATGCCAGTGCTCGCCTGGCTGAGCTGCAAAAGGAGTTGAACCTGCCCAAGAACCGCCTTATATGTGACATGCCCACCAGGTGGAACTCAACGTTGGCCATGCTGCAGCGGCTGCACACGCAGCAGAGGGCCATCAATGAGTACCTGTGCGACTACGGCACCAGGACAGGGTCAGGGGAGCTCGGTTTTTTTTCACCACGCCAGTGGCGCATGATCAGGGATGCATGCACTGTCCTGGCACCATTTGAGGAGGCCACGAGGATGGTGAGCAGTGACAGTGCATGCATCAGTGACACTGTACCTCTTGTCCACCTGTTGGAGCACACGCTGCGTGGAATAATGGACAGGGCACTTGAGGCAGAACAGAGGCAGGAAGAGGAGGACTTCCTTGCCTCTCAAGGCCCCCTTTACCCAGACAGTGTTCCTTCTGTCCCACCCATCGCACAGGAAGAGGAGGAGGAGGAGGAGGAGGAGGAGGAGGATTGTGTCAGCATGGAGGTGGAGGCTGGCACTCAGCATCATCAGCAGCAGTCTTTTAGGGATGATTTAGAGTCCCAAGAAACCAGTGGACTTGTACGTGGCTGGGAGGAGGTGGCTGCGGATCATGTCTTCCTTAGTGACCCAGAGGACTCCGGACTGAATGCCTCAGCTAACCTACACTGCATGGCCTCCCTGATCCTGCAAAGTCTGCGGAAGGATCCTCGTATTCTTCGGATCAAGGAGAGGGACCATTACTGGCTGGCCACTCTCCTTGATCCACGGTACAAGGGTAAGGTTGCGGACCTTATCTTACCGTCGCAGAGGGAGCAGAGGATGAGACAACTCCGGGAGGCCTTACAGAAAGGTCTGTGCAACGCGTTCCCAGAGACTGGGAGGTTACAAACTCCTGGTCCTGGACAACGAGTTGCTGAGGCTTCGGGCAGTCAAAGAAGGAGCGGTGGGGAAGGTGGCCGTCTGACCGATGCGTTCAGACAATTCTTTAGTCTGCAGCCCCAAAGTATGATCGGTTCCAGCAACCATCGCCAGCGTCTGATATACATGGTGCAGGAATACCTAGGGGCAAGGTCAGACTTGGACACCTTCCCCACCGAAAATCCTCTGGCTTACTGGGTCTTGAGGATGGATTACTGGCCAGAGCTTGCACAGTATGCAATTGAGCTACTGGCCTGTCCTGCATCCAGCGTTCTTTCAGAACGCACATTCAGTGCTGCTGGAGGATTTGTCACGGATCACAGGGTGCGCCTGTCCACCGACTCGGTTGATCGACTGACTTTCATCAAGATGAACCAGTCTTGGATCACCACCAGCTACCACACACCTGATGCTGATATAACAGACTAATTGATTTTAAAATGTCACATCCCTTCAAGACTGATGCTGATGCTGAGTGCCTGTGCTGTTATGTTGACTGGCTATCCTCCTCCTCCTCCTCAATGATCCGATTAATGATGATAGCTTGGAAGATCATTTTGGTTTATGGGTGCCGCCACCAGTGGCTAAGGCACAATTTTTCAGCCCCTGTTTAACATGGGCGTGTAATTACAATTTTTGATGCAATACTTTGCAACAGGGCTCATTGCTGTGCTCCAAGTACAGTATCTGTGAGGGGTTGCAGTGTTGTGCCACCAGTGCCTAAGGCCCAATTTTTCAGCCCCTGTTCAACAGGGGCATGCAATTATAATTATTGATCTAATAATTCACAGCAGGGCCCATTGCTGCGCCCACCAAGAGTAACTGTCAGGCCTTACAGTGTTGTGGCACCAGCACCACCATCAAAGGCCCAATTTTTACTACCACTGTTCAACAATTATATGTTATTACAATTCCTGATATAATAGTTGACAGCAGGGCGTTCCAGCACCCACCAAGAGTAACTGTGAGTGCTTACAGTGTTGTGCCAACACCAACACCTAAGGGGCCAATTTCTGCAGAGTATATACGGCAGGTCCCTACTTTCAAACATCCAACTTACAAACGACTCCTACTTGCAAATGGAAGAAGACAACAGGAAGTGAGAGGAAATCTACCCCTAGGAAGGAAAATTCTCTACTGTAAGAATTAATATGGGAGAAAGGTGTCTCCTCTCTACTGATGCTTTATCACCAATCCTTGTTTCAATAAAAACACCACATTTCAAAAACAGTTGTCATTGGGACGCAAAGTGAGGTGAAATGTTCTAAACAGGGGCACAGACAGCAAAACAAATGTTACAGGGGTGATAACCCTTCCCTATGTTTTCCAAAAAGCTTAAAAATAGATTTTTTGGCTGGAGCTACACTTAAACAATGTACGTGTTCAAAATTACAAACAGATTCTACTTAAGAACAAACCTACAGTCCCTGTCTTGTTTACACCGGTCTTGTTTACACCGCCTGTATACTGCTGTTCAGAGTATATAGGGCCTTTTTTATTTTGTGTTGCGGGGTTCCCCTTAATATCCAAACAAGACCCAAAGGGGCTGGTAATGGGCTGGGGTAGGGGGGGGGGGGTGATGGGGTAGCTATGCCATTTTTCTTAAAGATTTTCATCCATATTACCGGGACCAGACATTACATTAAAGCCGCAAGCAGTTTTAAATGGCTTTTTTTTCCTTTAGAAATGTAATTTTGTGCAGGGACAGTTCTAATCACGGGAAACACGTGGCACTTCACAGGCATACTTTAGACACCCCCCAGGTACAATATTTAAAGGAATATTTGACTTTTTTTTTTTCACTTTATGCATCATTAAAATGACTGCTCCCGAAAAACGGCCGTTTTTAAAACTTCTTTTTGCATTGATACATGTCCCCTGGTGCAGAACCCGGGTTCCCAAACTCTGTTTAGGACAATAACATGGATAATAGTCGTTATAATTAGCACTTTAGAATTCGAACGTTCGCATCCATTGTATTTAATAGGGTTCTAATGTTCGTGCGAACTTTCGGTCCGTTCGCGGGTTCTGGTGCGAACCGAACCCGGGGGTGTTCGGCTCATCCCTATCCACCATCAACAGCCTGTATGATCCACTCGGGTTTGCAGCACCGGTTACCATCCAAGGTAAGATTCTGCTTAGAGAGCTCACCGCAGACACATGTGATTGGGATTCTCCACTACCTCCTCAGAAAGAGACATTATGGGTAACATGGAGAGACTCTTTAAAGACTTTATCCAATCTACACGTACATAGACCATACACCCACTTTCCTCCTGCAAGGGTTCAGTCTAGAAAGTTATGTGTATTCTGCAATGTTTCGGTTAAAGCAATAGGAGCAGTAACCTACCTCAAGTCAGTAGACATCGAGGGCCAAATTCACATTGGGTTTGTTATGGGCAAGGCCAAGCTAGCACCATGTCCTGAAACCACCATTCCAAGATTGGAACTGTGTGCTGCTGTACTAGCAGTAGAACTAGCTGAGCTTATTACATCTGAGATGGATCTAGAACTCGAGGACACAGAGTTTTACACAGACAGCAAGGTAGTGTTGGGCTACATTTACAACGAAAGTAGAAGATTCTATGTCTATGTACACAACAGAGTCCTTAGAATCAGGAAGTCGACACAGCCCACCCAGTAGCGTTATGTCTCAACTGATCATAACCCAGCGGATCATGCTACAAGGTCTGTGCCAGCATCCCGTCTCAAAGACACTACATGGCTCACAGGACCACCCTTCCTGTACAAGCCAGCACCTACCACTCCAGTAAAGGAGACACATGTACTGTTAGAACCTGAATATGACTCAATGTTTCTACAATTGGGAACTTTGAAACTCACACATGAGACTCTGACAACTTTCATGGCTGAAGTATCAGCTATAATGAATGCCAGACCCTTGACATCTATACCCAATGATCCTGAAGATCCTTTCTTGCTTACACCTTCCACTTTACTCACTCAGAAAGTTGAGGTGATCACAGCTCCTTCAGTCAATCTGGACCCAAAGGACTTATACAAATGTCAATGGAAAAGAGTACAAGTTTTAGCTGACACATTTTGGAACAAGTGTAAGAAACAATACTTGTCTAATCTACAGACTAGGAACAAATGGCAAGACAGCAAGCCCAACTTAGAGCCTGGTGCCATCGTTCTCATGAAAGACTCTCAATCTAGGAGAAACGAGTGGCCTTTGGGTCTGATAACCCAAGTGTTTCCCAGTGAAGATGGAAACGTCAGGAAAGTTGAACTTAAGGTCATTAGGCAAGGCCAGCCTAAACTTTTCCTCAGACCTGTTTCTGAACTTATTTTGTTACTCTCCTCTGAAGTGCCATGATATGTGGTTTCCGTGGGAATCCACGTGGGGAGTGTCATGCCTTTAGTAAAAAGGCTTGAATTTTTCCTATTTTTTCTGGTTTAATAACATTTAATCTATGTTGCCATCTAGTGGCCGTTTTGTATAACTGCATCTATTTTCATAAGCAATTTAGAAAGTTAGCTAAATTTGTCACACACAAGCCTCCGTACTTTCAATCCCATCAGGCCTTGCGTCACCTTCTTCAGCCATTTCATCTTTTTCCCTGGAAGCATGCACATGGACTGCTAAGATATATGTTCCAGCCTTCAGAAACCTCTCTGGTATGTCTACTATTTATGTACTTGGCTAGGTAGATAGATAAGGAGGCACTAATTGTACTATCTTTACTAATTGTATTTGTCTGTATCTGTTACAGTTTTACTCTATCTTGTATCAATAAAAGTTCAAAAGGATTCTACTCTATCGGAATGCATTGGTATGAGAGGAGTTATCAGTGTGCCCAAATACACCTCAGCCACGTGTAGTGAGGGGCATAACATTGTGCACAGCTGTCTCTCTCACTCTCGTGAGAGTTTGCCAGGAAGGGATGGGGGGGGGGGGGGTGAGTCATAGGAGGGTCAATGACAGCTGCAGGGCTGGAGGTGTCCCTATGTAAATCCAGGAAGTGAACAGGCAGCAGCTTCAGCTGCCCACAGTTAAAATGGTGGCAGCCAGACTCAGTGGAGGGAGATTTCTGCGGCATATTTGGCAAGTACAGAATCACAGTATATATAAAATAATATGCAAAGTGGTTGGAGGTAAGCTTCAGAATGGCAAAGATGTTTTTATTACAAATTATGTGAGCAAACTGCAGTTCCTCTTTAACTTGCTTTTTATTGGATAAGTCAGTACGGAAAACAACCTATTACCAGTTACTTTGAAATTTAGCACAGAAAGTAGAGTTATCTCTCAAACAATGACATACATGGAATTTACCAGGCAACGGTACTCATACATTGATTAAACTCCTTCACAGATGGTAATCCCAACAGGAACAGCTGCAGAAAAGGTATTGCACAAACTTCTCCATTGGCAGAATCATTACAAAGCAGAAAATATAATTAAAAGCTGGCATGAACCGAATGGCAATGCACGATAATTCATTTTAAACATTTCACTGAACAGATTACATTTTGATGGGTTGCTGCTAACATGATCATTATGTAAATAAACAAAACTATATTATATATGTAGCGCCCTGCTCCCAATGAGTGGGCGCTATATGTTGAAATTATAGTTGTCTGAGCAATAGTTTGGCTCAGAAGGATTGTGTTACAAATTGCACTCTGTTTCAGTTCAGCTGGTTGCGTGATTTTCCTCTTGACAGTGGGTGTCGCTGTCACCACTGGTCAGGATTGGAAATGCAACAGACTGGATGCATTGGGTATCTCTTTCCCAGCAGCGGCTCAGGGGTATGGTCAACCCGCTGTGCATGCTGGGAGAGAGTACTTAAGGGACAGACGCCATTAGTGAGGGGGCTTTTGGAGATTGGAGAGTTGAGGGTCGTTCGCTGGTGGTGGGCACCCTGACCTGAGGGCCCTCATGGCCTCAGGGAACTGCTGGCAGTTTCCACCTCTGGGCCACGTTGGTCTGAGGCTCCGTTGCTGAAATGTAGGCCCAGGAGTTACTGGTGGCCTACTGATCCAGGGATGATCCTGTGTCGCCTTACCTGCTGGAAGGGACCAAGCAATTGAGGACTCAATTGGAGGATGCATCCGGATCATAATCTACCTCACAGTGCTGCCGGAACGGCTGGAAGATCCTGGCACTGGGAGTTGTGTTCTTTATTCAGAAGGTAACCCAGGGAAGGGTTACACATAAGTCTGTGGCAGAGACTGTTCTATTAATACCAAGTCTGTGGCAGAAACTGTTCTATTTTCACCAAGTCTGTGGCAGAGACTATATGTGGATGGACTTGTGTCTTTTTTCAACCTGACTAACTATGTAACTATGTGATCGAGCTATGCATCGGTTGTTAGGCCGGTGAGATTGGGCCTATCCGGTGTTTGCTGAGTCCAGCGTGGAGACAGTTGTTCCTCTGGACCTAGGAAAATTCCTGTGAATATTTGTGGTGGATTATAAAGGCAAACAGGAGGCTGGCCAGAGCTTTAGATTCTAGTGGATCCATGGGAATGCTAAAAAAGTCCTGCACTTCACTGATCTTTAAAAAAAAAAAAATTGTATCAAATACTTATCATATTTTTCCTTTCCTGGTGCCATTCCTTGGCAGCATACATGTGGTAGTAGCCCCGCCTACCTCTGACCATAGGACCAGTGCATAGCTATCAATAGTTGACACCCACACAACAGCCCATTCCCTGTACATCGCCAGGAACGAACTTGGCGGGTTCAGTATGCTGCCATGGATTGGTGTATTTGATACAATTTTCCATTTTTCTGGTGCCTATATGGCAGCTTATTTGTAGTAGACCAATACCTAACTACCAAGGTGGGAAGCTTAAGCAAATCCTATCTTATAAGAAAGCAAGTACAGTAAAACCTTGGATTGCAAGTGTAGCGTTACCCTCAACTAAGAGGGCCGCAGATTTGGTCTGGGCCCTGAGTACAGCTCCGCCAACCCCCGGCAATCTACTCGACCCTTTCTGGCACAGTTAGTCTAGGGGTATACACATTTAATACTTATACTTAATGAGAGACTCAGACACGGAGTAGTTATAAAGGAATAACAGATTTTTACTTTCAGCTATGCAAAGGGAATGAACAGTGATAACAACTTGACCATTAGAATATTCACAGAGCCCTGCAATATTAAAATATCAGTCACACTACACCATGGAGAAAGGGGGGGTGGATAAGGAGACGCCACGTGGGGCGACTGTTAACTAGGCGCCCTGTGGCGCAATAACTAAACTAGGTCCCTAATGAATCAGGCCTGATTCCTAACTCTAGAACTCAGTCCTGTATGAATGATGGATTCTTCACCGGCATCTGTAGAGGTGGTGCACTTAAGAATAAACAACAATTGTAATCCAGGAAAAGGGAAAGTTGATAACTGACAACACTTCACTGGAGATCCTCTGGATCAGTCCTGCTGTGAATCTCCAGTGAGAGTCTTTAACATGAGGTAGTAGGCCTCGGCAGTTTATAGGCCCAGTACTAGCAAACAGGTTAGGGAATGAGCTTACGCTCGCTCACCCGCCGGACACGATCTCCGTCCGGAACTTCCACCGGTTGTGAATTCACTCGCCCACAGCGGTTGCTGCGATCGGGTCCCCGATCCCATCCAGGCTGTAAGTAGAGATGTCGGATGCCACCCAGGCTCACAGTGGGGTGGAAGGCTCTTTGGTCGGCTGCGGAAGGCCCCAGGCTTCAGGCCTTACCCAGCACAGGTCCGCACAGGTGTATCAGTCTCTGCCGTCCCGTGTCCAAAGAGGCCGAGCCAGGCCTCGCCCCTTCCTTATATATCCCCACCCATGAGTCTCTGGGGCAGAAGCAAAACATCCTGGGAACATTTTGGACAATGTCGAGCATGATGTTGGCATAGGGAATTCCCACCAAAACTTTGGGATGGAACTCTCTTGCCCACAGGTCACACTACCATGAGTGGCCTGCCTAACTGTGCCAGAGAGTGAGCTGGGGTTGCCCTCCACCAAATGGACAGTGGAGGGATCAGGTTGTTCAACACTTCTCCTAGCCGTTACAACAGAGTCCTCTGAGCTTGTCCCCATTTGGGGGTAAGTTAGTTTCTTGGGAGGCCTGATGACTCTGCGAGCCCTCTGCTCTCTTGGTGCTTCTGACTCTGGCACCACACGCTCTTCTTCAGGAGTAAGTTCAGGTAACATTGCTGGTTCTGGAACCTCTGATTCAGAAGTCGACTGACGTATGGAATCTCTAGGGTCCTCCTCTGCGCAAGTGTCAGGAACATCTTCCCAGTAATCAGCTGAGGGACTGAAGGGTATGAATTCAATAGCCTCCGGATTCAGCGTTGCATCTGGGGTATCCCCTCCATTTGGGAGATCTATGGCGGACGTTCCCAGAGTCGAGGGAAGCCACAGCCAGTCCAGTTCTCCACCTTCATCTGTACTCAATTGGGAGGCCTCCCCATCTTCAACTCTAGAAGTCTGGGACCGAGTGCTCGGCCTAGGAGTATCCAGAATAGAGGCCGGTTCAGGGGAGTCTCTCACGGGAGGTATTCTGACTGCCTCAGCAAGTGGGAGCAGGTGGTTTCGATGCCACGTCTTCAGTGGACCCACCTTTCCTTCTGGCTTTAGTTTGTAGACAGGCAAACCAGGCAACTTCCTACAGATGACATAGGGTTCAGATCTCCATCTGTCGGCAAGCTTGTGTTTTCCAGGGACCCCCAGGTTGCGTAGCAGTACTCGGTCCCCGGGCTGCAGATCTTGCACTCGAACCTTCAGATCGAAATTTCTCTTGTTGCGGGCTCCCCTTTGATCCAAAGCCGCCTGGGCTTGTTCATAGGCCAACTGTAAGCTACGTCTAAGTCTGTCCACGTATCCCTTGTGGGATGTAGCTGAGGTATTGTCTAAAGAAGTGCCAAAGGCCAGGTCCACGGGTAGCCTTGCTTCTCTCCCAAACATAAGTCGATAAGGGGAGTAGCAAGTGGCATCACTTGTGGTACAGTTATAGGCATGCACTAGGGCTGATATGTGTTGACTCCAGTGTTGCTTCTTCTCTGTTTCTAAGGTTCCCAACATGTTGAGCAGGGTCCGGTTAAATCTCTCCGGCTGAGCATCTCCTTGTGGGTGGTAAGGTGTGGTTCTGGTCTTCTTTATTCCCAATAAATCCAAAAGTCTTCGGATCAACCGACTCTCAAAGTCCCTTCCTTGATCTGAGTGGAGTCTCTGTGGTAGTCCGTAATGGACAAAATACTTCTCCATAAGTATCTTGGCCACGGTGGATGCCTTCTGGTCTTTGGTTGGGAAAGCTTGAGCATAGCGGGTGAAATGGTTGGTTATTACCAGAACATTCCCCAATCCACTCAGGTCGGGTTCGAGGCAGAGAAAGTCAATGCATACCAGATC
This sequence comes from Rana muscosa, assembly GCA_029206835.1. Lineage (NCBI taxonomy): Eukaryota > Metazoa > Chordata > Amphibia > Anura > Ranidae > Rana > Rana muscosa. Next base: position 110,379,251 of record CM055116.1, read on the forward strand.
CATTGGGCCCTGACTCTGTAAGTGGCCCATTGGGGCAGCTTGATGGGGTAGGGTCTTTCTCTGAATGCATCGTGCACAGGAATGGCAATACTCCTCTACTTCTGCCCTCATGCAGGGCCAATAGAACCGATTTCTAACAAGCTGGAAGGTTCTTTCTGCCCCTAGGTGACCATGGTGGTCATGCAGGGCAATTAGTACAGTCTCTCGGTGCTTCTCTGGAAGGAATAACTGCCACTTATCTTCTGAGTCATCAGAGGGGCCCCTTCGGTAGACCACTCCCTGATGTACCTGCAGCCTGTCCAATTCCTTCCTCAACAGGCGAGCCTCCTTTGAGGGGTGATGTAGGAGTTTGTTGGGATCCTGATTCTCCAGGGCTTCGAGGACCAATCTCCCCATGGGGTCTTCCAATTGGTCACACCTCAACTCCTTCTTGGACAGTCTCGGTAGGTTGTCTTCCTCCAGTTGAGTTACTCCACAATAGTGTTTGGGGACTCCTACCATGGTAACCCCTATTTCTTCTGCTCTGGAGCCTCCTCTGGCTTGGAATTCAGCCCCTTGACAAAGGGCCCGCACCCCGTCCGGTGCCACTTGGGTCCAATCTTCCCAGTCATTTGTCGTGGCATGAGACCTCCGGGACAGGGCATCTGCATCCCTATTTCCAGCTCCTGGTCTGTACTTCAGACTGAAGTTGAATCCAGACAATGCGGCCAACCACCTGTGTCCGGTGGCATCTAGTTTTGCGGTGGTGAAGAGGTAGGTCAGGGGGTTGTTGTCTGTCTTCACAGTAAACTCTGCCCCATACAGGTAGTCTTTTAGCTTGTCTACTACCGCCCATTTGAGGGCCAGGAATTCCAGCTTATGAGTGGGGTAATTCTTTTCTGAGGGGGTCAGGCTCCTGCTCACATAGGCCACTGGTCGCAGTTGTCCTTCCTGTTCTTGGTAAAGCACACCGCCTAGACCCTCATGGCTGGCATCCACATGTAATTCATAAGGTCTGGTAGGGTCGGCGTAGGCCAGGACTGGGGCAGTGGTTAAGCTCCTCTTCAGGGCCTGAAAGGCCTCTTCACACCTTGGGTTCCACTGATCTTGAACTGACTCACCAGGCCTCCTGGGCCCTGAGTCATCCTCTTCCCCTTCTGCCTTTAGCAATTCATTCAACGGGCGGGCAATCCGAGCAAACCCCTCCACAAACCTCCTATAATAGGAGCAGAACCCCAGGAAGGATCTGAGCTATGTTAGTGTGGTGGGTCGTGGCCAGGAAGTGACTGCTTCCAACTTCTCAGGATCTGTGGCCACCCCTTCTTCAGACACTATGTGCCCCAGATAGTTCACAGAAGACTGGTAGAACCGACACTTCTCGGGGGAAAGCTTAAGTCCCTCTTCACTGAGTCTTCTCAATACTTTCTCCAGCCTGGCTTCATGTTCTTCCAAGGTTCTCCCGAAGACAATGACATCGTCCAAGTACACAAGGACTTCTATAAGATTCATGTCTCCAACAGTCTTCTCCATAAGGCATTGAAAGGTAGCAGGAGCTCCAGATAGACCCTGAGGCATCCTATTGAATTCGAAGAATCCCACCGGGGTTATGAAGGCTGTCTTCTCCCTGTCTTCTGGGTGCATAGGGATTTGATAGTACCCACTCTTGAGGTCCATCACACTGAACCATTTGGCTCCAGACAAACTTTGTAAGGCATCTTCTATCCTTGGCGTGGTGTATTGGTCAGGGATGGTTCTCCTGTTGAGAGTCCTGTAATCGATACAAAGCCTCAACGATCCATTCTTCTTTCTGACCACCACGATTGGGGAGGCATAGGGGCTTCTAGACTCCTGGATCACACCAGTCTTCTTTAGTTCTACAAGTTGTTCCCTCAGATCCTCCAGATCTGCCAGGGGGACCCGCCTGACCCTCTCTCGGAAGGGCTTATCTTCTTGGAGGCGGATCCGATGGGTGGAACTTCTTGCACACCCCACATCGAATTCATCTTCGGAAAAGATCTTCTCCCACCTGGTCAGCTGGGCCTTGGCTCTTTCTTTCCAAGCCCTGGGTAGGTTCGGGTTTTCCACGGACAGCTTCTCCCAAACATCTCCTCCGTCACCCGTCCCTTTGACTTCGGACCAAGTGACCGGGGCAGCAGGGCTCACCTGACCCAGCAACACTCTGGCAGGAATCTCCATGGGCCCTCCCGTAGTGTTCCTAACACTCACCGGAACTCTGCCATGGGCCTTCTTCAGGGCCTTGAACGGAATCACTTCTGGTATCACTTCCAGGCCTGAGGACTCTTCCCTTGGGTCGGATTCCAGCATGACAAAGGGGCCGGGTTGTTCCCACGTAAGCTTCACAGTGGCACTAAGACAGGTTACTTCTCCGGTCTGTAGCACTACTCCTTCTCTGCCAAGTCTCCACACCTTCCCTATCCCCTCTCCCGGGGTCTTCTGCTCTAAGACCAGTCGTTGGTAGGCCATCTTTAGCATGGGATGGATTTTGGTGGCTGAATGGTTTCTCTCTTTCACTAGAGGGGTCAGGAGTCTCCTGACTAGATCCGTGTTTGTCCCAATGATCAGGGAAATCTTGCTGGCTCCAGGCGGCCGAGGACACACAACTGCCAGGGTGTCAAACACTTCAGCCTTCCCAGCCACGGATGGGTCGAAAGTCATCTTTATGGGCAGGTACCCATCGTAAGGGAAACTCTGGGTTCCAAGTCCCCATATCTCCAGCTCTTCTATCTTCTGGATAGGCAGATGACTCAAGTGCCTATCATAGAAGTCCTGGTATAGTAAAGTCACCTGTGCTCCGGTGTCCAAAAGAGCTTTAGTATAGACTCCTTCCACTTGAATGGGCACAGTAGGAGACGGGCCCACCAGTTCCTTTGGGTATGGCCGGACTGGGGTCACCTTCTTCTTTGGGCTTTTCCTTGCCCTGCTCCTTTTGGACTTTAATTTTTCCTGAGCCTGGCATGCATTGACTTTCTCCCTCTCAATGGGGGCACAAACCCGCTGAGGGATGTTATTGTTCCTCTTAGGTGGATGTTCCTTCTTTGGGGTGCTGTATTTCCACTGAGGGGTCTTGCCCCCTCCCTCTGGGGTACATCTTGGTGGGGGGGTACTATACCTCCTCCTAGGAGTTTTGTCTCCTCCATTCTTGGCCTTTTTTTTTAGTTTGGAGCGCACTGAAGATGATGGGCACCCGGCTGACTCCTTCACCGGGGCCCTTTGGAGTTTCCCGCCAGCTTGCAATTATCTGTTCTCTTCTTCTTTGGGCTGGAGCATACGTTAGCAAAGTGGCCACTCCCTCCGCAGTTATAGCAAATCACCTCTTCTTGGTCCTGTAGGGAGGCCGGTGCTGAGGTGTTCGGGAACAACTCCTTTCTTGGGCTTGGTTTCTCTGGTCTTCTCTGATCTTTCTCCATCAAAGAGGTCAGCATCTCCAACACTTGGGCCATTTGCGATTTCAAAGTGTCAACCTCCGCATCTCTTTCCGGGCTCTTGACCGAATGGACCAACACTGGTACAGGTGTGACATTCGCCTTGGCCACCTGCTGATCTTCCTGCAGCGCCTCTTCGTCCCTAATAATTTTTATTAGATCAGAGTAGGTTAGTGACATTTCTCCTCCTGAGGTTTTCAGGTGCAGCCAGACCGGGTCTGAGCGCCGCGCTCCCCTCATGATCTGCTTCATGCGTGCTTCATCTGCATCTTTGGGCAGCATTCCCTTCTTCAGTACAATCTTGCATAACTGCCTGTTCAGCCTTCTAACATATTCTGACAGTTTCTCATTCGGCTGCTGGAGAGTGTGTTCAAATTGATAGATCATCTCTGACACCTTCTCCAGCTGACCAAACTCTTCCTGCAGCATGGCCAGGCAATCTTGAGCTGTACAGTTTTCATTTCCAAACCGGAAGCTCTTCACCGCTTCTGCCGCGGCACCTTTCAGACTTTCTAAGACTCGCTGTCTCTTCTGTGCCTCAGGCACCTCCCATGCTTCTACTGCCTGCAATGCCTGTTCCACCCAAGTGTCAAAATCTTCCTCCCCCGCAGGGACGGGGAGCTTCCCCGAGAATGCTTTTAGTCTCCGGTAGCTAGTCTCTACGTGCACCGTGCTTGCCTTCTGACAGTTTGTTAGGTCCCCTAACGCCTTTATCAGTTCGGGTGATATGGCCGTGGCAGGTGCAGGCGTCACCGGAGGTGTCGCTCCATCTCTCCTCTCTGGTGAGGTACGGGCCGCAGTCCGCGGTGGTCCCGTTAGGGGTGGCTCCTTCTTAATAGCATGCGCCAGACTATAAGATCTGTTATCCGACGTCTGCGTATATTTGCGCTTGCAAACTTCTGGCTTCCCATCTGAATACTCCACTAGTGCATACTGGTGTGAGGTGTCTGGGTCTAACTTTGTTCCCATCATCCACGGTGTACCATCTGGGGTCACTGACTTCATTAATCCTTCCACCGTCTCGGTCGACCATTCCTGACCGGGCATGTTAATGACCACTGACTGGCTTGGATCTGTCTTAGCTACTCCACACCACGTTCTGATGTCTTTCGGGTCCATGCCGGTACCTCTTGGCGGGTTTTCTGCTCTATCAGGATCTCGGACGAGAACCCCCACGTGTAGCGTTACCCTCAACTAAGAGGGCCGCAGATTTGGTCTGGGCCCTGAGTACAGCTCCGCCAACCCCCGGCAATCTACTCGACCCTTTCTGGCACAGTTAGTCTAGGGGTATACACATTTAATACTTATACTTTATGCGAGACTCAGACACGGAGTAGTTATAAAGGAATAACAGATTTTTACTTTCAGCTATGCAAAGGGAATGAACAGTGATAACAACTTGACCATTAGAATATTCACAGAGCCCTGCAATATTAAAATATCAGTCACACTACACCATGGAGAAAGGGGGGGGGTGGATAAGGAGACGCTACGTGGGGCGACTGTTAACTAGGCGCCCTGTGGCGCAATAACTAAACTAGGTCCCTAATGAATCAGGCCTGATTCCTAACTCTAGAACTCAGTCCTGTATGAATGATGGATTCTTCACCGGCATCTGTAGAGGTGGTGCACTTAAGAATAAACAACAATTGTAATCCAGGAAAAGGGAAAGTTGATAACTGACAACACTTCACTGGAGATCCTCTGGATCAGTCCTGCTGTGAATCTCCAGTGAGAGTCTTTAACATGAGGTAGTAGGCCTCGGCAGTTTATAGGCCCAGTACTAGCAAACAGGTTAGGGAATGAGCTTACGCTCGCTCACCCGCCGGACACGATCTCCGTCCGGAACTTCCACCGGTTGTGACTTCACTCGCCCACAGCGGTTGCTGCGATCGGGTCCCCGATCCCATCCAGGCTGTAGGTAGAGATGTCGGATGCCACCCAGGCTCGCAGTGGGGTGGAAGGCTCTTTGGTCGGCTGCGGAAGGCCCCAGGCTTCAGGCCTTACCCAGCACAGGTCCGCACAGGTGTATCAGTCTCTGCCGTCCCGTGTCCAAAGAGGCCTCGCCCCTTCCTTATATATCCCCACCCATGAGTCTCTGGGGCAGAAGCAAAACATCCTGGGAACCAGTGGGGTTCTGGGAACAGTAGTTCGAGAGCATTTAAAGGAACCCCGCTACACAAGCATAATTAGTTCCGGAAACATGCTTGTAATCCAAAGCACTTGTACATCAAAGCAAATTTCCCCATATGAAATAATGGAAGCTCAAATGATTCGTTCCACAAACATTTATTCATAGGTCCTTCGGTTTATAGTCCATATAAAAACAGCAATGTGATAGGTTGTGTAACCATAAAATGTCTATTCACAAATGGAAGCCTCCACAGGGGGATTAGAAGCAAAATCCAGCAGGAGCTACAGAGTATTAAAGAGAGGCGCCTCTAAGTGTAGCAATATGTTGCTAAATGTTGTACCTTTATTAAATGTAACCATATTGCTACACTTAGAGGCGCCTCTCTTCTCTTTTATACTCAGTTGTGATGGGACACTACTTGTATATCAAGACATCACTTGTATATCAAGTCAAAATTTATTTTAAAATGTAGCTTGTCTTGCAAAACGCTCTCAAATCAAGTTACTCTCAAACCTTTTACTGTAAGTTATCGCCTTCTTGCCAAAGTCAGCTGTAGGGAAGACTACAAAGCCTGCCTATTGTGCTGGACCCTGGCTGTAAGTTCCATGATGACAAAAAAGGAATGGGCCGTTGTGTGGATGTCGACTCTATATAGCTATGCACTGGTCCTGTGGGTGGAAATAGGTGGGGCTATTATCACATATGTACTGCCATGTTGGCGCCTGGAAAGTTAGTTTCAGCACAGCGGCGTAGTGGTTAGTATTTTTCTGGCCAAACACTAGTAGAATTTCAATTTAATCTTAAGAATGTTTAATTGATTTTCTAATCATAAGTGATGTCAAATTGCAGTTCATTTTCGACCGTAGTGATGAGAAAATTCAAAGGAAAGGATGGAAATTTTTTGTCGCATGAATGAATAATTTTCTAACAGTGTACACGGTTTTCTTTCAATAAAATCTATTCCAAAATTGGTTAAATCATCGCATGTACTAAGAATTTTCCTACAAATGTCCGTACAAAAGTTAGTTCAAAAACCTAGTAGTGTATGGTCAGCTTATGTGCATGTATACGTGTGAGATAGACTGTAAGCTCCTTGAGGTCAGGCACTGACGCGAATATACAGTATTAAAGGCACTGCGTAAATTGTTGTGGCTATATAATGATAATAGTGGGGATCAGTAAGTTGCTGCATATCTGGTAGGAATGTCTCATCTTGCAACCTTGTTGGTCTGAGGTAAATTCTGTATTTTCTCGAGTAACGTCATACCCCCTGGACTTTTCTCCAGAACAGTACCCACTACACCACACTTCGCTCCCTGCCAAGGCATATTTCAAGTCACTGGCGATGTACATGGTGAACGCTGCTAAGAAGTGCATACCCACTCACTGGCATTTGACCCACATTCCTTCTATTTCAGAGTGGTTCACTCGCCTTAACAAATCGGCGGAGATGGAAGAACTCATCTCCACAGAAAAAGATTCCCTTTTGAAATACACAAAGACATGGGCTTGCTGGCTCCATTTCCAGGGGACTTACCATTACCTCCAGCTTATGGACAACCCTCCTACATCGCCTATACCAATGGATATGCCTGCTACCTGAACTCCTCGTTCGATTTCCTTAAACCCCCCCCCATGCCACAGAGAAAGGGAACCTCTCACCTGAGGACCTTCTTGATTCCTAACTCACTTTCCTAATCCCCTCTCTCCCAACACAAACCCCTAACCCCCCCATTTTTTTTCCATAATGATACCAATCTCCTGGAGGAACTTATATCTAGGAGGACTGCATTGGCCTTAGTGGAAATATCGTAATCTGACGCTATTTATTTTTCTTATGCCCTCTACCGCTAAAAGTTACTTGCCCTTTCCCTTCCAGGAGCATGGTACCCATTGTCCCCACCCCTTTCTTATATTCCCTTACCTTTTTCTAAGACTCCAGATGAGAGATTACACCGCTGACATACTTCCTCACATTGCTTTGATATCCTCATATCAGTAGCACACTGTTTTCCTGATATTGCTATCCTCTGATGCTTTCCTTTAATTATTTGTTCTATATGATATACTCCTCAATTGGAATCCTGGTTTCTGTTTTTTTTTAATATGGATTTTGGATGTATCTCTCATTGTATGTCTATCGTTTTTTGTTGATCTGTAACTAACCCTTATTTCCAATAAAAACTTTGATTGGAGAAATCAAATTATATTAGTGGTGGATATCAAAACCAAGATTCCAGTGTTGGCAAGTATGCTAAGCATTGCAATTGACATTGCGCTGCTACATGGTAAATACGCCCTGCAATATGAAAACATGTCTTCCTGCTTGTACATGACTTAAATGTTATCATCCAATACCAGAAGATGTGAGCCATAGCAAAGTATGCTGTCACTCTCTAGACTAGAGTATAAATCCCGTTAATACACATATACTTGATACAACCTGTGGTATTTGAAAACTGATGCTGATCTTTTACTGACTTTATCTCTGGGCCAAAGTTGAGTCATTTCTAAATCCTATTTATATCTCTAAATAAAAATAGTGCTGGTATTTTTGATGTCTCTGCTGGCGCACACAACACCAATTCTTTATTGGATAGAACCTACATTTTGGGAGCAGTACAGTAATTCATTTTGTGGGCTGACGTAAATGTGGAACGATAGCCCAATAATTCCTTAGGAAGAAAAACCTGAATGAATTACACTACTCTCTTTATTATTAGCCACACGCTTTGTGATATCATCAGATCCAAAATAATAAGAGGTGAAGCAATGTCGTCTACACTCAACAAAGGAGACTTGTCTCTGAATTGTGACACTGACACTTAGAGAATAAAAATGTAATCACTGAAGAAGTATATACTATATTTCACATTAATCTTAACGTGGACCTTGCATGAAAATTGAAAGTTTGCCTAACTACAGACCCCCACCTATGAATTACAAATAATAATTGAAGGTAATGAAGAGATTAAACATTTTAAAAGATGCTCATCTTACAATCCAACCTCCCAAATACTTGGCTAGGGCAGGGTTATGTCGCTGGACCTTCTTGGGGATCTTCAGAAAATTACAAGTTATAAGAATGTCTGCTACCAGCACACTATGGAGCTGTAATCAATGGTCCAATCATTTATTAAAGAGATCACATGACAAAATTTCACAGTTTCATGAGATATAATGCTGTCACATGCCTGGTGAAGACATCCTACATGGCCTTGAATCATTGCATTGACACTGTTTGTGATTGTGACGGATCTCGGATACCCCGGCTGGGCACCTCTGCCAGACCTGTGTCTCCTGTCCTTCAGACTCACCCGCAGCCTGTAGACTCGCCATAACCAGCCCTTAACCCCTCAATCAAGAGACAAGCCACACAGGTGTTGAGGGTTAAACATGCAGAGCATAAACTGTTTATTGAATACAAAACATACACCTTTACACACAGATAGGGACACTCCCCTTAGCCTTGTCATAGAGGGGTAGGGGACAAGGAAGAACCAATAAGAGAAGGAGAGAAGGTATGTAGCATTACATTACATTACATTATCTCAATGCCATTTTGTCCCCAAGTCTCTCAGTCTCTTCTGGGCCAAAGTCTGTGGGTAGGAGGCCAGCCCACAGTCCCTTCCAAAACACACAGAGACAGTGGGTTCTGTCACAGTGATGTTATCTCTTTAACAAATATTTGGACCATTGATCATGGATCCACAGTGTGCTGGTGGAATATGTTCTCATCAATTTTCTCAAGATCTTGCAAGAAAGAGGCTACAGCAACCTCTTATCTTGTCCAGGAATATGTGGGGTGGGAATGTATTGTGCGATACCTTGTGAAAACTGAGGATCCTAATTCCTATGAGAATGTGGAGTAGAACCGTGATGTCACTATTGCCTACAAGAAGCCGAGGTGGGTGTGTGTGTGTGTGTGGGGTGGGAGGGGGGGGGGGGAGGAGGTCGGAGGTACGCAGGTTGACCATGCAGAGAGTGTCCACAGCTATATCTCAAATTTTAGAGACTCTGTAACTTTTCATGGGCAGCAAAAAATCACCACCTGAGTGTGATAACACTTCAACATCTCTGGAATCATATGACCCCTTAAAATCAGAAGGTCATAATAACTTTGTATTCTCAACCATCACCTCTCCCCCCCCCCTCATAATTTAATCAAAATATACTTTGATTACTTTTGAGCACGATGCACCATCTTAGCGTAGGCAAAATAGGATTTTTGTACTCTACCGTAAAATCCTTTTATCTGTCGTCCATGGACGGACACAGCTCATTAATTCTTGACTTGTGGGTTATGTTCCGTCTATTAGGAGAGGACTAGGCAGACATGTTAGTTATCTAAATACATGTTCAGAGTTGAACAGCCTCGCCCAGGGGGAGGTCCCTCCGGTCATAACCCCTCACCCTGCAGCTAGCAGCTTAGTTCATCAAAAAGCAGTACAAACTTAAAAAGGAGGGGTGGGTGCTGTGTCCGTCCATGGACGTCAGAGAAAAGGATTTTACGGTGAGTACAAAAATCCTATTTTCTCTTTTCGTCCATGGACGGACACAGCTCCTTAATTCTTGACTTGTGGGACGTCCCCAAGCAGTGTCAGAAAAAACGAGGGGTGGGAACAGCAATCAAAAAACTAACTTCACCCCAAACAGCAAAGCTCCTCAACGGAGGAGTTGCAACCTCAAACAGCCGCCTGTAAAAGCTTGCGGCCAAAAGAACCATCCGAAGATGCACTCACATCAACCTTATAAAATTTGGAGAAAGTGTGAACGGACAACCAGGTCGCCGCCTTACACACCTGTGAGACAGAAGCTTGATGTCGGAAAGCCCAGGAGGCACCAATTGCCCTGGTCGAATGCGTCGTGACAGGAAAGGGAGGCACCCGCCCCTTAAGGGCATAGGCCTGGATTACGGTCTGTCTGATCCACCGAGATATGGTGGCCGACGAGACCACCAGGCCCTTCTTTGGACCAGACACCGACACGAACAGTGAGTCAGATCTCCAGAACGGAGCAGTAGCAGACAGGTACACCCGTAGGGCACGTACCACGTCCAAAGTATGTAGCGCAGCTTCCTTGGGATGCGACGGCTGAGGACACAAGGATGGAAGTACAATGTCCTCGTTTAGGTGAAAAGCCGAAACTACCTTAGGAAGAAATGAGGGTTGCGGGCGTAGCACCGCTTTATCCTTATGGAGGACCAAGTAAGGTGACTTGCAGGACAAGGCTGCCAATTCAGAAACCCTTCTGACCGATGTAATGGCTACTAGGAAGGCAACTTTCTGAGAAAGTGTCAAGAGAGGAATCTCCCTGATGTTCTCAAAAGGAGATTCCTGAAGTACCGAGAGCACCAGATTCAAGTACCACAGAGGGAGCGGTGGTCTAATCGGGGGAATCACGTGTCGGACCCCCTGCACAAACGTGCTTACCAGTAAATGAGCCGCCAGGGGTCGTTGGAAGAAAACAGCTAAGACTGAAATATGCCCCTTATTAGTGCTTAAGGCCAGTTTATGATCCACTCTATGCTGTAAGAACAGCAGGATCCGAGAAACCGAATATGCCCCTGGGCACCAATCCATCTCTTCACACATAGAGATGTAGGCCTTCCAAGTGCGATGGTAGATCTTCCGGGAAGATGACTTCCGAGCCCTCAAGATGGTGGAGATTACCAAGTCTGACAGATCACGGCCCCTTAGTACCTGGCTTTCAATAGCCATGCCGTTAAAGCCAGTGACTGTAAAGTAGGATGAAGTATGGGACCTTGAGACAGAAGGTCCTCCCGCATTGGCAGACGCCAGGGAGCGTCCGCCACCAGGCGCACCAGGTCGGCGTACCAGGGACGCTGGGGCCAGTCTGGGGCGATTAGAATCACCGGAATCCCCTCGGCCTCCACTCTGCGGAGCAGACGAGGAAGCAACTTCAGTGGGGGAAAGGTATAAATTAGCTGATACTGACCCAATGGAGCCACTAACGCGTCTGACGTGTCTGCCCAGGGATCTCTGGACCTGGCCACAAACCTCAACACCTTGCGATTGAGTCGAGTGGCCAGGAGATCCACATCTGGTGTGCCCCATTTCTGACAAAGGAGTTAAAACACCTCCGGGTGTAGCGACCATTCCCCTTGGTCCAGCCAGTTTTCTACGCCCGGAATGTAAACAGCCGATAGAACCGGTATGCTTCTTTTGGCCCACCTTAGGATGTGAGCGACCTCCAATGCTGTGGCCGAGCTCTTTGTTCCTCCCTGATGGTTGACATAAGCCACTGCCGTGGCGTTGTCCGACTGGATCCTGACTGGACGCCCTTGAAGTCTCTGTGACCACTTGGAGAGGCATAGCCTGATCGCTGGAAGCTCGAGGACATTGATGGGTAGGAGAGATTCTTCCGGAGTCCAGCGACCCTGGGCCGACTGAACCCACAGACTCCCCCCCAACCTGTCAGGCTGGCGTCCGTCGTGATCACAGTCCAGTGGAAAGGAAGAAATGACTTCCCGGACTGAAGTGCCGGGGATGTCAGCCACCAAGTCAGAGAGGCCCTGACTAGGCGACCTACCTGAATCTGATGATCCAGAGACAATGGGGATTTGTTCCATTTGGACAGAATTTCCTTCTGCAAAACTCGAGTGTGGGATTGGGCATACGGTACTGCCTCGAAGGAGGCTACCATGAGGCCCAGGACTCTCATGCGGAAACGGAGAGACGACCATTTGCGGGATGTTAATAACCTCACCGCAGCCTGGAGTGTCTGCAACGTCTCGAGGAAGAAAAACTCTCGACTCCGAGGAGTCCAGAATCAGCCCCAGGTATTCCAGGCGCTGAGTCGGTACTAACACCGACTTCTGGAGATTCAGTACCCAACCAAATTCTCGGAGAGTCTGACTGGCTATAGACACGTCCTCCTCTAATTCTGAGCGTGAAGCAGCTCTCAGAAGGGGATCGTCTAAGTAGCCCATGACAGCAATGCCTCGCTGTCTCAGCAAAGCCAGAATCGGGGCGAGCACCTTGGTGAAAACTCTTGGTGCCGATACTAGGCCAAAGGGGAGAGCCACAAATTGATAGTGGTCTTCCCCGACCGCGAAACGCAGGAACCTCTGATGCCTGACGCAAATGGGGACATGCAAGTATGTGTCCTTGATGTCCAAGGACACCAGAAAGTCCCCCAGATGGAGCGCAGCTAGCACCGAGCAAATCGATTCCATCCAGAATTTCCGAACCTTCACAAAGGCATTGAGGGCCTTGAGATCTAGGATTGGACGAACTCTGTCCTTCTTTGGGACCACAAACAGATTTGAATAGAATCCCTGAAACCTGTCCTGCGGTGGCACGGGTATGATCACCCCGCATCTCAACAAGTCTTGTACTGCCCCAGTCAGGGCAGTCCGACGAGATGGAAGGAGAGGAAGATTTGAGGGAAAGAATCTGTTTGGTGGACAAGAAAGAAACTCGATCTTGTACCCTGAAGTGATCACTTCGCAAATCCACTGGTCGGAAAGCAGGGAGGTCCAACGAGCTGCGAACTCGCGAAGACAGCCCCCCACCCAAGAATCGGGTGGGGGCAAGACTTCATGCTGAAGCAGGCTTGTTTGCGGACTTGGATTGCTTGTGCACACAGGGATGCTTCTGTCCCCCAGTTGAAGCCTTATCGGCTTGGGAGGGTCTGCTAGAGGGCCCTGACTGACAAAAATACCGCTTTTGTGTGGGAAAGGAGGGCCCCGGCTTACGGCGTGGCTCCTTACCTTTAGTGGACTGAGGAAGAAGTGTGATCTTACCTCCAGTGACATCCTTAATAATGTCGTCCAGTGAGGCACCAAAGAGCCTCCCACCTTTGAAAGGCAAATCAGTCAGAGCTTTCTTAGAAGCTTGGTCCGCAGATCAGCATTTTAGCCATATCAGGCGGCGCAAGACCACCACGGATACAGAGGCCCTGGAGATTAAAGGGGCCGCATCCAGACGTACACAAGACCCTGTACCAGCTGGTGGGCCAGTGTCAAGATTTCCTGTGGGAGCTGATGCTCCTCCACTGCCTGGTGTAAAAGTTTAGCCCATTCAGTGAGTGTCTGAGACACCAAAGTCGCAGCCATTATCGGCCGCAATGCTGACCCCAGCATGGTGAACACGGTCCGACTCACCACTTCGGACCTCCTATCAGTAGGGTCCTTAAAAGCAGGGGTCCCCTCTACCCGGATAGTGGTTACCTTGTTCAACCTTGAGGCCGGGGGGTCAACGACAGGTGGAGAAGCCCATTTTTTCAAAAGGCTCTCTTCAAATGGGTAACGGACCGCAATGCGCTGAGGGACCACAAAGGACCTCTGCAGCCGTTCCCATTCCTTATCTATGAACTTGTCAAAGAAATCTACATAAGGAAAAACCTTAACAGAGCGGGTCGGTTTGTGAGACCCAAAAGGGACTGACACCTCAGTGGATGTCCCAGCTGTATCTTCTAGCTTAAGGGTGTTCCTTACTGCGGTGATAAGTGCGTTGACCCGGACGAGGAGTCCTCCTTAGTGCCCGGACGTTCCTGGTCCGCATCCTCTGACATCCCAGAACAGGGGTCCTGAGCTGCAGCCAGGCCCGAGTCTGAGTCAGAGCATTCCCCAGGAAATGGCGGGGGATGGGGGCGCTTTTTACCCCCTTACGCCCGCATGCCGCTTCCACTCTGGCAACAAATGACTCCAGGACTGCAGACAAAGTGTCCATGGGAACCGCAGATGCAGGGGCACTGGTTGCTGCCTCTGGAATGTCTGGGGAAGAAACACCAGCTTCAGACTCCATTCTGACCCACTGACAGTCCTTAGGGACTAAGTCAAGGCACTTGTAATAACAAATGTCCACCCTCCTAGCTGCGCTGTCCAGGGGGTTACCCAGGGACTCACCACCCAGCCAGAGACTGCTCAGCATCATTGTCCGCTCTGCCTCACAAAGCTTGTGACTGAGGTGTTCTGTGAGGTGATTCACGCTATTCGCGCCGTTCAGGAAGCCTCCAGCGCTAGAGGCCAAGCCATACAGTGAAAAAACCACAGTAAAATGGCCGCCGGACTCCTCAGGGAAACAAAGGGCGTGGGCTACAAGAAAATGGCCGCCCGCAATGAAGACCTGCGCCACAGCGCGGCCACGACAAAATGGCCGCTAATGGGAGTTTTCAATACAGAAAAAAAACACTAGAAAATGGCGCCGGTGCTACCCAAAATGGCAGCCGAGCACACTGAGGTGGACGAGAAGGCGCAGGGATGCCGAGCGGAGGCTCCCAAAAGACAGACACCCCCCACAGAGAGCGGAACCGGGCACCCCCACAGCCCCCAACCAGGATATGGAGGCCCCCTACAGGTATACCCCGCCGATGCAGTAGGCCCTGCAATGGGGAGGAGGAAAGAGTGGGGGACAGAAGAAGGGAAAGGGAGGACAGGAGACCCCCTATAGACCCTCCAGGAAGCCCAGCTGTTCCAAACTGCCCAAAACAGGAGGAACTGTACTTACCCGTCCATGCGTGGACTTGCTGGTGCGTTCCAGACAGACTCACGCCGGACAGTACATGGCTGTCGGCCATGGTCCACTGTGACTGAGACAAAAGTAGCCCAGTCATATGTGGACGCTGGAGTAAAAACTCACCGGCCACCCCTGGAGCAAACAGGGCATGTCGTGGCCGACCCAGCGCTTAGCTAAGGTCTGCTCACGCTCGATGGCCGGGCTGGGGAGACTACCAGGATCTATATTATTCAGCTTGTCGCCCAGCCAGCAATTGATAGAAGATCTCAGGATCAAAATATAAAATAATAAAACAAAAAAAAGTAAAAATTTCCATAGGACTCTGGGCCCAAGGGGGAGCTAGGTCCTACTCCTCTACTAGGCAGAAAAAAACTGAGCTGCTAGCTGCAGGGTGAGGGGTTATGACCGAAGGGACCGCCCCCTGGGCGGGGCTGTTCAACTCTGCTAAAGTCACATGTATTTAGATAACTAACATGTCTGCCTAGTCCTCTCCTAATAGACGGAACATAACCCACAAGTCAAGAATTAGGGAGCTGTTTCCGTCCATGGACGAAAAGAGAAATTTTATTTTTTGGCTGCTTCTGTAGTCAAGGGAGCAGTGTTTGTTTGTTCTTGTCTGTTCAGTGTTTCACAGGCTGGGAGTTTAATTGCTTTCCCCTGCCTGAAAAACCTTTTAGATCATAGGGAAGAAGGTTCAAATTACCAGCCTGAATATTTATCATGGCCTAGCCAATCACCAGAGAGGTGTGTGCAGAAGGTGGCTGGGGAGGAAATAATAATCCAAAGCCCTGGGGGGGATTGTTCTTTCCTCAGCAAGAGGATTGCTGTGGGATTTTACCATAGAGAATGGGACTAGAGAAGGACTGTCTCCCTCACTGGAAAATGTCCAGGGGGAAGCTGAAATGAGTGAAGCTGTCCTGGGGACTTGTGAGTAATGACCCTGAGATGATTCCTGGTGACTGTGTGTGCTTTTGAGATCTAAATGCCAGCGGTAGCTTGGACTGAGGCAGCTCTCATAAGGCCGCACCAGGCCCGCCACCGCTGAATGTCCAGCCCAACAGTGCCCATGATTAACTCATGGGCACCCGGCCCACGGACATTTTTGCCACTGTCCTCTTCATTGGAGTTTACTTTTTCATTAAACAGCAGGTGATTGGTTGCCGGCCGATCCTAGCAACCAATCAACAGCCTGTTAATGCAAAAATTTAACTTCAGCAGTTCCCGCCCCCATCCAGCTCTGTGATATTGATCTCTGCTGCTCTGTTTGCTGTACACCTGTGTAAGGTAGGAGAGTTCTACCTACACAGTGTGTGTTTGTGGGGTGGAGGACAGAGGACGCTACAGTGGGGGGCGGGGTGCAGGGGACAATGGACACTTCAGTGGAGGGGTGGGGGGTGCAGTGGACAGAGGACACTGCAGTAGGGGTGTGCAGGGGCAGAGGACACTACAGTGGGGGGTGCAGGGGACAAAGGACACTACAGCGGGGGGTGCAGGGGACAGAGGACACTACAGTGGGGGGAGTGCAGGGGACACTACAGTGGGGGGGTGCAGTGGACACTACAGTGGGGGGGGTGCAGGGGACAGAGGAACAATGGGGGTGCCGGAGACAGAGGACACTACAGTGGGGGGGAGGGAACACATCACCCCTGAGGACAGGGACTCCTTCTCACCTGGGGACAGGGACCCATTCTCACCTGGGGACAGGGACCCCATCACCCCTGGGGACAGGACCCCTTCTCACTTGCGGACAGGGACCCTTCTCCCTGGGGGACAGAAACCCCATCTCCCCTGGGGACAGGGACCACAGGGACCCTATCACCCCTGGAGATGGGGCCCCCATCTCCCCTAAGGAAAGAAACCCCATTTTTCCTAGGGACAGGAACCCCATCTCCAGACCATGCTGGCTAGGAGGGCTGGCTTCAGCCACCCTTGGGTGCCAGGATGCGGGAGGGGGGCAGTAAAATCCAAATCCCCAGCTACATACTCCCTCAGGGATAACTGGCTTTGTATTAGTAAAGCACCTTAAAGTGAGGTAAACCTGTACTGTTATTATTACTGTGTGTAGCAGGTATGTACTTTCCCGGGTGTAATTTTGAATTTGGCAGAGACATCAGTGATGTGTAATTCCCTGCAGCCCAGTGGGTGGCGCTGTTGCCCTGGGCTGGGGTTGAATCATTGCTGTGTGCTGTGCCTCCTTTTTGTCCTCCCTCGGCAGCGGTATGGTGGGGTGGGGAACCCGCCGTGCTTGCTGGGAGAGGGTATAAAGGGGGCCGCCCATCTTTGTCATGGGGTCGACGTCCCAGGCACCTTCAGCTTGCGGACGGTGGGTCGTGTCACTCCTCTGGGTGGCTTAGGCCTAGAGGACAGCGGAGGTCGAGTTCCATCCCAGGCACCTTTAGCCTGGGGTGAGGTACTTGGATGGAGGTCCGGAGCTCAGTGCCCAACACTGAGTTCCGTGAGGGAAGGAGATCCTAGGGTGCCCAGGGATCGGGTACCCGAATCCGGAAGGCGCAATGGACCGGGGGGAGCTCCTCATTTGAAGACCCGGTGCAGCATATTGCCGGTGACAAGTGAGTCTCTCGTCAGAGACCGCCTGGAAGGAGATTTACCCTCGTGCGGAGACCAGGACACACTTCTAGGAAGGGAAGTGTCAACTCACATTGTGTCTGGGCCTGTTCGCATCCACACCTCCTTTTCTGTTCTGTTCTATCAAGGGAGTTAAACTGTTTGTGTTTAGACAAGGAGAATAAAGAAGTGTTGAACTTTAATGGTGTGGAGCTCATTTCTAACGGACATGGTTCGCGGTGACTCTTGGAGGGAGGATCCAGGTGCACAGCACTGACCCGAAGGTAATACAGAACTGTTGCTTATACTGCACTAACATCTGTGGTGGAGGCCAGGCGTAGTGTCCCCGCTCCCTCCCCTCTAAGATACCCCTAGACAACAGAAAGACGAGACGAGAGAAAAAGGGGAGTGTGAGGGCGTGCCGCTACATGTGTTAGGATTTTTATTATCTTCATTTATTAGCAGGTGAATGTGGCCCTCCATGCATTCACATACATTGAATCTAGGCCCTTAAGTGGAAAAAGGTTGCTGACCCCTGCTCTAACCCCTCTCCTGTTTAACCACTTCCCGCCCACCATATAGCAAAATGATGTGCGCAAAGTGGTTAAGTTATCCTGACTGGACGTCAGCGCGGCGATCGTTAGTGTGGTGTGTCAGTCTGACACACCGCATCACGATCTTGGTAAAGAGCCTCTGATCTAGGCTCTTTACCATGTGATCAGCTGTGTCCAATCACAGCTGATCACAGCGTAAACAGGAAGAGCCGTGTATCGGCTTTTCCTCCACTCGTGCTGACAGACATGAGTAGAGGAGAGCCGATCGGCTGCTCTTTTGACAGGGGGGGGGGCTGCGCTGATTGATTATCAGTGCAGCCCCCCGTGCATGCCCATCAGGGATGCCCTCCCAGGACCACCAGGTATGCCCACCCATGACCACCAGGGTTGTCAATCAGTGGCCATTAGAGGTGCCAATCAGTGCCCATTTGAGGTGCCAATCAGTGCCCATCAGTAATACCTGCCAGTGCCTCCTCATCAGGGCCATCTATCAGTACCCATCAGTGTCATCTATCAGTGCCCATCAGTGTTGCCTATCAGTGCCAATCAGTGTTGCCTATCAGTGCCCATCAGTGCCACCTATCAGTGCCCATCGGTGCTGCCTATTAATGCCCATAAGTGCTGCATATCAGTGCCACCTATCAGTGCCACCTATCAGTGCTGGATATTAGCGCCTCATCATCAGTGTCCATCAGTGCCACCTCATCAGTGCCACCTCATTAATGCCAGCTGACCAGTGTCGCCTTATCAGTGCCCGTTGTTGAAGCCTCATCAGTGCCCATCAGTGAAGGAGAAAATGTACTTATTTACAAAATTTTATAACAGAAACAAAGAAAAACTTTTATTTTTCAAAATTTTCAGTAATTTTTCCTTTGTTTAGCAAAAAAGAAAAAGCCAGTGGTGATTAAATACCACCAAAAGAAAGCTCTCTTTGTGGGAACAAAATGCAAAAAAAAAACACTTTTTGCTACAGCGTTGCATGACCGTGCAATTGTCATTTAAAATGCGACAGCATTGAAAGCTGAAAATTGGCCTGGGCAGGAAGGGGGGAAAGTGCCATGTATTGAAGTGGTTAAAGTTCTTCAAGCAATACATTTCAAAAAGACATCCCCTAGACTAGGTTATTGGAGCTGGAGTGTTTGGACTGGGGCTTGTGGTGGTGGGCAGCCTCTATACTATTAGGGAAGAACCAGCTATTACCAGCATCCCCTACTATGGGGGTAGCGCTACAATATCTATTTAGTATATCTTTTTCATTTCCTCTGCAAATGTCCATCAGAAAGATAGATAGATAGATAGATAGATAGATAGATAGATAGATAGATAGATAGATAGATAGATAGATAGATAGATAGTTCTTTTTTTTTTCTTTCTTTTTTTTTTCTTTCTTTTTTTGGGTTTTACTTGATTTTTTTTTTTTTTTTGGGAGGGGATAAATTGAAACAAAGAGAGTTGTAACGAGATAGGATGAATAGATAGGGGACAGAAAGCCCCCCTCCAGCCCGGGGACAAGATATGGGGCCTAGAGGGGAGGGGGACCGGATGCCCATCTGCGTGCACAGAAAAAATCAAAGGTTTTTTGAATTGTAGTAACACGAGTAATGCTAATAATGCTAGGGCGACAGGTGGTTATAAGAATATGTAGATTTATGGACATTATACACTATGGTATATGGCGTATAGCAGACAAAGGATACTATGTGATGTAAGAAGTATATATAATGTACCCTGTGTTGCTTGTTCTGACTGTCTGTTTCAAAACAAAAATAAAAGAATATAAATTGAAAAAAAAGATAGATAGATAGATAATACTAGATATACAGTAGATAGATAGATAGATAGATAGATAGATAGATAGATAGATAGATAGATAGATAGATAGATAGAAATATGTATCTGTGTGTAATGAAATATGGCTGATATTGGATTACCACTCACAGCGGATGACATCTATGCTGCAGTAAATTTATCCTCACATGCTAAGTATGTGAGGCAGCAGGCTGTTAGATGCCATTGCTGGGATGGGCACTCACACATTATCACAAATAACTGAGGTCACCGGAGTAAAAATAATTTCACGTATAGTGCTATACAACATAATGACCATGGGGCAAAGTCTGCATCCTAATGCGATATGTAATAAAGAACAGGGCTGTCTTTAATCATAACACACTTGTGTTTAAGTTGAATAGTTCATGATTTGTTAACTCAGCCTGTGGTCTGCAATACAGAACTCTGTAGGCAATTACATTTGACATCAACCTTGTTCTGCAGGAGATGGTAAAAAAATGAAAACAAGATTAGATTTATTCTTATTAAAGTGTATGCAAATCTTAACAGTGAACTCTTATTTGCTCCCCTTTGTTAAGTACTGTATAACATTAAAATCTTGATTGTAATGGCACAGTGAGCAACCATTGTGTGCTACTGGCAGAATCACCAGGTAATTAAACAAAGCAAAAGACTTACATGATGAAAACTAATGCAGCCACCACATCTAAGAACTATATATTGGCAGAAGAAAGGGAATGGGATTTTCAGGGTGCCCAAAAAAATGTACTGGTCAAATATATAAAAATGTATTGAATTTATTAATACAAAATATCAAAAAAAAAATCACAGTATCATAATACAGTAACCACAATATGAGCAACCAGCAGTAGCTTCTTGCTCTACATGTTTCGCCATGCAATGGCTTCCTCGGGAGACTTTCAATAAGCACTGCATAACATGGTAACTATAGGTGAAAGACAATATGTTAAAAAATCAATATTTACTAATCAAAAAACATTTAAACATATCAAAACAGAATTTAAATATCTCACAAATGCATTGGAGCCAAGAGTGCCCCCTTGTATAACTATGAAACGTGTCCTATCTATGGAGGTCACGACCCTGATGTCTGAAGGACATTGAAAGATGCGGAGAAATCTGGTGTATCACAGCGAAGGACATACAGGCCCCAAGAAGTGGAGTGCTATCTGAAAAGGGATACATTGTAGGCTCAAGCTAAAAAATCAGCAAAAAATGACCAAGGGAGAATAAACATGTTCTAACCTCAGAATACATATTTTAAAACTAGTCAGTCAGTAGTGGATGATATCTTAGCAAATGTCATTCCCAGATGGTTAACAAATTTGAAGGCAGACTTTCCCAGAAACTAATCAATGACCAACAAACAGGAGAAGAAAATGTTTCACCTATAGTTACCATGTTATGCAGTGCTTGTTGTAATTAGTCTCCTGAGGAAGCCATTGCATGGCCAAACATGTAGAACAAGAAGCTACTGCTGGTTACTCATATTGTGGTTAAAGTGGTTGTAAATCCACTTTTTCAACTTGCACCTACAGGTAAGCCTAGATTAAGGCTTACCTGTAGGTGCTAGAAAAATCTCCTAAACCTACACGGTTTAGGAGATATTTACTAAAAAGACAGGCGCCGGTGTCTACGGCGTATGCGCGCCGTAGACAACGGCGCATTCATGGGGTTAATCCCATTCACAAAATCGGCTACTTCCCAGCAAGTCCCCAGGACAGCTTCACTCATTTCAGCGGTGCTGTGATTGGCTGCAGCGGCGATACCCGGAAGTAACCTTCCGGCTATCGCCGCAGCGATGGATGCGGCTGAAGAGGGAGACGAGGACGGCTTCGGGGGCCCCGATCTAAGGTAAGTGATGCATAATGAGCTATTATGCTAGTCATAATAGCTCATTATGCCTTTCTCTTACAGGTGGTTGTGAAAAAAAAAAAAAACATTATTGGGTTTACAACCACTTTAATGTATGATGATACCGTGATATTTTTTAGAGATTTTGTATTAATAAATTCAATATATTTTTATGTATTTGACTAGTACATTGTCTTGGGCACCCTAAAAATCCCATTCCCTTTCTTTTGCCAAAAATGTATTCATAGGGATGTGGTGCCCCTTTGACTAACCAACCTCCAGCATTTTACAATATTTACAAGAACTGATAAGATGCAATATGTTATTTTTCTGTTCTTGGGTTTAGATATACTTTAAAGTGGTTGCAAAGGCTCCAGATTTTTTACCTTCATGCATTATATTCTCCCCCAGCCCCCCTAATTCATACCTGAGCCCCATCTTGATCCAGCGATGTGCATGAGAGCAGCGGCTCTCCTAGGTCTCTTCCTCCTCACTGGTTGTCAATCACATTCAGTGAGCCAATGAGGAGAGGGCGGGAATAAACACACAGAGCAAAGGCTCGGGAGCGAGGCATTTGTCAGGGGCCATCCGAAAAAAGGAAATTCGGGCTGCTCTGTGCGGAACCATCTACACAGAGCAGGTACAGTGCTTCAGGGAAGTATTCGCAGCGCTTCACTTTTTCCACATTTTGTTATGTTACAGCCTTATTCCAAAATGAATTAAATTAATTATTTTGCTCACAATTTAAAAACAATACCCCATAATGACAACATAAAAGATATTTGATTGAAATGTTTGCAAATTTATAAAAAAAAGCACATGTACATATGTATTCACAGCCTTTGCCATGACACAAAATTGAGCTCAGTTGCATCCTGTTTCCACTGATCATCCTTGAGATGTTTCTAAAATGTGATTGGAGTCCATCTATGGTAAATTCAGTTGATGATTGGATTTGATTAGGAAAGGCACACACCTGTCTATATAAGGTCCCACAGTTAACAGTGCATGTCAGAGCACAAACCAAGCCATGAAGTCTGTAGACCTTCGAGACAGGATTGTATTGTGGCACAGATCTGGGGAAGGGTACAGAAATTTTTCTGCAGCATTGAAGGTTGGAACACAGTGGCCTCCATCATGCATAAATGGAAAAAGTTTGGAACCACCAGGATTTTCCTAGAGCGGGTCGTCTGGCCAAACCGAGCCATCGGGGGAAGAAGGGCTTTAGTCAGGGAGGAGACCAAGAACTCGATGATCACTATGCAGAGCTCCAGCGTTTCTCTGTGGAGAGAAGAGAACCTTCCAGAAGAACAACCATCTCTGCAGCACTCCACCAATCAGGCCTGTATGGTAGAGTGGCCAGACGGAAGCCACTCCTCAGTAAAAGGCACATGACAGCCCAACTGGAGTTTGCCAAAAGGCACCTGAAGGACACTCAGACCATGAGAAACAACATTTTCTGGTCTGATGAAACAAAGATTGAACTCTTTGGCCTGCATGGAAAGTGTCATATCTGGAGGAAACCAGGCACTGCTCATCACCTGGCCAATACCATCCCTACAGTGAAGCATGACGGTGGCAGCATCATGCTGTGAGGATGTTTTTCAGTGGCAGGAATTTGGAGACTAGTCAGGATTGAGGGAAAGATGAATGCAGCAATGTACAGAGACATCCTTGATGCCTCTGGACCTCAGACTGGGGTGAAGGTTCATCTTCCAACAAGACAACGACCCTAAGCACACAGCCAAGATAACAAAGGAGTGGCTATGGGACAACTCTGTGAATGACCTTGAGTGGCCCAGCCAGAGCTTAGAGTTGAACCCGATTGAACATCTCTGGAGAGATCTGAAAATGGATGTGCACCGACGCTCACCATCCAACCTGATGGAGCTTGAGAGGTCCTGCAAAGAAGAATGAGAGAAACTGCCCAAAAAAAGGTGTGCCAAGCTTGTAGCATCATATTAAAAAATACTTGAGGCTGTAATTGGTGCCAAAGGTATTGAGCAAAGGCTGTGAATACTTATGTACATGTGATTATTTTCATTTTTTATTTTTAATAAACTTGCAAAGATTTCAAACAAACTTCTTTGACGTTGTCATTATGGGGTATTGTTTGTAGAATCTTGAGGAAAAGAATGTATTTAATAAATTTTGGAATAAGGCTGTAACATAACAAAATGTGGAAAAAGTGAAGCGCTGTGAATACTTTCTGGATGCACTATAAGTATAACATAATTATACATACTCATAAGAGGGTCTGCCGTCAAGAGCGGCCAAAATTTGGTTAAAATATTTCTAAACTGAATATGTTGTCTTGAATATTTAGTAATTACTCTTACTGATTGTTCTGAATTTTTAGGTTTAGTAGAAAAAATAAGTTTTCTTCTTTCCTGTTTAAAGGTTTTGTTATAAGCCTTTTTAAAAGGTATGACTGTATCCCCTATTGTTCAATCTAGTATATAGCCCTTTAGCAGCCTTATGGAAATCACTATCTAGTGCGCAGTTTCTTCTAAGTCTAATATACTGACTGTATGGGATGTTTTTAAGCCAGTACTTAGGATTGTGTTTCCTGCAGATGGTTTCCGAAATAGGGAAGAGCATTGAAATTCCTCTTTATCAATGGAAATTTCTAAATCCAGAAAGTTAATTTTCTGTTGATCGCATTCCATGATGAATTTTAAATTGAAACTGTTGACAGATATACTTTTCATGAATTGCAAAAGCTCATCCTTAGTGCCAGGCCAAAATAAAAGGACATCGTCAATGTATCGATACCAAGAAATAATAGGATTTTTATAACAGCTTACCTGTAAAATCCTTTTCTTGGAGTACATCACGGGACACAGAGCGACATAGTCATTACTAATGGGTTATATAGATACCTTCAGGTGCTGGCACTGGCAACTTCCAAAACCGGAAGTACCCTCCCCTATATAAGCCCCTCCCATCCGGGAGCACCTCAGTTTTGTAGCAAAGCAATAAGTGTCCCTAAAGAGGGGTGGGAGCTCTGTGTCCCGTGATGTACTCCAAGAAAAGGATTTTACAGGTAAGCTGTTATAAAAATCCTATTTTCTTTCTCGTACATCACGGGACACAGAGCGACATAGTCATTACTAATGGGATGTCCTAAAGCAATGCCCAACGAGGGGGGGGATACACCATACATAAGCTGAGCGCTATCAGACATGAGGATCTTTTGCGGCCTGCAACACACTGCGCCCAAAGGCGACATCCTCCTGACTTCTAACGTCCACCTGGTAGAACCTAGTAAACGTGTGTACTGAAGACCATGTTGCAGCCTTACAGATTTGAGCCAGGGAGGCCTGGCGATGCGCTGCCCATGAAGTTCCAACTGCTCTCGTGGAGTGCGCTCTAACTTTGAACGGAGGCGGTCTCCTTCTCAAGCCATAGGCTTGCATAATGACCTGTCGAATCCACTTGGCTAAAGTAGATTTTGATGCTGCCTGACCCTTTCTGGGGCCTTCCGGCAGAATAAACAAAGTATCCGTTCTGCGAATCTGAGCAGTGGCTTTTAGATAAGCTTTAACTGCTCTTACTACATCCAAAGAATGCAATAACTTTTCCTCTACCGAAGTAGGTTTGGGGAAAAAAGAAGGAAGAACCACATCTTGGTTCAAATGAAACCTCGATACCACCTTAGGAAGAAAGGCTGGATGAGGACGTAACACTACTCTGTCCTTATGGATAACCAGATATGGCTCCTTACAGGACATAGATGCTAATTCCGAC
Source organism: Rana muscosa (assembly GCA_029206835.1). NCBI lineage: Eukaryota > Metazoa > Chordata > Amphibia > Anura > Ranidae > Rana > Rana muscosa. The sequence goes on from CM055116.1 coordinate 110,404,824, forward strand.
ACTCTTTTAGCTGAACAAATGGCTACTAGAAAAATCAATTTCCTGGTGAGAAGAACCAAAGAAATATGCTGTAATGGTTCAAATGGTTGTTTCTGTAGAACCGACAGAACCAAGTTTAGATCCCATGGACATATGGGAATATTAACCGGAGGACTAATACGCATCACTCCTTGTATAAAGGCTTTGACTAGTGAATGCAAAGCCAAGGGCCTTTGAAAAAATATTGACAAGGCCGAAATCTGACCCTTGATAGTACTCAAAGCAAGCTTCCTATCTACAGCCCATTGTAGGAAGTCCAGAATCCTACCAATTACGTATTTACGTGGATGCCATTTCTTGGCCTCACACCAGGCGATGTACGCCTTCCAGATTCTATAGTAGATCTGCCTGGATACCGGCTTCCTGGCATTGATCATGGTAGATACCACAGAATTAGAGAGCCCTCTCTTTTTTAAAATGTGGGCTTCAATAGCCAGGCCGTCAAACCTAGGGCTGGTAAGGAAGGGTGGTATATCGGTCCTTGCGAAAGCAGGTCCGGACGATGTGGGAGGGTCCAAGGACTCCCCACAGACATCTTTACAATCTCCGCGTACCATGCTCTTCGGGGCCACGCTGGAGCCACCAGAATCACTGGTTTCTTTTCTACCCTGATTCTGTGGAGTACTCGAGGTAACAATTGTGGCGGTGGGAATGCATATATCAGCTTGAACTGATCCCAAGGGAACACTAGGGCATCCGAGCCGCAAGCTAGGGGATCCCTTGTCCGAGAGACAAACCTGTCCACCTTTGCGTTGAATCTGGATGCTAGAAGATCTACATCCGGTGTTCCCCACCGCTGACATATTGTCCAAAAAACCTTGGGGTGAAGGGACCATTCCTCTGGGCATAATTGCTGGCGACTTAGAAAGTCCGCCTTCCAATTCTCCACTCCTGGAATGAATACCGCAGCTATGGCTGGGACATATCTTTCTGCCCATTTCAGGATGTAATTTACTTCCCTCTGGGCTGCACGACTCCTGGTGCCCCCCTGATGATTGATATATGCCACTGCTGTGGCATTGTCTGATTGAATTCTGACAGGGGACCCTTGGAGTTTGGATGTCCATGCTACTAGGGCATACCGGGCTGCTCGTATCTCTAAGAGATTGATGGGCAGGGCCTTTTCTGCATCCGACCATCTGCCCTGGAGAGACCATTGCTCCAGTACTGCTCCCCAGCCTATAAGGCTGGCATCTGTAGTGACCACCTTCCAAGAAATCGGACTGAAGGATTTCCCTTTTTCCAGATTCTGGGGAACCAACCACCAACGGAGGCTCTTGCGAACGGAAGGGGACAAGGACATTGTAAGTCTAGGGCCTGAACTTTTTTGTTCCAGGCTGACAGTATGGCCCCTTGCAAATTCCTTGAATGGAATTGACTGTAGGGTACTGCTTCGAATGATGCCACCATTTTTCCCAGCAGCCTCATGCACAGGCGTATGGACGGCTGTCTTTTTTGTACCCACTAAGTGGATCAACTCTTTCAAAGACAACACCTTTCCTCGAGGCAAGAATATTTTCCTCTGGCCTGAATCCAACCTTAGCCCCAAATATTCCAGACTTTTGACTGGTTTTTAGGGCTGACTTGTCTCGGTTGATAATCCAACCGTGAGATTTCAGATACTTGATTGTCTTGTGAACGACCACGTCTAGTTTTTTCACTGAGTGGTCTATCAGCAACAAGTCATCTAGATATGCCATTATCATTACACCTTGTGTTCTTAGATTGGCCAATAAAGGGCCAGAATTTTTGTAAACACTCGTGGTGCTGTGGCCAGACCGAAGGGTAAGGCTCTGAACTGAAAATGGCGCCCTTCTACTGCAAAGCGTAGAAATTTTTGGTGGACTGGAAAGATGGGAATGTGCAAATAAGCATCTTTGATGTCGATCGCGGCTAACCAATCCTCCCCTTGTAGGGCAGTGGCCACCGATCGGATCGACTCCATCGGAAAGTCCTGATATACAGGAATTTGTTTAGCCTTTTTAGAATTAATATGGGCCTCCCGTCCGCGTTTGCTTCGGGACTGTAAAGAGGTTTGAGTAAAACCCGAACCCTCATTCTTCCAGGGGAACCTCCATAATTACTCCTTGGAGCAATAGTTGTTCTAGTGCCAACAGGAGGGACTCTCTCTTCCGGGGATCCCTTGGCACGTTTGACCTCAAAAATGGGAAGGAGGAGAGTCTTTTAACTCCAAACTGTATCCCAAACATACTGCGGAGAGCACCTATCTGTTTTGATCGTGTCCCGCCAGGTCTCTTGCGAATAACTGGAGTCCTCCCCCACCCGACTGAGTGGGGGCAACCCTTCAATGAATTTAACTTTGGGGGAGGTTTTGTACCTCCCCTGACCCAGGGTTTCTCATTACCCTGCTATTGTCCCTGTTTTTTACCCCCGGGAATTGACCGAGGAGGCCGTCGGAACTGTTACACAGCCGATGCCCCAGGGACTGGAGAAGCAGGCCTCTTAAAGAGGGACCTCTAACTCTGTTTTTAACCGGCAAGAGCGTATTTTTACCGCTGGAAATTTTCTGGATATATTTGTCCAGGTTTTCCCTGAATAAGCGTTCACCATGAAATGGGACGCTAACCAGCCATTCTTTACAGGGAGCTTCAGCAGACCAGTTTTTGAGCCATAGAAGCCTACGCATATGTACTATAGACAGCGTAAGGCGGGAGGCCTGATGGACTGAATCCTTTATGGCGTCAACCGCAAAGCCTAAGGCTCTAGGTAGATCAGCTAGGGCAAGGCCTGCTGATCTGTCAAGTCCCTCAAGACCTGTTTCAACTGATCCTTCACTGCTTAGCAGACCCCACTGCTGGTTGTGTCACCAAGCTTGCTGTAGAAAGAAGCAGACTTTCATAAGGACTCCAATCTTTTATCTATTGGGTTCTTGAACATTTGGACATTATCCACTGGACATGTCAGTGATTTATACATACAAGAGATGGCTGCGTCCACTGTAGGGACCTTCCATTTTTTGATGAACTTATCCTCCATGGGATAGACCACCGGAAATCTCTTGGGGGAATAAATATTTTCTCAGGACGTTCCCAATCCTGGTAAATGAGCCCTTTCAGTAAAGGGTGAAGTGGAAAAGAACAGACAGTCTGGGGGCTTCTAGCGACCCCAACGAGGATACAGTAGTGGTTGATGGTTCCGCAAGGTGCATTTTTAAATGCTGATCGGACCATGTTAGTCAGAGACTGAACCCATAATCTTTCAGCTTGAGATGCTGAGAAAAGGTTCCCCCACTGTTGATTCCTCTATAACAGAATCAACCTCATCCTGATCCCCTTCAGGCAGGTCGATCCCTGTATGGGACTGTTGCTCTGCTAACAGGCACTCTGAAGGAGGAGACGGAGATCGGGCGTGCTTTCCCTGACAGGGAGGCAGCGATCAATGTTGACAATCTCTCTGTAATCCTCCCAGAGCTGAGGAAAAAACCTCCTCTGTTACATACACAGGAGCAGGTGAACTGAGGACAGCCACAGTACCAAGTACCCCTGCGGGGTCTCTACGGTCACTTACCTCTGAACTTCAGGGGAGACTGGTGCAGCAGAAGCATGCCCAAGATCCTCAGAGCCCGATGAGACCCCCTTCGCTTCCTGGAAGATTCAGTTCCGGAGCTTCTGGACGGCATATTCCTAAGCCTAAAGCTGAGGTATTCCAGCCGTAATACACCACTTTTACTGAGAATAGTCTAGCACAATTGCTGCTATATAACAGTTGGTGTCTACTAAAGTGCCTTTCTAGGGGATGCCTGCATCAACCGCCTCTGTGTGCCTTTATACTGTTGCTAGCTCTGTCTGTGCACTTCAATAGCCAGCTATGATGTGCTTTAAAACACGCTGGACGCCCCCACATGCGCAGTAGCGCCGCGGCGCACACCTGAGCGTCATCCACCCGCTCCGCCCCTTTTTCCAGATCGCCTCTTTATATATTGAAAACAATAAGGAGCTAGATGGGAGCCAGGGTCCCTGCCGCAGGGCCCGGGGATGGATGAGCGCAGCAACAGGGCAGAGGAGACAGCTTCCCAGCAGAGAACATACCAACTGCCTGGATTTGATTCTGGAAGAAAAAAATCCACATTACAAGAAAAAGAACCATAGCGGCCTCTAGTGTCTAACACAGGTACCGCGGTCTTACATTATTTTTATTTTATTTTTTCTTGCCTACTATTAAAATTTTTACATTTTCTCAGTAGTAACAGGCATACACAGAATATAGCGGGAATACCTTAGGTAACAGGCAGAAAGACAAAATAGGCTTGGGGGTCCCTCAATAGAACCAAGTTCCCGAGGGCCCCCACTTACCTTTTCCTCGCCGCAGGACTCTGTTTGGTCCACAGAAGCCCAAACTTCACCTATCACGGCAGGCATTGTAATCAAACCTTCAGGGACCGGGTTCCCAAGGATTCCACTCCCCTGGACCTGTATAGCACCCTGCACAGAAAACATCTTGGTCGTGGGTATGACCAGAGCTCTGGATCCCAGGGTCCAGCCCTCCTAAGAGAGGCATTACAGGCAAAACCTTGCTCTTCTCTTGCAAGGCCCGGGTACCGACCGTTTAGCTATGAAGCTTTTTTGGTCGGATCCGGAATAGCTTACTGAGGCCCAAAAGAACCTGTACGCAAGCTCAGTGAAAAACACATGTTACTTCTTGGCCAACACCTTAGACACTGGCAAAAAAACTGAGGTGCTCCCGGATGGGAGGGGCTTATATAGGGGAGGGTACTTCCGGTTTTGAAGGTACCTGAAGGTATCTATATAACCCATTAGTAATGACTATGTCGCTCTGTGTCCCGTGATGTACGAGAAAGAAAACATGTCCTAAAAGAATGGACAGGGCAAATAATTCCCTCTCCCATCCCACCAGGTACAGGTTGGCATACGATAGGGCACATCGTGTCCCCATCGCAACCCCCTGCACCTGGAGAAAATGGGAGGGGACAAACATAAAGGTGTTACGTGTCAGGATGAACTTTAGCAATTCCACATCAAACTGATTATATTGTTCTGCCGAATTTTCCCCTCGCTTTCAGTTGATTTTCTATACCTCTGGTATGTGGGATAGTATTATAAAGACTCTCAATGTCTATAGCTTCTAGCCAGGAGTTTTTAGGAACGTGCATACCCTCAAGAGTTTGAAGAAGATCAATGGTATCCTTAATTTGTGACGGTAAGGAAGTTACATGTGGGCATAGATATTAATCCACAAGGAAACTCACATTTTCAGTTAAACTCTGACACCCTGATAAAATTTGGTAATTTTTGGTTCTTTGGTATTTAACCACTTGCCGACCGCCTCCTGTACTTATACGTCGGCAGAATGGCACGTACAGGCACATCCACGTACCTGTACGTTGCCCTTTACCTGCCTGACGTGTGGTCGCGACCCTGCTGCTTTCCCCGTGAGTCGGACCACGGGTCCCGCGGACTCGATCACCGCGAGGATCCCCGCGATCATCTCACGGAGGTATAGAGCAGAGAGATGCTTGTGTAAACAAGCATCTCCCCGTTCTGGATAGTGACAATGATGTGGATCTCGGCTCCGTGTACTCGGAGCGGAGATCGGTGTCATGTGACACAGAGCCCACCCCCCCTACAGTTAGAAACACAATGCAGGGAACACTTAACCCCTACAGCGCCACTTAGTGGTTAACCCCTTCACTGCCAGTGTCATTTTTACAGTAATCAGTGCATTTTTATAGCACTGATCGCTGTAAAAATGACAATGGTCCCAAAAATGTGTCAAAAGTGTCCGATGTGTCCGCCATAATGTCGTAGTCACGAAAAAAATCACTGATCGCCGCCATTACTAGTAAAAAAATAATAATTTATAAAAATGCCATAAAACTGTCCCCTATTTTGTAGATGCTATAACTTTTGCGCAAACCAATGAATAAATGGCGATTGCGATTTTTTTTTACCAAAAATATGTAGAAGAATACGTATTGGCCTAAACTGAGGAAAAAAAATGTTTTTTTATATATTTTTTGGGGATATTTATTATAGCAAAAAGTAAAAAATATTGCTTTTTTTCAAAATTGTCGCTCTATTTTTGTTTATAGCGCAAAAAATAAAAACCGCAGAGGTGATCAAATACCACCAAAAGAAAGCTCTATTTGTGGGAAAAAAGGACGTCAATTTTGTTTGGGAGCCACGTTGCACGACCGCGCAATTGTCAGTTAAAGCAACGCAGTGCCGAATCGCAAAAAGGGGCCTGGTCTTTAACCAGTCAAAATGGTCCGGGGCTTAAGTGGTTAAGTAGTTCCAGGTATTTTTGTCAATAAGCCCTTTCTGATAGGCTCTCAAGATTATGGAATAGTATTCATGATTGAAATAGTCAATTATGCTTTTAGAGATGGGTCGGTACCATTCTTTGTTGTTTAGAATGTCACAACACATACTTTCTACAACTGTAATGTTTATACTGTAATTTAATGTTGGTTACTATATGGGGCTGCCAGTGCAGGTCTTTTCCTGAAAATGCCAAGTTACTGGTGCTAGCCCAGATAGAATGTTATAACTCCTCATATGCAAACTTGTTCAGGGTTAGTGACTTATATACTAGAGTATTGAATCAGGAGGGTCAGCATGATGGCCAGGAAAGTAGCATTTAGAGAAGCAAAGACAACCTCCATATTTCTTTAAAGTGGAGTTCCACCCAAATTTGGAACTTCCGCTAAATCCACTCCTCGCCCCCTTACATGCATGTAATTTGGCATGTAATTTTTTTTGGGGGGGGGGAGTGGGGGCTTCAGTAGGAGTGGGACTTCCTGTCCCACTTCTTCCTTCCGCCCTGGGATCGCCTAGGCGATACGTCATATCGCCTTCTGGCGGCCCCTCCCTGTAGGCGATCACCTGGGACGTGACAGGTCCCAGGCGATCGCCTGTCCACTCAGAGAACGCTGCGCCATTCGCGCATGCGTAGTGAGTGCCCGGCCGTGAAGCAGAAAGCTGTCACGGCCGGGTGACCACACTAAAAATGGAGGCACCGGCGGAGAAGGAGGGAGAGGAGCGAAGCTCCGGGTGGCGCGGCGCTGGACAGCGGAACAGGTAAATGTATGTTTATTAAAAGCCAGCAGCTACACTTTTTGTAGCTGCTGACTTTTAATAAACATAAAAAAAGTCTGGAACTCCCCTTTAAGTCTTTTGAGTGTGTGGCTAGAACCAGGTAAGTTATTCTTGTAAGAGGTTGAATATACAGTTTTGATTCAGCAATCCTGTCTTCTGTGTCCTGACTATCTCTAAAGGCGGCCATAGATGGATTAAATCTCAGCAGGTTCAGCAAGCATCCTTGGGCAGGCTGGTTGTACTCCAGCCTATCAGATTTTTTGCATGCCATCACTGCTGGTTATAGGCACTAGCAGTGATCAATGTGTTGTGCCGGCAGGGAAGACTCCCCACCGGCATAACAAAATAGCGCTGTGGGAGGGAATGATAGGGGAATTGAGCAATTTTGTTTCGTTTCCACCCATGGTGGAAGGAAAGAAAATTGCATAATCTATGGTTTCTTTATCTGTAAAGCACAAGAACTAAAAGAAGCATTAAAATAAAATGCTTGCCATTTTTCTCTGCTTATTATGGCACCACGCAGAGGGGAGTCAACTAATGGGCGTTACATTAAATGTGCATTTCAGATGAATAAGGTCTAATTGTTCCTCATAGAACGAATACATTTATCGAAAACCCTTACTTATAGCTATTGAGGACAAAACAAAATACACAAATTCCTACAACAGCTGCTAAGTGCTGGACTCCGCTGTGACTTCTCTTCATAACTGGTTAAATGTTCCAGTCAGAAAGTGCACATTGTTATCTCCTGGAAAGAGGAATTATTGACAGAATAAACTAGACCATGGCTGCATTTTCATTAGTGTTAACCACTTGAGCTCCAGAAAGTTTTATCCCCCTCACGACCAAGGCATTTTTTGCTATTCAGCACTGCACTACTTTAATTGTCAAATGCGCGGTCATGCAGCACTGTACGCAAATTTTATCATTTTTTTTTCACACAAATAATAGGATTTTTATAACAGCTTACCTGTAAAATCCTTTTCTTGGAGTACATCACGGGACACAGAGCGACATAGTCATTACTAATGGGTTATATAGTTACCGTCAGGTGCTGGCACTGGCAACTTCCAAAACCGGAAGTACCCTCCCCTATATAAGCCCCTCCCATCCGGGAGCACCTCAGTTTTGTAGCAAAGCAATAAGTGTCCCCAAAGAGGGGCGGGAGCTCTGTGTCCCGTGATGTACTCCAAGAAAAGGATTTTACAGGTAAGCTGTTATAAAAATCCTATTTTCTTTTTCGTACATCACGGGACACAGAGCGACATAGTCATTACTAATGGGATGTCCTAAAGCAATGCCAAATGAGGGGGGGGATACACCATATATAAGCTGAGCGCTATCAGACATGAGGATCTTTTGCGGCCTGCAACACACTGCGCCCAAAGGCGACATCCTCCTGACTTCTAACGTCCACCTGGTAGAACCTAGTAAACGTGTGTACTGAAGACCATGTTGCGGCCTTACAGATTTGAGCCAGGGAGGCCTGGTGATGCACTGCCCATGAAGTTCCAACTGCTCTCGTGGAGTGCGCTCTAACTTTGAACGGAGGCGGTCTCCTTCTCAAGCCATAAGCTTGCATAATGACCTGTCGAATCCACTTGGCTAAAGTAGATTTTGACGCTGCCTGACCCTTTCTGGGGCCTTCCGGCAGTATAAACAAAGTATCCGTTCTGCGAATCTGAGCAGTGGCTTTTAGATAAGCTTTAACTGCTCTTACTACATCCAAAGAATGCAATAACTTTTCCTCTACCGAAGTAGGTTTGGGGAAAAAAGAAGGAAGAACCACATCTTGGTTCAAATGAAACCTCGATACCACCTTAGGAAGAAAGGCTGGATGAGGACGTAACACTACTCTGTCCTTATGGATAACCAGATATGGCTCCTTACAGGACATAGCTGCTAATTCCGATACTCTTTTAGCCGAACAAATGGCTACTAGAAAAATCAATTTCCTGGTGAGAAGCACCAAGGAAATATGCTGTAATGGTTCAAATGGTTGTTTCTGTAGAACCGACAGAACCAAGTTTAGATCCCATGGACATATGGGAATACTAACCGGAGGACTAATACGCATCACTCCTTGTATAAAGGCTTTGACTAGTGAATGCGAAGCCAAGGGCCTTTGAAAAAATATTGACAAGGCCGAAATCTGACCTTTGATAGTACTCAAGGCAAGCTTCCTATCTACAGCCCATTGTAGGAAGTCCAGAATTCTACCTATTACGTATTTACGTGGATGCCATTTCTTGGCTTCACACCAGGCGATGTACGCCTTCCAGATTCTATAGTAGATCTGCCTGGATACCGGTTTCCTGGCATTGATCATGGTAGACACCACAGCATTAGAGAGCCCTCTCTTTTTTAGAATGTGGGCTTCAATAGCCAGGCCGTCAAACCTAGGGCTGGTAAGGAAGGGTGGTATATCGGTCCCTGCGAAAGCAGGTCCGGACGATGTGGGAGGGTCCAAGGACTCCCCACAGACATTTTTACGATCTCCGCGTACCATGCTCTTCGGGGCCACGCTGGAGCCACCAGAATCACTGGTTTCTTTTCTACCCTGATTCTGCGGAGTAATCGAGGTAACAATTGTGGCGGTGGGAATGCATATATCAGCTTGAACTGATCCCAAGGGAACACTAGGGCATCCGAGCCGCACGCTAGGGGATCCCTTGTCCAAGAGACAAACCTGTCCACTTTCGTGTTGAACCTGGATGCTAGCAGATCTACATCCGGTGTTCCCCACCGCTGACATATTGTCCGGAAAACCTCGGGATGAAGGGACCATTCCCCTGGGCATAATTGTTGGCGACTTAGAAAGTCCGCCTTCCAATTCTCCACCCCTGGAATGAATACCGCAGATATGGCTGGGACATATCTTTCTGCCCATCTCAGGATGTAATTTACTTCCCTTTGGGCTGCACAACTCCTGGTGCCCCCCTGACGATTGATATATGCCACTGCTGTGGCATTGTCTGACTGAACTCTGACAGGGGACCCTTGGAGTTTGGATGTCCATGCTACTAGGGCATACCGGGCTGCTCGTATCTCTAAGAGATTGATGGGCAGGGCCTTTTCCGCATCCGACCATCTGCCCTGGAGAGACCATTGCTCCAGTACTGCTCCCCAGCCTAAAAGGCTGGCATCTGTAGTGACCACCTTCCAGGAAATCGGACTGAAGGATTTCCCTCTTTCCAGATTCCGGGGAACCAACCACCAACGGAGGCTTCTGCGAACGGAAGGGGACAAGGACATTGGTACGTCCAGAGCCTGAACTTTTTTGTTCCAGGCTGACAGTATGGCCCTTTGCAACTTCCTTGAATGGAATTGACCGTAGGGTACTGCTTCGAATGATGCCACCATTTTTCCCAGCAGCCTCATGCACAGGCGTATGGATGGCTGTCTTTTTGAACCCACTAAGTGGATCAAATCTCTCAAAGACAACCCCTTTTCTCGAGGCAAGAAAATTTTTCTCTGGTCTGAATCCAGCCTTAGCCCCAAGTATTCCAGACTTTTGACTGGTTCTAGGGCTGACTTGTCTCGGTTGATAATCCAACCGTGATATTCCAGATACTTGATTGTCTCGTGAACAACCACTTCTAGTTTTTCCACTGAGTGGTCTATCAGCAACAAGTCGTCTAGATATGCCATTATCGTTACACCTCGTGTTCTTAGATTGGCCAATAATGGGGCCAGAATTTTTGTGAACACTCTTGGTGCTGTGGCCAGACCGAAGGGTAAGGCTCTGAACTGAAAATGGCGCCCTTCTATCGCAAAGCGTAGAAATTTTTGGTGGGCTGGAAAGATGGGGATGTGCAAATACGCATCTTTGATGTCGATCGAGGCTAACCATTCCTCCCCTTGTAGGGCAGTGGCTACCGATCGGATCGACTCCATCCGGAAAGTCCTGATATGCAGGAATTTGTTTAGCCCTTTTAGATTTAATATGGGCCTCACGTCCCCGTTTGGCTTCGGAACTGTAAAGAGGTTTGAGTAAAACCCGAACCCCCATTCTTCCAGGGGGACCTCTATAATTACTGCTTGAAGCAATAATTGTTCCAGTGCCAACAGGAGGGATCCTCTCTTCTGGGGATCCCTTGGCACGTTCGACCTTATAAAGCGGGAAGGAGGGGAGTTTTTTAACTCCAATTTGTATCCCAGATTTACTGCGGAGAGCACCCATCTGTCTCGGATCGTGTCCCGCCAGGTTTCTGTGAACAACTGAAGTCTTCCCCCCACCCGATTGGGTGGGGGCAACCGTTCATGCATTTGACTTTGGGGGAGGTTTTGTACCTCTCCTGCTCCAGGGCTTCTTGTTACCCTGCAACTGTCCCTGATTTTTACCTCCGGGATTTGACCGGGGAGGCCGTCGGAACTGTTTCACAGCCGATGTCCTAGGGACTGGAGAAGCCGGCCTCTTAAAAGAGGGACCTCTAACTCTATTTTTGACCGGCAAGAGTGTACTTTTACCGCTGGAAATTCTCTGGATATACTTGTCCAGGTCTTCCCCGAATAAACGCTCCCCATGAAATGGGAAGCTGACCAGCAATTTTTTACAGGGAGCTTCAGCAGACCAGTTTTTGAGCCATAGAAGCCTGCGCATATGTACTACAGACAGCGTAAGGCGGGAGGCCTGATGGATTGAATCCTTTATAGCGTCCACCGCAAAGCATAAGGCTCTAGGTAGATCAGCTAGAGCAAGCGCCTGCTGATCTGGCACGTCCCTTAAGACCTGTTTCAACTGATCCTTCACTGCTTGGCAGACCCCTATAGCTGCCACTGCTGGTTGTGTCACCAATCCTGCTGTAGAAAAAGCAGATTTCAATAAGGACTCCAATTTTTTATCTATTGGGTCCTTGAACATTTGGACATTTTCCACCGGACATGTCAGTGATTTATTCACACAAGAGATGGCTGCGTCCACTGTAGGGACCTTCCATTTTCTGACGAACTTATCCTCCATAGGATAGACCACCGGAAATCTCTTGGGGGGAGTAAATATTTTGTCAGGATGCTCCCAATCCTGGTAAATGAGCCCCTCCAATAAAGGATGGATCGGGAAAGAACAAACAGTCTGGGGAGCTTTTAGCGACCCCAACGAGGAGACAGAAGAGGAGGATGGCTCCGCAAGTGGCATTTTAAATGCTGATCGGACCATATTAGTCAGGGACTGAACCCATAACCTCTCAGCATGTGATGCTGAGAACGGCTCCTCCACTGTTGATTCCTCTACAACTGAATCAACCTCATCCTGATCCCCCTCAGGTAGGTCGACCTCTGTATGGGACTGTTGCTCTGTTAACAGGCACTCTGAGGGAGGAGACGGAGATCGAGCACTTTTCTCCTGTGACAGGGAAGCAGCAATTAGTGCTGACAATCTCTCTTCCAGCCCTCCCAGAGCTGAGGAAAAAACCTCCTCTGTTACATACACAGGAGCAGGTGAACTGGGGACAGCCACAGTACCAGGTACTCCTGGGGGTGCCCTACGGTCACTAACCTCTGATTCTTCAGGGGAGACTGGTGCAGCCAAAGCATGCCCAAGATCCTCAGAGCCCGATGGAGACCCCCTATTCCTCCTGGAATTTCTAGTCCCGGAGTTTTTAGACGGCATATTCCTAAGCCACAAAGCTGAGGTATTCCAGCCGAAAATACACCAGTTACTGATAATAGTCTAGCATAAATGCTGCTATAATAAACAGTTGGTGTCTACTAATGTGCCTTTCTAGGGGATGCCTGTATCAACCGCTTGCTGTATGCCTTTAAATGTTGTCAGCTCTGTCTCTGTACTTCATAGCCAGCTTACTGCAATAATGTGGCTTTTTAAAACCTGCTGGGACGCCCGCACATGCGCAGAAGCGCTGCGGCGCGCACAGAGCGTCATCCCCCAGGCCCCGCCCCTTTTTCCGGCCACCTCTATATATAGAGGCGCGTGCACGCGCACGCGCGCGGCCACGTGCGCCTCGGCGCTAATTTTCAAACATGGAAACCAGGGACAGGAGCCAGGGCCCCTTTTGCCGCAGGCCGGGGGATAGACGAACACTGCAACATGGCAGAGGAAACAGTTTCCTGTAGGAGAACTCACCAGCTGCCTGGACTTTGCTCTCTGAGAAGAAACTAGTCCATATGACAAGAAAAACATTCCACAGCGGCCTCTAGTGGACAAACACAGGTACCGCAGTTTAATATACTAAACATATATAAAAAAACATTCTTTTTTTTTTTTTTTTTTTTTTTTTTTTTTTTCTTGACCACTATTAAAAATTTTTACATTTTTTTTTTTTTTAGTAGTTACAGGCATGCACAGATATTAGCGGAAATACCATTAGGTAACAGACAGAAAGACAAATTAGGCTTGGGGGTCCCCCAATAGAACCAAGTTCCTGGGGGCCCCCACTTACCTGTTCCCCGCCGCAGGACTTTGTTTGGTCCACAAAAGCCCAAACTTCACCTATCACGGCAGGCATTGTAATCAAACCTTCAGGGACCGGGTTCCCAAGGATTCCACTCCCCTGGACCTGTATAGCACCCTGCACAGAAAACATCTTGGTCGTGGGTATGACCAGAGCTCTGGATCCCAGGGTCCAGCTCTCCTAAGAGAAGCATTACAGGCAGAACCTTGCTCTTCTCTGCAAGGCCCGGGTACCGACCGTTTAGCTATGAAGCTTTTTTGGTCGGATCCGGAATAGCTTACTGAGGCCCAAAAGAACCTGTACGCAAGCTCAGTGAAAAACACATGTTTCTTCTTGGCCAACACCTTAGACACTGGCAAAAAACTGAGGTGCTCCCGGATGGGAGGGGCTTATATAGGGGAGGGTACTTCCGGTTTTGGAAGTTGCCAGTGCCAGCACCTGACGGTAACTATATAACCCATTAGTAATGACTATGTCGCTCTGTGTCCCGTGATGTACGAAAAAGAAAGAGCATTCTTTTGGTGGTATTTGATCAACACTGGGTTTGTTTTTTGCGATATAAACAAAAAAATATCAAAAAGTTTAAAAAAAAAATATTTTCTACTTTTTGACATAAAACATATCCAATAAAATCAAATTTCATGATACATTTAGTCCAGAATGTATTCTGCTATATGTCTTTGGTAAATGAAATCCCAATAAGTGTATATTTGTTTGTTTATATTAAAGTTATAGCATCTATAAACTGTGGTAGTATATTTAAAAAATGATCAATCCTGATGTACTCATTTCTTGACGCCCTAAAATGCCAGAACAGTACAAATACCCCCCCCCCCCCATGATCTCTTTTTGGAAAGTAGACAGTCTGAGGCATTATAGTACAGTGTCATCATGTGACTAATGTGGCGGTGATCAGGGACACTGACTAGTGACAGTATGTTAAAAAAAAAAAAATTTTTTACATTTATCATAAAAAAATAAAAATACTATTTTTTTTGTATGCAGAGTAATTCAGTGTCACCAGATTTTTTTTATTTTTATCCTTTGTTTGCTGCTACAATGTAGATCATTGTAACCTCAAAGTTTCCAACTGTTATGAATGGGTTAACCATGTGATCACTAGTGATCTGTGGTTGGTACAGGGTGCTGTGATTGGCCCAGGTACCATGTGATAGCTGTGGGCCAATCACAGCATAGGCAACACTTATTTATAATAGCTGTTGACATTGTGATCATGTGATCGCATAGCGATCACATGATCGCCGGGCCCTGAGTACCGTGATCTGCAATCCACTGTGTCTGGTGGACACTGCAGTTGTACGCGGGGGTCCCATCGGGTCTGCCTGTTGGTTTTTCAGGCGGACCTGATGGGAAGGTCCATGCATCTTTATGAAGAGGCAGATGTAAACAGAATATATTTAACCACACACCCTTTAATCAAGGCCCAATATTTAGCGCAAGTTAAACCACACCCATCGCTTTGTGTATCTCAATTTTTTTAAACACTGGTCACACCCACAAAATGAATGCCCTGCCCCTAATTAACATTTTACTTCGCCTACGCTGGCTTTCTGCAAAAAAAGTGTTCCTAAACATTATTTGGAAATGTTGGCAACTATGCCTTCAGTCTTGCACAGTTGTACAGGCTCCACTCCTGTACTGAACGTGCTTACACTCATTTTAGTGCACACTGTGGGCTCCAACCATGATCTGCTCAGCATTGCATGGAGAAGCACAGAGACGCAGTGATTACATCATTAGATCAAAGTAAGATATTTAAAAAAAGGAAAAGGTTTTATTTAAAAATGTAATAAGCATGTTTATTAGGGGAGAAATGAGGAATCAGGGAAGGAATCAGGGAAGGAAAAAATATTACCAGATTAAACTTCAGCTTTATATTGCAGTTTTCCAATCATTAGATGTGGTGGCTGCATCAGTTTTCTTTTTTTATGCTTTTATACCCTTTGTTTTCACCTGGTGATCTGACCAGACCCCCAGTCTGGATGAAGGAGAACAGGGGGCACATTTGAACAGCAACATTGTTAGTCTGAGGAGAGGGAAGTGTTAAATGTACTAGCAGTTTTATATACACTTACAAATTGAAGCCAAACACCAGCACACAATTATAATCAGTTACAGCAAACAAAACATTGGGAGCTGATTTGTAAGTATGAATTATGCTGTCATTTCTTGTCTTCTTCCCCCTAAAGGGTATTATATATCAATAAATAATTGTCCATCCCATTTTTTAGTACAATCTTGCCTTATAATCCTGATAAATGGCTAAAAGCTACGAAACGCGTTGAGTTACAAACAAAAGGTGCCAAGACAAGCCTGGTTTAAAACAAGCATTTCATATGTATTGTCTGTATGTTTGATGTATGAGTAACCTATGAATTTATCCTATCAATGCCTACAGTATATGATGATCTGTAACATGTGTTTTTATTCGATTTACCAGTCATGTTCATTGAATATTTATACTATATGTCATGAGCCTATATATTTTATGTGCAAGCCATTATGACCACAAATATATTATTGTTGATTGATACAAACAGTTTTATTAAATATGGTATGTCCAACATGATTGTAAAAATAAATCCTATGAATTTCGTATATTTATCTCATGTATTATCATTTGCAATGTCACGCCTCATTCAAAGTCCCACTCACCTTTTCTTCTTTCTGTAGTTACAGCAAACAGTTTTTTTCCTTTTGGGATAAAGATTTTAAATAAATAAAAACTGAGCATTGTAAGTACCCCTGCCAGAGTTAAATGGGTTGTCTCATCCCTGTGTAGCACCCTCTACCTAGGTAGGTGCTAGAGTTAGTTTTTTTTTCTGTAGTGCAGGTAAATTTAGGCAGGCCTAGCAAGAAGCTAGGCCTGTTTGTTTTGATTTGTGTGGGCTGGGAGTGGCTCAGTGTAGGCTGGTGACTCACATGGAGCATCATCTTTTGGTTACCTCCCTCTAGCTTCTAGAGGATTCTAGAAGAGAGGAGGGGAAGAAAGGTGGAGAAATCTGGGGTGTTCTGAGTAGCCCTGACCAATCCCCAACCTGGATTGGCAGGGGTCAGCCCAGTTGGGGAGGAGTTGTGGGGTGGAAGAACTGTGAGATGGAGTACTAGCTGTCAGGGCCTTGAGGGAGCTCCCCAGTCTTGGGGGGGGGCGGGTGACCTTGGGGCCTGGAGCTCGGGAGTGGAAGGGACCCTCATAAAAACCACAGGGGTGTTCTGACCAGGAGCAGGAGAGGACAGTGGAAGGTATTGCCAGGCAAAGTCTCCAGGAGGGATTCATCAGGTGTCGGTGAGTGGCAGCCACAGTCGGGAGAGCTCGGAAGGCATGCCAGAGCAGACTGGGAGTGTGAAGTCTGAGATGGATGTAGAGCCAGCGGGAGAGACTGTGGTGTCATTGGAAGTGCAGTCGGGCAGCTGCAGCCAGGAGGGCTGGCAGGACCTGAAGAGGACTGTCTGGGAGCAGTAGTCCACCATAGTTCAGCTAGCAATAAATACTCTTTTCCTATTTTGCTGCTACATCAAAGGGACCCGTGGTTCCTGCCTGCAAATGGCCGTCGCTAGGGCCTGACTGTGTCAGTGTTGGACCTAACCATGTGATAGCTGTACCTTCAGTACAGAAGTGTTGGGCAAGAGAGAGAGAGTAACAGTCTGCAAGCAAGTGAAGTGCTTAAGGAGTTGTAAAGTGTACATAGAAGTTCCACTCGATCATATACATATCCAACTATTCATCTTTGGGCATCCCATATATTCATATCCCTATCCAAGTTCAAATCCCTCAATAAAATAAAAAAAACAAGCATAAGACTGTTCATTGTCTCAAGAGTGACTGAGGAGTGGAAGATGGGCTGGGCAGGGTGACAGGTGGACCACAACTTTCAGCAGCCCCTATGGGGGTACCGCTACACCTGTAAACTGATACATCTGGAAGAGAGTTTGTTCATTTGAAAAACAACACACTTACTAGCTGGATCACCAGGTGAAAACAGAAGAAAGAAAGCCTAAAAAAGAAAACAAATGCAGCCGCCACATCTAGGAATTGGTAAACTTCAATATATAACATTTTTGCTTTTGGGTTTAATACCACTTTAATGCCTGACTTGTTTGCTTCTTGCCTTGCAAAACATAAGTGCTAACTGTAACAGCATACACTTGGACCTGTTTCTCTGCCTAGAAGTGACGGGTGGATCGTAAAGCTGTGTACAGCCAGCCTAGACAAATCAATGACAAGCTTGCTGAAGCCATAGCTGTATTTCCACAAATATCATTATTTACATGTAAAGCAGCACTGAACTGAATGTAGATTCTCTGCATTTGGGGTAGTGCGTAATTCCCATTTCAACGCTAAAACCTTCTTGAGATTATTCATCACACCCATATTCTTCTCCTTCTTGTCCGATGTGACTGATAATTAATTGGATATCTATGATGAAGCTTCAGACTTTAGAATTCACTTATTATGCTAACGTTAAATAATACAACTTTTTTTATTTTTACAACATACATCATCTTAGGTAAGTAATAAATAACACATCCAATTATTTATGTACATTGGTAGCCACAAGTGGAGCTCTAGACTTATTTTTGCATGGTACCCCATCTATCTTTAGCTACTCTGTTAAACGAGACAGTTGATTACTGAGCTCAATAGCTCAATGGCTCACATGCTCTTTTCACCTATTCTAGATTTATTTCTAAAATGTTTTCCCCAGTCTCCTGATTTAAGTATTATTTATAGTTCAAAATATAGACCTTACAAAGACAAAAAGGAGTGATTTTGATTTTTCAGTGGGTAATATTTCTTAAAATGTTTTTATGTGCTTGAATTTCTGAGAGTTTTGATTGTTAATCATATTCTGAGATTAATCAATTAATTTAAATATTCTTACAGTAATTTGGTGCTGCCATCCTTTCATAGAAATGTTTTCAGTTTATGATCTCTTGGGTAAGCACACCTGAGTATTTGTCACTTATTAGTATATTTACTATATAGGGTGCTTCCAGCTGTTTTATAATCGACTAGCACACTGCTTATTAAAGGGAACATATAATTTTATATATGTGTATACATTTTTGCATTTATTACAGTGTATATCCCAGATAGCAAGAAAGTGTGCTACAAGTTTGAAAATGACTTGCTAACCTATTGCTAGACTTGCCAGGCTTCACAAGTTTTTTTGTTTTTTTTTATTTTTTATTTGTAACAGGGGAACCGGTCCACATGGACTCCAACAATAGACAGACATTGCATACATCAATATCACAAAACAGTGTGAAACACAGGAAGAAACGGGAAAGAGGGAGCCGCTCAGGTGTGGAAATCCCTGACAATGCCTCCTCCCAGCAGCCAAGGGTGCAGGCAAATGCAATTATGATCAAAAAGAAAAGAAAATCACTTCTGGAAGCAGCACTCCGATTAAAAAGCCTTTATTCCAAAAGGTTCAGGAAACAAATAACACACTGCACGACACGGCAAACTGGTCACATCTAGCTGACGCGTTTCACACTATTATAGTGCTTACTCATAGCTGGTTATTGTACAAAAGTTACCTAAGATATACCCTAAAATAGGGGAAGTCATAGGATCCAACCCCAAGGTGAAAATAGTTAATTAATTAATTGGAGATTGATGGACATGGAGTGATTCAAGTGAAATGGGTGTGGTCCACTAACCACGATAATAAAAAAAAGGGAAAAGTGCCTCACCATGCATACAATCAATGCACCATGCATACAATACAAAGATATCCCATAAAACATATATATATTAGTGAAAAGTATATTGAAAATATATATTAGAACTGGATGTATGTGAGTAAACAGTGTGCATGTGTAAAAACACACATATATATATATATGCATGTATGCTTAAAAGCAATATAATAAAAAAAATATATTAATAGAATTAACAAAAAATAGAAAACAAAATAGAAATAAAAATAAAAAGTCACATGGACATATCACTACGGACCAGTCAGCATTAATACATACTAAATGGTCTAGATTAATTAAACACATGATACACTTTTATTTACAAGTTCTAATATATATTTTCAATATACTTTTCACTAATATATATATGTTTTATGGGATATCTTTTCATTTCACTACCCTACACCTTATATTTTACACACACACCCTTCTCACACACTTTCTCACAAGATTGTATGCATGGTGAGGCACTTTTCCCTTTTTTTTATTATCGTGGTTAGTGGACCACACCCATTTCACTTGAATCACTCCATGTCCATCAATCTCCAATTAATTAATTAACTATTTTCACCTTGGGGTTGGATCCTATGACTTCCCCTATTTTAGGGTATATCTTAGGTAACTTTTGTACAATAACCAGCTATGAGTAAGCACTATAATAGTGTGAAACGCGTCAGCTAGATGTGACCAGTTTGCCGTGTCGTGCAGTGTGTTTTTTGTTTCCTGAACCTTTTGGAATAAAGGCTTTTTAATCGGAGTGCTGCTTCCAGAAGTGATTTTCTTTTCTTTTTAAACACAGGAAGAACTCTACCCCAGAAGCACTAGGTGTCCAGTAGGTCCTACAGAGGCGTATCTCCCCAAAAATTTGGGATCCACAGTAGGGCTATGATGCTTCTAACTGTGATATGTGTGGGTGCACATGTCTGTGGGAGGAGGGTATGAGACCGTCCGAGTCCCGTGGATACGGGCTCCCCTCTGGTTTTCACGTTTACTTATAGGAAAGAAAGAAAAGAAGAAATTACAGTAACAGGGAGTTTAAGTAGTCTTGGGAGACAGAGAAATAGGGATAATCTGGAAAAAATAATACAAAGTGTGGCAGGGGAGGGGGAAGGGAGGGGGATAGGGAAGGGGAAGGACTAGGAGAGGATCAGGGTGTGGGTGATTACCCCATGGGGGTGGTGGCAGCACTCGCCAGAGCGTCGCAATCTGCTACCGATCAAGCGTTCAGGAGGGTAGGTGTCGGGTAGGATGTCATGTGGGTATCTCGATCCCTCTAAGGGATTGTCCTTCGTCAGAATATTTGAATATATTCCACAGTCTCCACGTCCTGGTGTAAGTTTCCTCTCTATGTTGGCTGGTGAGGATTAGATCTTCCATGTGGTTAATGTCGTCTACTCTGCGGAGCCACTGGGCAATTGACGGTGGGTGTGGAGATTTCCAATTAAGGGGAATGCAGGCTTTGGCCGCTTCGAGAAGGTGGCGAACTACCGACTTTTTATACACCTTTGCAGGTGTGTCATTCGCATGGAGGAGGAAATATGCCGGCTCGTCCGGTACAGTGCGGTCTGAGAAGCCCTGGGTAATGCGGCGGACCTCACCCCAGAAGTACCGCAGCCGCAGACAAGACCAGAAGATGTGCAAAACGGTGCCCTCCCCCTCTAGGCACCGCCAGCAGCGGTCAGTGGTCGTAGGAAACAATTTGTGTAGAAGAGAAGGGGTCCTATTCCACCACGTGAGGAGTTTGTAGTTGGTTTCCTGGGCTCTGGTGCACTGGGAAGATTTGTGAGTGAACCTAAGTATGTGCCGCTTCCTATCGTCGGAAAGGTGGCAGTCTAGATCTCCCTCCCACCTAGTGAGGCTTGGAATTTGGTAGAGTCTCTGTGGCTCATTCAGCATAGCATAGGTCAGTGACAGCGTGTGGTGTATCGTTCCCGACTCCATACACAGGCCCTCCAGAGCTGTGACGGGCTGATGTGAGTCATTAGGGGGTGGCGTAAGGCTAGTCCGCAAGTGGCTGAGCTGTAGTGCCCTCATGAAGTCCAGTCTGTAGGGGCCTCCCTGGTCTGACAGTTCCACGGTGTCCTCCACCTCCCCTGCACGCTGTAGTGGGATGCCCAGTAGAGCCCAGCTTCTCGTAACATGAGGAATTTCCTGTCATGCAGTCCTGGGGTGAACCGGGGGTGGCCAATCACCGGTCTCAGAGGTGACGTCAGAGACAAAAGGGAGGGTCTGGTCAACAGTCGAGAGCAAACAGTCACGGTATTGCCTATCAGGGGGTGCTTTTTAAGTGTCGGTGGCAGCGCAGAATGGCACCAGGGTGCACCGGGGAGGGGTATGTCACTCTGGTCCTGATCGAGGCCCACCCACAGTTTTGTGTCCCCGTGTCTGCACCAGTCCAGGAGCCTGCCTAAATGTGTTGCGTGGTAGTATGCGCGGACATCTGGCAATGCCAGGCCCCCATGCATCTTTGGCAGTGAGAGTACACTTCTTTTTATGCGTGGACGTTTCCAAGCCCAGAAGAAGCAGGTGAAAGCCGCATGAACCTGCCTGAAATAGCTCCCAGGGATTGCTATCAGGAGGGCCTGTAGGAGGTATAAGAATTTGGGTAGTACTGACATTTTGAGGATGTTACAGCGGCCGATCCACGAATGGAGGCCACCATCCCATCCATTCAACAGCCCCTGGACCTTCCTCAGAAGGGGTGGAAAGTTAAGAGCGAACAGTTTGGACAACTTAGCAGGTATAGATGTGCCCAGATACTTCAAAGCTGTGTCAGTCCATTTTAAATGGAAACTGTCTCTGAGGAGCTTAAGTTGGTGTGGCGCTATCCCTATGCCCATTGCCTCCGACATGGTGAAGTTAATCTTTAGGTTGGATATGCAACCATAGATGTCAAAGTCTCTCAGAAGGTTTGGAAGGGAGATTGTTGGGTTTGTAAGGGAGAACAGGAGGTCATCTGCGTAAGCAGATATCTTATACTGCCTACCGTTGACCTCCACACCCGTGATGTCCGGATTCATTCGGACGTTGCAGAGGAAGGGCTCTAAGGTCAGGGCAAATAGTAGGGGTGATAAAGGGCAGCCCTGCCTGGTCCCATTTTTAATCGGAAATGTCTCAGATAGTACCCCGTTCGCTCTCACTCTGGCCCTCGGGGCGGTGTAGGCAGCATTCACCCAATTCAGCATCGTCTCTCCCAACCCTATGAATCTCAGCGTAGAGAACAGGAAGCTCCAGTCAACCCGGTCAAACGCCTTTTCCGCGTCAGTCCCAAGGAAGACACACAGCGTTTTGCTTTGTTCTGCTATGTGGAGGAGACTGAGGACTTTGGTAGTATTGTCCCTGGCCTCCCTGGTAGGGACGAAGCCCACCTGGTCGAGATGGATCAGGGCTGGGAGGTGACGCTGCAGCCTGGAGGCTAAGATCTTGGTAAAGATCTTGAGGTTCGCATTTAGAAGGGAGATCGGACGGTAGCTCCCACATTGGCCCGGGTCTTTACCCTCCTTCGGTATTACCGAAATCTGCGCCATCAACGCGAAGTCATGAAAGCGCTTCCCCGAGCCAACACTGTTAAACAAATTCACCATATGCTGGCCTAGAGAAGGTAGGAGGGTCTTATAGTACATGACGGTCAGTCCGTCGGGACCAGGAGCTTTGCCTTGCTTAGTATTTTTCAGGGCTTGTTGCACTTCAGGCAATGTAATGGGTTCCTCCAGCAGCGCCCGTGTCTCCTCTGGGAGCGTGGGCATTAGGGACCGTTCTAGGTAGTCCCCAGTCTCCCCCGGGGTGGACGGTGTGTCAGGTATATTGTACAGGTTGCCATAAAAGGTCCAGAATTCTTGTGTGATAAGTTGGGGTAGGCACGCCTTCTGCCCGGCAGCCATTAGAATATGTGGTATGTACGAGGCCGCTCGCTGTGCTTGCAGTGTTCGGGCTAGGAGTCTCCCACATTTGTTGCCCGATTCGTAAGACTTCTTGCGGCAGATCTGAATCACCGCTTTGGCATTAAATTGGAGGAGGTCGGTTATCTGAAGCCAGACGGTGTCGAGGTCTAGTCCCAGTTGTCTGGATGGGGTCACCTTATGCGTTGCTTCTAGTGATTGTAGTTTGGCGAAGAGCAGGTCTAGCTGTGCCGTCCGCTCCCGTTTTAGTCTCGCGCCATGTTTAATAAGGGATCCCTGATCACTGTTTTGTGAGCCTCCCAAACCACCCCGGGGTCGCTGTCAGGGGTCTCATTCGTGGCAAAATAATGTCCCAACTCCCTGATTATGTCAGCCAGGACGTCTGGCTTTAAGTCTCCACGGAGGTCGCTGTCCCGTCAGGGCAGCTGATAGTGAGTATCTAATACCTAGGAACGAACAAAAAGAAGTTAGGAGGCTGACACTAGAGGGTGCAGCGACTGGAGAGAAACTAGAATAGCCCTAATGGCAGAGGTGCTCCCCAGGGGTGTCCTGGATATGGAGCACAAACCTATGTGGGGTGGTGGACAGACAGGGCCGGCGAATAAGCCCCTACCCTTTCCCCCGTCACCCCGGCAACTTAGCAATGTAAGATAAACCATAAACCGGTAAAACAGTGCAAGTGAAATGACATACCAGATGAACATGAACTTAGGTGGCAAACAATAAACAGAGCATAAAACAGTGCAAGTAACTTTAGCAGCAATAAGCTAGGTAATGCAGATTTCTGTGAAGCGTGAGCTTCATGTCCCATCCCCAACCCGTGGCAGTTCGATCCCCGTCCCTCTCCCCAATGTCAGTATGCTGCCATTTTCAGTGGAGTCCAGAGCGTGCCCGTCCGAAGTCCCCCGGAAGTGTTCATTTCGGCCTGTTGCGGCCAGGGAAGAGATATGTGGGCAGCAGTGTCATTTCAAAATGATTGCTCTGCCGAAACACCCACGTTGCCTTCCCCCGCCCCCTCCCCAGGGCCGACAAAGAGGTGACCCCAAAATACCCCCCCCCCACAGGCAGCCCCAACCATCCCTCCCCCCTCAAACCCCAATGTTTCCATAGGCATGTCAGTGCCGATGGTGTAGTGATCCAATGTTGTTAAATTTCAGGTGCACTGCAGGGAGGGACACAAACATGTGCATGGGGGGGGGGGGGCGGTGCCAGTGTATAGTGTAGGGGGAATCCAGGCTGTGTGGGACCAACACATCACCCCCATCCCCACCACTTCATAAAGTGCTGCCAGGCACCCCCCCAAACCACCGCACGTGCCACCCAGTATCCATCCATGGCCGAATGCTCCCACTGCAGAATCCCCAGTGTGTAACATCACATGTGGGTCAGGGGGTGAGGCGGGGGGCACGCGTTTCCCCCCCCAGGTGGGTCGTGGTCAGGGCCACAGGCTCTGTTCTCCGGCTCGTAGGGGACAGTGACTAAGGCAGCTGCTGGACCGGGCAATGTGGAGGGGATCAGGGGAGAGCATGGGCGGCTAGATCAGGGATGTGCGGCCCAGGGCCTACTCACGTGGCTGGTCCCCAGATGCGGATCGGTGTCTCCGTCTACCTCTCTGTCGTCGGGGTGGCAGCGGACCATTCTGTGCGGAGACGCCGGATCTGCCCATCTGGCGTGGGAGGATCTGAAGCCAGTCCGGGACTTGAATCGGCACCACCTCGAGGAATGTTCCGGACTTCCCGCGGAACGACACCGTCAGCGGGTATCCCCAACGGTAGGAGATCCCCTTCTGCTTCGAACGCTTCCAGCACTGGCCTCAGTAATGCTCTTTTTCGCAGGGTCGCCCTCGACAGGTCCAGTAGTATTCGCACCTGCGACCCGGCCAGCTCGGCGTCTCCGTGGTCCCAGGCTGCCCGCAGCACCGACTCTTTCTGGGTGTACCTATGTAGCCTGCACACCACATCTCGTGGCCTGCTCGGGTCCGTAGGCCTAGGGCATGGAGTCCTGTGAGCCCTGTCCAGGAGTATGTCCGCGTCTGGGTCGTCCAGAACGATTCGACTACGATACTCGATGTCCTTCAGATGTAGTTGGAGAGCGATCGCTGTGTCACGGTGTTGGTCCCTCGAACGCTCCAGGGCAGACACTCGGTTTTCGAGGGAAGACAGCGAGGCCTCTCCCGACCCCACTCGATCAGCCAGGGTAGACACCTCACCCCTCACCTCTTGTATGTCTCGCCTGTGCGTTTCTTCCAGCCAGAGGATCAGAGCCTCTATGGCCATCTGGGTCGGGAGGGCCTGTAACATCTCCCTTATGTCCTGGTCTAGGGCCAAGGCCTCCGGCTGGTGTGGGGATGCCATCGCCTGCTGCTGCTCCGCGAATAGGTCCTGAGAGCAGATGGAGCTCGCTGGGGTCCCGGGAACACGGCCCCCTGTTTCAGACGCCTGGGCCTTCTGTGGGGTGCCATGTGTCGAGCTTTGCGCCGCCGCCACAGTGGCTCCGGGAGACGACTCCTGCAGGCTCTTGAAATATTTGTGGATTTCGCCGGAAATCTTGCCCGCTGGGGTCCCCCTGGTAGCTGCTTGCGTCCTGTACTTATTAGTAGAGTTCATGCCGGTGTGATGTCCTATTTTATGCCGGAAAGTGAGGGTTCAGGCCGGGAGCTCAGAGAGAAAGCTGCCTCACTCAGCCATGTCCAGGCCACGCCCCCAGGCTTCACAAGTTTGTTGCACAAGCATGTTAACAGGCCAAAATCACCAGGGTATGAAAACTTTTTATTAGGGTCATTTGGGTAGTTTCTGTTGTCATTATGATTTAAAAAGAGTAAACAAATGGATTCAGCCAAACACTAACCATGAGTGAAAGAAAAGTTTTTGTGTTATCATTCATATATTCTGAAAAATAGCCAAGAAATCATAAATTCTGCCAGGGTATGTAAACATATGAGCACAACTGTACATAAAACTATACAATGCAAACATAAGTCATGTGTCAAAAGCACAAGATGAAAACATCTCCAAATGAAATATAATACAGTCTATGAATAATCCTCATGTGTATTGCACTCCCAAAGGATCTTATCCACCGTGTTTCACCCAAAAATAAGTCATATAATATGTAGTAAGGTCCCAGGCCTACTTTGATCTAATGAGAACCTCCAAGGCCAGGGATAGCTGACATCCTTCTGTATATAGTGGGTTGTGAGGCATTGTGGGTGCAGAATAGTTAAAATTATTGGGCGGGAGACACTTCCTGAATGCAAAAGAAAGCTTATTTCTCTTAACAAACTTTTTGGGGAAAGAGGGTTAGGGCCAGGACACCTTTAGGTAGTTGCAAGATTAATTGGCAGACTCCAAGACTTCAATAGGAGGACAGCCATGCAGGGAAAGGCATCCAGGAAGACGCCACACTCTATATGTGCAGGAATGCTGTCTCCTATGGCAACAGTCTTTAACACAGTTCCTAACACAAAGCTGAACAGTTCCTTCTTGTAGCTCTTCAGCACACTGAGCTCCCGGTTTCTCACTAGACCTGCTGATTCACTGACACTGACACGCCAGCGCAGTTCCGAAGCTAGCCATGCTTGGGAAAGCCTGTACCATCCACAGCCTCTGACCTCCCCTGTACCATCCGCAGCCTCTGACCTCTCCTGTACCATCCGCAGCCTCTGACCTCCCCTGTACCATCCGCAGCCTCTGACCTCCCCTGTACCATCCGCAGCCTCTGACCTCTCCTGTACTATCCGCAGCCTCTGACCTCTCCTGTACCATCCGCAGCCTCTGACCTCTCCTGTACCATCCGCAGCCTCTGACCTCCCCTGTACCATCCACAGCCTCGGACCTCTCCTGTACCATCTGCAGCCTCTGACCATCTCTTGTCTTATATCACGAGGAGTCAAGAGTGGGAGTGCTGCCAGGATGGAGGTCATGGGAGAAGTCAGACATGTATGGACTGTGGAGAGGAAACTATGGGATAAAACCAGAGCCACCAAGCTGGAGCCGACTGACTGAGCCCTGCACCGTGCACCTGAGAGGAGGTCAGTGACAGCGCCGCCAGGCCAGTCCGAGGGGGGAGTCAGTACAATATTGTAAGGGGGCACTGATCTAAAGGTTTCCCCCTTATATCAGTAAACCCCCTTACCTTAGTGTTTTCTTTCTGTGGAAGGTGGTCTCTGGTCACCAGAGTCCTCCCCACATTCTCAGAGTTCCCCTTTACATCATAGTCTGCAGGATTCCACCCTTCAGTGTAAGGGGGCACTCTGATGTAAAGGGGAATGCAGTGGACTCTGATATAAGTGAGGTCTCTGGTCACCAGTGCCCCCCTGTATATCAGAGTTCGCCCCTTTTCACACTGAGGCACTATAACGCTAAAAATAGCGCCTGCAAAGCACCCTGAAAGAGCCGCTCCGCACCGCACCGCTCTGCCAGTGCACCGCTCCGCTCCGGAGCGGTGTGCTGGCAGGACGCTAAAAAATGTCTTGCTGGCAGCATCTTTGGAGAGGTGTAGGAGTGGTGTGTATACCGCTCCTCCACCGCTCCTGCCTATTGAAATGAATGGGCAACGCGGCTATACCGCCAGCATAGCGCATTTTGACGGCGCTTTCCGGGTGGTTTTAACCCTTTTTCGGCCGTTAGCGGGGGTTAAAAGCGCCCCGCTAGCGGCCGAATAGCGCCGCAAAATTGACGGTAAAGCACCACTAAAAATAGCGCCACTTTATCGCCGACGCACCCACCGCCCCAGTGTGAAAGGGGCCTTCCCACTTAGATCATGATCTGCAATGTTCCCCTTTATGTCAGAGTTCCCTTGCACTGTAAAGGGGAATCCTGCAGACTCCTGATATATGGGGGAACTCTGTGCTGGCTGCCGGGTTATATTAATCTGACCTTCATGTAAATGGAGAAATATGGTTTTTGACTTTTGTTTAACTTAAACACATTGCTAATAGCTTTAGCTACATGTTTATAGCTTAAATATTGATATTTGCACTGAAAACAGACATTTTAGGCATGTTTTTTTGTTTGTAAATTCCATGTCTCTCTTATCTATATATAATACACTCTTCAAATGTGCTTTAAAATGCACGGTTTTCCCTTTTATGTACAAGAAATTAATGACGTTATGATGTTGGGCTGGTATAATAATGCTATGGGGCTGGTATGAAATTATTTCCAGGGCTGGTTTTTATTCCCAGTCTGGCCCTGTCCCTGGCTGGATACCCACTGAAGTTTCCCGATTCTTCACCGTCCCCAGTTGGTGAGAATACCGCTCCGGTATTTGCTTCAGTTGCTCACTATGGTCCCTGGTAATTAGGCGGATAGTTCCTTTCTGGCGTCAGCTTCCCCTCTACCTCCGACCACGATATGTTCTCTGGCCGGCAGAACCGTCACTTGCAAGCCGCAATCCCAACCCTGTGCTGCTCTCTTGCTTCTGGATAGGCCCTCAGATAGCCTAGCAGCCAGATGTGCCTGTGATAGGCCCAATCTTCGGCCTAGCAGCCCAGGGCAGCAAAACACACATCCACCCAGACAGCCGTCCAGGTGCCACAGAACTTGGTACGCCACTCCCCATATTGCCTTTTTTATTCTGTTTTTGTGATCACTTTTAATGTTACATTTTTGGTTTTATTTCAATAAAACCTATACAACAAAATTATTATTATTATTTTTTTTTTTGATCTACACCATTGGAGCCTTGTCTCTTCTTTTTCATGCATGTGAGGTAAAGAGATTTCTACTTGGATCCACTCTATACTATCCAGCTACCCATGGTCGGTCTCTTTTGAGGTAGAATTCCCTGTACATTGATTGGGAATCGGGCTGATTTCTCACAAGCTCAGATTTGCTCAAATTATCCAGGATTTCCCTCCAAGCTTTGAAGTAGACGATCACTGTGTTCCAACGGCTAAAATCAAGACTCCAAAGCAACAGATGTCATCAGACAAGCTGTCCGTTGTCGTGGGTGGATTTCATATGCTTTCATGATCTGCTGTCATCGACAGGCAGATCCACGGGCTCTGGTAAGAGTATTTCATCTATTCCTTTAACCGGAAGATGTTCTTTGTTTGACGAACTATACACCTGCATGTCCTTACATTGATTGTTTTTTCACATTATTTTGATGGACACATTGTATAACTCTTTTTGCGAGTTACATGTTGGTGTGTTTTTTTGACTTTTTGCTTACACATTCACATTATTGTTTTATTGTTTATTAGTTCCACCTTGTCATCTTGAGAGACATTCATTTGTTTCTTCTTCATTCTTGGCAGCGCTACTTTCTTTATCCCCGCCACAGAACATAGATCACCTGACTCCACCTGAATATATATTTGTGAGGAGCAACCCTGCCTAAACTCCAGGGTGCTACATCTACATAAACCAAGAATTGCCTCTGGTTAGCAATGGTCTTCCCTGGTCAACGAATGAATAGGCCTCCACATGTAAGGAATCCAATGGCTAAAGAATCAAACTACAGGCAGGTCCATAAATATTGGGACATCGATACAATTCTAATCTTTTGGGCTCTATACACCACCACACTGGATTTGAAATGAAACAATCAAGATGTGCTTTAACTGCAGACTTTAAGTTTTAATTTGAGGGTATTTAGATCCAAATCAGGTGAACGGTGTAGGAATTACAACAGTTTGTATATGTGCCTTCCACTTTTTAAGGGACCAAAAGTAATGGAACAGATTAACACTCATCAATCAAACTTTCACTTTTTAATACTTGGTTGCAAATCCTTTGCAGTCAATTACAGCCTGAAGTCTGGAACGCATAGACATCACCAGACGCTGGGTTTCATCCCTGGTGATGCTCTGCCAGGCCTCTACTGCAACTGTCTTCAGTTCCTGCTTGTTCTTAGGGCATTTTCCCTTCAGTTTTTGTCTTCTTTTTGTCTTCAGCAAGTGAAATGCATGCTCAATCGGATTCAGGTCAGATGATTGACTTGGCCATCGCATAACATTCCACTTCTTTCCCTTAAAAAACTCTTTGGTTGCTTTCGCAGTATGCTTCGGGTCATTGTCCATCTGCACTGCGAAGCGCCGTCCAATGAGTTCTGAAGCATTTGGCTGAATATGAGCAGATAATATTGCCCGAAACACTTCAGAATTCATCCTGCTGCTTTTGTCAGCAGTCACATCATCAATAAATACAAGAGAACCAGTTCCATTGGCAGCCATACATGCCCACGCCATGACACTGCCACCACCATGCTTCACTGATGAGGTGGTGTGCTTTGGATCATGAACAATTCCTTTCCTTCTCATGCTTTCTTTCAGAAGTGTAACTTTAGTGTCATTATTATTGGGACAAATCTCAGAATAGGCTCCATTCACATTAGCACGCTTCCAAAGTTGCATGATTTGATGTGACTTTTGGTGTGACTTTGATCCAACTCTACACTCAATAGATTTAAGGCGCAACCAAACTCGGACCATCGTAGTGCAGGCACCTTTTAAAGTTGCTGCGACTTTAAGTCACACCGATTTGAACTGGTGCCATTGAAAGAATGAGGTGGGACTTGTCATGCGACTTTGGACATCAAATCGCACAAGTGTGAATGGAGCCTTACACTTTTTATGCACAGTAACATTTACTGTGGTCTATAAGGGATATACAAGTGCAGGACCGAGGGTAAAAAGATTTGCCATGTTGCTTCTCCATTGTTGCAGCTGCTTCTGCTAAACCATATTCTCTCTTCAGCCACTGAGTGGGCACCTTGTTCTTTGTAACTCCCACGCATGCATTTTATATAGTAGGAAAGCAGTTTGAATAGTTTTTTTTTTTTTTTTATCAAAGCCATAAGCTTGTTTTTCAATGTAAGTGTTGGCTTTGCTGTTTGTTGGATGCATAATCTGAAGGACTGTAAAAAATTGTTAAACAAAATGGTTTAATTGATTCTTACACCATCATACCAGAATACTTACATTGGCAACTGCATAACCTGTAGAAATATTCATAAGGCTTTATTGGGTAGAAAATATATTCAGCATTGAAGGAGTTTGGCGCCACCTTGTAGCCAAATATATGAAGTGCCATGACTAGCTATTCTGTAACTCCTAATCCTACCAGCAGAGAATACATATGAAAATGTAGGTTTGTTCCCTAACCAAATAAATGTGTTTATCTCTTTTTGTAGGGATGCTAGTCTAGTATTGGGGATATTAATTGGAAGGACACGGAAAAAATAAAGTAATTTAGGGAAGATCGTCATCTTAACAGCACAGATTCTACCAAGAAAAGTTTTTTTTTATGATGACCATAAATTCAAAAAGGAGTTTATATAAGTGAATAAAGGGGGGTAATTGTAGCTACTCCCTTATGTAGAGACCACAACCCCAGGGGGGATTTGGCCTCCCTAACATTTGGCTATACTTCCTTACAGCCAGATTCTCACAACTAGCCCAATGGTTTATCCCGAACCTTAACATCCCATAGATCTCCTTTGAGTAGGGTGGCCAGACGTCCCCGGTTTCCAGGGACAGTCCCCGGATTGATGGAGCTGTCCCTG
The DNA here is from genome assembly GCA_029206835.1 of Rana muscosa. NCBI lineage: Eukaryota > Metazoa > Chordata > Amphibia > Anura > Ranidae > Rana > Rana muscosa. Next base: position 110,436,486 of record CM055116.1, read on the forward strand.
GAGCACTTCTGTCCCCCGATCTGTCCCCTGATCTGTCATCTCAACAGGGGGGCCCGGAGGTAGAGCGGGCGGGGACTCCTAAATCCTGTCCACCAATAAGCTAATCCCCCGCGGTTTAGCTTTTTACAAAACAAACGTCTCTGGGCCCCCTGTGCTCAGTGGGGGCCTGGGGGACAGTAAGCGGACTATTTCTTCATTTTCGGGTTTAGGCTGATTAATCTGCAGCAGCGCACTACACAGTTGAAGCCCGGCCTCTTCAATATGAATACACGGTGACCGCCTAAACTTGAAAATGAAGAAATAGTCTGCTTACTGTCACCCGGCTCCCACTGAGCACAGGGGGCCCGGAGACGTTTGCATACAATAATTCCATAAACACATACCACATATACTGCATATATCATTTGATGAAAATATGCTTGTGTAGCGGGGTCTCCTTTAAGACTCCCGGGACTACATTTCCCAGAGTCCCGTTTGGCACCCAGGGTGCAATGTTGCCACTGCAGAGACTTGTGGGAGGGAGATAAAAGGAGGAGGCGTGGGGAGCTCGGCCGCTTTGGGACACCGCGCGGCTGCTGACTGGTCTTCCTGTGCGGATCTGCTGGAGTGCAGGGCCTGAAGCCTGGGGCCTTGCGCAACTTCCGAAGAGCCTTCCATCCCACTGCAGAGCCTGGGTGGCCTCTGACTTTGTTTACCGTGGACATCAGTTGGATCGGGGACCCGACCGTTGCAGACGCTGTGTGCGGAGACACAGCAGGTGGAAGTCCCGGACTGGGATCACGTCCGGAGTGGTGAGCGAGCACCTGCTCAATTCAATAGGCTGTACTGTGTTTAGGCCTATAGACTGCCTTGGCCCACCGATCCTTGATTTGCTGTTTCACTGGAGACCGGTAGCAGGACAGAGTTAAAGGGTCTCCAGTATAGTGTTCCTTGTGATTGCCTACTTTGTGGATTACAAATATTGTTCCTGAACGTGCACCACCTTTTTCAGTTTG